>JABTXL010000002.1:10092064-10342796 GCA_025134845.1 Neodon shergylaensis
TATCTATCTATCTATCTATCTATCTATCTATCTATCTATCTATCTATCATCTATTGATCTATTATCTATATCTACCTACCTACCTACTTACCTGATATTAGATACCTTTTCTTTTACCTTACATATTATATAGTTCATACACTCACCTATCCAAAACTGCAAAGATAGCAATCATTGTTAACTCCCAAACCACACATCCTGTGATTCCTTGAATATGAAAAGCAATAGTCCAGAAAAAAAAGCAAAAAGAAAAAAAATACCAAAATTACAGCAAAAAAACATAACAACCAATTGTGATTTATTTTAAATATAGAAACAATTCTAGATAATATTATGTGTGCATTTTTCACTAATTACACATAGAAAATAAAAAAGTAAGTTGATGAGAAACATTAATAATCATGTGAATTATGTAAAAGTCACTTAGTCATGTATTTGTGGCACAGTTACATTGTGAACAACAGATAAAAGTTAAATATCTGGTTTAGAGCAACTGCTTCAATTATCAGGGAACCATATTTTCAAATAACCTTACCATTACCAAGTGAATGCACCCTGAGGGAGTTAAATCATTTTAGTGAGCATGCTGGGTAACCTTTTGTTTGAAGCAGAAGGAGGGAATCTTTGAAGCTTGAATGTAATGCTCTGATAAATGTTTATTGAATTATTTGATGCATGAGGTAGAGACAGCACAAAACCCTTTATCTTTTCTAATTTTCCTATAATTATACCCTCAATTTCCTTTACTAATTTAACAGGAAAAAATGGGCTTTCTAGTCCATAGAAAGCAACAATCTCTTGTTCTAGTAACAAAATGAAGTACAAATACTGCTGAATTTTTGTAGCATTCAAGGCTATATTTAGCCATAAACATTACAACAAAATAATGAAAATGCCACGACTCTCTTGTTTCCTACTTATTTTTGTTGTTTCTGTGGACGCTTTGTGTATCTTGCCACATTTAGATGGGATGACACACCTTTGTGTAGATCTTGTTACTTTTGGATGGGGGTGAGAGACTCCACACTTAAATGGGAGAGACAGACAGAACAGATTCACAATGGCAAACTAGATCACTGTGCACTAGTAGAAATTTACAGAGTGATTTAAAATTAACTCTATTGCTTTGCGGAGTAGCTCTTGAGGGATGGCCACCAGTGTGACCTTCAGCAATTGGCAAGATTCAACATGCACCTTGGGTAAACATTATGGCTTGTTTTTGTTTCACTTATTCCACTTACCATAATCAATACAAATTGTCATTTATAAAATGAAGGGACAACTGCCATTCCTCTCCCAAGGAAACTGCTTGCCAATTTACACTTATTTTATCTGGCTGCTGCTTTACTAGAATCGTTGAAAGGGTATTGCGTGTTTTAGCTTCCATAAAATGAAACAGGTTTAGTAAGGTTGATGCATTCTATAGATGAAACCACTGATTTGTTTTTCCATTTCTTCTTCTTCTGTCACCAGCTTTCAAAATTATTTTTTTCCAAACACCTAGCCATCCAGCCACACTATTAATTGTAGTTTATGGTTCAGTATAAACTGAATTAGTATAAATCTAGTTATTTTTCTTTCTTTTCTTTTTTAAACCAGAAATGAGAGTCATTTATTTATCACAATAACAAGTATATTTCACATAACTCATAACAGATACCACACTTTAAAGTAAAAGCCTAAAATATCCCCTAAAATATGGAAATATGAAGCATTAAGCAGGTTTCCGCTGAAACCATTTAAGATGGAGTCTCTCTTACCACAAAATAAGGGAGTAAATAAATAACAAAAAGAGGAAATTGTCATCATTATGGATGATTTTATTACAAATACCAGATTTAAAGTGAATCAGAAGAAAACTAGAACAAATAAGCAGTTCAGAGAGTCTTGACACATGAATGTGATTCAAAAATCAGAAAGTATAATTTAAATAACATTAGCAATGAAAATAGAAAATATCTAGTAATAAATATAACAAAAATATATAGGACCCTTTGAGAAATAATTGTAACATCATAAAAAATATAAAAGACATTATAGTTACTACAGTATACGTGTCAGAAAACAGTAATGACGTCTTGACATTTGCAGGCAAATTGATGGAACTAGAAAACATCATATTGAGTGAAGTATACACCATACAAATACAGTATGTGCTCATTCTTAAGCAGGTTTAGACATAAAGCAAAGAAAGACAGCCAACAATACACAATCCCAGAGAACCTATTTTGCTTTCCACAGAGAATGAACAGCCAAATGTACTATTCAAAGATTTATCCACTGGGAGTTTCTTCCCTGTTGTATTTTAAAGATATTTCCAATATGGACTAACTTGCTGCATTTGTCCATTTAAAGTCCAAGGTAATTAATGAGAGTCTTTGTTTTGAAAGTCAAAACACTGTACAGGCATTACTTAGAAACTGAAAGATTGTTCATATCTTCCAAACTAGAAATATATTTAATAAACATTTTGTTTGGACTGGAGATTGTTAATTTATTTAAAGGTGGATAATTAATCTTGTATCAGTAGAAATAGATGATAGTCCTTAATTACATTTTGAAAAATATAATTTTATGAGTATTATGCCTCCTACCATCTTAAGTCAAAATATTTGAAGCATCTACCATGTTAAGTTCAACACTGTTGTTTTATTATAATTTAATACTACAGAGTTTTTAATCAATGCCCTTTCATGTAACAAATGCTTGTTTTTCTGTACTGGTAAGGTTTTCAGGACAAACAACCCACATTCTCTATATTAAAGGATAAAAAATGACCCATCTACCCTAAAAATAAGAGACAGTATAATTCTCGTGAGATGCATGAGGATTTATCATTATACAGCCATTAATGTCAGTTCCAGTGTGCAGAATATCTAAAAATCCTATGTTTTCACTAGAGGATAAGTTTGCATTTCCACATAAATTTAATCTCTCTCAATGAAGAGATAACATGCAAGTTGTCTCTAGTAAGTTCCAAGTTAAGCCCTCTGTTTTTTTCTTCTGTAGTATAAAAAGTGCCATGTACACACGTGCACAGATGCTGAGAGCAACAATAAATAGGTAGATGTCCTGAAACTGAGAAAATTCTGTAAAGCAAAAGACACAGTCAATAAGATGAAAAGGCAGTCTACTGAATGGGAAAAGATTTATAGTAGCATTATTTGTTATAGCCAGAACCTGGAAACAAACAAGATGCTCCTCAACCAAAACAGTATTGCAAATAATATGATTTTTGTGTGATTATTTCGGGGCTGAGCAGCCAGGAACAAACAAGCAGCCACCTACTGCAATTTATTTATTTAATGTTTAGTCTCAATGTTTTATTGAACTTTTTAAAGTAATCTGTCTATATTTTCTTTATTGAAAATAGATTTGTTTCATACAATACATATTGACCAGTTTCCCCTCCTCTCCTCCCAGCTCCCCATCACCTTCCTCTCCCTGGGATCCATTCCATCTTCATATCCTACCTGAAAAGAATAGTCCTCCAAGAGACAGAAACCAAAATACAGCAAAACAAATATGGTAAGATAAGGTAAAACTATCACACAAAAGCTAGCCAAGACAACCCAACTGAAGGAAAAGAGTTTGGAGAGCCGGCAAAAGTGTTCCAGACACACCTGCTCTTACAGGGAGTAAATAGTCTCGGTCCTACAAGAATACCAAACTAACTGCCATAACGTATACACAGAGGACATGGGTGAGATCCATGCAGGCCCTGTGTTTGATGCTTCAGTCCAAGTAAACCCACATGAGCCCAAATTCTTTCCCTCCCTCAGTTTCTCACATAATAGATAATGAAAACATGATATATTTACAAAATGTACTTTGATTATTACGCTGCACTTTTTTAATTTTTGTAAGTAGCACATGTTAAGAATAATTTCATTTTTGAAAATCAATCATAAATAATTCATGAAATATACCGTCTAAACATCATTTTATCAGAATAATTTACAAATTAAAAATCAATGTCTGAGTGCTAATGCAGTGATTGACAAAATAGAGTGCTTTTTGGACCATATCATTATATTCGTTATTATAAAAGGGTTCACGTGGATTACGTACATAACACATGCCAAGACTGGCCAGTGTTTCTTATATCTTGCATCATCCTACTTCTAAAATTTGCTACTAAACTAGACACTAAGTTTTAAACTATCACGATGCTAAATCAATTTAAAACTGAAATCTCACAGATTGTATCTTGTCAAGATCTAAGTGAGAGATTGCAAATTAGATAATAATTTTGTAGTACACATTATACAGAAAAGGGAAATAGAAAATAAAATAAAACTGTTTTCAATAACTTTAAATTCAAGGAACTATAGGAACATCTCTTTCGGATATTTTTTCTAGAAGATAAAATTCATTGCTACAATAACTTTAAACACATTTTGGCATTTACCTTGATGGAAGAGTGAAAACCTTTATTTATATTACCTTGGGGCCAACTTAAATTAAAAAAATCCCTTGAGAGCAGAGAAATATATACCCTAATTAAGGGAGCCATCTTAGGGTTGGCAAGAGACTGGACTCTAGAGAGGCTCTCAGGTGTCCAGGGAGATGTCCCCAGCTAGTACCTTGAGCAACTGAGGAGAGGGAACCTGAAATGACCCTATCCTATAGCCATACTGATGAATATCTTACATATCACCTTAGAACCTTCATCTGGCGATGGATCGAGATAGAGACAGAGACCCAAATTGGAGCACCGGACTGAGCTCTTAAGATCCAAATGAGGAGCAGAAGGAGGGAGAACATGAACAAGGAAGTCAGGACCACGAGGGTGGGCGCACCCACCCACTGTGACAGTGGAACTGATATATTGGGAGCTCACCAAGGCCAGAGGGACTGGGACTGAATAAGCATGGGATGAAACCGGATTTTCTGAACGTGGCGGACAATGAAGGCTGATGAGAAGCCAAGGACAATGGCACTATGTTTGATCCTAATACATGAACTGGCTTTGTGGGAGCCTAGCCTGTTTGGATGCTCACCTTCCTGGTCCTGGATAGAAGTGGGAGGACCTTGAACTTCCCACAGGGCAGGGAATCTGGACTGCTCTTCATTCTCGAGAGGGAGGGGGAATGGAGTGGGGGGGAGGGGGAGGGGAGTGGGGGGAGGGGGCGATGTGTGCTAGGAGGGGGAGGGAAATGGGAAATTTTTTTGCAACAACTAAAAAAATAAAATAAACAAACAAAAAAAAGAATTGGGTTGAGATGTAAGTCAAACACTGAAAATTATCTTCAAAATAAATTTTAAAAAACTGAAAAAAAATCCCTTGAAAATTAAGTAGTGCCAATTTGTAGGCACAACACAATTTCAATTTCAAAGTTAAAAACAAAAATAAAACACCTTGCTAAAAGAGTTACTCTTAATTTTCTGCTTGACACAATACAGAAAAACCTGGGAAGGGCTATTCAATGGAAAACTGATTAGATAATGTTGGCCTGGGGTATGATTGTGAGGAATTTTATTAAGTGAAATAACTGAAGTGGAATAGTCTCCAAGGATTCTGGACCTATCTAGTACCCAGAATGAATGAATGGAGGAGGGGGGAGTTAGCAGTGCACTAGTGCACGAATGTGCACAAATAAAGTCTCACTGCCGAGTGTGAATGTGATTTGAACAGCTGCTTCAAGTTTATGGAACCTTGATTGGCAGCAAATGAATGATGATAACCCCAAATAATGATCTGGTCTGGTTTATGTCACTTTTATTAGAAATAAAAAAAGAAACCTTTAAGACACATGTCTTCTAATCAATTATTTCATTTAAGAAAAATGGAGATGCTAATGGAAGCAGTACATAAGACTTCATTTAATATTACAGTACAAATGATCAGATATATATATATAAAATATTCAATTGTATGCTGTTATGAACAGACTGAAATACATGATTAAATGTTTAAAACTTATTGATAACTATCCATATCTATGAGAAAGTAATCATTCTGGTGGGAATACAGAGCAGAAGAATAATATTGGGTACAAAACAAGGTTCAGTATATTGAAGAATTTTGCTAAACTTGACAAGAAATGGGGAAGTAAATGAGGACAATAATATATTAAAAATGGGGGGGTGTTAGAAGTTCTTTGTAAAGAACTTTTTTGAGGAAGTTCTTTGTAAAGCCAATAAATGCCAAAAGCTCCATTTTTGGGACCAATTGGAGTCCTGGCCTTCAGCTGCTCTTCCCTGCTAGAGCCTTCTAATTGGGGTTACTAAAAGCTGTGCCTTCCCTAGAGGATCAGGGGATGGGATTTTCACCTGTTGGCCATTGACTGCTGGGTATTTAAGCCTCCAAGGTGCTATTAAAGAAGAGCTTTGTACCAGTGATTCGAGGTCCGTGTGACTGTCTGTCTCTGTGTGTTTCCTCAACCTCCAGCCCCTTGCCCGAAGCTCGCTAACTGGATTCTAGGAAGTAGTAAGCATACTGGAGGCGCGGTGCGCAGGGGTCCGCGGTTCTTAGTTGGATTGTATGCCAAATTACCAATTCTATGATGCAAATTATTTGTCTTGGACTTGCAAATATAAAGAAAGTACTATCAAAACTACTCTATGCTGTTTTGTATACTTGTACTGAGGTATCCAAAAGATTGTTATCCTCTATTCATGCATCGCCTCTGGCTCCTACATTCCTTCCGTTCCCTTTATGCAATTATCCGGGAGCCTCTTGAGAAATGTCAAATACTTCAAAGCTTTCTTATGAGCTGACTTGTTAGAAATACTAGTTTTTTAAGGATTTTGACAACGGATATTCCATTTTATTGTTCTCAGAATAGTGTTGGAAGATCTTGTTGGAATTGTCTTGGTACCTATGTGTTTTGGAAGAAACTTGAAACAGCATGAGGGAATCATTCTGAACATGTCTTTTTCTGTGTATTATACAATCTGCCCTTAGTGTTCTTAATTTGTTGTCTTCAACTTAACATTCTGTTTTTCTTTTTCTTTCTAATTTTATTTATTGAAGAAATTTATATGAGACTAGCATATTTAACATCACCTTTCTCATAGCACCTACAACTCTGCCCATGTACTTCTCTCAAATTTTTTATTACTCCTTTAATTATTATTATACACATTTTAGATACATATACAAGAGAAATATATATGTGTGCGTATATGTGTGTGTGTGTGTGTGTGTCTGAGTGTGTGTGTGTGTGTGTGTGTGTGTGTGTGTGCACAGCAGCAGTAACAGTTTATCAGAGAGCTCATCTCTGGAGAAAAATGGTTTTCCATCTACAGCAGCCAGTGACTGCCTGTAGGTCTTCATCTAGGAAAAAGACTTTGTGACTTCCCCATTTCTTATTGATAAATCAAGGAGTATTGGTATTCTGTTTGTCACCTTTGAGGCATAACACTGCTGAGGTTTCATGGGTGTAGTTTCTTTTTCATTCAAATACAAAATAGTAATAAAAAATTTCTGCTTTTATACAAAATTGACTCCTACTTCAACCTATGTTTCCTCAGTTTATTTTTCTATCTAGTGAAATATTTACATAAATAATGGAGATAAAATTTGAGTCTATGTTATAAATACATCATTATCAAGTAATTGAGAGTATATAGTGTTTCAGTCATATGAAACTTTCCAAATATGTATGCTATAATGGACATCTTTGTGTCTCATGCTTTTTCTATTCTTATATTACTTCTTATAGAACTACTCATTTAATTTTCTGATAAATTCAACATTAAAAAGCAGGGTTCAAAGCAAGTGTCTATCAAATCCCTTCTCCCAAGGCTCTGGAAATGCTGCAGAAGAGGAAGCTGAAAGAGGCTAAGAGCCAATGTTGATGGAGGGCACTGAGAAAACAATACACATTACATCAATAGGATCAATTCACATATGAACCCATAAACACTGAGGCAACGTGCTCTGGGCCTTTATGGGTCTGAACCTAATGGGATCCTAGAGCTGAAAGATGAAGTTGAGACTAACTGACTGAGACTGACTACAAATTGAAAACCCTTGCAGATGAAAGTTGAATTTTCTAGGTATGTAACTGTGGCTAAGTCAACTACTATTATGGGTAGCAGCATGTGCAGCAGAAGATGGCTAACAAAAAAGGAACTAAATGATATCTTTGTAGGTTCCTTGTCTGAAAAATGTCATGTCGGGGTGATTCCTTCTTGAATATTTTGCTAAATTTTTATTACTTTTTTATTTATAGATTTTATATAATATATGTTATATATTACACATTGTACAAAATACTACAGTTCCTTTGTATATATATGATGACTTTCCATTTTTTTGAGATTTTTGAATCTGTGAACAAATGGATCTGTGCATTTACATTTTTTTCCTGCACATTTTCTTGGGCTTCCCCCCCTTTTTTGCATCTTTTGTCCTATTCCAATGTGTTAGTTTTTGTTTACTACATTTATTCCACTTTATTTATTATTCTTTAGAAGCCTATTTGTTTTCTAACTAGAGAGAGATATGGGTGAATTTGGATGGCAGAGTAGGTGGGAAGCAAGTGGGAGAGATAGATGGAGGGCAAACTATGATCCGTATAGATTATGACAAATATGTATATGGAATCATTTTCTCTTAGCTAAAATAGACATATGCAATAGGAAAACTAGTTAATATATTTAAGAAAGAAGATATTTTGGGTTCACAGTTTCATATAACAATTCATAATGTGTCTAAAAAGCCAATACAGTGAGAATGATGAATATCTTCCTGCAAAAAACAAGATTAAAATTATAAGATTTATTTATAAATTGGGTGAAAATCTGAAACAAAAGTCACAAAAAGTCAGTGTTTAAAAAATAAGCTACTAAATCATTTATATTAAAATGAATGTAAGAGATGAAGTAATGTAAACATTTTTGCTTTACATATGATAATTTAAATGTCAGAATTCTGTAATTCTTTCTGCATAAACCATATAGTTAAAAGAAAGAAATTCATGATCCTCTAAAGACTCACTGCAGATAAGAAGTTTCAAGGAAGAGAGACAGGGAGAGGAAAAACAAATGAGGGAGGTAAGAAGGGAGAATGAGAGAGAAGGAAGACAGAAGGCTGGAAATACTGAAAAACATAGACCATGACTTTAGTGCATGAATTTCTTACTTTCATATAGAATGCATTGAATGATATGAACTTTTGTCAGTATTATTTTCTATTGCTTATAAAAAGATTAAAAGCATAATTATTGTCTTCTAAAGAAACTTGCAAATTTTATGAAAAACAATGTGTTGACTGTTTTAGAGTTGTGTTATGTGACTTACATTGATTTATTTATTTACATTTGACTTTTATTAATTTGATGGGTTTTTATCACTGATATACTTGATTGTTAGTACTTACTGAAAATGCAGACTACTGTAAAGTTTGCTGCTAATGAAAGGATGCTCTGTTTCTTTGGAGAGAGGTTCAATTCTCAGGTCCATCTATTCAGAACATCATTCTTTTCTTAATTATACAGGTCATAACTTTTGTATTTCTCCTAAGGTTCCATTTTACCTGAGTGAATAAATAATTAGAATTTTACTCTGTAATAAATGTTAAAGCGATAAAAAATATGACATGTCAAGGCTTTCTAAACTATTGAGGGATATAAAATTGACTCAAGGAGCTTTGGGTTTCTAACTCAAAAACATTCTAGATTAATAATGTTTCAAAAATCATGATGATTACTATATCCCAGGAGTTCTGTGTTTAGTAAATCGAAATACAAAATTGAATTTCTAATATGTGGACTAATGTTGCTTGATTTATTATATTGTGCAAATAGCTTCACATTTTTGGAAGTTGTAGTCTCTCCATTAACTTTAATAATGTAAAATTAAAAACAAATTCTGATAATATGTACAGTAAGATAAATAAAATTTCTAATAGATTTTTAATTATTGACACTTTACATTGATATTTGGAGATATATTATTAATAAAATAAGGTCATCAGAAATAATAGAGTTTTGAAATACCAGTATAGATACATGTGTTAACACATTTATTTTATGTTATTTTTAATTTTCTTGTATTAATTTAATATGCTTCAACAGCCTGTATATTATAGGTTTTTATTACTAAAAAATGAATACAAACTATTAAAGCATGATTTAAAACCTGATGCTCCTTCAGCTTTTATAAGATATAAAATTAGGATAATTTTATTTTTAATAAATTCATGGTTTAGAATTATATTTACTGAATTAATTTTATTCTAACTTGTGGAATATATGTCTATATATGTTTATGTTAATCAATAATCAGAATTTCAATTTTAAAACTGTACTATTATTAATGTGATGATGCTTACAAACACATTTTATTGGCCACAGGATTTTGTTCATTTCTCACCTTCTCCCTTTTTCTCTCTTTTGGCTTTCTTCTTTTTGCTCTTCTTCCTCTTCTCTCTTCAGCCCTTATCTCCAGTCCTTCCTCTTTTTTTTTATAATGATAATGCTTGGCATGTACTAGACAAGCCTGTATTATTGGAAGGCATCTTAACCCATAAGATCCTTGTTTATTTTCAATAATTCTTCCCACACATCATATCATTATCAAAGGAAAATTCTAAATTGTTTTTAGCAAGATCATTAGATAGAACATATTTCCTGCAAGACTAACTTGTGCAATTAGTTTCAAGAATGTTAAGTAGTCACATTGGACTTAGCTGATAGACCAGTGGAGATTTTAAGCATTAAGCTGAATTCTCAAAAGTACCAGAGTCCACTAGGGACTGTTCTGCTCAGTGTGGCTAAGAATTATTTTTTGAGAATGGAAGTTAATTAATTTGACTCCAATTCTCATGCATACTGATGAACAAGGATATTTCCTTGTCAAGATAACCTATTAGGGGGAAAGCTCTCATCGAGAAACATATTTCTTGCTTATGAAACATGTAGTGATGTGGGAACAGATTGATACTTCAAAGAAAGAGACATAAAATTGAGAGTGCACATTTCTAAAAATAAATGAGAAAAGGAGGATAGGAATTATATCCAAAGAGAAACCTACAAAAGCACAGTTCACAGAAAATGGATATCAAGGCTGTCACAGTATTTACAAACTATGTATTAAAATAATTATAAAACAGTATATGACTAATTCTGAATTATTCTTATGTAAATATTAGTTTGCATATGTGTGTATACAAGTTCACATGCATGTGTGTGCACACATACACACACAACCTGCTGAGATGTCAGATGAAGAATGGAGGATGGAGAAATTGTGTAAATGGAGTATATACTACAAGATTTCTTTTAAAAATAAAACTGAACAAATAAAAAAAAATCTGTCTACATGGAGGAAAGGAGAGTTCAGACGAAGAGTAATAACAATAAAAATAGAAAAATAATATGGTATAAATATTGGGAAAAAACAATGATTTCTATAAAGGTCTTTACGAGTTTTGTTTATCACAACAGAGAGTGGTTGGGCTAACATTTAATACCATCAGTGGAGAAACCAAGGCAGGTGGATCTGTCGGTTTGAGGTCATCCTTGTCTAAAATTTAGTTCCACGACAACCATGGGAACACAAAGAAATCCTGTCTAAAAAACTAAAAATACAAACAAACATGCAAACAGAAAACAACAACAAAAAAGAGTTTTGCTTATCATTTTAGCTATGAATATGAACTAATTGGTCTTTGAATAAAAGTATTGAATGTATGCATGTTAAGTATACCAAAACACTGAAACACACCCAACTAATTATTATATTTTTCTGAAGTTTTTTTTTTTTATTTTAGAAAAATTTACCCTTAATGACCAGGTGACTCAGAGGAAAGGACACGATTGCAAGCTCAGTGACTTGAGAATGATTCCAGGATCCATATGATAGACAATTGATTATATTAATCACCATGTTGTTCATTCTCTACAAACAGAGAAGTGAAAATAAATCCAAAGAAATTAAGGAAAATTGATTCTCAATTGAATGTATGAATTTTAATTTTGAGATTTTACTAATTTTCTTTTTCACTTAAAGTTAAAATTTAGGATGAAAAAATTAGATTTTTAATGTTATACTAAGGAATATTAGAATTAATACATTTTCAAAAAGTCTGTTTCAACAAGCAACATAGAATTTTATAAATTCTCTGGAAAGAGATGATCTGCCAAAGGGCCCTTTCTGCTTGCTGGATTGTCAGGCGTGGAGTTTGAGGGGAAGACCAATAGTATGTCAATATAGTTCTTTTTTCGACAAAGCCTCCTGTCTGATGGTTTACTCAGACTCTTTCATATGCTACAGACAGCCATGTATCTTCTCTGGCCAGAGGCTAAAGTCAGATGGCAAACTTTCGGCAGCAACTCCTCTTACTGACCAGAATATATATTAAAAAAATAAAGAGAATATGCATAGTCTGTAGAAACAACTATGCTTGTTTCTACAAAATATGCCCCCTAAAGAGCCTGCAAAAATCCTGTGATCTGCCTTTCCTCCTTATAAATGGTGTTTTTAAAAATTTTTATTCTGTCTTATTTACATATTTATTATTTAATAATTAAATATTAAATATTATATCCATTTATTTACGTCATTTAATAATTTGTACTGTGATATCACCTCCCCTAACACTTCCTAGATTATTCCTATTTCCCTACCTATAAAAATCCACATTCTTTCTTTTTGATTATCATTAGAAACAGCTGTAATAAAATGAAGTAAAAGTTTAAAAAGAGCCAAAGAGAAGCACAAGAAACACATTCTGATGTGGAGATGAGATACATGCAACTGCACAGATGAAAGACAAAAATTGATAACATAATATTCAAGCAGAGGATCTGTAAGGAAAAAAAAACCTACTCAAACACTACAAGAAAAGTCTTTAAAAGTACTTTTGAGCTTTTGTTTGTTGGTTCCCAGCTTCCCAGCCCTGAAATAACCACACAGAAACTGTATTAATTAAATCGCTGCTTGGCCCATTATCTCTAACTTCTTATTGGCTAATTCTTATGCATTGATTAATCTGTGTATTGCCACAAGGCTGTGGTTGACAAGGAAAATTTCAGGCGTCTATCTCCAGTGGGGCTACATAGCTTCTCTCTGACTCCACCTTTCTTTCTCCCAGCATTCATTCCAGTCCTCTCCACCTAGCTCTGTTCCCCTATAGCTCTGCTATAGGCCCAAAGTAGTTCTTTTATACATTAATGGTAATCACAGCACATAGAGGAGAATCCCATAGTTGTGATTAGAATATGCAGTGAGAATCTGTTGGAGATAGCTCATGTGTGGGTGATGGGTAGTGCTTGTGTTTATTTCTGCTTTCAGAGCTGGGACCACATCTAGTTTAGGACTGTGGAGGCCCTGTACTTGTTGTCCCTGTAATCTCCTCTGAGTGACAACTAAACTTACTTAATGAAGACTATGGGATGAAATACATCCATAATATTTGTTGTATGTACAAAGATTAATCCTGTGTATTGATATTGTTTAAATAAACAAAAGTCCAAAAGCTGCATCTACCCAAAAATTTCTTAATATAAAAGAAATACACATTATAGTATGCACTGCTTCCTTGACAATTGATGCTGAAAATAAAAATTTCACAGGTAGAGGAGCAAAACTAGGTTCTTATTTCTCACCCTCCATAAAAGTCAACACAAAATAAAAGTAAGGCCTCAAGGTAAGATTTGGCATACTGAAACATTAAAATCAAAAAGTAAGGACTGTACTTCATTTTGAAAGCATTAATAAGAATGTGTGTAATTTGGAGCACTTGAAGAGACAATGAAGACAGAGTTGCAATATTAGAGGCCTTTATGTTGAAAAAAGAGACCTTAATGTTGTATAGAAGAAACTTTAATATTAAAAAGAGATGCCTTAATAGAGAAGGTTATCGTAGAATACATATATTATGAAAGTAAAGAGACGGAGGCTGAGAGGAAAGTTTCAAACTGATATGTGGTAGAAAGATAGGGAAGAGAAATAAATAGAAAATATAGGTGAATACTGTGGATGTATTTTGCAAAAAGGAACCCTACTAACTTAAGCTTATAAAATGAATTTAAAAAATAGGTTTAATGGAAGGGCTACACATTTGTAGATAATAATCTTCTCAGAATCCATGGATTGCTAAATGATAATTCTAATACTGAGTGTGATATAACTTTTGTATGATAATTTCCCCCCTTCAAAGAGGTCCTATCGCCTTCTAAAAGAATACAAACTATTGCCATTACTCTTGTTTGCTCAAAAGAATTTTGTTGTACTAATCAGTTGTTGAACAAACCAACAACACAAATTGATTGCAAGCAGAGGAAAGTCAGAATGGAATTGAACTGGTTGCTCCCCTTCAGTTGGCTTCTTGGAATAAGAAGCGGCGGGGCTGCGTCCCCAGCATCCCAGCTCCTGGCCGCTTGCTTATGCCCCGAAATAACAACACACAAACTGTATTCATTTAAACACTGCTTGGCCCATTTCTATCTAGCCTCTTCTCGGCTAACTCTCGCACCTGGACTAGCCCATTTCCTATATTCTGTGTAGCACCCAAAGGTGTGCTTACCGGGAAGTTTCTAGCCTATGTCCATCCTGGCTCGGAGCTTCATCGATCGTGCGTCTGCCCTGAGAGGAGCTGCGTGATGTCTAAGCTCACTTCCTCTTCCTCCCAGCATTTTGTTCTGTTTACTCCTCTCACCTATGTTTTAACCTATGAGGGCCAAGCAGTTCCTTTATTACTTAACCAATGAAATCAACAGATTGATATATGACACTCCCACATCAGCTTCTGAAGCAGAAAAGCCTTTAGCAATCTTACTGAGTTATGTATCTGTCCAGGTACAATTCTAATCTGATGTGTAAATACACTTACTGGTACAAGAGAGGCATAATTATGAAAAGTTATCAGTCACTTTTTTATTGGATTAGACTTTTCCACATGAGAAAAACACATGATATGGCAAAGCTTGCCAATATATGATATTGTATGTCTTTCTGTATATGTGTTGCTTTTATTGGTTGATGAATAAAGCTGTTTCAGCCCATGACTTAGCACAGTAAAGATAAGCTGGATATTCAAACACAGATACAGAGAGAGAACAGACAAAGTTAGGCAGACACCATGTAGCTTCCCAAGAAGCAATACATAAGATTAAAAGCCACTAGACTCATGGTAAAATATAAACTAATAGTAGTGAATTAATTTATACTGAGAGCAAGCTAGTAATAGCCTAAGCTATCATTCAGACAATTGTAACTGATATTAAACCTCTTAGTGCTTATTCGGAAACAGGCAGGCAGAGAGATCTGGTCAAGGGGGACCAGCAGCAAGAAAAGCTTTCCTTCTTCAAAGAGCCCTTGGTTGGGAGTTTGTAGCCCCTATAGGGAACATTAATAGTATTATTGCTAATAGGTATGTGATAAAAGAGCCTTCTCAATACTGTGTTTATTTCTGTAAGTTAGTATAGAACTCAGCCCTCATCTGAGAATTTTCCTGATGCATGAAACAGTTAATACACATTCATAATTGTTCAATATTATCAGAATGTGTGCTTTAATACTAGACAGTAAGTACGTTATCTATATTGAGTCTTTCCAAGGCTCAGGGAACATAAGTGTGAAGGGGGAAAAAGAATGTAAGATCTGAAGGATAAGAAACCATGATAGAAGAGGGCAACAGATCTCATTATAGATGACTGTGAGCCACCATGCAGCTGCTGGGAATTGAACTCAGTATATCTAGAAGAACAGCTAGTGCTCTTAGTTTCAGAGTCATCTCTGAGGAGGGAGGGAGAGGGAACTGGGATTGGAATGTAAAATAAAAACGATTGTTCTGAAAGTAACATATATATTATATGTATATAATTTTGTGGAAAAAACATGGACACTGATGTCTATTAATACTTAATGGATTCTAGAAGAAAGGATGCTGTTGTGTTTAGTGGAGTAGCCACTAATAAAATGCTCATGCTCTGATTGTTAAGCAAGAGTAGTAAGGTTTTTTTTTGGGGGGGGGGTAAGAAGGATTTCAATGGGAAAATCCCAAAATTGGAACATGGAGCAGAAAATGACAAGTGTTCATTCTGTATATGTGAGAAAATATTTAAATAAATTAAATGCATAAATAAATACAATGAGCAGTGGTACTTTATATGAGGATTCAAATTCAAGTTCTGTTTTTATTTCTAAAATGATTCTATAAAGAAGAGGAATTTTATGTTAACAGGAGACAGCTAGTATTGCATTTTCAAGTGTATTATTGAATAGCTTATTTTCACATTTGCAAACTTACACTGGATAGAAGAATATATAATAAGTGATAGAGAATGTCTGTTATGACTAGTAACGGAAGGATGACAACATACAGGTTGGGGGCTTTAGCATCTATGTTTCATATTTAAAAATAATTTTATTTATTAACCTCTACACAACATGTATTTGAAGACCTAATTGTGTATAACAGCTTAAAAATAGTATTTAAGCCTCTTCATTGTAGCAATCATTTATTACTATCCATCTGATAAATTACAAGACAGATAGTCATGTATTTTTGGATGTTATATTTGTGTTGATGTGTATGTACATATAAGTTTTGGTATATGTGGGAAGATGTTTATGAATACAAATGGATAGAAGAGAATTTCTTCCTCAATCTTGCTTTGATTTTTGAGCAAGGTTCTCTCCCTGAATGTGGAGGTCAATTACTCAGTTAGATTAACCGGCCAGTGAGCCAAACATTTGTCTCAACAGTGCTGGGTCATTGGGAATATATCAGACTCTCACACCCATTTTTCATCATGGATGCTAATGAATGATGCTGTAGTTCAAGGACTTCATTGAGTGAACTGCTGCACTCCATGATGATGCAGGGTTTTTTATTGTGGATTCTCATTATTAAATGCACATTTTGTTCACTAAAGGCATCGCGCCCCAAAAGAAAAAGAAGAGGTTTGTGTCAGAGGATTTCTATTTTAATTTCCAAATAAACCCTCTAATTCCCTTCCTTATCTTCTATTTTCTGTTAGTATTACTGCTCAATTTCACTCACAGTAAGGTGAGAGAGTGAGATTGCATTGAAGAATGCAAGAATAAAATGAAGAAAGGAAGGTACCCATTTCCAGAGAGTACCACTAAGATGTCACATTATTTTATACATTGATTGAAGTAGTATATTATAATATAGTATATATATACATATACGAATATATATATATATTCATATATGGAGAGAAATTATACTAAATAGAAAATATAAAGTTATTTCTATAATTTCCTTTTTAAAAATAATTTATGCTTACAGAGGAAAAAATACATTTTCTAGTGAGTAGTACTAAATTCTGTTTAATATTTTTTGTTTAATAAATAAATTTCTGTTTAATGTTAGAATATATCACATTCTGGAGGTAATCTTATTACGGAATGAAGAATATCCATTTATAATCGTTTATATTTGTAAGATGATTTGGGGTTCCAGAAATAATTCTCATGTCAGTACAGCCCAATCCTTCTTACTTTTGTATTTATTATGAAATATGCAAAAGAAATCCTGTAATCTCTTTGCAAGAGAAAAATTTAGACATTATTTGCACTGATCTTTTTGTTATTGCATTTGATGATTTTCTCTTGCTTGAAAAGGAAGCAACATCAAAAAATAAATATCAGTTCATACAAATATTGATTAGGCAAATGATAAAATATTCTATAAGATTTATTTTTCTGTTAATAAAGATAATTATATATGCTTGGCAAATATTACACTTTTCATTTCGGCACAATCTAGCTTTCATACATGATCCTTTGAATATACTTCTAAGCACATAGCCATAATCAGTGTTGAGAGGAAAACATCATAGCTTACTACGCAGACAGTCAACTTCTGACATCAGTCTATTAGTGTATGAAGAAGTTGTTCACAGATTCTGGATGTTGCTCTAGGTGCAGTGCTTGACTACCATGCCTAAGCACTTGATGCAGTCTCAAGTACATTGAGACACAGAAAGTTGCTGCTGGAGCACAGGAGTAGGCAATGAGAGAATCTTTGGAAAAGTGGAAAAGGGAGGAACTTTCTATAATTCTGGCTTCAGAAAAATAGAAAAAATATGGATAGAGTTTGCATATAACATTCTACAAATAAGATGGATAAATTTCTTTAGCATACGCTCTTTCCCAAACAACGTTTATTAAATCAAGGATGATTTTTAACTACACACCAAATATTCCTAAGCACAGAGGAGGTTTTTTGGACATGTAGATATGTTTAATTGTTTAAGTTATTACATCTAAGAGTCTAAGAATCACAAATTATTGGGGGTAGATGTTAGTTATTTTTATTATAATGCACTCATTGTAAACTCACTTGTCAAAGCTCAAGTCCCAAGAAACCTGCATTATTTTGTAAGTTTTTGAAAACTTTGGGAAAAAGAAACTATAGAGCAAGCAGGGCACAAGGGGTAGTTCATGGTCTGTAAATGTTGCTATTCCTTTCTCTGTTTGCTGGGCACCAAGATGTGAACTGTTTTTCTTTATGGCACCATCCTAGAAAGAATTTACTGTTCCATTTAAAACCATGATTTAAAGTAAATCTTTCCTTCTTTAGCTATTTCTGTGAAGAATTTGATCACCCTAATGATAAAATTGATTAATGCAACAACAGAAGGGGGAGTCAAGAAAGAGACTAGTTTAAAGAACTAGTGTAAGATAAAGGTAAGGTGAAATTAAGGAAAAGTTCTCAGTGTTTGTTTCTGGCAGCTGATAGAAATCATGACAACCTCTCTGACAGAATTCCTTATTAATTACAGCTACCTATCCTTAGGCAAGCCTTCCCAGATTGTTTTCCATGTCTACTACCATGTAACAAATTAAATGGTTTTCTACTCATAGCTGCCAGTTTTCTCTTAGAATATTTGAAACATTACCAGTTAATTATCAGCTGAAACGTAAGTACCCTAGAGGCAGAATTGAGCCCAAGAATAGGATTTGAAATATTTGGCTTTCATATGGCAGGTACATGTGTGGCTAGGTAGAAAAATTAAACAATACAATTAACCAGTCTCTTTCTTTAATTATAATTTCTCACCTACAATTTTGTCTGTCTGCCCTTATCCTTCCATTTTCTTTTTTTCCCTTCTTCAGTTTGTATATTGTATGTACATACAACTTTATCACTACACGGATAACTTTGTTGAGAGTGAAGACTTGCATAAATAATGTAGAATAATGGAGATGTCATATACTCTCAGGTTCCCTCCCACAGTATTATTGACACTTTAAATTAGTGTGTAACAGTTACAATTACCGAACTAAATTTAACATATTTTTTGTAACTTAAGTCTATAATTTATAGTGGGATTCGTGACTTTTGTTCCATAGTTCTATGAATATGTAGCAAAAAGAGTATGTCAATCATCAACCAATCCTGATATGAGAATATTATAGAACAGTTTACCAGCATGAGATTTTCTTAGCCCAATCTGGTTTTGCATCATTTTAATGGAAACGGTACCATTTCTAAACTTCTTAAAGGGCATTAATTAATTATGAGTGTATTTGATGTATTTACAAAGGTTATTGTGATGTTAGGGATAAATATTAATAAAAGGGAGTGATTAAATCAATCAAAGTAACAGATGTAAATCTTGATATACTTATTATTTTATAAGGTTATAGTTAAATTAAGTATTCCATCTCCAGGAGTATCACTGTATATACCATTCTTCCTAATTGTAGGCAGACAAAGTTGTTCATGTCATAGAAAAAAACCCAGAGGTTTTAGGGATAAGTGACAGATTTATGATTATCATGGATAGTTTAATTGGTACATCTCTCTGAGCAGGGCGCTAGCTGGAAATGAATACTCCAACTCCATAGGTGGGAGGTACTAGAATCATGATCCTGGATCAATTCCAAATCAGCTATGAGGGTTGTTACTGATATCTGATATATGTCTCTGTTATACACTGTAATGGAACATCATATGCAGTATTTCTCATTTTAATGTTTATTTATATTATGAATATATCCAAACTTTTCAATTGCTTAGAAACAAGAGCTAGAGTAAAAGTGTTCATTTTCAAATTTATATTACTTGTTTACAATGATACCATTTTGGAAAAGTGATGCTGGCTTTCTGATTTATCTGTCTTTCCCAATGTCAAACCATCAGCATTAAAAATAGAGATTTGGCTTTTAAAACATCCATATTTAAATGAAGCCTTAAAATCTTTCATTCATATATCCTGAATCACTATATTTAATTAATTCATCAGTTTATCTATTTCCTCATAGGCTTTTTGAAACAACACATATTAATCTATAATATTGGATTTTTACTTGGATCTTTTTGTTTGCTTGCTTGTTTGGATTTTTGTTGTTGTTTTTGATTTTTTTGAGACAGGGTTTCTCTGAGTATCCCTGGCTGTCCTGGAAAACATTTTCTAGACAACGATGGTCCCAAACTCAGTGTTCTGCCAGTCTCTGTCTCCAAAATGCTGGGATTAAAGGTGTGTGCCACTGCCTGGATCGTTATTTGTTTTAGCATTCAAATAGTAATACTAAGAGAAATTCATTGCCCCATACCTATATTATTTTGGTAGAAAGGAAATTAAGAATTATAAGGTGACTAAAACTGGGATTGTTACTGAATATTATGGAAACATTATGAAAGGAAATTTCTCCTTTCTACAGTGGAAAGGTCAAAGAACTAAACAATCAAAGAAGGAGTTCCTACAAACACATCGTATCACAACTCAGATGGATTAAACTACCCTTGATCACCCACAGGTACTGCAATTATCTGGAATTACGATCCCAATTAAGCACTTGTCTTTACAGTTGATTGCTATTAGAGTCAATTTGTTATAATAAGAAAGTACAAATGAAGAGCTCTCTCTTATTAATCATGGGATTAAGTGGAATACCCTGCTCAAAAACACGTGTTATAGCAGCATCCTAGTAATACATCACATATACTGAATAAGGACATGTTTTATTGCAAATATTGCACAAAAGTAAAAACGAATTATCTAAACAGAGTTCTGACCGAAATCTCCCAGGTAATTTTTTTTTCTTCTTAATAGTGCAAATTGCATACATATATACATACATACATACATACACACACACACACACCCTATCCAACTCCCTATTATTTTTTCTTTGGTTTATTTTAGATTTTTCATATTATTAGATTTCTTAACTTCATGGAAACATCTTGACTTCCATCATGATCTTTTTATGGACTTCAATCATGCTAATGAATTCCTGATATATGTACACACACACATTAAATAAAATGGAGGTATTAGAAATATAAGAAGAGTTAAAATTTCTTGAATAGAAACTATTGCTAATTGTTATGAGGTGAACTACTAAGGGGAATAAAAGTTGGAACAATGAGGGTCTCTGTCTCTGACTCTGTCTCCTTTCATCGTCTGATGAAGGTTAATATTCAGGAGGATGCCTATATGTTTTTCTTTGGGTTCTCCTCCTTATTTAGCTTCTCTTAGAACCTGAGTTATAGGCTCAATGTCCTTTATTTATGGCTAGAAACCAAAATGAGTGGCACTCTCAATGCTTTTGGCTGTTGCTTGTCTTGCCTAGGTTACTTGACACTAGAATAGATACTACTAATTTCAAAACTTTTAAAAAGAGGTACTCAAAATTCTGAGTTATTATATATCTGAAATTATTATATATCTGAGTTATTATATATCTGAGTTATTATCTGAAGTTATTATTATCTGAGTTATTATATATCTGAGTTATTATCTGAAGTTATTATTATCTGAGTTATTATATATCTGAGTTATTATATATCTGAAATTATATACTTGTGTTTTTTTTTAGGAAAAATGTATTAATTCGCAAAATTTTTAAGAAAGGATGATCATGTGAAACCCTTAAAGA
The DNA here is from genome assembly GCA_025134845.1 of Neodon shergylaensis. Taxonomy (NCBI): domain Eukaryota; kingdom Metazoa; phylum Chordata; class Mammalia; order Rodentia; family Cricetidae; genus Neodon; species Neodon shergylaensis. The sequence continues at coordinate 10,113,884 of JABTXL010000002.1, forward strand.
AAAAACTAAATATCATATTTAAAACAAATCTGAGAAATAAAAATGGATTGTTGACACTATTTCTGGTTTAATATTAAGAGCAAATATTTTGTGCAAGCTTAATTAGAAGATAAAGTATGAATTTCATGTCACATTGGTCATAAACATAATAATTTATTAGGAATAAGGCATTTGTTATTTTTTTATATATGGTGATTAAATTTACAATATCATCACATATTTTAATCATGTTTGGGAAGCAAAATTAAAACTGAAATACCATAATTACTTGACTTAGGAAAGCAGATATACTTTATAATCAAGACTACGTACTTTTTTCAGCAACATACAATTCACCACTGCTGAAGTAATAAATTATAATAGACATCATTAAATGTTTCTTAAGAAGTTCAAATATTCAAAAAGATCTGAATATTAAAAAATAATAAATAAATGAAAAAATAACAAATTGAGGTAAAGAGATGAGGGAACTGTCAAAAGAAATGAATAATTAGGAATGAGAAAATTCAAAACTCCTTAATGATGTGTGAAATGGATATTTTCAAATAAAACAAACATAATTTATAAAAGTAAACTGACATCTGAAGTCTATCCTAAATATGGATGATGCATGTTAAAAATTAGGGTTTTAAATGAAATGTCTATTTAAATCATACTCTCTATAATAATGTTCCTTTGTATTTAGATGTATTTCTGGTGATCAGCATAGTAAATACTATATATTTTCATAAATTTAAATAACAAGTACAAGTTTTCAAGGTGATGAAAAATCTGGTAGGAAAGTTTTTTTTTCATAAAAGTATGTGGGAATACTTTAATTATCCAAAGTAACTGGGAGCTGAATTTAAATCTATTTGAAATTCATAGGTTTGTGATATCAATGACACTTATAAAGTTAGTTATACATTGTAACAAAATGCTAATATTTCATTACAATAGGTTCCTTATAGCAGTGTTTATCACTGAATGAGGAAACAGATTGTTGACTGAGTCCATGGATAAGAAACTCACATAAGGCTAGAGTGTGCCCCACTGCTATAGACCACAGAATCCTCAACCTTCTAATACTTTCTACTCAGCGAATCTCAGGAGAAAGCTCTCTGACAAGAGGATTCATCGAACAATAAAGGCAAAGACATCACCAAGAGAGATATATTCATGATGCAGTCAAAAATATTTTAGTTTGATATTATATATCTTTATAAATCTATATGCAGCGTATTTTCATAATAAAATACATCTTGTTCTATGTGGACTATTGCCTTCATTAGGACAAAGCAATTGAAAAATAAAGTTTATTTATTTAAAAAGCAAAAGAAAAAAGACAGACATACAAAAAATATACACACACATATATACACATATTGGTATTATGCTTATGTAGCATACATGTCTTTAGTATATATTATTTTTTAAATAAAAATAAAATAATGGAATCAATATGACATGTACAGTAAATAATTAAACTACTATAAATTCTTAATTTGGAAAATTAAAACTGAAAATCTAAGTTAGAAACTTTCAGATCCATAAAATCATTACAATTATTTGACAAGTAAAAAGTAAATTTTGCCACAAGCTTTTAATTCTAGCACTTGTAAGGCAAAGGCAGGTAGATCTCTGTGAGCTTGATACCAGCCTGCTCTACAAAGCAAATTCCAAGGAAGCCAGAGCAGTTTTACAGAGAAAACCTGTCTCAAAATGCCAAATAGAAAAACCAATATATGTCTTTGTGTGCCTCTGTGTGTGTTATGTGTGTATATGAGTACATTTTGTTTGAGATATAGAGATATATAGTTCATGATAATAAAATTTCTATTTGAAGAATATACTGTAAAAAAGTTAAATTTTGAAATTATGACCGCAATTTTTAAATTATGAAACTCAGTATAGATATAAATTTGGATTTTATTTTATTATAATAAAGTCTAAGTTAAATAGAGTAATCTAAGTTACACTATTATAATGGTTACAGTTACACTATGTTGAAGAAAACTTATAGTGGAATGAGTATTAGCACATTGTTCGGAATAACCCCCAAAATTTACTTCACACAACATAAAAGCAGGAAGTCGTTTGGAAAGAGCTACGCCCACATTTGTCAAATGTTTATAAATTTATAGTGGAATGCTCGATACCTGTTTTGTTAAATGTAATTTTACTCTGTTATAATTAAAACCTTCCTTTTTATTTAAACAGAAAAGGGTAGGTGATGTGAGATTCCCCTCTGTATGCTCTGAATACTGTTGGTTAATAAAGAAACTTGCTTGGCCTGGTAGGGTAGAATGGAGCTAAGCGGGGAAACCTAAACTGAATGTTGGGAGAAGGAAGGTGGATCAGAAAGAAGCCACAGAGCTGCTGCCAGAGACAGATATGCTGAAACTTTGCTGGTAGACCATGACCTTGTGGTGTTGCACAGATTAATGGAGATTTGTTAAATTAAGGTATAAGAGTTAACAAATAAGAAGCTAGCTAATTGGCCAAGCAGTGATTTAATTAATACAGTATCTATGTGATTATTTCAGGATTCTAGGCAATTGGTACACAAACTAGTGTTCTCCATATAACATTCTTGGGCATATGAACATGTAATTTGTGAGAGTTTTAATATAATATTTGAACAATATAGTCAACCTTAAAACAAGGGACAGAGAGAAAACTGAAGACTTATTTAAATACAGCCATGTTATTTTTTACATTAGATTAAACAGTAAACTAAGTACAAAATAAAATGATGGCTTAGTGTAAAGGAAGAGTAAGTGTGGGCTGTCTCAGTATCACCACCATCACCCAATTACTTTTTTGATGATCACATTAGGAAAAAAGGGATAGAGCAAATATACAGTATGCTAACTTCTATTGCTAATTTGTTAATATAATTATTTTAATAGGAGATATAGGTACATTAGAATACTTACCAAAGATACTGAATAATAGTGATCATCAACAAGAAAAATAGTTCAAATAATTCTAGCAATCTTAGATGTGAACTTTTGACAGAATGTCAGAAAGAGTAAGAGTGGAAGCCTACATTGAAAATGTCAAATTTTAATTGTAACATTTAAAAACAAATATAACCAGTTAGTCATGTACTTATTTATTGGTTTTCTGAATACTCCACATACTTATTTATTGGTGTTATGAATTGAATCCCTGGTCTTAGGTTTAGTAAGTTTGTACTGCATTCCTGAGCAATATTCCCAGGTAACCTGAGCAACATTTGAAGAACTACAAGACCATGTGAAAAAAAGGATAGTCAAACTGTTAAAACACTGATGACCAAAGTTGACTCAAAACAGAACAACTAATATACAATGTCTGAAGCTATAAAGCTTGTTAGAAGGATATAGGAGCAAATTTAATATATAAGAATTATTCAGTTGTTTTTAATAATAAAATACAAGTCAGAATAACAATAGAAAACATCAAAATTATTGCTTAAAGGTTACCATATAGGTCTTAAAAGGGTAATCAGCATTGTGGAAATGTAGTATTAACACATATATGTTACAATTTCTCTTTTAAACAAATAAAGAATGGAAATCTGTAAGCAAAAGACAGTTATCTGCTTATAAAACAGATGTGACATTTTTATTCATTTTCAATAAAGTATACAAATAGATAAAAGTCCCATTAAATAGTAATGTGGTAGTATTGAAGGATGCAGAGAAATAGCACGATGCATAAAATACGAGTGTGTAAAATAGTACTGCCACTCTATGTGTTTATCACACCATTGCATTTTGTTGGTTTTTTTTTTCTGTCAGGACAATTGCCATATGACAAAACAAATAATGGAAATTATATAGTTATGTGTCCATGATGAACTTTCATGGCAGCAATATTTTAAAAATATGTTCCTAAGGAAAAAAACCCAACTAATTAATACTCTGTATAAAAGCAAAGCATGTTATGGAAGGAATTACAGAGAAATCATCTGCATAAAAATAAAATTAAAGCTGCAGAGTGTCTTGTATTTATGATTTATCATTTTAATTCTCTATGTGAACATCTACTCAAAGCAAGAGACTTCTGATTATCAGTCACTGCAAACATTAACACATGATGCCAGATGCTGTCATTTTTCTAGAGTGGATCAATATATAATTTATATGCAGCTCATAATTGGCAAATGTTTATTTTCTTAATATCTGCAGCAAGGAGAATTCAAAGCATTTGATCTTTACAGACAAATCTGTTACTGCATACTCACACACTTTCTGCACAATGTGTTTAATCTTCTGCTCTTCTGAAGTCTACAGACTTCCTAATTGTGTCTGTTTTCTAAATGTCTTTGTTTTCTCCTGTGTTGACAATATTGTGGTACATTTAGGTTATTGAGCAGGAAATAGGAACCTGATTTTAAGTAATCAGGGAGTCTCTTTTAATGCAAAAATATTACTCTCAAGAAATTGATTTCTCTGAGATGCTGTCATTATGTGCTTGTTTGGGTTTTAGATGTTAAAATCTTCTCATACAGAATTATATGTCTGAACTAGATTTCAAGTAACTAAGAATTCTAATTCATGATGCAGAGCAGAAGAGAGATTTGTTTTGTTTACAGTTGGTAGAGACTACATAAGAAGAATTTGCTCATGATGCAGGGAACAAGGTTAATATGAATATGTGTTGTTGATATGCTAGCTCATACATATTATATCTTTGGATAACCTTTGGAGTCCCTGATTCCAAGGTTATTGCAACACGCAAATGCCTTTTGATAATGGAAACCAAACATCTCTGAGTAGAGATAGAATATATGTCTCTTTATAACTCCCAAATTACAATATTAATCAGATCCTACTCATGATCCAGCTGAAATAATGGACTATTTTATTCATAAGTTTTGCCTATCACTCTAAGGTATTCTAAGATAATATCAGTATGGAGCATCTGAGATTGTTTCAGGTAAGTTGTAGAAACAGTAGAAAGGATACCCAGGTCACTTATTTCTTTTGTGACAATTTCTGTTCTTCAACCCTTACTCATAGTAATGACCCACTGACTGAAAAGGAAGATTTTGGCCTACCACACATACATGTCACAAGAATTAAGGATAATGGCACAAATGAACTTCAGTTGCATAGGTCAGAAAAAAATGTAATGCAAATACTAAAAGATCCCACGGGGAAGAAATCTTGAGTGATTTACTTTATTGATACATATACATTGGTGAAAGAAGTAATTCAATGTTTGTTTTTTTCAATGATGTCTGAAAAGATGGAGAAATAGCATGGCATGGCCCAGATTGCCTGATACTTGCATGGCCTATTTATTGAAAATTTGAAAATTGAAGGGTCAAAGAAAGAAATCATCAATGAGAACAGAAATACAATTGTAATTTCTATATCTATGACAATCTTACCATAAGCAACCTACAGATTCAATGCAATGCCCATCAAAATCCCAGCGAAATTCTTCACCGTCTTTGAAAGAATAAGACTCAACTTCATATGGTCAAACAATAACCCTGGATAGTTAAAACTACACTGTACAATAAAAGAACTTCTGGAGGCATCACAATAGTAAAGTAGTTAGCTTTACTACAGAGCTAACATATTAAAAACAGCCTGATATTTGAAAAAAAAATAGACAGGAGAACCAAAGGAATCAATGACCTGGGTATCAGTCCACACAACTATGAACACTTAATTTTTGACAAAAAAGGAAAAAAATATAAAATGAAAAAAAGAAAATATATTCAACAAATGGTGCTGGCATCACTGGATATCATCATGTAGAAGAAGGAAAATAGATCCATATCTATCACTATGCACAAAACTTGAGTCCAAATGGCTTTGAAAAATATATCCATCACTTTATTAGATTCAGGTATGTCTCAATAGATAGGCTGTTGTTTAGGCAAAAAAATGCCATCAATAGGGCTGATGTGCTGTGAAAGGGCCTCCAGCTCTAGTAATATTGAGAGGTGCTTGAATCCTGAAGGTATCTTCTTTGTCACTGAACGCTGGTTAGATTAATTTTATTGGATGTATGTAATTGAGGAATATATATTGGCCAGATCCTTCCCTTCTATTTCTCCCTCACCCTTTTCTTTCCTCCCTCCCTCTCTCTCTGTCTCTCTCTGTATCTCTCTCTTTCTCTCTCCAAGGTGAGAGATAAGCAGCCTCTTCTATGAGGTCTGTCACCATAACATGTGTCCTTACCTTGGGTCCTCAAAATGAATCTAGCCAATATTTGAAGTCTCTTAAGTCAAGGTTCAACAAACTGTAGAGATCCTAGTTATTGAGCTTATTTCCTGACCTCTACACCTTCACTATTTATGAATAAATAGAAAATAATGAATAAGTAAATAGATAGGTAGGTATCTAGTTAGCTATATGTAGGTAGATGATAGATAGATAGATAGATAGATAGATAGATAGATAGATAGATAGATAGATAGATAGATAGATAGATAGATAGAGATGAATTATTGTTGGATAAATGTACAATTTTTTTATTTAAGCAATTAATATTTTACTATATATATAATTTATCCATCACTTTTCTTTCTCAAATTCCTCCCATGCATCCATCTCCTTTGCCATCTTTCAAGGTCTCTTTTTCTTTAATTGCCCTGTGTGTGTGTGTGTATGTTCCATAATATATGAATACAACATTCTTGGTCTGTAAAATGTTTCTTACTTACATGAATAAGTCTTTAGGGATGACCATTTGGAATGATAGAAGCAATTGGCATTCTTAGTGACATACCTATCATGAAGGTAACCGATAGCTCTCTTATTGGGCTTAGATCTACTCAAGAGTAAACAGTCGGGAAACTATGCCTTTTTCTGGAAGACTAGCCATCTACCCATTTTAGGGAAATCATGGATCTTGCAAAAAATCTAAAATGTTCACTTTATAAAAATAGGTTATCTCTAACTAAATTGTAAAAAATCCATTTTTTAAAGATGGATTTTATTCAAATGAGTAAGGGTATCTTTTAGAGCCATGCAAAAAGTAAAGGTAGTATCTAGAAGGCAATAATAAAAATATAAGATTCGTAGTCCAACAGCTCAATGATTAAATGCTGATCAAAAACTTGGATATTCTTGTAACTTATGTTTTTTTTTTTTCAGAGTTTTATATAAAAGTTCATTCTCTGTGATTTATTGCTCTGGCCTTGTAAAACCCGTAAAGAGAAAAATATTTAAGTTCATTTGGACTACTGTTTAAGGAATGTGACAAGAAATAGATGGACGTTGTTTTACTAAGTTTATAGTATAATATGTTACAAGGAATCTGTAAAATTATAACTGATATGTGACCTTCATTATTAAACTCTGATCTTTACAGTGAAATGTCAGTTCATACTGTTTTATACTTGTATTATATGAATATATTTATTATAAATGTCAATATATGTAGTTTCTATGACTATTTTGCTTTTTGATTAACATTTGTTTATAGTAAGAAGGCATAGCAAAAGTTAGTAAAATGAAAATTTATAAATGCTAATGGTTTAACTGCTCCATAATCTCCTCTTTGCTGTATTGAAGTCTGAAACACAGGTTTCTGATATACCATTAAGAATATATTTTTGCTCATCTATACACCAAATATAAAAGTGAGAATTTACTAAACCAATAGTATTTATATAATATATATGTTTCTTTCAAGATTATTAGCATTCATTGAATGAACAATTTTTCATGTTAGTATAGATATCATATTCAAGATTAACTATTGCAAATTTATATTTTGATTTAACTTGATTCCCTTTTTAAAAATAACTGAGACAGACATTCATGTATTTTATGTGTTCTAGTATTCTAAAATGTGTCAAAAGTACAGGATGAGGACAAGAATAGCGCTGGGCAAAGAAATCAGGTGATGCACGATTCACCGAAAAAGGCCAACCTGTTCCTAAAATAGTTCTGAATGGTGAGAAGCAGTTGAGAGTCATACATCATACATGAAGAAAAAAGTAGATCAAACATTAACTGGCTGTTTGGTGTGGGCTATATATGCAGACTATATATCAGTTCAGGTCACTTCCTCTGAACAAGACAGGTGATAGTGATTTTTAAGGAGATAAGTCATTAGAATATAATACTCTTCTATTGAAATAATGATGCAGATTCTGAAATACTATCCATTACTCAATTAAATGTAAGTATAATAAATGTGGGTGTAAAGATTGAAAGTATACATAATCTTTTAGTATAAGAAAAATTATTTTCTCAAATACATATAGGCTTACGTTAATCATTGGTTATTAGGATGAGGATTCAATCTTAGTGTAAAAACTCATTGTGCTATATAACACAATGTACAATAAAGTAACTGTTCCTCCCTTCTAAAGGTTCTATCTGGTACTCAGGGCTTACTAACATAATGTAAAATTGCTTCCCTTATTTTTTTGTGTTTCATACTAGAATAGATTTTCCATTAAGAAAACTGTTTAAGAGGGTTGGTATGGTCAAATCATTTTCTAAATTGAGAGAATATTTACTGAGTGTTGTCAGATAGGAAAATCTGTGATAATAAGAGTAGAAATGAATATGAAAGGGAAAGTAGAGCTCAGTTAACTCTTTCTAGCTGTGATCCTTGGAAGCAGTCATGAAATGTCCATACCTTGCTACATATTATCATGAACCTGGTAATAAAAACAAAAATATGTAATATTTCATTAAATTAAACAAAAGTAATAAGTGGCAAAGGAAAAATAAATTACACCTATAATAGTGAAGGCAATTTAAGGTGTTTCACCACAATATAAAACCAGACTTCAAAATAAACAAAAATACCATATTCTTTTCACATCTCTAGTTAAACAGAGTTGCTGTATCTTGCAACAGATTACTAGCAAATAGGATACAATAACACTCCGAAGTAAGCAATATTCAAAATGAAGGCTCTGCTTGTTTAACGACTGGTGATGGTGCTTCTCTTGATTAATATACTGCAGTCATTCCTTGTTCCCTAAAATTGTGTGAACAGTAGAAAAAACTTTTTGTAATGCAGTTTACATAATTTCCACTTATTGGGCTGCATCTTCATAACTTAATAATCTCTCATAAGCTCCATCTCTACCCAGGATTTCAGGATACCCATATTCACTTAGGAGCTGATATAAATAATCAGCCCTTTCTACTACATTTTCTTAATTTTAATTTAATTACCTTCTTCCTTCAAAGTAAAAAAATATTTTAATAAAAGGAATAGCTATTTTGTTGATAAAAGAAATATAAAGTTGAAGTTATAATTCTAAAGTACAATAAATATTATAGAATTTTATGATGAAATGGTATAATAGGAAAATTGTGACAGGCAAATGGTACCTATGTATCAAGTCCCTTCAAAGTTTAGGGGTAGTTATGAAAGAATGGAAGAATGGAAGAAAGGAATCAGTGCAATAAATTATGACAACAAAATTTTATTAGCTAGATAAAATTGAGAAATTATATATATTAAGTCAATTTGGTTTTAATAGAATGAATAGTGTCACTCTAATATCAACCCAGAAAAAAAAAGGACAAGAAATTGTTCCCTGACTGAGATGCTATTGACATTTGAAAACTGCTGGGGGAGAGAGAATCAGGTTGCCTTAAGGGTTTTACAAATTGTAAGTTGGCCACAGTCCAGGGATGTCTTGTGCCCAAGAGTTTATGAACAACACATGTTGTGGCTTATATTTATTTTCTTTGTTGTTTTAGCTTTTTTGAGATTATATTTATGACACTTCACTCATTATTTTCTCCTTCTAAACCTAACACTTACCATCCTATTCCTTTCTCCCTTTTCAAATTCATGGCATTTAAAAAACTACTTGATATATATAAAATTCATAAAAAACAGCCTGTACAGTTTGTATAATTTTATGATAGATGTTTTTAGAGCTGACCATTTCGTATCATATAATAAACTAGTATGTCCTTCTCTGATAAAGATGCTTTCTCTGTCTGTTAGCGTCCATTAGCTTCTGTAGCTTTTCTGTACCCTGCTGAGGCTGAGGCTTTTTTCTGCCCCCACGATCCGTGTGGCATGTTTTTTAGTATAATACTTATTTAAGTAATGTGTAGGCAGTCATATTGGTGATACTACAGCAGGTGAAACTGTTTTTTGGATGTATTATAAGGACAATAAATTAAAATATAAGAAATGATGACACAAAGTTGATTTACAGTGTGGTAAGGGTGGATCTGAGAAAAATATGGTAAGGAATGTGAATATCTGTAAATATTTAAAGATTGCTTTAAAGATAAATATCTTTATGCAAAAAGGTATCTGGGGTACATGTCTTATATTGTGTTACTCTCCTTACCTCCAAGGACTGCCTAGTCTTCCTAGAGACAATAGGAGAATCTGGGTGTTCATCTTTCTCCATTTCCTGCTTGGACATATTTACTTCTCAGTATTTTATCCAGCTCTGACAGTATCTGGTTTCCCACTAGGTTCTCTGTTCAGAAATGTTTTTTCTCGGTCTAACATTTCTCCCTGTTATAAGGACCCTAGTGAAAACATTTAGATGATATGATCACAATAGTATTTTAAGTCCATCTCAAAATTATTAACTTATTTATATTTGAAACATCTATTTTGAGTGCGATGTAATTTGTTTGCTTGTGCCTTGATATTGAGGTGCTCCTAAAATGTCAGGATGGCTTTACAGCAACAATTGAACTCAAGGAAGACTACACAATTAAGTGGATCAATGAAATGCACCTACTTCTACATAGCCTTCTGTTCCGTGATACTTGAAGATAGTTCTGAGTTTATTTGCAATGGTTTCTAAGTTTTTCAAGGCAAACTTTGCCTGAGATGTAAACATCTAAGAATGCAAATAAGCAGCAAAGTAAGAATGAATCATTACTCCAAATCTACATAGTGATTTTCCTTAATGATAATACCTTATTCATTTCCTTGAAATCTATGTTGGGGCATAAAACCTCATGTGAATATACTTTAAAACACTGAAAAATTAGTCCTGGTTTTGAGAAGCTAAATCATTCAAGCACAATTATCCTACATGTATCTCTCATAGGACTCAGGGAAGTCATGGTCTCCTGGGACTCTTGTAGCACCCTCCTGACCAGCAAGTGTTGTGTGAGCCTCCCCATGTCCTGCCATCAGTGAATGTTAATAGGCAAGATATTGTGGATGTGCCCTGCTTTGGACAAAAGGCATACAGCTTTGAGACTTTACTTGCCATGTCCAACATAGAGGAACCAGTTTTAACACAAAGTCTTCTAACATTTTCAAAATTCCTCAATAAATGTGCAACGGTGTTAAATGGCATTGGATGAGGAAAACATTTTGCAAATCTGCCATTCCAAAGAAATAGGCATGATGCAAATAAAAACACACACACTCACAATCATCTCTCCACTCATTAAGTGTACTATATCATTAAGTATTAATCAATAAATTCCAATATATTTGTTGATTAAAGTAATAGACACTTTATTTGATAACCAGCAGAAAACATGCTTTTTTATAAAACCATAAAATAAGTAGGAATTATACAGCTCTAAAAATTCTCAGTTCTACACATGAAAAATCCAAAATCTGAAACTTAACTTTAAAAGCACTATGAAGACCTATAAAAATCTATGGATATTGAAAATATGCACACCTTCCCAAAATCACAACTTTCCTATCTTTTACACACTATCCCACCCATATGCAAAATAAACCTAAGTAGTTCAGACTCTAAACACTTCTTTGGCTTCAATTTATTGATCAGCTCTGCGGAATGTTATGAAATGGATTGGTTTGACCACTACATTTCTGATTCCTCTCATTAGCACACACACACACACACACACACACACACACACACATACATCTAACTACAAATTTAAATATAAATACTAAAATAGAAAAGATAATAATTAACATTTAAAGCCTTTGTTTTATAACAATTTTGCATGGCATACTACATGCTATTTGTATAATTAATTAATTTCTTAAGTGCAAAAGAGAAACACAGAATTCTGTACATGTCATCACACAGTTTTACCAGTGAATTCTTTTCACATTCTCTTAGCATTTATTTTTAAAGAGAGTGTTCTGTTTTTCTGTGTTCTCACAGTGGTCTAACTTTATTTTATGTTTGTAGGTGAGATAGGTACTTTTAGTAGCTATATAAAATATACCTCATTCAAAACCAAATTCAGCCCCAGCTGTTAAAATCAGCAATGTGTATTAATAGTCATTTTAATTTTCCAGTATCTACTCCTTGGAGTGTCTTTCCCCATATTCTCTATTGTTCTTTTCATATCTGCAAAATGTATACTGCAGACTCAAGGGATGCTAATCTTTATCTGCCTAAAGAAGATGCTACTAATAGTGGAAAGTCTCAATAGACCTTGAAGATCAAGTGAGCATTCAGTCAAGCAATGGTCCTCTGAGTTGAATCTCCCATTATTCCATGCCCAAGAGAACTCACACAACCTACAAAATGCAACTTCACAGGACACCCTTGCTGTGGCTCTCAGTCGAGTCTCTTCTTATTCTTAGCACACAGAGGCTCATGTTCTTGACATCATTTCCAAGTAAGTACACCCACTAAGTCTTAATCCCTGGCTTTGCCTTCAGAAATAGTGAGTGAGAATAATAGTAGCGGTTTTGAACACAGCAGTTAGTCAAATGTGGCTTAGAGGATTTACATCTGAAAAACAAGTGATTAATGAGGAAGATTTAAAATACATTTGAAGAATGGCATTGATTATGTTTAGTAGTTCTAATTAGCCTGCATGGTGATGTTTATTTCCTCCTGCATTTATATGTATTTTAAGTTAACTGAAGGATTCATTATATGCAGGGGAATTTTTTGGAATCATCACACAATAGAAGAAATTGGAGAAATGTGCTCATGAAATGATTGGTCAGACTTAAGGAATAATTTTCTATATAAACATGACAATAACATTATTTGATGTTCTTTACAAAAGACAAATGCATGTTTCACTCAAGCACGACATTTGCTTGAAAGTCAGCTTTGGTTAAACTTCCCTTTGAACTAGAGGAAAAATAAACGAGATGCAATATTTAAAAAAAATAAATTCAAACCACAGATTCAATGCATACATCTCATAATCCAAATTACCAATACTAAACAGGCACTTTTATAGTAAGACTAAATGAAAGACAAACACCTTTGCCACCTCTCCTTTTGAGATATAAAACCAGTCTTCTATTTCTATGTTTATGAGTTCATCATTTTTAGAGTTTTCATGAAAGTGAGGCAACATCATAACTGATGTTTTCTGTGTATTTGGATCATTTTACTTATAAGTTCCTCCAGGTTTATCCATATTGAAAATAAAGCCCTATCTGCTAAATGAAGGTATTAAAGGTAACTTGTGTTTAGCTTTGTTCTCTCAAATCCTGAAAAGAATAGTTCCTTAGATCTTTTTAATTGGTCTAACAAAATTTCAACAACAGATGGCAAGTAAACATCAGAATTAACTAAGCCCAGAAGCTTTTAAAAAGCCAAAGATTGAGCACTCCGTAGGTCTTACGTCTGCTGACTGCTCAATGCCTAATCTATGGACATTTTCCCAAATGTTTATCTTATGGCAAGAAGTTCAAGGGACTCACTGTGATATCTCCTGTAAAAAAACAGAAATCGTGTTTATTTGTATTCAGTAAATTTTCCAATGCCATCACCTTGATGTTTAGAATTTAAATTATGAATTGAAGTGTCACACAGGCATTCAGAATACAATAATTACTTGTGTTATTTTTGATGTTCCCAGTGGAAAAGAAACCACTTAGTTACACATCTTATGCTCTGTTGTCATTGATTCCTTGTTTTTTCTACTCTGTTGATATTCAAAATGCTACCTGGTTGATTTTCAGTATCCTCTCTTGTCTTAACACCTTTTCTTGATGTTTACAGTGTTAAAATTCTGCTTGTAGCAACATGCAATTATTCACAAATATAACTTTAAAATTTATATATTTTAGTTTAAATTTTAATATTCATTTTGCTCCTTTGCTCATTCTCTTACTACACCTCAGTAATTTTCAATATGGAATATTTTACTATGGTTTGTTCCTGAACACATACAGTTTATTATGAATCAAACATTTGTGTAAATATAGAAAATACAATAGGAATTATACTGATGATTCAAGCTATTTTTCTAGAATAATTCTGAATAATATTTCACAAACACCCTGATATGTAAGATCAACTTACCTTATTCATCAACAAACTTTTTGCATCAAAGTAAAGTGTAGTGTATTTTAGGTCCACAATACAGTTATTTATGTACTGAAACTGGCTATGTTGAGAACATAACCCAGGGATTGGAATGCAAAGCAAGCACTCTGCTACTTAGAAAAAGTCAGCCTTTGGATTTTTGTGGTTTTTGTTTGCCTTTTATGATGCATAAAATTGAACTTTGGACAAGTATACTAGGAAAAGTTTATATTTATAATATATTCCTTTTTTTTTTTTACTTTTTTTTAAGATGGGGATGACCAAGCTGGACTCAATCTCACTCTGTCCAGAAGTCAGAAAGTCATTTCCTTAAAATCCTGCTGTCTCATGCTGTCAAGGATTACAGGCCGGTCCCAGTAAACTCTACTTCTTTTCTTAAATGTCAAGAACATTTTCCTGAAATTCAGTAAGATCTACTGCTTTGTGTCCGGTGTGTCATCAGGAACGACAATTACTTTTACACCCTTCCTTTTCTTTTGTTAGTTATTTCTTGGGATGTGGTGAGGTTGGTTATCACTGCTTGGGGAGTTTGCCTTCAGGAGCACATGACCAGAGGGCTTGAAAGGAATCCACAGCTTCAAAGTGTATTAGACTTTTCCTTCTGGGGGGTTAAGGAGAAGATACTCACACTCTCTCTGATGCTCTCCTTCATTCTTCAAGGTTCTTCTGCATTCCTTCAATGCCTTTTCAATCATGTACTTTTTTCTACATATTAGAAAGCTTTCAGGCAATATAGGAATTGCAATGTGATTACATTCTGTTTTACAAGTGAATGATCTCAATGACTATCAAACAAACAGTAAGGCACAGCATATTTTCTGTATCCCTCACATTATTAAACATTTTGCATATTACAACTGAAAGACATTATTCCAAGAACTTACTTACATTCATATCCAAACAAGTTGTTTTAGATTAACCACATGGAAAAGAGATGTTCTTCTCACTCAGGTTTTTTACTGGCAGGCTGCGTTTTGTAGTTACAAAGGAAGAGCCAATTACATTATTATTTATCTTGAGATAAATAATATTGTAAGGAATCTTAAAGGAATCACAAACCTAAACTTTGACATAGGAAAAAGAATTAGCTCTATTCTAAATTTTTAGTCATTATTAATTTTTTATTATTTCTTTTTCCAGACAGGCTTTCTCTATAGCTTTGGAGCCTGTCGTGGAACTAGCTCTTGAAGACCAGGCTGACCTTGAACTGCCAGTGATCATCTGCCACCGCCTCTTGAGTGCTGGGATTACCCAGCTAATAGTTGTTGTTTTTTTTTAAATAGGAGATTGAAGGCAAAAATGTGTAAAAGCAATTAATCATCACCTTTGATCATCAACCAGTCCTAGCAAGAATAGTGCATCACTTGGTAATAACTGGGCTGCTTTCTTCTTGTTCCCTGGCCTGAAAGAGTTCCTCACTCAACTATGAGCCTTTCTAAAACTTTAGATTGTTTTCTTGGTTTTTTCAACAAAGCTGTTTGACAAAAATCATCTTACTCTAAATTCGAGTCATTTTTGAAGCTTTGTTTCAGCTGTGATGCACTCTGAAATCTGTGAGCACATCTCTCAACATTAACATTAAAAGAATTGAAGTTAGCTGGGCTACCTAAACTCATTGTTTCTCTTTTCTTTTCTTTTTTTTTAATAGTTAAGTAGTAAACAGGTTTATTTATTTTTGACGTTCAGTCCCACTGTAAGACCCAGGTTGTCCTGAATCTCACTATGTCTCCTGTAGACCAAAGTTTCTCTCCTTCCCAGTCCTGCAGCTGTTCAGTCACAAAGAAATACACAGAGGCTCATCTTAATTATGAACTGATTGGCCTATTAGCTCAGACTTATATTACTTAGCTCTTTTAACTTAAATTAACCCTTAATTGAGATAACATAATATATATATAGTGATTTGAGATAATCATAAATGGATATGATTCTCTATAATTTTCACACATACTTATTGCTTTTTTTCTCTCTCTGATTTGCTCTCTTTCTCCTCCCAAGATATAGAACCATCCCCATATTTCCCACTTTCCCATTGACATCACTGATCACATGCGCTTCCATCTCTAGTGTTTCTTCTAGTAACTGATGGAAACGGATGCAGAAACCCACAGCCAATCATTAGGGGAAACTCAGGGAATCTTGCAAGGAATGATTTTAAGAACAGAGGGGTCAAGAACACTAAAAGAAAATTCAGACACCTAACCTGGTCTCATAGGGGCTCAGAACCAGAACTGATGATCAGGGAGCCTGCATGTGACTACACTAGGCATTGTACATACATGTGATAGTTGTATAACTTACTATGGTTTGGGGCCTCTTAATATTGGGAACAGGGTAAGTCTCTGACTTTTCCTGACTTTTGGAATCCTACTTCTTATACAGTGATACTGGGTCACCTTGCCAAGTCCTTTTTTTCTTTGTTTCAATTTTTTTTGTTTGTTTTTATTGAGCTGTACATTTTTCTCCACCCCCCTCTATCCCTCCCTTATTTTACTTGCTACCCTAGCATGTTACTTCCTATGCTTCAAATTTATTCAAGAGAGCTTGCCATTTTCACCCTCTTGTGTAGACTCATGTATGTCTCTTTTATGTCCTCTTTGTTGTCTAGTTTCTC
The DNA here is from genome assembly GCA_025134845.1 of Neodon shergylaensis. NCBI lineage: Eukaryota > Metazoa > Chordata > Mammalia > Rodentia > Cricetidae > Neodon > Neodon shergylaensis. The sequence continues at coordinate 10,130,680 of JABTXL010000002.1, forward strand.
TGGGGTTGTAGCCTGTAGACTGCTTTTTCTTTGCTTATGTCTAAAAGTCTCTTATGAGAGAATGCATATTATATTTGCCTTTCTGGGTCAGGGTTACCTTACTAAATATGTTTTTGTTATATATCTATTTATTTGTCTGCAAATTTTAAGACGTCATTTTTTTTTACTATTGTGTAGTACACCATTGCATAAATGTACCAACTTTTCTTTATCCATTCTTCAGTTGAAGGGCATCTAGGTTGTATTTTCATAGCAGCAATATTTGCAATAACCTTGTCCAGTCTTAATACAAGGGCTGAGGCTGCTTTGTATTACTGCAACCTGATGATGTTTTGTTAATACCCAAGTGAGGTCTATGCTTTCCTGAATAGAAAGGAGGAGGAGTGGATTTGGGTAGTGGATACAGAGGAGCAGTGGTGAGAGGCGATGGGAGTAGAAGATAGAGGGGAAACTGCAGTTGAATTGCAAAATAAATAAATAAATTTAATTATACAAAAATCCTACCTACTTCTTTGATGGAACATTTCTTAGGTGTAAACAGACAACTATATGTTCTTTAAACATGAAGGTTTAGTGAGATGATGGCAGATGAAAGTTTTAAGTGAGTTTGTTAGTGATAAGGTCCTAAGGATTTAAAAGAAAAAGATTGATAATAGTACTGAGAAATAAAATGCCACACAGCAGATCTGAACTCAGCAGGAGTTATCCCATGTTCCTAGTGTATGTAATTTATTACCAAGCCTGGAAAGTCCTTCAGTTTTAGAGAAATTTAAAGCTATAAGTTTAGATTAAATTATTAAGACATTACTTCTATAATAATCATTTAAAAACAGGCTGCAAGTTGTCTACTTTGTTATTGATTTCTATCTTTAATATCTCAACTATATTTACTTCTAAATTGAAATACACAACATTTAAGCTCATCAGAATCCCAAGAACTGTTTATTTTTTCTGGCATTTGCTTTGAATTATGACTTTCAGAGCTTACAAATTAAGGTATCAGACATTTACTGCAAAGGATCTTAAATCATTGAATAAAAGATTGGAAATAACTCTTGCACAATTGCAACCTTCAACTTCTGTTTTCTATGTGGTGCAATAGTATTGCATTCAGTGGGAAGAGACTATTTTGTTCTGTATTAAATTTTGTTAAGGATTTCAAAATTCATTAAGCTGTAGGATTACATACATTGTAATAATATTATTGAAGCCTTGACATTTACTACATGTATGAGTAATTAATATCTGTTTCTAGGTCACCACTTTGCATTTCATTTACTCTAGCCTTAACGTCTTCGTGTTGGCTTGCTTCCTTCCAAAACAAACAAAAGCTACCATAGCTAGAGATAACATTCAAATATATGAAATTGACTTCTAAAAATGCTAGACAGCTTTATGTTTCTCATAAACATAAAAAATGTTTACATCACCACAATTAAATGAAGAGTCTAAAGACTCATTTTATAGAACTCATTTCTTATGCCATACATACTTTCAAGTCATAATTTATATTAGATTTTATATTAGATTAAATTCTATCAATGATTCTTTTTTGTCTTATCAGAGTTAACAAACTCATTTAAAGGATATGCATATGTATGTATTATAAACATCAACTTTGTTGCTCTAAATCCTGCATGGTATTCCATTGTATAGTGGAAGTACAGAGTGGATACATTCAGTGGAGAACTTGATTTTAAACTTGAGTTACTGCTATGCCATAAAACATTTCATACCCTTTTCTGGATAGTGCTTTTGATTTCTGTTGCTTTAGACAGAAATCATAAGCAATGCATAATGAGTTCTAGAAATTGAAATCAGTGAAACATGTAAAATTCTATTAATGATTAAGTGATTGTCCATGGTTTGATATCTGTAATACATAATTAAATTACACCATTAAGATGCTCTGAACAAAACTACTTGGAGAACACAACTTTTAGAAATGGTTTTCCATTTATAGCAGCAGTGATTTGTTTGTGTTATTAGATTTTTGCCAACCCACTGAGTGTTTCAAAATATCATTTATACATAGTTCTAATTATTCATGCTTAAACTAAGAATTCTTAAGATTATTTTATCCTAAAGCAACATCAACAATTTAAAAATGAATATTAAAATTAAAATCATGCTAAACTATCAAGTTACAGTCAATATAGACAAAGTATGTCAACAATTTTGGAAGCATAGAAAGTGTTTGAAAAATTAATCACCAAAGGGAAGCAAAAGCAAATGTTTAGTGATTTTTACCCTGAAACTCCAGAATGTTTATTTTGGAGGTACTGCAGGACAAGGAATTGGTTTAGAGTGAGAACAAACACTTAGAGACTATTTCTCACATCTTTGGCAAGTAGAGCTTCACAATTGTGCCTTTGCCTTGATGCCAGACAAATACTCATGACTTCACATCGTACACCATACGTAATAGGCAAAAGACTTCTCTGAGATATTTCAGAGTGACAAAGAGTATGAGAAATACTCTTGAGAAGTACTGAATATTGACACTATTGAGCCTCAACTGATGTCCCAACTATGCTACCAAATTAACAATATTATGATAATCACATAGGCCATGGAATTCTTATTAGGCCATCTGAAATTCATAGCAACTTATTCAAATTGCATTCAGAATTCTGTTTCACATACTTTCATGAACATGCACTCAAATATTTTTTAATGAATATAAACTTAAAACAAAAAAAATGTGGTGTTTTTTGGAGTCTGGGTAATTGTAGAGTCAATCATTCCAGGTAAAATAAAAAAAGTAAAATTCCACACATTTTGGCTCAGAAATCTTGGGAATATACCTAAGAGAGGCCTTATCATACAACAAAAGTATATGCTCTACTATGTTCATAGCAGCATTGTTTGTAATAGCCAGAACCTGGAAACAACCTAGATGCCCTTCAATTGAAGAATGGATGAATAAAATTTCAAATAAATAACAGTAGTACTGACATTTTTCTTTAAAATAATTTCTAGTAACTCTTTTTACCTAATAGTTTCTAATCATTTTAATTAGTAGTCTTACTAAAATTGATAAAATTTAACCTTTGCATTACCTCAATGGCAAATCAATTCTATATTTTCATCTGTCTCACTTATTGATTTATTATTTACATTGATGTCCCTGCAATGTTAGTTTCTACTTTCACAAACAGCGTGTAATCTATCCCAAATTATTTCAAATTAAAGAAAATATATCTTAAGAACTCAGAGTTCTCCAACAGTGATTTTTCACCTTCCTAATGCTGCAGCCCTTTAATGCAATTCCTCATGTTTTGATTAGCCCCAATTGTACATTTAGTTTTGTTTCTATTTCTTAACTCTAAATATGTTACTCTTAGTAAACATAATGTAAATATTTTTGGAGGAAGAGCTTTGCCAAAGTGATTGCTGCCCACAGAGAATCACAGTATTTTATTATGATCTGACAAATTAATTAACTTACTATTTGAAGCAAATCTGGCATAATTTAAATGGAATAATAATTTAATAATAAATGTTTTAAAGTTTTCTTAGTGTATAATTTTTCTCTAACTTTACTCTGGTGTTTCACAATAATTTTCATCTATATATAAATTATTTGTTCACACTCAAACATAAATTGGCATCACTAGCTAAAATCATATTTGCCAAAATGGATGACAGGAATGGTTAAGCAAAGCTTGTTGGAGAATGATCTCCTTAAGACGCTTGGCAAATTTTTGACTGATTTTTTTCATGTTATAATATTTGTGGCTTAATCTAAGTTTGATACATTTTTGCTTTTCTAAGAAAGCAATATTGAAGAAAAGTGATTTGGAGTGCTCAAGAAAATATGCTTTTTATCAAAATTACATTTTTAATGATAATTTAATTCCATCCAAACAGCTACGTGTCTCATAAAAGCAAACATTAAATTGCTGATTTATGTCTTTGTAATATGTCTTGATTATTTTTTCCAGGTTGATCTTGTCATCATAAACAGCATTTAAAGAAGCTGATAAGTAGCATCTCTAGTCATTACTCAATAGGCAAGTACTTATTTGACTATTTAATGATACATGGCACAATGCTTCCTGCAGCTTAATGAAGTCTATTTTTGGACATTCACAGTACTTTTATTAATTCCTCCTCACTCTTCTGCCAATATCTACTTGATAATGTGCATTAGTCATCAAATGTATAAATTACATAAGCATGCTTTTCATTTCTTAGGACAAGCTTAAAGTGTCTTTTATATTGTATCAAATTTCAGTGATAAAAGCAGAAATGAAAACCACTGAGTGCTTTACTGGGAAAAAGAAATACTGAGAATGTGTATTTTGTTTTGACAGCTATCTGTTAAGTCTAGTCTCCAATTTTCATTGGTTTATTTTTCATAGGATAGGTAATTTTTTGAGGTCTTATATATTCCAGATAATAACAATATATCAGGCACATAATTGGTATTTATCAATGCTGTAGGCTGTTTTTTTTTTCCTTGAGTGATGCTGCTCTTTACTGTAGAGAAACTTTTATCGTTATGAGGTCCTTTTTATAACTATTAGTGTGAATTCTATTGTTGTTGAGTATATGTTCAGAATGTCCTTTTTGTGCTCACAAATTCAAGTATACCCTTTATTTTCTGTTCTACCAAAACTGGGGTATTATGCCTTATGTTGGGGTTTTAATTCTATTGGAGTTGACTTTTGCACGGGATAAGAAATTGGGATCTATTTTCTCTCTCTCTCTTTTTTTTTTACACATAGTCAATTTTACCAGTATTGTTATTTAAAGATGCTTCTTTTGTCCTTATGTCCAATGTGCCTTTAGGTTAATATTTGTTTGTTTTGACAAAAATGTGCCTGCAAAAATGTTGGCTAATAGGCTGGTCCTTGATTCTGATCCATTATTTTTTGACTGGGTTTTATGCCAAAATTGTACTATATTATATTATCAAAATTTTCTGTTACAGTGGGTTATTGATACACATAACAGTTCTGTTGTTGTTAATATTGTTTAGGATTTCCTTAAACAAATAGTTAAATGAAACAAAACTAATATAAAACTGTCTTTTTATTAATGCAATGGCAGGATTAAATTTGTGAAGAAGCCCATCTCTCCAGAAGCAAACTACAAACTCAAGACAATAACCATCAAATTTTAAATACATTCTATACCATACTTGGAAAAAATCCTGAAATTTAATGAAGAAAAACTTACCTACATAATGATGTGTATCAGAAAGTATTAAATATATCAAAAATATTTATTCTTAAGTTGATGTAAATATTATTTGTGGTAGATATGTCTGAAAGTATCCATGTTTCCATAAGTAAATCAAAACACAAAGAAATTGAAATATATATATAATATATATTTGCAGAAATTATTTTAGCTTAGAAGGAAATTATATCATTTATAATAAAGTATATGAAGTTATATGCTAGGTAAAGAAAATAAATATCAGAAGGAAAGATATGCACAATGCCACATAATTATCTATAAAGTCAAACTCAACTATATAGAATATAGCATTGAAATCTAGGGACTATGCAATGGGGCCTGTGGGAAACCAGTAGCTCAATAAGAAGTTGAATTTTAGAATGAAAAATTTGCATCGATATGTTGTCTTACATTGTATTTGTTGCCTGTATTTTGCTATGTAGGTTTGAGACTCATGGGCTATTCTACTCTCACTTTGGCTTATTAATTGTTGTCATCCTTGTTCTGCTCACATTGGGCAGCCATATTAAAGAAACTTTTTTGTTTGGTATAGTTTCTGGTGGTTTTTTTTTTTTTTTTTGTTTTTCGAGACAGGGTTGCTCTGTGGTTTTGGAGCCTGTCCTGGAACTAGCTCTTGTAGACCAGGCTGGTCTCGAACTCACAGAGATCCGCCTGCCTCTGCCTCCCGAGTGCTGGGATTAAAGGCGTGCGCCACCACCGCCCGGCTAGTTTCTGGTGTTATTAGACAAAAAAACTCACAGAAAAGTCCCTGATCCCCTTCTTTTCCTCCACAATGTTCCTTGATCCTTAGGTGTGGATGTGTTCTGTAGTAACATCCCCCCCGCTTTTTTTTTTTTACTTTTTAATTTGTTCCTCAGATTGTCTATACACGAGGAAAATATAGTAAGAATTTCCACCAAATGTAAGGAACAATCAAGTTTAGAGTATCAATTACAAAAATGTTAAAATATTTCTATTGAAAAATTGACTCATATAAGCTAGCATTTCGATATTACAAAGTATCAATTTCTAATTTTATTTCTCTTAACACATGTAAGCACACAATTTATGCAAATATGCATTGTATGAACACACAGTATGCAATCAGGCTGAGCTATAGCCTAAAACTTACCAATCATATGTTAGATTTGAAAAAATATTCAACATACCTAAGCAATTACCATATGCCATTGCTGAAAGCAGAAAGAGCAGATAGTGAGAAATGCATGGTTGAGCTTTTTCCCATTTTGTACTTTTCAAGTCTTCTTTTAAAATTTTGATTTGCAGATAATCTCTGTGTTCTTTTTCCTAATATTACTCTATTAAAAAAGTTGATAATATCCTAGGGCATTGATACATGGTTAAGGTTTTTGGAAAAGTTAAGGAAAGCAATGTAGTAGTATAAAGTTTATTTTCTTCATGTAAAGTTCATAAAGCATTTATCTTTGGTTTCAAACTGACCCAAGGGCACTGTAAAACTTGTAAATTGCTTTAGATGTTATCTACCTGTAGTTTCATAGTCCTGTGTGGAAATCATTACAACTATTTAAAAATAAAACCCTTGATCAGCACATATTCTGGATCATAATCAGCAGTGACTAAGCTCTGATAAGCTTATATAAACTTCATTTCCTTTGATGTCTTTGCTCAACAACTTGTAGGGTAGATCTTATATAAACAGCTTCAATAAAGTTTCTGGTTGATTTTTTTAAGCTTTAATGTTTTTCTCTTATCCTTAGTTATCAGGTTCCCCAAACAAGCAATGTATTTATGGATCCAGTTGCGTTTCTTGGTTCTAAATATTAACCAACAGTTAATTATATTTTGCCCTAATTTTTATTACTAAAGAAATTTTAAAATATTTTCAGAGAAGTGTGATGTGAACATACATTTGGGAAATTTAAAGTGATAAGATTTCGCATAAATTAAATGTATCTTAGTGGAAAATGATGGTTCTAAAGTTAAATTTATTTTAAATATGTACTAAGTATCTAAAATTCTGCCAGTCATCTTGGTTCTTATGTCCTTGGAACTTTTGTTAAAGACACTCTGTGTATGTATGTATGTGTGTGTGAGTGAGTGTACACATCTATATTGTACAAATGATGATGAAATTATGTATTGATAAGCATTCTAGATTATTTAACAACATAGGCATTATAAAATCTCACATTTAATTCTCATAATTTCTTCTTATTGAAAATAGGTTATTTTTCTCAAATAATATATCCTGATGACAATATCCCTCTCCTTTTCCCTTCCTAGTTCCTCCACACTTCCCCCATCCAAGTCCACCCAGATTCTTTAATTGAAAAAAAAAAAACATACTATTAAGAGATGATAACAAAATGAAACATAGTATAATAAAATCTAGTAAGATAAAACAAAAACTAAAACATCAGGATTGGGCAAAATAAAAGAAACTTGCATAATGAAAAGAGTACAGGATAAGGCATAATAAAAAGCCACTCACCCACTCACTGTGAAACTTAGGATTCTAATCAAAACACCAAATTGGAAACCATAATAAATACATAGGGACCTATAGAATAAAGTGAGAGGATATTAAATATAAAAAAATAAAATAAAAATTTTAAAAACGAATAAAGCCCTGACATAACATTGTGATAAAAGGAACCTCCAGAGATGCCACTGCTATTTCTTTTTCTGTTGACTTTCTACTGCTGGGCATGCGGCCTAACCTTAACAGCAGTCTGTTTTCTGAAGGAGACTTGAAGAAAACTAAATTATTATTTACAAGTTGTTATTAATTGACGAGGAATAGCACATCAATTAGCTTCAAATATCCAACAGCCAGCCCTTTAAATTTGCACACAAGTGATATTATACAGACTAATAGATTGTATTTTCATATTTAGGATTATATTTGTATATATAAACAAGTATGAAGAAACAACTAAAAAACATTGGAACCATTAATTTGAAATCACAAGGATATCTATATGGGAGGGTTTGTAATTTGGGAAGGGGATATAAAATGTTATATAATTATATTATAATCTCAAAAGCAATATAAATACTAAAAACAAATACCCTGCAGACATGCCTACAGGTAATCTGTATGGAGGCATTTTCTCATCTGAGGATCCTCTTCCCAAATAATTATAGCTTGATTCAAGTTGAGAAGCAGCTAGTGTACTGCCATTTAAGGAGAATGACAATTTATTGGGGAGTGGGGAAAACAAACAAACTCTGAAATTGAAGTTCAGAAAAACAGCATCAGAATAAAGTCTTCTGTTCCTAACATTATCCTGATTATCAAAGTCACACAAAGGACAAGCTGTGATGTGCATTTTTATTCTAATTCAGATTCCTTGCCCAACACCTGTATTATTTACTTTATGACATAAATCTGAAGGCACTTTTGCAAGAAGAGTAAAATTGACTCAATAAATAGCAATCAAATTTAGGTTGCTAATTGTTTAAGAATTGTGTTAGAACTATGAGAATATGGGCAGCGTTCAATATCAGAGATCCACTGAGTAAACAGAGAAAATGAAGTGGAATTAATAAAAGTATTTCATGATCAGAGTGCCTTATGTACAGTCCCCACTGGACAATGGGAAATTTTATTTTCTGAGGGGTAGAATAGGCTCCTGGGGTTATGTGAGACCATACCATTTATTGAACTACTTTGAATCTACTTCTGCTGTCAATCAAGCTTGACATTTCAAGTGACATACAAAAGTGAACAATTTTGTTTCCACTTTATTTTCCTTTTAAAAACTGACCTAGTTAGATGGTGGCTGCCACTGATGTCAATCTAAGATACTGCAGATTTCACAGTGGTGTGAGGTCATGGCATTTCATTTAGCGTTTTCTCTCTACAGTGTATGCAATAGCTTTGAATGACATAGTAATAACCCTAAAAAATTAGAGAGCAAATGGCAAAAGAAAAAAAAAACTCTACGTGTCAATAAAATTTTCAAATTGAGAAGTGTCAGAGCTGAGATAATGCCTAAATGTCTACAGGTAAAATTTTTGAATTAGGAGATTTAAAGCAAATCTCTCTCACTTATTTGAAATCAATACAAAAAGCTGGCATGTCTTTTGTTGTCAGTGATTTTTGTCAATGTATTTTCCACTTTCTTAGCATTAAAAGCATACTTTTTTTCTTGGTCTTTACTGTGTTTTAAAGACTATAGACTTGTAGATGACTGCAATTCAGGAAATATTGGAAATTGTTAATGATACATTTATTTAGATATTTTCATGGAGCCTTCTGGGGATCTACAAAACATCCCCACCCTTAAATACTAAAGAAACATTGCAGAAAATGGGGTGGAAGGATTTTAAGGGCCAGAGGATCAGAGATTCTGTTGTGAGATTGTATCTACTAATAATATCAGCTATCATATGCTTAAAATCTAACAAACTGACTCTCTAAGTATGAACTAAACAAAAATAACAGCAATGAACATGCCAAACTGGACAGAGAAAAGCTTACCAATTCTCAACACTATACAAAGCATTGTACGCAACAGAAGGAACCTAGAAACCAAAATCGTAGCTTTTCATACAGAAGAGCATGTCAGCTCTTGCATGTGGTACTATGCAAACGATCCGCTCTGAAAACATATACAGCTAACCATAGTGAGGCAGAGCAATAGCGCAAGCACAAACAAGCTCATGCAAACTCAGAATGAGTAAGCAAAATTGGCCAAGACAAACTGTCAGCTGACCAAAAGCACAGTAACTAATGCCTCGCGCTCCTAGCCAATCACAACACATCAGCAGTGACTACCAGTTTCAAAAGGATCCACTAGAAACATGACTGTGGCAGCTTAATTTTCCTAACCCTGTAAAAACCCCCAACCTGTTTGCAATGAAGAGCTTCTCTATTAGACTCTCCCTAAGTCTGTGCCATTGCCTCCTTGTCTTCTCACCTCCTGACCTCCTGCCCCTGCAAACAGGGACTGCACAGCCAGCAGCAGCAAGCCCGTAAAAACAACTGGTGCCCAACATAGATGAACCTTTACCTTTTGCTCCCTTTTTCAGTCCTGCTTACCCTCTTCTGGGCATTTTTTATTTCTTTCTTGCTGCCATGCCTGCCATCTCCATTCCTATTCTTTATCCATGTCTTAACTTTGCCCACTTCAGCTGTTTTGGGTGATTTGACTCCTATTTTATTTTTCATGCTCTTGGTGAGTGGGGGCTTTCTTTTCTATCCCTACATTTTATTTTCTTTCCACTGTTTGTCTTCCTGGTTAGGAAGTCTCCATCATGACTAGGTTCCTCCGGGTACCTCCACATAGGGCTGACTACCCAGGAGGTAGAACCAATAAAGGACCCTCTAATAGGTCCTTTCGTCCAGATCCACTGTGTGAGCATTCAGCCATGGCCTAACAAACCATGAAAGTCCCTCACTATAAGAAGCAAACTGTCAGTGAACATTATTTTCCCTTTCTCTTCCATTCCTGTCCTTATGTGACTGACTCCCTTGCCGCAGGAGCCACTCTCCTGGATTGTCTGAAGGCTCCATTGCTTTACAGTGAGTCCTGTCCCCTCTTCAGAGAGTGGACTGTTGGATTTCCTCTCCTAGTCTCTCTTCTCAACTAATTCGGTCATGCCATCACCTATTAAAGAGCCACAGGGTGGAAGCTGATCTCTTAATTTACAGAAAGACTTTGGCCTTCTGACTGTAGTTGAATCTCCTTTGCCTTTCAGGACTGAAGCATTCTCCTCAGATCATGGCTACTCCCACTAGCTTGACCCTAGAGCTGAGTGTGAGGACTGAGATACAGTTGTTTTCCATTAACCCTAAGTGTGCTTTCTTCTTTACTGTCCCTCCTCACAGGCTTCTCCTGGGGCCCATCGTGAATGGCGCCCCTTCCCTGGAGTGGAAGCTTTTACCTGATTCATCCTTGCCCAGCTGTAAATGTTTAACTAGAACTTGAACCACATGTGCCCATTGGCCCCTTTGGGATCTCTGAATAAGGCAAGCATAAACCCCAGAAGATTGGTTCCCAATGTACTTTGGCAGATGGGTGATACTCATTATTCCCCCTTTGGCAAGCTTAAATATATACATGTAATTATTGAAACACATTCCTTTTTTGTGCATGCTTTGGCCCAAACAGGGGAGAAGGCCACACAAGCTATCAAGGCACTAAAGACAGCCATGTTGATTACGGGACTACCCTGGAAATAAAAACTGACAATAGTCCAGATTCTGCCTCTCAAACCTTTGAGGACTTGTCACAGAGCTGGAATATCAAACACTAAACATGGATTCCCTATAATCCCAAGGCCAGGCTATTGTGGAAAGAATAAACCACTCCCTAAAAGGAGAACTATCCAAGATCTCTTCTCAGGAAATAAAAAGGATTCTCACTAAACCTTGGTGGAAGTAATCTACAAGAAAAAAATTTTATTCACTTTTGATGATGAGGGTCTTTGCCCCGCTTATAAACACTAGTCTTCCCTCCCCAGGGAAACCCTATTCCCAATAGTAAGATCGAGGGATTCCCTAACTAATGCCTGGCAACCTCCCACACACCTGTTAACAAAAGGGCAAGGTTATGCTTGTATGTTTCCACAGAAACAAACCAAACCAATATGGGTGCTGAGCTGAGATATTTGGCCAGCTACAGACCAGGAATACATCCCAGATGACTACCTGTCCTACAAAAATTGAACTGTCCATATTCTGGGATCGTTGTATTTCTCATATCTGGCCATGTGTTGTTAGGGAAAAGAGGAATTCATTCATTTGGATGAGAGAACCCTGGGCTAATGAATCAATAAGCCCTAAAAAATTTCCTACAGAAAATCCACTCAGATCAATAGGCATGTGTTTGGCAATTGGCACTTCTATTGAAATCATGCTTGCATAGACTTTAGACCCCTCCTATTCTTACAAGGAGGCAGTTATTGTACTAGAACCTTTAAAGGCAATAAATCACTTGAAGACTCTGTCCAAATAACACAAAAATAAAACAAATTTTACTTTTAAGGACACACCCCTCTGTCAAGTTCCCTTTCATCCTTATAATAACCAATGCTAGTACATCAGATCTAAACTGCACAACAAGCCTCTGCATATTGGGTGCCTGCTGGAACCCTAAAGAAGCCTATCATGCCGTCCTGGTATGCATTCTCCCATTCTTATGGGTGCCTGTTGACATTGTTACCCATTATCACAAGGTAGAGCTTATGAGTTCCACTAGAGTGAAGAGAGGCATTGGAGTAACAACAATCACCAAAGTGATCTTGCTTGCAGTAGCTCAAGGGACAGTAGCTTTGATGTCTCTTATTCAAACAGGAGCCATGGTCAATGCTTTAAAGACAGCTATTGCACAATAAACTGCTGTCCTTAGCACAAAACAGTTAATTAATGCTCACTTTCATATGACCATCATAAATTTAACAATAACAAATTAATTTATTAGATGAAAAGAGTACAAACCTTTTACTATTTGGTAAGTATCAATTATCATCCTCAATTTCAGTCCCTTTGCTTAACTCCATATTGACTTTCTAACATGTTCTTTTCCAGAAATCAACTAAGAGATAGCTTTTCGGGATAATAGAACCAAAAGTTTGTTAATTCTAAACAACTTAACTCAACATGGGTCTGTCCATTGGACCTACATACTGCATTTTTTTGGCTAAGGATAGGATCACAGAAAATACCTAATAGACCTCTCTAACCTTGTTGCATGGTGTCTTATGGGAGGCGTTGCAGTGACTCTATTATTCCTGCTTAACTGTCTCCCAAAGTTAAGATTCTGACCATAGTGGTTGAACAAGGCTACACTCCAGGTATTAATGGCTATGGAGCATGCTTGACTCAAACCTCTAAGAAAGGTGGTCCATGCTTGTCTAACACAAATACAAGAGGCTGTTTGAAGCCCTAGTTCTCCTAAAAGTCTCCCCTTTCTTCTGACATCTTAGGACATTCCAGGGACCTAACTCTTGGAGAACTAATAGTCAAAGACAGGTACTTGTGTGTCCAGCAAGCCAACCTAAGACAGATACAGCCCAAAATGCTGGGGTGGGGGTTCCCTGAGGTGGAGCCATAAAAATCTTTTACTACCAGGTCACCCGTTAAAATAAAAAGAAAATAAAAAAGGATGAGCTAAGGCAGGGCAACAGTTCAAGCACAAGGAAATGCATGCAAACTTACAATGAGTAAACAAAATTGGTCAAGAAAACCTGTTGGCAGACCAAAAATACAGTAACTAATGATGTGGCTCTTAGATTATCACAAAATGCCAGCAGTGGCTTCCAGCTTCAAAAGGATCAACCAGAAACATTCCTGCGGCAGTTTAATTTCCTTAACTCCATAAAAAAAAACCCCAATCTGTTTACAATAATGAGCTTCTGTTCTGGAATCTCCCAGAGTCTCCTCATCCACTGCCCCCTGGAAAATGGGAAGTGCACAACAGGCAGCAGCAACAAGCCTACAAAAACTATACCTTTTAAGGACAGATAAGTTATGAATGCAGTAACAGTTAGTGAAAAGGGGGAATATAAATTTGTTAGAGAGCAAAATGGAATATTAGGGAGGATTTGGGGGGAAGAAAAAGATGAAAAAAAGATAATCTCCCCAAAAATAGCAAAAAAAGAAAGAAAAAAAGAAAAAAAGGAAGTTATAGTGTCCATAGAACCCTGCAAGTAAAACTGAACCTGAGGAGAAGTTAATAGGGAACATTGATTTATAAATGATTTATCAGAAATAAAGGAGGGCCAGGGCTTGCAAATATATCAGTTGCTGAGCAGGTGACGATGGTATCTGAATCTATGTTGACAGGGTCAAAATAGAATTGAATTGTGGGACATTCAGTTGTTCTTAAAGTATTACCTGCAAAAAAATACTGTATTTTTGGTATGAATATTCTATATTGAATGTGACCATTTAAGAGGCAGCAATAGTTATTTAAACTTCCCTTCCTTACTAACACACAGTCTACAATTTTTGTAATGGTAGCCAGTGGCTAAAGTAGAAGTGTACAGATTGAGAGAATCAACATGCATTTGCTGATTACTCCTGCATTTACCCAAGTAGACTGGGTCAGCCTGCCTAGGCACTGATGAGTTATTGTGTGTCAATTTCCTAAATAAAGATGTCAGGCAACATATATCTTCCTAATTGCTTTTCAGCTTTACTAGAATCCAAGTTCGCCAAGATTACAGGATCTGTGATGTATGTTTCTCAATCCAAGGAGAAAATAAATGCATGCAGCAAAGCATGTAAAGGAGTCATAACATTTAGCACCTACTTTCCAAAGGGATCTTACAATTCAAAGCTTGAAAAATAAGTCATGTATCTGTCTCATATGTTATAGCAGGATCAGACACCTACCCATGCATCCTTGGCTTCTCTCTACATTGTTAAGACACTCATGAAAGTTCATGTTAAATATTTAATATATTCATAATATTAGTTTATTTAATTGTAATCAAATATTTTAAAAAGTAGTCTTAGTTCACCTATGTAGATCTATTTTTATTTTTTAAAAACAGACTACATATTGAAAGCCATGTATAGTTGACATCAACAACAAATAATACCTTATTGTATCATTTAGTCTCATAGTGCAGAGTTTTATCACATATTATTTTTAACACATAAGAAAGAAGAACATTCCTGAAGATATTGGATGCTGAAAACTATATTGTTCATTTCTTTTGAGGTGCAGACATATGCATAATTAATTTTAATGTGTGTTTGTGTGAAAGGGCAATAAATACCTTTAAGTTCTAATATTTTATTTTATAACATTTATGCTACCAGTGTGTCATTAAACAAATTAAAATACAAAAGTAAGGAAAGAGACTTATAAAGAGATGGTATCCTGATAGAGGCAGAGGGAGAGATTCATACAAACACTGTAAAAATATTGTTGAAATTATTTTACTATCCCTTAAACTATTGATGCTAATATATATGGCATTTTACTTCCAACTGAACATTATATCCATATCATACTCTTTTTATGTCATTCAAAAAAACATGAATTTTTAATGTGATGATTCAATCTAGTAAATTATATTTCCTTCATGATACAGGAAAGACAATTATTTATGTTTTATTCAACCAAAATTGTTAAAAGTGCACTGGCTTGCTGAGCCTTGATGGGGGGTGGGGGGAAGAACTTGATCCTGCCTCAAGTTAGTTTGCCAGACCTTATTGATTCTCAAAGAAGGTCCATAACTCCCTCTGAGGAATAGATGGGGTATGGGAAGCAGAGGACGTGGGGCAGGAGAAGGAGAGCGAAGGCAACTGGGGTGGGTATGTAAAATAAAAGGTAAATATTTTTAATAACAATAAAAAAGATCCTTGAAACTTAATATAAGTAAGAAATTATGAATCTTGAGTGTTTCTTTTGATTGCTTACTGACATTTGACTTTCTTTTGCTATTAGTTCATTGAAACTTTTATAAAATGTGCTTTGATCATATTCCTCATCTCCTCCAACTCTACCCACATCCATTCCACTTTGTATATCCACCAAAATCTTTCTCTCAATTATGCCTTTCATTTCACCCATCAATCCAATGTGTCTTGCCTTATATAAAAAAATATAAGAATATATTTCATACTTGTATGGTCTTTCACTAGAGCTGACAACTTACTAGAGTCTACAACCTTAAAGAAATTTGTATTTTTCTTTTCCCAGAACTTAACAATTTCCAATATTTTCTCAGCTGAATGTATGATTTTATATCTTTTTTTCATGCTAACATTTGGATTAGCTTCAGTGTTCATTTGATTTATTAACATTATCACAATCACTGTGAGTTCCCATGTGCCGTTGCCCTCTTGTCTCTCTAGGACACTGGTTCCTTCATTCATCTGCTGCCTTTGATTATGACATTCTTTCTGTCCATCTCCTGCAATGATCTTCAGTACCCTGAATATGATTTTAATCTCATTTCTTTTATCTATCTGTCTGTCTTTCTATCTATCTATCTTTGCCAATTCTACTAAAATAGGCAAAACTATTATTTGAATAATAGTTTTCTTACAATGTAGTCTGATTATGGTTTTCCCTCCATCAAATTTTCCCAGAGTCTTCTGATCTCCACACCCACCTAAATCCACAATTTTTGTTGTCTATCATCAGAAAACAGATGTCTTAAAAAATAATAATAAGATATGCAATATATTTATCAACAGTAAAATGCTTATCCAGAGAGTCTCATGCTCTCAACAGTTCATATTTCAATTTTTGTTCCAGCTTTTCAACAAAGCATTCCGAACATGATGCATTGCCCTTTATTTTTTGATAAATATTTCCTTCTCACCCTTCTACTCCTCCCCATTTTCTTTTTTTTTTTAATACAGAGTAGATGACTTCTTAATACCATAATGGCCACTGTCATTAACATCAATGCATATTTGCAAAATATGTAAAATTTCCTTTTTTACAATTTCATGTCCTTAAATAATGCACGCTGATTACTGTCATCCTCCAAGCCTGGTTTTGCTTGTCGTGTGTGTGTGTGTGTGTGTGTGTGTGTGTGTGTGTGTGTGTCTCACTTACTTTAAACAGATTTGCCTTTGTGAGCAAGACCTGTGGTCTTGTGTTTGGGTACAAGAAGGAAAGTGACAACTTTCCCTTCTCCTTTTCCATCAGTAGCCAATCGTCCAGCTGGAGGGTGGGATCCTAAGAGCTTGTCTCAGATTCCTTTTTAACTGATGATTAAATCAACTGGCAAGCACAGGTCAATTGGTCACAGATATTCTGAGATTATATTTAAGATGGTTGTGTCATTCCCTAAAGAGTGGATTTCACACCAAATTTCTATCCCAAGTCTTATATTCCTTTTCCTCCACATTATACACCAATATTGTTTTGTTTAGAAAGGTTCATATATGTATTCTACGGCATTACCCTCCATTTTTCTTCTGAGAACTTTGGCAGAGTCCCTGATAATATCATTCCATACAGCTTATCCACTTTATAATTATATGATTATTTAGGCAGCGTTTTTTTAATATTTATTTGTATTTTATTTATTTATTTTTTGGCCCTTCTTTTTTGAGACAAGGTTTCTCTATGTAGCTTTGGAGCCTGTCCTGGAACTCACTCTTTAGATCAGCATTGGCTTGAACTCACAGATATCCAATACCCTGCTTCTTGGGATTAAAGGCATGTGCCATCATCACCTGGATTAGGCAACATTCTTACATACTGTTAAATTTATTCAATTTTTAAAATAAGATTTTACTTTTTAAAAAATATGTTAACTCCTCAAACTCTAGAATTCTCTTTCTGTCTTTTTTTCTCTTTCTTTCAGTACACACACACACACACACACACACACACACACACATATATATATATGAAATTGTTTTTGAAGTCACTTATGAGTCATTAGAGTATCCTACGTGAGAAATAAAGTTAACAAGCAAGTTAGCGTATATCATAGTGATAGTCTTCTAGTGTTGCTCATCCTATTACTTATTGAGTAGTACAAAAATTCATAGAATAACATGATGAAATTAGAAATTGAAATTACGTTATAATGCATCAGTCTCCAAAATGCACCTTAATTTCTCATAAATTATCTCATTTTTAGAGTCCTACTCAGTAGCAGAAAATTGTAGGCTATATAAAAACAGGTGTTGAATTTTGTCATCTTCCTTGAATTGAATTATTTTGGTATTATCTCAGGAGAACAGTAGAAACAGAACTGAGTTCATGAATGCCAAATGGAAGACTAAAACAATGAGTCCCAAATGAAAGGTTTCAGTCTATATAATGCTACAACCAAGAGAGCCAATTTGAAAATGGTTTCACTGTGGTGGGAACCTTACACAAAAAGATTCTGCAATATATAGACCAAGTTTTGGGAAAACAAAAGCTGCCACATTTCAATTTTTTGTAAATGAAACAAACTACTTCAATGAGGGGTACAGTTATTCTTCTCTTTTTAGAACAAAATTTAGGAAATAAAATCATTCTAGACATAGAAGCTATTTTGTATCTCTACATGTCTTCTATGAATTCTTGGTTTGACCTGGCCTTGACCATAATTTGATAATTGATTTCTCAATTTCCTAAAGTAGGCTATTCTTTTATCACATTGCAACATGAACATGCCATTCAGTGTTGTTCATTGAAATGCAATTCGATATTTAATTCTGAACCCAACAGCTATTACATAGGAAAAAGTAACTATACCTGGTCTCTAAAACTGGTTACCATCACCATATCCACATAACTGAAAAGTTTGCAAAGAAGCAAAAAAATGTGTGTCATCTCCGATAATGTAGTTTGGGCTACATAGCAAATAAAACAAGAAGTCTAAAGAGAACCTTCGTCCATCAACAGATGGAAACAGAGACAGAGACCCTCATCGGAGCACTTGACTAAGCTCCCAATGTCCAGTTGAAGAGGGGAAGGAGGGAGAGTATGAGCAAGAAAGTCAAGACCATGAGGGTTCACCCACTGAAACAATTTGCCAGAGCTAATGGGAGCTACCAACTCCAACTGGACCGGGAATGAACAAGCATGGGATCAAACTAGTGTTTCTGAAAGAGGTTGATAGTTGGGGCAGACTAAGGGGCTAATGACAATGGCACTGGGATTTGTCTCTACTGCATGCACTGGCTTTTTGGGATCCTATTCTCTTTGGATGTAAACCTTGCTCAACTTGGATGTCGTGGGCAGGGCCTTGGACTTTCCACAGGGCGGGGTGCCTTGCCTTATCTTCAGATTGGAGTGGGGGAGAGTGTGTTGACAGAGTGGGATGCAAGTAGGAGGAGGGGGAAGAAGTGGGAATTTGAATTGTTATTTTTTTAAAGTAATAAAATAATAATATTTGGAAAACAAATAAGCCTAAAGTAAATTGAAGTAAAATAGGAGTGAATGAATTGAATGTCTTTTCACTCTCCCATAATAAAACTGATAATATTTTTTTTCACATTTTTTTTATTGAGAAAAAGAAAAAAAAATTTCCGCCTCCTCCCAGCCTCCCATTTCCCTCCCCCTCGTCCCACCCTTCTCCCCCTCCCTCCACTCCTCTTCCCCTCCCTCTCCAGTCCAAAGAGCAGTCAGGGTTCCCTGTCCTGTGGAAAGTCCAAGGCCCTCCCCCCTCTGTCCATGTCTAGGAAGGTGAACATCCAAGGTGGCTAGGCTCCCACAAAGCCCGAACTTGAAGTAGGATCAAAACCCCGGGCCATTGTCCTTGGCTTCTCATCAGCCCCCATTGTTCGCCATGTTCAGAGAGTCTGGTTTTATCTCATGCTTCTTCTGTCACAGTCCAGCTGGATAGATCAGCAACACTGTCTCAGTGGTTGGGTGCACCCCTCGTGGTCCTGACTTCCTTGCTCATGTTCTCCCTCCTTCCGCTCCTCATTGGGAACTTGGGAGCTCAGTCCGGTGCTCCAGTGTGGGTCTCTGTGACTCTCTCCATCCATCACCAGATGAAGGTTCTATGGTGATATGCAAGATATTCGTCAGCATTGCTGTAGGATAGGGTCATTTCGGGTTCCCTATCCTCAACTGCCCAAGGAACTAACTGGGGACCTCGCCTTGGGCTTCTGGGAGCCACTCTAGGTTCAAGTCTCTTGCCAACCCTAAGGTGGCTCCCTTAACTAAGAATTGTGCTTCCGTGCTCCCCTATCCAACCTTCCTTTATTCCCATCATCCTGTTTCCCCAAGTTTCCCTCATCCTCCCCTTCTCACTTTTCTCTCTCCATCCCCCCGATGCTCCCATCCCACCACACCCCCAAGAACCCAAATTTTCTCCCCGGCAATTTTGTCTACTTCCCATATCCAAGAGGATATTTATATGTTTTTTCTTGGGTTCACCTTCTTATTTAGCTTCTTTAGGTTCACCACTATATACTCCGTGACCGTTATTTATGGCTAGAAACCAATTATGAGTGAGTACATCCCATGTTCATCTTTTTGGGTCTGGGTTACCTCACTCAGGATAGTGTTTTCTATTTCCATCCATTTGCATGCAAAATTCGAGAAGTCATTGTTTTCTGGAGGCATTACCATCCCCGACCTCAAACTCTATTACAGAGCTACAGTAATGAAAACAGTGTGGTACTGGCATAAAAACAGAGAAGTCGATCAATGGAATCACATAGAAGACCCAAATTTTAACCCACAAACCTATGATCGCCTCATTTTCGATAAAGGAGCTAAAAGTATACAATGGAGGAAAGAAAGCATCTTCAACAAATGGTGCTGGCACAACTGGATATCAACCTGTAGAAGAATGAAAATAGACCCATATCTATCACCTTGCACAAAACTCAAGTCCAAATGGATCAAGGACCTCAATATTAGTCCGAACACACTGAACCTGATAGAAGAGAAAGTGGGAAGCACCCTACAACAAATGGGCACAGGAGATCGCTTTCTATGTATAACCCCAGCAGCACAGACATTAAGGGCAGCATTGAATAAATGGGACCTACTAAAACTGAGAAGCTTCTGTAAAGCAAAGGACACTGTCACTAAGACAAAAAGGCAACCTACTGACTGGGAGAAGATCTTCACCAACCCTGCAACAGACAAAGGTCTGATCTACAAAATTTATAGAGAACTCAAGAAACTAGACTTCGAAATGCTAATTAACCCAATTAAAAAATGGGGCACTGAACTGAACAGAGAATTCTGAACAGAAGAAGTTCAAATGGCCAAAAGACACTTAAGGCCATGCTCAACCTCCTTAGCGAGTAGGGAGATGCAAATCAAAACAACTTTGAGATATCATCTTACACCTGTCAGAATGGCTAAAATCAAAAACACCAATGATAGCCTTTGCTGGAGAGGCTGTGGAGGAAGGGGTACCCTCATCCATTGCTGGTGGGAATGCAATCTTGTGCAACCACTTTGGAAATCAGTGTTTCGGTTTCTCAGGAAATTCGGGATCAACCTACCCCTGGACCCAGCAATACCACTCTTGGGAATATACCCAAGAGATGCCCTATCACATGACAAAAGCATTTGTTCAACTATGTTCATAGCAGTATTATTTGTAATAGCCAGAACCTGGAAACAACCTAGATGCCCTTCAATGGAAGAATAGATGAAGAAAGTGTGGAATATATACACTTTAGAGTACTACGCAGCGGTAAAACTGATAATATTTAAGAACAGCAAAATATACTCGCATTGTCTAGTCAAAATAAGATGACTTTTAGAATTCTGTTGTATGAACCACTACCTAAGACTCCTTTTCAGGGTTAAAGATATAAAATTATACTTAATATAGTATCTTTATTTGTTGGCCTCAGAGCATATTCTTTGAGTTTCTTAATGGCATACCACTCATTTTCATTATTGCTACTATAGGAACTATAATCAACTTCAGATCATGTCAAATGATCCAAGCAGTGGACATAAAAATGATTTATAATCATTATTGCCTTTATTATACCAATCAATCTTCACATAATGCTGATTGTTTTGTAATTTATCTTCTGTATACTTAACCTTATGCATCCACCTCCAAGTTTATTCATTATTTTATTCCTGGATAATTGCTATGCCCTTACTCCAATGCCCTTATTTGTCCAAGATGACATATAGTATTTGTGAAACAGACGACTGATTGTATTATTTCTCAGTGCTTGCTCTTTAAAACAGAAAAGCCTTTTGTGCAACATATGTCAGTAAAATCATGCTCTGGACATTCAGATGTTTTTCTATTGACATATTTACCACTTACTACTTTAAATTGACTCCAAGTATATCAAGTATTCATGAGTAATTATAGTAAATAATACATTTTATTATATCATAGTTTAAATGGACCAGAACAATTATTGATTTATATAAGTTTTTATTTTTCTAGTGGCCTTCTCCTTTTCGACACTCTTTTAATTTAATTTGTGTGTTTTTCTGTTGTTTTCCTATAGTGCAGAAATTTTAATATTTATGTATATTAAATTTATAAAATTATCCTGTTTGTACATTGGGTTATTATTACAGTTATTCTACTGTTCTTTCCCTTCCCTCTCATTTATCTCTTTATCACCTGATATTCTTTCCTGCCCCCCCCCCTTCTCTTCTACCAATCTCTTTCACACTTCTTTAATTTCAGGCTCAGAAGTGGCAAATTGGCCATATCATTCTCAGAAACCTGAACCAAACTATTCATCCTCACATATCACTCACAGAATCCCTTTCCTCTTCTGTGATGTTCTCTGAGTCTCAAATCTGGGCGGCAGATTTCCCATTTGTGACCAAGCACTCAGTTGTCAGCTCTTCTCAGATCTGTGACTAGTAATGAAGAGTTCATGTTTTTACTCGTGCCAGCATCTAAAACGAGGCTTCTCTGAAAAAGACTGAAAGCTGAATAAGTCTATCTGTATAAACGTAAGCGGTTAAGTGGCAGTTTGGTGGTATGTTCATTTAGCAGCCCATCAGTCATAGATTTCATCAGTGACTGTGATTTCCATAGTCACAGGCATTTGACCAATGCTGCAGCATCAGGCACAACTCTCCTTTGAAGGGGACCTCAAATACAATCAGGAAATATTTGATCATATCAAGATCATTCATACTACAACTTCACTAATCAGCAAATCTTAACGGATAGTACACTCTTTTAGGATTCAGGGACTATACCTGTTTGTGATAATTATTGATGAGTGAAAACAACTTTGGCATTAGGAACATAAGTCAGAAAAAATTAAGGAAGCTTCAATATAAGATTCCTATGTCCTTATTCACAATACATATTTTTTGTGGGAACTTTCTATATAGTTCTTTTTGGCACTCCATAACAATAGAGATATTCTAGGAGCTTCTATTAGAAAACTGATCTAAAATTCATAGCGAAACTGACTTCATGTGGCTCTAGACTTCATACAAATTTTGCAAGCACCAATCAACTATTGACAAACAATACTTCCTTCCAAGCTGTTTATGGGAGACTGTCTATGACCCTCAGCTCTGCTAGTCTTTCCACCCTCTATTCTTCTCCATTTCTCTTTTTCTCTATTTATTTGATTTTACATAAGAAACAAAACTGATCCCGCAGGAATTATGAGAAATAAACTATCTGAACACTTTTCATTCATAGCCTAGCAAGACCTCCAGCTGCTCCATGTGATTGTGGCAGGTGAAAAGTTTGATTATTCTCATGGAAAGAGTGACAGGATGGTAATGAGAGAATCACTTTCCCAGACAGTCCTTACTTCCTGGGTCAGGCACAACACAACAGAAACAGGGAACACATTAAAGAGGGAATAGTAAAAATACGGGTGACTTGAAAGACAGCCAACAGTGTGTGGAGATACACACAGGTTTCACCAAAGCAGATTCAAGCCTGTCTGCCTGCTTCAGTTTAGTAGACTTGATAATATAGTATGTACTTGATGCATGCCACTTAGCTTCCTTCGTTCCCTTCTTCAATGGCTTTAGTTAAATTTTATGTTTGATGATGCCTTACCTTGGTTGAATATACTGAGTTGTAAACATACAAGTGGTTTTCTGCTTTTTGGGTGCTCTATTTAGTTTATGAAGTCAGTTGCAGGACCATTACAAACATTAAATACAGTGATGAGTGAGTATGTGCGTGACTGTGTGTGTATGTGTATGTGTGCGTGTGTGTACACAGAAGCAACTGGGAATAATTGACTTAGCTTGTAGATAATTTAAAATTTATAGATACAGTGTTGAAAAGAGATTGAAATTGAGTATATATACATATATATATATATTTGTCGCACATTATAAAAATTCTGATTAAAATTGCCATGATCAAAATTAATTTTAAAGGTAATGCAACTGTAGTAAAAATAGAATTGCTTATATAATGTATGACAGTATTCACACACAGGAAAAATGATTATTGGGAAATTGACACCCTGCAGGGTTTTTTTTTTTCGGTGCTTTGGAATTTTATATTATCCAGACACACTCTCTAACTTTTATTTTATATGAGGTACATACTAAACATGAATGAGCTGGAGATTAAGTTGAGCAGCTAGAAGCATCTTGCTTTACAATATGATGATCAGATTTCTGATCCCAGCAGGAACTTAATAACCTGGTGTCATAGAAATGCCTGTGAATACAGCTGTGAGGGCTCTGACTGCCTATTTTGCTCTCCATGGCCAAAGATGCATACAGATGCACAGGGAAGTAAATAAAACACATCTTAAAAGACGTGAAACAAAGTCAAAGTAATTCAAATATCAACAATCAACTTTAGGATGAATTTCTTGTGTCCATTCCACCTTGTTTGTAGGTATGTCTACCAAGCTAACTACTATAGTATATCAATTATTTACACTCTTCAATAGAAATAAATCTTCAGAATTGGCATGCTATTCTTAATTCAAAATTGAAACTGTTAATAAATTTATTTGTAATAAATAGAACTCTCATATAAACTACTGTTGGCAGATTAATTAAATGAATCAGTAGATTCATGTCATAAATTTCCATATTAGAAGAGATGTTCAGTTTAGTCTATTATGGGAGAGTGAGGTTTACGTGAGCATTTCCTTTGTTCATGAATTTCACCTTGAGAGACTAGACACTGAAGACGAAAAGTACCACACACCAACTGTGCTCATTAGATTCTCATGATAAGACGTGTGCACTGTGCAAATCTCTCTGTCAGCACGAGCCTGTCATTTAATAACTTTGGCTGTATTAAGGACTGTTTCTTTTGAAATGGAAATGAACCCAGTATTTGTCACCTCTTGCAGTGCTCTACTTAATTCCACAAAGGTCATCTGTGATAATTTCTAGATCATTTTAAGTCATGACTTTGAAACTTTCTTGATTTTTTGTTGAATATGTCAACTTGTGTTTTTATTTACAATTATATATATATAACATATTATATATAAAACAGAAGCCGAAAAATCTTTCAGTTCACATTGCTTTTGGCATTAAGAAGAAGTAATGATTAAAACATATGGATACATATTTATGTTTACATTTGTGAAGGAATAAAAGAACAGTAAACATGCAATAATAAAACATTACAAAAGTGTTACATATCACATCCTGAGGCAGTAGATGTCAATGGTGTAAGGCATGAGCTCAGGGTATGATTTATAAAGAATTGGATTTAATTTTCCTGCCTGCAACAACAACAACAAGAAAATTCTCACAAAATACAAGCACTGTGATTTTTTTTTTTGAGACAAGGTTTCTCTGTAGCTTTGGTGCCTGTCCTGGAACTAGCTCTTGTAGAGCAGGCTGGCCTCAAATTCACAAAGATCCACCTGCCTCTACCTCCGGAGTGCTGGGATTAAAGGCATGCATCACCACTGCCCGGCCAGGAACTGTAATTTTAATAGCCTTATTCCAGTCAATGCAAGGAAATGAACTTTAGGAGGGTAGGATGATGAAATATAGGTTGTAGGGAACCTCGTGCCTTTAGATGAATATGTCACTGTTTCACAAGAAATAAGACATCAGTGCAAGGGGAATGACTCTGACAGGTGAGGAGAGAGAGGTCTCCTCAACATGGTGTTCATGATGGTTAGGTTATAACAGCTTGTTTTAAACAAAACTTATTTTAGTAAGGTATTAAAATAGCAGATTTTAAGTGAATTTTTAAACAGCCTAAGTTTTAAGTGACCTTTGTCCTATCACCTATCCTTACTCTTCTTTAAAGTTTTTTTTAACACTATCATTGTACTCTTCCACATTTATAGCCTATGAAGTTTGTTATCTTCCTTCAGTATCTTCACTACGTTCTCAAAAAAAAAAAGTCAGCTATAAGGGATGAACTCTGAAGTGGTCAACATTGCTCTCTGTAACAACTGAGGGATTCTGCCAATGAGCTACTGGCTTAAGGTCCTGAAGAAGCTCTGAAATCATTACAGGCTATTGTCTTGACTCCTGGATACCTTGAAGAACTACACAATAACTTCTTATTGCTGAGGAGATCATACATTGTGAATAAAGAGCACAGAGACACTCAAGTGCAAGTTTTCTCTCTGTTGACTAGTATTTGTAGTGCCTGAAGATGTGATGTAGGCTGTTAGAGAAGATAGCTAATTGCTGATAACCTCCAGGTGTAGATACCAAATGCTACAGTAGGAACAAGATATGCATACTGGTATAATTGTGGCATAAATGTTCTGGATATAAACATTACTTCTGGATTGGATGTGAGGTTTACTCCATGGAATGGAATACGTTCCTGGAGGTTGAACTGGTCAAAGTCTATGGTGAAGGAGGTCACAGTCCTTATGAAGGAATTTACTACTGATATTGTGAAAAACTGTCCTCTAGCCAATTCTGTTTGTTTATAAACATAGGTGCAACTCCTAACATTGATCAGGACACTTTTTTGCATTGTATAGCAGTCGAAGCAAGGACTCACAACTGGCTGAGATGCCAAGAACTACTGACTATGTGTTCTAGGCCATAGTTGGGCATGTATGTTGCTTTTATTGAGGCTGAGGGAATAGCAGAAGAGGTGATACAACAGTGTGAGGTAAAAAGTGAAGTGCAGTGAACACTGTCACCTAAAATCCACGTGAATCCTGAAATCACAAACACATAGTTATTAGGACTATCTACTTCTTTTATTTCTGAATAAAAGTAAGTAAGAGAAAAAATATGGGCATGAGAGTAAGATGAAGCCTAGATGGGAAGAAGGTCACTAGTGGGATTAGTTTAGTAGGTGTTCAACATGATCACAGTGCATTGTACAGAAGTGTGGTACAGTCAACAATTTTCGTAAAAAAAAAAAAGGAAAAAAATACAGTTACACAGGAAAATAATGCCCGTGACAAGAATTCTCCAGGCACAGACATGCTCTCTCTGCAATTCAGATTACTCTACACACTGATATGTGTCAATCACCAATTAATCAGGGGGAATCTTCCTAAGATAATTGAAGAGAATGGAACAGAGTCTGGAGCCATCAAAGGACTAACTAGTCGCGGATCATAATCTGTGTCTGAAAAGATGTTTGTACTTGTATTTTGGAAGAACCTTGAAGCAAACTACCTGGGCTCAGTATCTTTAGAAAGAGAATCTTAGCCCCATAATTCATTTTTTAAAAGTAAAGAAAATGTTGGCTGAACTTCTTTACTAAGATTATCAGGACAATCTTTAATACAGATTTTACCTTCCAAGTCAAAGAAGGAAGAAAAATTAGTGGCTAAAATAAATGCATGTAAGAAGCAATGGTTAAATGCTCACAGTAGTGTAGTCTGCTCATTAAGACCTCTTCAAATATCTTTACAAATGTTCCATTGTGTAACATAATGGAGCTTCAGCCTAATGTATCAAACATAGAGCAAAGTTGATGTGTCATTTATAAATGAAAGTAAAACTTAAAATAATGTGTACACTAATTTTTCTTCTATTGACAATAGAAAGGTAAATATATCTTAAGAAATTGTTGAGTATGTTCTCACTTCCAAAGACATAAAGAATCATGACAGCACTTACAACTCTTGCAGAAGGCCCAAGTTTGGTTCCCAGCATTTAAATCAGGCAATAGTTGTCTGTAAGGTCAGCTCCAGGGTTTCTGATACTTTCACCCTACATGGACACACAAGCACACACTTGTAAGCATGCACATATATGTACACACACATAAAATTAGTTAAATCTTTTAAAAAATTCTATATGATATTTATTCCTGGGGAAGATACATATATATATATATATATATATATATATATATATTATATATATATAATCAGTATAAAAAAACAACCTTTTTACTACAGGATTTAATGGTGTATGTTACTACTACTTTTAGTTAAGTGATACATGTAACATTACATACTCATGATTTACCCATGTAAAACCCAATGTGAATATTGTTTAATTTAAATAAACATTTACTGATCAATACTTTGTCTTAAATAAGTCAAGCAAGTAAAACATTTTTAAAGACCCATTTTTTATGAATTTTAATGACAGCAGTGACCAGTGTAATGTGCTTTCTCAAATTATAAGGAAATCTCTGAAAATTCCCCAGCAATTCTCTCTTTAAGAAATCAAAAATTGATTTTAAAAAAAGGTTTTCAATTATACTCCCATGTGGGCTGCCAGAACTTGGAATAAAAGAGAGTTAATGTCATTTACATGAAAATCTTTAAAGTCAATGACAGAACTGGGCCAGAAGCAATAAGAATAATTTAAGCAGAAGAGGCTGCAGGATGGCTTTACAAAACCATAGAACCAATGTTGTTAGATGCCATTTTCTGCTCCACATAAACTAATAGATGCCTCAAACTGTTCTGCACGTTGAAAAAGAAAAATCAGTATATCCATACTTTATTAATATTGGCTAGGATATAGCTAATTCATATATTTTATTGAAAACAGTAAATGTGTAAATGATTTTGGTCATGATTACTCATTGAAAAGTAAATTACACAGCTCAATAGTAATTCAGAAAAACTAAGGAAAGCACTATGTACCTGAGAAAATTCAGTCTTACTTGAAACCTGAAATTGGATTAGTGACTGAACCACCTGGTTAGGCAGGGCGAACAGATATATAGCCTGAACTGATTGGTATCATCCTGCAACTGATGGAAACAAATGCAACCTACAGCCAAACATTAGGTTGGGGTTATGGGAAGCCTGCAGAAGAAGAGAATAAAGGAATGTAGGATTCTAAGGGGTGAAGGACACCAGAAGAAATTCACAGAATCAACTAATTTTGGCTCACAGGGGCTCACAAACATTGAACGACAACCAGGGAACATGGTTGGTTGTGACATAGGCCCTCTGCATGTATCTGGCAGCTGTGCTTGTTCTTCTTGTAAGACTTCTAAAAGGGATAGCAGAGGCTGATTCTGTCTTTTTTTTTTTATTCTGTCTTTTTTAAATGGCGTTTTGGGCCCTACCCTTTATATTGGGTCCCTTTGCACAGCTTAGTACATGGGGAGGTGTTAGAATTACTGTAAGTTGATATTCCTTGTTTTGTTGATGCTCATGTGAGTCTTGCCTTTTTCTAATAAAAAATGGAGGAGTGGATTAGGAGCTGGAAAGAGGAGGGGGAAGAGGGAGTGGTTACATAAACAGAGGGTGTTCTGACATAAGAGCTAGATAATAATAAGCCTAAGATGATATGTCAAAGAGTCTATGATTAATATAAGCCTCTGTGTTTGTTGAGACTGAATGGCTGTGGAACTGGGTAAGACAGAAACTTTTCTCTACAGGATTGGGAGGAGATGTGGAAGGAGTAACTATAGCTTGGTGGTAAAATAAATAAAGGATTTTTAAAATGTGTTGGTATATTATAAATGATTTTTGTTTTTTTGCCGACAAATCTTCCTTCAAGAGACAAAAACTGCCTAGCATAAACATCAATATCATATATTAGAAGCTCTTTTTTTGAGTTGCTCATGGTTGTAGAAGACATTGTTATATAGCATTATAGATTATTGCTATTTATCTTGTTTGCTGCCTAAAGGTCGAAAGTTTCTATTGCTAAGGATACCTGCAATTCATCGTCAGGACTGACAGGTACCTGAGCTAAAATTGACATAAAATTCTTCTCCTTGGGGACTAGATTTTATGTTACTATAAACTACTATGCTAGTTCCAAGAGGTGGAACTGTATTTATTACCAAGATTTGATGCCTAGGAACTACAGCAACTAGCATGACATAATAAACTTAATGGTGTAATAGTGTCAGGTACATTTGGTGATAAACAACAGTGCTCTAATTGGATTTAAGAATCATTATAAAAGAGAAAAATCATGCATTATACTGGAAACCTAGCCAATTTCACAGAACATGTGAAGTCATGGATCATAGAGAATCAACAACCACAACTTTACTAAATGAATGTAATCCTTGATTCAATTCAACGTATTTTCCATTTTACCCACAGAAAAAAATAGTCTTCAGTATTTATAATGGAAACTTAATTTTAATAAACAGTCAGAGAACAGAACAAAAAAACATGACCAATGAAAATACAGAGTTCTGCAGCCCAGTATCAATGGATATATCCACAAATTACTATTGTACATGTTCACTAGGGCTCAGAATTTACTGTTAAAGAGAGGCAAGAAAGATAGTAAGAGTCCAAAGGTCATGGAGTTAGTTTTAAAACAGTCATAGGTAGAGCTGCCTGTTCATTCCTGACCACTTAGACAAGAAATAATCACACAGAAACTATATTAATTAAAACACTGCTCAGTTTATTAGCTTAGGCTTTTTATTAACTAAGTCTTACATCTTAAATTAATTCATTTCTAATATTTTGTATTTTACTATGAGGCTCATGATTTACTGACAAGGTTTCAGGTCAGGCATCTTTCTCCTTTGGAGGCTACAAGTCATCTTCCTGACTCTGCCTTCTTTTCTCACACACGCACAAAATTTCAAAATTTTAAAATTAAATAAAATAAAGATAATTCACTGACATACTTTGTACCTATTAGTTCCAATTCACTGCAAGAACTTAGAATTTTAAATGGAGTGGTAGAATGTGTATTTTTGTTGTGACATGATAATTAACAAAATTGGAAAAATTCTTAATATTCTTTTGAGACTCTCATTTAAAATCTTTTGCTCATATTCACTCCTGTCCTGATCTTCCTTCTATATTATCATCTTACCTATTGACCAAACTCTGAAACCTCTTTATTCATCAAATTATGCCTGGTCCCACAGAATTCAGTCCCAAAAATAAACGTAGAGATCTATACTAATTATAAACGAATTGGCTTATTAGCTAAGGCTTATTATTTTAACTGATAATTCTTGTCTGTGTTAGCCACATGGCTTGATATCTTTTATCAGTGAGGCATTCTTATCTTGCTTCCTCTGTGTCTGGGTGACAACTGCAGACTGAGTCTTTCCTCTTCCCAGAACTCCATGTTCTTGTCGCCCCACCTCAACTTCCTACCTGGTTTCCCCGCCTATATTTCCACCCTGGCTACTAACCAATCAGCATTTTATTAAAACAATACAAGTGACAAGGTACAAGACCACTGTCCCACAGCAATCAAAGCCTATTTTTTCACCTAATTATTTTGGTTGTGTGGAGTTCCACTGGAAAATGCCATCTATCTGGGTCATCTTTAGAGAAAACTGCCTCCTCCTTACTACCAGTTATCAATTGACAGTGCCTCCTCTGTTAGTTGAGTTTTTTTTTCACCTCCTCCCTTCCTCCCATTTCCTTTCTCCTCCCCCCATTTCCCCTCCCCCTCCCTCTCCAGTCCAAAGAGCAGTCAGGGTTCCCTGTCCTGTGGGAAGTCCAAGGTCCTCCCCACTCCATCCAGGTCTAGGAAGGTGAGGATCCAAACAGACTATAGCTAAACACCCTCTCCATGCTGGAATTGTCCATCTTCAGACTGCATAGGTTTCTTCCTTGTTGTGGCAACCACTACAAATTTGTATGAGCAACTTCTCTGCTGTTCTAGAAGAAAGCAAATTTGTCAGGGTTTCTATCTAGAGGCTTGCTGCCATTTTTGTTTTTGATGAAATTTTTGTTACCAAGAAAGACAAGATTATGATTTCATCTGGCAGATTGAGAAGGCATGGTGTATTCTTGGTTGTCAAAATGGGTAACAGGGTAACTTTATCCTTACATAAGATTTTGGCACATTTCTTCCTGTTTCAATTGTGCGGAACAATTAGTGGAGTATTGGTATTAGTTGTTCTTTGAAATTATGTGAGAATTTTGGGATGAAACCATATAGCCCTAGGCTTTTGTTTTGGTAGGGAGAATTTTTAATGACTGCATACCTATGTAGAAAATTGTCCATTTCTTTTAGTTTTTCAATTTTGTGAAGTACAGTTTTTTGAAGTATGATCTGATGATTCTCTGAATTTCTTCAATGTCTGATATTATGTTCCTCTTTTCATTTTTGATTTTGTTAAATTGAATATTCCCTCTCTGCCTTAGTTTGAATAAAGATTTGTCTATCCTGTTTATTTTCTCAAAAAACCAACTCTTTGTTTCATTTTTTTCTGTATTGTTCTCTTTGTTTATATATTATTGATTTCAGGTTTTAATTTCAGTATTTTCTAATCATCTTCTCCTCCTGTATATATTTGCTTCTTTCTGTTCTAAAGCTTTTAGGTGTGCAATTGAGTCACTAGTGATATTTTTTTTTCAAATTCTTTATGTAGACAAAAGTTCTATAAACTTTCTTCTCAGCATTGCTTTTTTTGTGTCCCATAAGATTGGGTATGTTGTGTATTCATTGAGTTCTGAGAAGTTTTTAATGTCTTTATTTCTTCCTTGACCCATTAGTGATTGAGTTGAGTGTTATTCAATGCCCATGAGTTTGTAGGCTTTCTGAAATTTGTGCTGTTTTGTTGAATTTTAACTTTAAATCTTGCTGATCGGATCTGATACATGGGGTTATTCCAATTCTTTGTATGCATTGTGGTTTGCTTTGGTAATAAGTATGTGGTTGATTTTAAAGAAGGTTCCAAGAGGTTCTAGAAGAAGGTATATTCTTTTGGGGAATAGAAGTTTGCGGCTGGCTGTCAGGCAGAGAACACAGACAGTGTACATGTTGGCTGAGGGCAGCAGCAGCTACTCATTTGTAGCTATGAGCTGAGAGTTAATGGCAGTTGGAACAACAAAAAACGACAGAGTAGTTGTCAAGGTGGCCACATAGTGTGGCATTAGACTAAAGAGGGGGTGCAGGGGAAGCCTGCAATCCACAGGGGGAGGGAGCCCCGTATCTGAAAACTGAAGACAAGGATTGTGTGGAAGAAGTACATGTGCTTGGATCTGGTAAGTCTGCAGCATTTGGAGAGCAGGTGCCTCTCAAATGTAAGGCTTGTGGAGTTTGTAGGAAAGCCAGAGATTTTTGTAGAGAGGCTACAATAGGAAAATCTAACATTCATTCATAGGGCTTGGAGAAAGAAAGGAAAAGCCAGTCGGTGGCACAGTGGCTCCAGCAGTTACAGTTTCAGCCACTGCCAGTAGCAGCAATCCCAGGGACATGTGGCTTTCTTGTGAATTTGTGCCCCAAGTCAGAGGTCAAGTGAAGCATTTATTTAATAATTATTTACAAAATATAAAAAAATGATAGTCAAATATTGGGGAAAGAGCCTTGAAGAAAAGAATCAGAAACATTCACCAGTCCCTTGCTACCTCATCTGTTCCTTCCTCCTAAAGTGCTGAGATCCTCCCTCAGCCCCATTTTGTTGTTTCTTTGAGGTCTACATACAGTCCTTCAGATATATTCTATTAATTTTTATCAGCAAGTGGCTAATAATTCTACCCTCTGACTCCAAGAAAGCCTTATTTGTCAGAACACAATCAAAATATCACACAACAGGGACCCTTCCATCAACTGCAATAACATTCTTGCTTAGGTCTTAAATTAATCTAGTACATAAATTATATCTTTATACTTGGTTCTTGCATTCTTTTCATAGTACTCACAATTTTTCTAGTCATCCTGCTATCTCTTTTGAAGGTAGAAGACATGATTCATAGGTTTGAAAATAGGATCAACTGCACATCATAGTAATAAAATGTAAAAAAGCAAGTCCTGTAAATGGAGTTTGGCCAGCTGTCGAAAAGATTGAGTCAGTATTGTTGGTTAGTGCCTAACATAAAAGATACTTTCTTAAATAAATATTTTTATTTTAATGCATGTGGGAGGGGATATATGCTGCATGTGGGCTGGAGTGGGCAAGAGGAAGCTGTCAATTTTGGAGTTTCAGATGACTGTGAACAGCCTGACATGTATGCTGGGAACTGAACTCAAGTCTTATGTGCTAACTCTCCAGTGCCACAAACAACAGATTTTGAATGCAGACAGCAGTCTTATATGGAAAATACTGTCATTTTCTTGGGTTTTCAGAGTCAGTTCCTACCTCCGACTCTTCAAACATGAGGTTACTTTTGGTTAGTGGCTAATGCATCTGATGACACCTCATTTAAAATAATTGACATCTATAATTCTCAAAACTAAAGGCCCCTAAACAATTATACGAAATTGAATCTACTCTGCAAATGCTCTCTAAATAGAGTAATGAGGTCTAAATGAGAGAACATCTGTTTATAGCACGGTTTACTAAATATCGTAAGTCATCTATTGAGACAGATTTTTTTGAATATCTCCATTAAAGTTTTAATCTATTATCTCTTTGATCTCTTTATGAATAGAAATAGAGTTCTTAGATATTTAAATATAATTGGATTAGAAAACTAATTTCTAAGGCACAGGGCCAATTTTAAAGGCTAATCTTTTATTTTTGATACTCTAAAACTAAATCAGTACTAATTAGGGTTAGCTACAAAAATAAAAACAACAGTAGGACTGTGTGTCTGCGTGTGTGTATGTATATTATCAGAAGAATTAAATTACAGGTGTCAAAAGATCCCATGGCCTGCTGTCTTATCAGAATTATCACTGAAGAATCAGGGGAAATGATAAAAGTCAAAAAGATTTATAATAAGAACGAAGACTTGAGTGGGGTTGGGTTCATATGGTAGGTGAAAAGAGAATCCTAAAGTGCCTCAAATTAAAAGTGCTGATACCTGATTGTAAGAAAAGTTAGAAGTACTTTATAAGAAAAAAGCAAATATTACCTCAGTATATGTTCTCTGTAGATCTCCTTTATAAAAATTACTCATGCTTTGCCATGTTGGTAATCAGTCAATAACTAATAAGATACAAATCTTTTTTTTTTATAATCAGCTGCATAGAAAAGAACTTTTGAGATATTTGGGCAATATTTTTTCCTAGTTGAATTAAAACATGAAATTATTATTCTCACTATAGCAGCAAAGTAATCACAAACAGGATTAAACTTATTCATAAATACTACACATAAATTACAATGCCTCTGTGATAGTATAAATATTTTAAACAGAATTTTAGTAAGTTTCTATCTATTAACAAAGGAGGCCCATGTTAACAATGAATAAATACAGAGTGATGTGGTAATAGTTATTAGGATATAATTTTCTCACTGGTATTATCATGTTCTCAATAAACTATGTTTGGATGTTTTAGATTAGAGACAGGATCATAGTGTGTTCTCTTAGTTGATATGGACATTTTAGCCTGGGATGTTAAATCTGCCCTGTTCAACCCCAAGTGCTGGAATAGAAGCATGAATTTTCTTTTTTTTTAATTTATTTTTATTTATTTATTTTTATTAAAGATTTCTGTCTCTTCCCCACCGCCGCCTCCCCTTTCCCACCCCCCCCAATCAAGTCCCCCTCCCTCGTCAGCCCAAAGAGCAATCAGGGTTCCCTGCCCTGTGGGAAGTCCAAGGACCACCCACCTCCATCCAGGTGATCAAACTGCCTAGGCTCCCACAAAGCCAATAGGTGCAGTAGGATCAAAAACCCATTGTCATTGTTCTTGAGTTCTCAGTAGTCCTCATTGTCCGCTATGTTCAGCGAGACCGGTTTTATCCCAGGCTTTTTCAGACCCAGGCCAGCTGGCCTTGGTGAGTTCCCGATAGAACATCCCCATTGTCTCAGTGTGTGGGTGCACCCCTCGTGGTCCTGAGTTCCTTGTTCGTGCTCTCCCTCCTTCTGCTCCTGATTTGGACCTTGAGATTTCAGTCCGGTGCTCCAATGTGGGTCTCTGTCTCTGTCTCTGTCTCTGTCTCCTTTCATCGCCTGATGAAGGTTAAAATTCAGGAGGATGCCTGTTTGTTTTTCTTTGGGTTCTCCTCATTTAGCTTCTCTAAGAACCTGAATTATAGGCTCAATGTCCTTTATTTATGGCTAGAAACCAAATATGAGTGAATACATCCCATGTTCCTCTTTTTGGGTCTGACTTACCTCACTCAGTATAGTGTTTTCTATTTCCATCCATTTGCCTGCAAACTTCAAGAAGTCCTTGTTTTTTACTGCTGAGTAGTACTCTAATATGTATATATTCCATACTTTCTTCATCCATATCTATCACCATGCACAAAACTCAAGTCCAAGTGGATTAAAGACCTCAATATCAGTCCGAACACACTGAACCTGATAGAAGAGAAAGTGGGAAGTACTCTACAACACGTGAGCACAGGAGACCACTTCCTACGTATAACCCCAGCAGCACAGACAGTAAGGGCCTCATTGAATAAATGGGACCTCCTGAGACTGAGAAGCTTCTGTAAGGCAAAGGACACTGTCGCTGAGACAGAAAGACAACCCACTGACTGGGAGAAAATCTTCACCAACCCCGCAACTGACAAAGGTCTGATCTCCAAAATATATAAAGAACTCAAGAAATTAGACTGTAAAAGGCTAATCAACCCAATTATAAAATGGGGCACTGAGCTGAACAGAGATCTCTCAACAGAAGAAGCTCAAATTGCCAAAAGACACCTAAGGTCATGCTCAACTTCCTTAGCGATCAGGGAAATGCAAATCAAGACAATTTTAAGATACCATCTTACACCTGTCAGAATGGCTAAAATAAAAAACACCAATGATAGCCTTTGCTGGAGAGGTTGTGGAGAAAGGGGTACACTCATCCATTGCTGGTGGGAATGCCAACTTGTGCAACCACTCTGGAAAGCAGTGTGGAGGTTTCTCAGGAAATTCGGGATCAACCTACCCCTGGACCCAGCAATACCACTGTTGGGAATATACCCAAGAGAGGCCTTACCATAAAACAAAAGTACATGCTCTACTATGTTCATAGCAGCATTGTTTGTAATAGCCAGAACCTGGAAACAACCTAGAAGCATGAATTTTCATGTCCAACTTTCACTTTGCTCTTCGTGTATTGTCCATTATCAAGAGTTTTGGAGTGACAACATGTAGGCTCTAAAGGCTCCTAGACAGCTGATGTGTTAAAATATCTCTTACACTGTGTTGCAACACTTACTTTAAACATTCATCCTTCATTGAATCTTAGCTATTAATATATCATGAATAAACATATCAGTAAAATCACATTTTTTTTCTTACTGTAAGAAATTAATGGAAAATAAACCCAAGTGATTTGTTTTTAGTATTCAGATAATTATTTTAGTATCCTGTCATAATTTAACTTAAAAACACAGTATGTTGGGAAATTGTTACATAACTTTGTTGTGTATTTACACTCATAACTTTTTCTTTTTGTAGATTTCTCTATCTCTCTCTTGCTCTGTGTGTACATGTATATTTGTTTGTAATTTGTATATAAATATAGACATTAAGGAAATTAAATAATTGTTTTTAACACATAATTTTCTGAAAATGCATGGTAACTCTTTTTACAAAGATAAATATTTTTAACTGTCAGTTCCTTAGTTAAAATAGAATTTTGCATGTTTAAGATAAATGATTATATGTATAAAATATCATCACACACGTGCATGCACACAAACACACAATCAGTAATAGTCTATCAGTCAAAAGTAGATCAATATAATTAGAGCTTTTGTTCATGTAAATAATCTGTCAACTCATCTTCAGGTAACGTTAGTTTGAATGATTGTCAAAAGTCTATAGCACTGAGAAAA
Source organism: Neodon shergylaensis (assembly GCA_025134845.1). Classification (NCBI taxonomy): domain Eukaryota; kingdom Metazoa; phylum Chordata; class Mammalia; order Rodentia; family Cricetidae; genus Neodon; species Neodon shergylaensis. The sequence continues at coordinate 10,168,204 of JABTXL010000002.1, forward strand.
CAGAGAAAGTAATAATTTTTTAAATAATTCAGAGATCTTAAAAGCTAAAGATAATAAAGGCAATTCTGGAAGTCAAGTTTTTTACTCCAGTTTACCATAAAAAGTTTAATATCCTAATCAGCATAATTGGGATTAGTATCTCAATGCCTCAGATCATTGGAGTGGCAGCAGTAATGGGTATTATAACATATTTAAGTGAATTAAAACTCAGCCGATAGGGTGCCTACTATTAATTATTGCAAGGAGCAGAACGCATAAAAAGATTATATGGGTGGCAAAATAAATATATTGACTGCATAAGTAGATGTCTATAAGCAAACACACACTGCTGGGAACACACTGTAAATTGCTATTCGAAGTGACAGGAAATTTTTTTTCTTAAAATATAAATAGTACGGTTTAGCCAACTTGTCATCAAATGGAGGTTAAACATGCCTGACTTTTTAAGCACAGAGTGATAGTCATAGCATAGATCAATATATACAGAAGCTGAAAGAATTAACAGTTTAGATATTTATCAAGATAAGCATGGAAAATTAATGAAGTAAAATATCTCATTGAGGTAAACAATTTCTTATAATGTTAATAAATTTGGGTATAAATTTAGGTGCTCTTCTAGACAGGAGAGATTTAAAGTATGTCTTTACACACTGAGTGGACTGATAGTGGTCAGCAATGAGATACAAGGATATTAAGAATGGAAATAAATTTTTAGAGATGACTTTAAAAGAAAAGCTGTAATTTAAATATTGAAATGACATATTTATTGTCAAAGTCAAATTTAAATATTCAAAGTGTTGATATTAAGAGAATTATATTTCATGTGCCATTCCAGAAATACTGTGTCCATTTAACATCATATCTCAGAAGTTTATCATTAGAGAATTATTATTAAGTTTCACTTCTGTATGTTATATAACACTGAAATATTCAGTTATAGAATCTTGTCAGAATATGCTTAAATAATCTGACAAAACTAGTGAGGTCTTTAATGGAAATTTGCCACAGAATGCAGAAGGTATAGAATTGCTTAAAGCCATCAAAGAAAAATAGCAAGTGACAAAATGGACCAAAATAAATGAAAAATTAGGTGTATTATAAAGAACAACTACAATTCCAAATTAGATCACTCAAGATAAACTAGACAAGTAGACAAGCAGATATGATTTTTTCCTCTGAAATTTTCTCTTGAATTCACAGATGGTGAATAAGCATTTCACAAAGTTAATTTTAGTGTATTCATTTTATCTTAATGACTGTTCACTGCTATGAGGAGGCACCATAACCCAGCTGATTCTTATTAGATAAGGCATTTGACCAAGGGATTGTGTACTGTATTAGAGGGTTAGTACACAACCATCATGGAGGGTGGGAGAAAAATAAATCATTTTAGCAATAGCCAGCGTCTTTATTTCCCTATCCTTAGGCAACTGGCAGAGAGGAGACCAAGGGCTCTCCACCAGTGACAAACCTGTTCTAATAAGAATGTACCTTCTTCCCAGAAAGCATTCCCTACTGGTGACCAAACATTCAAACATACATGCCTACTGAACCATTTTTATTTAAATCACTACACATTTTATATGTCATATTACTCAATGCTTTTTATTAAATTAAATCAGCACTGTAATTTGATAAGTGTAATATGAATACAGAAACCTCTGTTGCCTTTCTTTTGGAAGCAGAAAAGGAATTTGGCAATGACTTTTCTGTTTCTATATTGGGAAATACCTTAAGGAGTATAGGTATTAGGTCTTCTTGGAAGTTCTGGTAGAATTCTGCATTGAAACCGTCTGGACCTGGGCTTTTTTTGGTAGGGAGATTTTTTATAACAACTTCTAATTCGTCGCGACTAACAGGTCTATTTAGATTGTTCACCTGGTCCTGGTCTTATTTTGGTATATGGTACTTATCTAAAAAAGTGTCCATTTAAAATGACTGTTCATTAATCTTTTGCATAATGTAAATCACCTCAAATACTACTATAAATTTTATGTCAAATTCAGAATAAATGAAAATTTGACTAGTGCAGCACACACACCTATATCTGCATTGTACATGAAATAAATGTGTTCAATAGGAACTTGAAATTTAGAAAAAAAATAAAAAACAATATGCTGTGTTGGAAAATGTTTTCAATTTAATCATCGATAGAACTTAATTAAAACATTTAATCAATGAAAATTTACTAGTTTCAATGAAATATGCTTCTAAACATTCAGGCAAAACACAGTCTCAGTTCTGTGCTATAGCTGGCAATAAACTTGCCTCTTCCAATCTGTTAAGATATAGCACTTATTTATAACAGTGATCATTATTTAATCTTGACTTACTTTGAGAATTTCATATCTCTAAGTTTCTAGTAGAGACAAGAATTCTATTAAATTGCTATTTATGATACTATCGATTTCTATGATGTAGATAATTGTAACAAGTTCATTCAGTTTGATGTGGTTTTATAGGGCTTCCCAGAAGATTGAAAATTGAACTCTTTTGTCAGATTAATCAAGCATCAGGTCATCTGGAGTCCACAACCAGACCATCAATTTCTCATTAGACTCCATGCCCATATAAAAGCTGATTCAAGCAGAGCAGGGTTTTTGTCTTTATTCAAGCACCTATACTCACACAGTTTTTCTCAACATTTTTATTTTAATTAAAGTATAATTATATTAGTCAGTCATCCCTTCCCTTCTTCCCTTCAACTCCTGCAGCATCCTTTGCTTTGACTACTCCCATGCCTTCTTACATCTATTAAAATCTGTGGCCTTTATTGCTTTAAATATTGTTACACGTATATACACACGTAAGCCTAAACATAGCTTTAAATATTATGTTACACATATACACACAAGTTAAGCTTAAACATAAAAAACACAGTGTGTATAAGTGGGTTAGTGTTCCTAGGTGTAGATAATTTCAAGTCCTGACACTTTATATTTGATAAACAAGGAGTTCTTCTATAGGAAAATTGTTATGGCTCATAGCCATAAGTTATCTGTAGTCACTTATCTAGGAATGGGGATCCCTTGAGTTTTTCCTTTCTCCACAATGATGTCTATTTTTGCTGCCATTTTTCAGTTTTGTTTAAGCCACCATAATTTGAAGTTTCATGGATGAAACCACCCTGTCATTTCTAAGAGCTATAATTTTATAGCAGATTCCCTGGAGTTATGGTTGCTAAAATCTTTTCTTCATTAGACTTTTGCTTTTGTTTTTACTTTGTGTGTGTGTGTGTGTGCATGTGCACAAATATAATTTTTCAAGCCTCTTTCTGTTGTATGTGTTTTTATGATTTCATAGCTGACTTTTCTGTATTAGAAAATAAATCATGAGACTCATTCCTTCCTTTCTCAACTGTCCATTTGTTGCCCTGAATTCTTTGTCTGTTTATGAGTTTCTTTAAGATATTTCCCCTTCCACGTTAACATGTGTATTGACATTGCCATTTTCCAGGCTTGTTTGTGTAGCAAGTTCTATAAAAGGTAGTTTCAACCAGAGTTCTTCAGGTATGACCAGCTCTTATGGTAGCAAAAAGATCTAAAGACAATGATAAGATAGGGAAGTAAATAAAAATTCTTCCCTGTGGTGACACCTATTTACCACAGCAATTACCAGCATGACAAGATATGCATAAAGGAACAAAGCATTAGTACTCACATGCTGGTTAAAACAAATGGCTTTCTAAGTGAAATTAAGTCCCACCCTGTACACAGAGATTGCACCTTGATTTCCTTGCTACCTAGAACTTAATATTCACACAGAAACTATATCAGTTACAGCACTGTTTGGCCAATGGCTCAGGCATATTCCTAGCTAGCTCTTACATCTAAAATTAATACATTTCTATTAATCTATGTATAGCCATGATGTTGTGGCTTACCAGTAAGATTCTCTGACATCTTTCTACTTCTGAAGCTACATGGCATCTCATTTACTCTGCCTACTCTCTCTATATATCTCTGTTCAGCTTTCCTGCCTGACTTTACTCTGCCAAGTCATTGGCTGAAACAGTTTTATTCATTAACCAATAAAAGCAACACATATACAGAAGGACATCCCACATCACCACCCAGCATAAGGTAAGTCATTCCTGGTACTAGAAACCAAAGCAACTAGTGGGAGCTAGTAAATGGTTCACAGAAAAGAATCTATTACCATAACTTTGCTAGAATAGTATAATTCCTACATACATTCTAAAGGTTATCTGTGAACCCACAGATATTTATATCTTTCACTTTTCATCAAAGAAGTTTCTCTCTACAACAAATGAAGCAAATTAAAAGACATAGAAGTTGCATATGAAGAAAAGATCAAAGAACTGTGGAATTCACAGCCTCAGTGGATAGACCTATAACATTGTACCTCAGTGCAGTAATCAGGGAACAACATATTGGGAATAAGAGTGGAAAGATTGCAAGAGCCAAAACACTAGAGAGGTTTCTGTACACATAATTTAAAATGATTCTCAAGAGTTCATTTTTATTCTCTCTTGATTTGATATTTATTTAAGTATGATTATGATGTTCAAGATTCAGTGGAAAATTATTCTCAAAAATAAGCAGAAAATACCTTTAAGTGTGTTTGAAAAAAATGAGGCCATATTCTCAGGTACTAATGTCCAATTTAACAAAAAAAGTGATTATAAAATTTAGATATTTTATCCTTTGCAAGTAATTCTTCATAGTGAGTTCACAAATACCATGATCACAGTAATGCTTGTGAAATGTAGTAAAAGCAATATATTATCATGTTTACACAGAACAAAATGAATGATTAACTCAATAATTACAACTAATTCCTTGTCTATGTTTTTAATTGTATATAATTTCATTAATATAAAGTGTTACTATACATATTTTGCTTATAAATAGAATAGCTGAAGGCAAAACAATGACAAAAGAAAAAGAAGACAATTAAAATTAGCAAAAGAGTGTCCAGTGTATATTTAATTAATAAAAAGAATGGGAGATATGAACCTGGGAAGGAATTTATAGAAGGCTGTAGGTATAAAAGGACAAGGGTGGTTAAATGCTGAGGAATAAATTGGGTTGGAGAATTAAAGTAACAAATTTTGCTTGAAAATCCAATTGTTAAACCTAATAATGTTTATGCAAATCATGAAGTATAATGGAAAATTACATGCTATTAAACAAAAAACAAAAATTAGAATAGAAAAAAATAGCTAACTTTTGCATAATCTTTACATTTTAGAGTGGTAATCCAATTTGCTAATGAGATTTTACAGGTATAGCCTCAGATGTTACCAGAAGACATGATCTTACAGAAAAATCCACTAGTCTTTCTCTGGCTCTTACAGTCTTCCTTCTCCCTCTCCAACAATGTGTAGATGTATTGTTGGAAGTGGACACTACAACTTGCCATATTTATTGGTTGTGGTCTTCTGTAGTAAGTTCCATCTACTGCAAAGAGAAGTTTCGTGGACAGGGAGTGAAAGTTATACTTGTCTATGAGTATCAGAACAAATGTTTATAGAATGTTTTTCAGGATTATCCTGGTTTGGTAAACTAGTGTTGTAGATTATCCTCCAATAACTATGATCTCCCTAACACCAACATGATCACCTTTTGGGATCAGTGAGACCCCAGATCCTGAATTTCTTGTAATCCCCTGATCTGAGTGCCTACAGCTGCTCTGAGCACGAGACCTTCAGGAGTTCCTGATGGCAGGAGAGTGGTTTCTGGTGGGTTTGGCTGGGGCGTGGCTATCTCTATATAATCTGCCCCTGAACACAATAAAGGGGGCATTCTTGGGGAATTCAAGGATGACCCGTGTCGCTGTCTCTCTGTCTGTGTGTCTGTGCATTTCAACCTCCAGCCCCTTGCCGGAAGCTCGGGAACTGGGTGCCAGTGCATAGAGAGAGCAGACAGGTGGCGCGGTGCGCGGCATTTGGAGGTCTCCACCGAGATATTGGCAGTCACCTAAATGTGTGATTAACATGGAAGACATCAGTGACGATGCCAATCTGCATGAAGAAAGACCATGAGGATTCAATACTATAAAAAGACCTACAAACACTTAAATAAAAAGATTGTAAATTTGGTAATAGATAGACAACAACTTATGCAGTAATATATTTTTATTTCTAACCTAGTGTCCTTTCAGCACCAAAAATCAGAATTAATCCTGAATAGGTGAGTCTCAGTATTCCCAGGGTACAATACAATACAACCCCGTTGATTAGATCAGGTTAGTTATGTCTTAGACATTTTCAATGAAATGTTCATTGATAAAAATCTTGTTTCAATAATATATTTTATAATAGAAGAACATGATCATCCTTTCCAATGCAATACACAAGAAGATAGAATTTAAACTTAATTTTGGAGAAGGAAACATTTAAGGAATCTGTTGGCAATAAAACCTGAAGTCCCAGAGTAACCTTTATGTGAAAGGTAAGATGTTCAGGTGTTTGATAATCAATGATCTTACTTTGATATCTGTAGAAAGAAACTTTAGTTTGGTGATGAAGTAAAAACTGTGTATTGTGTTTCTTCAATAGTCACTCTTGGCTTATTACTTCTTCCAACTAAGATAATGTAATTCTTATTTGCATTATGTTTCTTTGGGACAATGTGTCTGGTTTCTTTAAAAAAAAACTTTAAATAATGCTTTTATGAAACAGTAGCTAATGAAAATGCTTCATATGAATAACTTAGATATCTGCATTTTCATGTAAGAATAGTTTAGCTTCAGTATCATGTATTTATATTATCACACTTAAATGTACATACTAAGAATAATCATTAACTTTTTTAATTTTTCAAATTGAACATCTATTTTGTAATGAAAGTATTTCAACTATTTTTCACAATTATAGTTCAAAATCCGGAAAGGATGGAGAAGTTATCCCAGTTTTAGAAAATTGAATAATGACATAAAATATGCAAGATAATAAAAAGAACAAACGCAGAAACTTCATTCTTTGTTGGATTATGCAATTCTAAAATGTAGCAATCCTAATAATTACTTTCAAATAATGTAATTGTTGTAATTTTAAGGTTAAATATCATGTCGTTAACGTAAGAAGAGTACTTCACGAACAAAAAGGAAAGGACTTTCACTTCATTATCATTGTATTTTGACAATCCCAAAATAAAACAAGAGCTAAAATAATTACATTTAATAAATATAGTTCTTTGACAATTCCTACATAGATAAATGTATTCTGATTAATTTCCTGGCAAGGTATTATTTTCTCATTCCTACAAGCTTTTCTTCATCCGTACAAATATGTTTTCCATGCTTGGTTCTTCACATTTTGTTTGTCTGACAGAGGTTACCTAAGCCTTTCTATTTAACCATAGGTTTGAAGCTTTGCAAAAGAAACTGATTTATCTAGGCTGCGTATAAACCTTGATTGTATGTCTCCCACTCCTCCATAATGTGTCAGTTGCTCGTATTTCAGGAACAAGTTATAGGAATCTGTGAAAATTTTCCTCTCCACACCCAAGAAAAGGTCTCAATTAGAGCGTATCCAGTGCAAGTAGACACAGTAGCTCTGAGTCTATGACCATCATGGTATAATGTTGAGTTTGTTTTTGAAAATCAGATGTCCATAGCTGTCTGTAAAAATGTCTAGGCCTTAGATTTGATTATATTGATTTACCTGTCTGTTTTTTATCAAACACTGTGATGTTTTTATTACTACATCCTATAGTAGAACTTGAAATCAAAATGGTGATACCATTGGAACTTATTTTATTGTGCAGGATTTTTTTTCTATCCTAGGTTATTTGTTTTTCCAAATGAAGTTGAGTGTTCTTTCAATTTCTGTAAAAAATTGTTGTGGGTTTTTAATGCAGAATGCATTGGATCTGTTGATTGCCTTTGGTAAGATGTCCGTTTGTACTGTTAATCCTGCAGATACCATGAGCATGGGAGACCTTTCTATCGTATGTTATTTTCTCCAGTTTCTTTCTTCAAAAGTTTGAAAGTCTTGTTATTAAGGTCTTTCATTTGCTTTATTAGAGTTGCACCCAGCTATTTCATAGCATTTGTAGCAATTTTTAAGAGTGTTTTTTCCCCTGATTTCTTTCTCAGCCCCTTTTCATTTGTATGTAGGAGGGCTATTAATTATGTTTGAGTTAATCTTTTATCCGACCACTTCCCTAAAAGTGTTTATCAGCAGTAAGAATTCTTAGGTATAATTTTTGGGGTTACTTATGTATACTATCATATCGTCTATCATCTGCAAATAAAGACATTTGACTTTTTCCTTTTTAATTTGTGTCCCCTTAATCTCCATTATTTGTCTTATTGCTCTAGCCAGAATTTCAAATACTATGTTGAATATATATGGAAAGAGTACAGACTTGTCTTTTCCCTGGTATTAGTGCAAATGCTTTAAGTTTCTTTCTTTTTAATTCAATGTTGGGTTTAGGCTTGTTGTAAATTGCTTTAATTATGCTGAGCTTTGCTCCTTGTACCCTTTATCTCTCTAAGACTTTGATCATGAAAGGTGAATGATTTTGTCAAAGAATTATTTTAGGCAAATAATTGATGATCATGTTTTTTTCTTCTTTATGTTTGTTTATGTGATAGATTATATTGAAAGTTTTTCATATGTTGAAAAATCCTTGCATCTCTTGTATGACACCTACTTAATCATGGTGGATGATTTGTTTGATATTTTCTTGGATTTGATATGCTAGTATTTTATTGAGTATTTCTGTATCATTAATTGTGATTGAAAAAGAAAGCATCTTCAATGAATGGTGCTGTCTAACTTTATGTCAGAAAGTAGAAGAATACAAATAGAACCATATCTAATCATCTTGCACAAAACTCAAATCAAATTGGATCAAAGGCTTAAACATTAATCCATATATGCTGTACCTGAGAGAAGAAAAAGAGAGGAATAGACTTGCATACATAGTAACTAAAAACAATTTCCTGAATAGAACATCAATAGCACAAACATTAAGATCAACAATTAATAAATGGGACTTCATGAAACTGAAAAGCTTCTTTATGTCAAAGGACACCATTAATAGAACAAAATGTCAACGTACAAAGTGGGAAAAGGTATTCACTGTCCCCACATCTAAAGAGGACTGAGTTCCAAAATATCTAAAAAAAATTACTAGAAACTAGACATTAAAATAAGCCAATTAAAAATGGGATATTGATTTAAAGAAAAAATTATCCTTTTATTGTTTTATTATTCTAGCCAGAACTTCAAGAACTATATCGAATAGTTATGGAGATAGTGGACAGCCTTGTCTTGTCCCTAATTTTAGTGGGATTGCCTTATGTTTCTCACCATTCAATTTGATGTTGGCTGCCGGCTTACTGTATATTGCTTTTATTATATTTAGATATGTTCCTTGCATCCCTGATCTCTCCAAGACCTTTATCTTGAAGGGGTGTTGGATTTTGTAGAATGCTTTTTCAGTACCTAATGAGATGATCATATCTAAGCTGAATGCTGACAGAAAGTAGACAGAGCCATGCAGAAGCCATGTAGCCACTGAAGGAGACAGATGACTCTACCTGGTGCCCCCATAAACTTTGCCAGTAGGTCACGACCTTGTGGTGATGCACAGATTAATGAAGATGGGTTAGTTTAGGATATAAGAGCTAACTAGAAATAAGTTTCAACTATTGACCAAACAATATTGCAAATACTATAGATTTTGTATTATTATTTCAGGTCTGAGCAACTGGGAACAAATGAGCAGTGTCTGACTACAGATTGGTGGCCCAACATGGGGCATGAACCCATGACCCTGAGATTAATGAGCCATGAATGAACACACCCCATGCTCTATTGACTGAGCTAAATGGCTTCAGAACTGCTGGTTGAGATGGACCTACCACACAGGATACCCCATGACAGACCTGATTATCAGTGCCCCCATTAGCAAGAAGTAGTCTAGACAACAATGCCCATATTCCCAAAATGATTGTATATAAATATGTGTTTATATTAAAAGGAGAATATGTTAGATATGAATACTTTGCATTGGTATGGATCTTGGTCTATTGATACAAATTTTGGGTAAATTTTGTTATATATATATATATATACATATATATATATATGTACTTGTTTAAGGTATTTTGATTGTGCAGATCATTTAAAAATGTAGTGAATAATTAAGAAATACAGGTTAATAGATTATGGGAACTTCTAAGATAAACCAACATATATGTTTTCAAGGTATCTTGACTTCAAAATTTCAGTCTAAGGATTTGCTTTGAAAAAGAGGTTCTTCTTTTGTTTCCACAGAGGATGAGAACCTGTGGATTCCTTCCATACTAGTGTGATTTGGTGGACCAAATCTTATCCAAATAATGCTCAATCATACCACAATAACACTTGCTTGACTATGTTCATTGCAGCTTTATTTTTAATAGCCAGAATATGGAAACAAGCTACATGACCATAACCTGAAGCATGGAAAAAGAAAATGTGTTTTCCACAATGGAGTATTGCTCATTTGTCAAAGACAATGACACAACAAAAATCGAAAGCAAATAATTGGAACTAGAAAAAAAAATCTTGCTGAGAAAGGTAACACAAATCTAGAAAGAAAAACCTGCTGTGTATGTGTTCACTTAGAAGCAGGTATTAGAAGTAAAGTAACGGATAAACGATGCTAAAAACACAGACCCAGGGAGACTGGGTAACAGGGAGAGATCAAAGACAACTCTTTGATTTCCTTGGTAAAGGAAAACAAGAGATTTCCTGGGTGAACTGGGGGTGTTGGGAATAGGAACATGGAGGATCAGATGGGAGTGGAACGGGAGGGAGAATACTGTAACTTCCAGCTGGAAATGTGGTCATCTCAGGGTCAGGTACAAACCTGTTGCAAAGGGAACTTCCAGAAATCTGCTAGGATGATCCAAATAAGACTCCTAGCAAAAGGGGATACACAGCCTGAACTGGCCAGCTCCAGCGACATCATAAGAAAACTCACAAAATCAACTAGTTTGGTCTTATAGGAGCTCATAGAGACTTAAAAGACAATTAAGAAGACTGTATGGGACTAATCTATGTCCTTTGCATATGTCCAACAGTTGTGTACCTTGATCTTCTGTGTAACTCCTAACAGTGGGAACAGAGAGTGTCTCTGACTCTTTACCTGATTGGGCACCCTATCTCCCACACTGGGTTGCTGTTCTCAGCCTTAACACAAGGCAAGGTGCTTAGTCTTACTACAACTTGATATCATGTTTTGTTGATATCCATGGGTTGCTTGACCTTTTCAGAATAGAAATATAGATATTTTCTATTTCTACAGGATATGTGGATGGGTAGGCAGTAGGTAGACAGGAGGTAAGTGGAAGTCCTGAGAGAAGAGGAGGTAAGAGAAACTGCAGTTGGGATGCCAAATAAATGAATTAATTAAATAAAAATAATTCTTATACTACTTTTACTGAGAAAATTAATAATGGAGTGGCATTGCTTATAGATTGGTATATTTTAATGTAAAACCCATTACTGTATCTTCATTCCAGTGTCAGATTGGATTGTAATTTTAATAATAAATTAGCTTAAATATATTGTATTTAGTGGGTTTGAATGCATGCAGAAACCTGAATTTAAGCAATCTGTATTAAAGATTTGAAATGTCTTCTGATGACATTCAAATATAAAGTTTTAAACAAGGTTTTGTTTTACATTTAAAAATTTAGAAGATGCAAGTATTGCAGGAAAGTATAAAGTGACATATTTAATTCCCATCAGATCATCCTACAGATCATGGCTGTAGGTCAATTTTATTAACTTAGCTAGGAGACATCTTTCTGTTGGTTTTAGTCTTTGTGTGAGTTTCTAATGTTATAAGAAGTTAAACCTTTCAGTATTAAAGTGACTACAATATGTGATCTTATAAATTCCTGAGATAATACAATTCTCAGTTTTCTGAATAATTTTGACCTTGGAGATGATGAGAAAACTGACACACATCTATAGAGATTAAAACTTTTACAGTCTTCTACTTTGGGCCTAGTGGTTATCCCCATGACAAATCTATGCTTTAAAAAATGAAGATTCAGTGTCCTACATTATGCAGTGGTATCCTGAGAATTCTTCCATAGAAAAACAGAATCTTGAAAAATAGTGCCTGGAATTCAGGATAATTTTCCATTCTTATACATTTAAATAATTTTATTGGTATTTGGATTTAATAATAAACACATAATTTGAAAATAAGCATCATTAAGTCAGTAATATCAGAGCTCATGATAAAGTTTGAGGCTGATGTCTATTTTGCAGGAGCCTCCCTCGCCCTCCATTAACACAATCAAGGGCTTAAAAGTGCCATGCAGAAAACCCTTAAGAAATTTCACTCCACTTCTTCTGTCCCATAAATGTGTTTTCTCTGGTCTTTTAATCATAGCCCTATGTAGATAGATTGTGTGTTTTTTTGTGTGTGTGTGTGTTTGTGGGTGTGTTTGCATGTTTGTTTCTGTTTATGTGTGCCTATGTGAGTGTGTGTGTTTGCATGCTTGTGCCTGCTTAAGTGTGTCCATGTGTCTGTGTGCATCTGTGAGTATATGTGCATGTGTGTATATGTTTGTATCTGCATCTCTCTGTATATGTGCATTATTTTTGTTTGTGTTTGCATGTGCCTTTCTTTGTGCATGTCTGTGTGTGTCTCTGTGTGTCTCTGTGTGTCTGTGTTAGTGTTTCTATGTGTGTATGTGTATTTTATTGTGTCTATGTATCTCTGTGTGTATTGTGTATTTGTGTGTGTGCACATGTGTGTCTTGGTGTGCATATGGGTGTGTCTTTGTGTATGTCTGTGTGTATTCATGATTGTTTATATATGTGTGTTTCTGCATGTGTGTGTGTACTTTGTGTATATGTGTGCTTGTGTGTGTATTATTGTGTATCTTAATTTGTGTGTCTATCTGTGTGTGCTCTGTGTGTATGTGTGCTACTATGTGTGCCTGTAAGTATGTATGCTTCTATGTACATGTGTTTCTGTATATGTGTGTCTTTATGTTTGCCTTATTTCATTGTGTTCATAAAACAATCTTCTTCTAGTTATAAGTCAGACTTGCTTCTGTCTTATTATTTTTTTAAGAAATACATGTGCAAGCTTGGCTGTTGTGGTTCATGCCTTTAATTCTAGCACTTGGGAGGTTGAGGCAGGTGGATTTCTGTGATGTGTTTGATGCCGGTCTACAAGAGCTAGGTGCAGGACAGTCTCCAAAGCTACAGAGAAAGAAAGAAACCTTGTCTCAAAAAAAAAAGTTTTTAGCTGAATAAAATATTTCCCCATCTGCTTTTAACTGTATTTTTGCACTGATTAGCTATTTGGAAGAAGGAACTTTAGGCTTACTGAGGACAGATTTCCTATGACTAAGTTAAAAGATCATTTGAAAAAAATGTGTTTAAATCTCTTCTATGCATCAGGAAGATCTACAAAATTTCTACTTGTCCTTTATTAGGAGGAATTTCCTACCCACTACATCCTTATTATCTTTAGGAGTTTTTTTTTTTTTTTGGAAAAGGCCTAGGGAGCCTAGGGGAAGCCTATCTGGCATTCAGTTCACATATCCCCATAGGTCCTGCAAGAGCTCATGTTCCATCTCCAGCTACATGTTAGATTTTTACCTCTGATCCTCTTGCCTGCTTTTTGACTGCCCTGCATTCCTTCCATTCATATTTGGCCCATTCGATCTAATAACATCACTTCAAATCTCCAGAGGGGCATCCAATTTTCCTCAGTATTCAGTCTACTTGACTGTGCTCTGATTCCACTCTGTGATAGTTTCAAATAATTTCATCTATCTTTCCCTTTCTCTGAAGCCTGGATCACTATTTTTGCAACCGTACAAACACTATATGTTGACATATAATGATTCTTTGATGTGAATTATAATACACAAATAGAATATTTATAGGACTTTATAAGATCTGATATGTTCTTTAAATAATTTTGTAGCTCGATTGCATTAGTTTATCTTCTAAATATGACACTGATACTTATGATACTCATTCTCTCCACTATAATAAAAATTATACATTACATATTTAGCTAGCAATATACAATCAGCACTAAATATACTGAGGTAAATGTGTATAATACTCATGATTTTAACGTAAGAGGATATTTAGCTAACAGAAATTTGCTAGGTGAGATAGCATAATCACTAGTTAATGACATAAACTTTTATAAAAATGAGGGTGCTCTAAGATATATCTTACATATTTCTCACTGTGAGCTTACAATAGCTTGTTATTATAAATATTAATTAGTGTATTATATATTTATTTTGATGATTTACTTATGTTTTGTTTATATTTACTTATGTTTTGTTTTATTGTAATTTAAAAATGTCAAAGTAAAATTTAGAATATTAATATATATTTAAATCACTTGCTTTGTGGTTATCAATACCATTATTATCAAGTGAATGTACTTTAAAGTCAAATTAATAACAGTAAAATTATGGAATATATGCAAATACTAAAATATTTTTCAATATTTTTTTGATATAGAATATCATAGACCATTTTTGTGCTTTTCAGAGACTGGATCCTGAAACTTTCACAACCTCTTTTCCACTAAACTGCTATTTTACTAGCAGTAAGGATCATTTCTACTTTCTGAATGTAGTTTATTTAAATTTAGAAAATGTGGTTGATTTAAATTTTCAAAAGATTCAAACATTATAAAATCATATTGTATATACATATTCCAATTACTTTCATCGCTTTTATAAACTCATTGCATTTGTACATAAAAGAAACCATGAGAAAGGGGGATATTATAAAACAGGTAATAATGAATAACTGAGTATAAACATAATGCTACTAGAGCCTAGAATTTGTCTTGCACACTCCAGACTGAATCATACCTTTTTCATTTGTATCTTTTATTTCAAGATGCAAGTGTGGCTGTAATTGGAGTGAGGATTGGGAAGAGTTGGTAGAAGTAAATGAGGATACAAAATGATTCTTTGGCCTGTTAGAGCACATGCTCTGAGCCAGCACTGCTTGCATTATTGCCATGTGAGCCAGGGGAAGGAAGGAAAGCCTCCCACATCTATGATCCAGCCCAGATTATAAATTTGTTCTTCACCACCTATACAAGAGTGATGGTGATAATTTGATATATAGCTTCTTAGGTTTTTAAGAGTATATTATGGAATCCCCAAACTGACTAGTATCATGTACCACAGAAGGGGATTTAAAGAAAAAAAAACAATTAAATTTAAAATATGCTATTACAGATTTTATTAAAAGAAAAGGCACATATCAAATTAGAGACTAAAGGATTTTGGAACTTTGTCATGTATTATTATTGTGTGTTATGAAAAGAAATCACATGTATTATAACTACCTTTCCTTTATATAAGCTAGCACAGAAAATCTTCATTTAAAAACAGATAACAATCAGTTAAAGCTTGGCATTTTCCAACTACCTACTTTTAAATTATTTACTGTTTGAATATTCCTATAATGTTAATATACACCCAGGTAATTTCTCATTAAATTCTTTTAAGTCCTGTATCTGAAGTGTGAAATGACTTCAGCAATAACCTACATTTTTCAGAGCTTATTGGGTGCCCCCTGACTATCAATTTTTAGGAAGGTTTCAATGCATGCTATTGCAGTCTATAAATATGCACAATTTTTCTTCAAATTATTAACTGTATAAAATGATTCAAGAGATTTATAAACAGTTTAAAGTAAAATTATATACCATTATTATTGGCTATGAGTTATGTATATGAACTTAAAATAAACATTAATGGGTAGGGAAATGTGAAAATCTAATTAAATATTTACCTAATTACTGATTACTAATAGCTATTAATAGAGTTGCATCTTCAATTGTTCTTTTAAAGTTTAGACCATTGCCACAGCAATAAAGGAACATTTGTTAATTATTAATAAGTTTATAACAGCATTACTATTTGAAATTTTAAAATGCTTCAGTTTCATAAACTTAATATTAAGAAGGAAACATGAAATATATTTATAAATGATTATAAATGAAAAGTTATATTTTTAGTCATTAAAATTTTCTTTAGTTCAGATACTTTTTACCAAATCAGAGAAACAAAAAGATTTTTAATTTGATTTTCAATAATAAACACTTAAATGATAAAAATCACATTATTCAAATTTCTGATATATATATATATATATGTCTCAATGTCTAAGGCATAAATCAAATAATACAGGAGGTTACCTAAAATGTACAAATAAATTAATAAAACCTTGCTAAGATGAATAATTGGATGGAATTCTGTTTTTTCCAGTTTAAATTTTTATTTATTTGAAATTAAAGCATAATATATTTTTCTGCCTCTGCTTTCATTTCTCTAAACCTTTTTATGTATCTCACCTTGGTTCCCCTCGAATTCATACACACACCATACACACACACACACACATACACATACATGAATACATAAATATATAAATAAAACCTGTGTGGTCCATGCGTGTTACTTGTGTTTATATTATTTCAAGGCTGATAACTTGGTATTGGATAACCGGTTACTCAATTGTCCCAAGGAAGTCTATTTCTTCTGAGTTTCATTTTCCTTTTTTAAATTCATCACTTTTTAAAAATTTACTTTACATACCAACCACAGTTTCTCCTCTCTCCTCTCCTCCCATTCCTTGCTTTCCTTCTAACCCCTCTATCCATTCCTCCTCTGTTATTCATAAGCAGTAAGACCTCTTATGGAAATCAACAAACGATGGGACATCAAGTTGAGGCAGAATCAAGCTCCTCCCATCTGCATCAAGGAATCCAACTATAGGGAATAGGTCCAAAGAGCCAGCTCCTGCATCAAAACAGGTCCTGGACACAGTGTTTTTGACCCCACTAAACAACAATCTACACAAATGTCACCCAGATGCAGAGGGCCTAGGTCTGATCCTCACAGGCTCCTTAGAATTATATTAATCACTTAAAATTAAACTGATGGCATAACTGAACCTATATACTGCAATTAATAATCAATCTTAAACTCCTTAAGTTTTGTAGTGAGTGCATATAACAATCACATAAAATATAGGATATGGAAAATAGTGTTCAAACCAAAATTAATATTTATAAGTGATTTTTAAAGAGAGAAATAAAGAATGTAAGGGCAAAAAGAAAAAAATAATCTCAAAGCAATAGAACATATACATATGGGAAACATTTCTTCAATAATCCAAATAAGAAAGACAAAAGCAAACAGAAAGCAATTGGAAATAATGAGCTGTTATGAAGCATAACCACATAAAAGTGCTGTATATAATGTAAATGTTAATGAAACCAAAAACTCTTCCTTCATAATCATTAGTACTTCAGTGTTCTCTTTGGGTTGACAATAATTTGCAAGCTGCTTAACCTCTCCCCAGCAATTATTACTGTTTTTATAGTCTTGGAGAGAGACCACACAATCCTGTGTGATATCTTTTTTTTTTCGCTTTAAATGGTTTTATTAAAAATTGTACCAGCTGATGAGGGAGAGGATATTTACACATGTATACAAGTAAAGAACGACAACAACAAAAAAGCCAAATATTCCAGTGAGATGATATCTTGTTTGTACAAATGAAGCTTGCCTGACGATCAGAGGGTGGAGCCAGCTGCTAGCTAATCATAGAGGTCTAAAGGTCAATACAGACAAACAAAAAGTGATATGGTTGGCCAGAGAGAGGAAGTGATAAGGCAGGAGGAAAATAGGAATTAAGTCTCTTTTCTGCTGGGAAGCACAGTGTGGCTACGGGTTGGCTCATTCATCTTTCTGATCACTCAACATTTTCCCCCGCTATCTGTCTCCAGGCTTTTATTATTAAAACCTATTAGAACTCACGCTACAGTCCTGTAAGTTTCATGAACTACCTGCGTGTTTGTTTTGAGACTTGTTTACTTTTGAAGTCTTATAAGGTTCATTTATAGATGCTTGGACATCATTCCCATACTAGAGAAAATGTTCCAATTTTGAGGAAATAGCAAAACAAATGTGTACTATATACCTCTACTCTGCTACCTAACAATGATAACTTGGAATAGCTGCAGAATACCCTCAGCTTTGCTCTCCCTGTAGTATGATCCCAAGTCATGTGAATGACTTTGTGTACAGAAATATCACCAAGGAAAGTTGTAAATTAAAGATTAATAAATTTTAAGACACAATCTCCAAACATGACATACTGAATCAGGCTCTGGTCACATGTAGTAAAGAACTTATAAAGACTGTAGAAGTATTAAAAAGAAGAGAAGATTGATAACAGACAGTGTAATAGTGAAAGTTACTGAAATCATGAATTAGAGATAGAAAACCAGAAACTGGAAACTCATAGGCAAAAGATTAATATATGTTTCCTATGATTACAACATTGGCTGACCAAAAAGAAATGAAGTTCAGGGGTAACCTCTCTGAAGCTGGTCTAAAATAGACTAACAATGTATGTGTCTTAGATATATTTCTATTGCTCTGATGACACCCTTTCTCCAAAAGCAAGTTCTGGAAAAATATTTTGGTTTAAGGATCGAGAGGAATTAAAGCACAGTACAATGCAGAGGCATGTCAGTAAGTGGAAGACATGTGACAGAACCTGAATGTTGACCTGATGGAACTCATCTTCAACTGTAGAGGCCAAAATCTTCCATAAAATGGCAGCTTTCTCCAAGCTTGACAACATGGAGGGATCCCTCCCCCGGGCACAGCTTCCTGCTCTCTACCCAGACTTATCTGAAGGATGTCTTAGACCCAGGATGCCTGACTTTTCTCGAGGGTGACCTTTGACACAGTCACCAGCAAACACTCTTTCCTTGATGAACCACATGGAAATTAGGAAAGTGCTCTAGCCGTTTTGATAGAACTCTAATGCCACATTCGAAGCCTTGTTATAAGAGCATGATACTACAAATTAAGGTTTGTCCCCAGGCTCCCCAATCCCATTTAATCCTTATACTCTGGGGTAAAGTTGAGTTGACCTACTAAAGTTTGTCTTCTGGACAGCTACCTCCATTTATGCTCATGAGCCATATACAAAGCTTTCTGTCCTCACTACTGCCTCTTGCCCTTTCATCCTGGTGGCCAACAAGCCTGAAGGGAAGGATGAACCCACACATAAACACAACACAGAATGAACTAGACATAGGGTAATACTATGAACTCTCACGCCCACATTCACCAACATCCTTTTTCCTATATACCCAAATAGTGCCAACAGACATGAAATATTTAAAAGCAAAATTTTCTAAGAACATTTACTTCGAACACCACAGAGTAATAAAACCTGTGCATGATAGCAGCAGCTAAATATCTTGTCAAAGAAAAACTTCTCTTTTTAAAATAAGTCCTTAAAACTAAGACAGAAATAAAGAAAAATCTAGAATCAATGCAGTTTCAATCATTGACAAATAATTAGACATGTAAAAGCACAGAAATGTGGCGCTGTCATTGGCCATAGAAAGAAAAGTCAATAGAAATTTACTGTGCTTAGAACTACATCTTTTATTAATAGGACTTCAAAAAGCTATTGTAAAGTATTTAGTATTAAAGGAAACCATGGCAACAATACGCATATACTATTTAAGTGTAAAAGAGACAAAGTTATAATAAAAGAAGAAAATTATATTTTAGATTTAAAAAGTAAGTTTTAAAAGATACATTCTCTGTGTAATAGTCATGACACATTTGAAATTGTAGAAGAAAGTATGAATTGTATCAAAGTAAATAGAATTCATTCAATCCCTAAAGAAGAACATATCAAGATAATTTGAAATTCTTGAATCTCTGTAATTAATATTTAAAGATTCATAAAAATGCATGAGTCTGTACATATAAAGAAGAGGAAGAAAATGAATAAAAGCAGAAATACCTACTGCACTATTTCCCCTAACAAAAATTAAAACATACAAATCATCATATTGAAAATTGTTGTATTGGTTTGGGTACTTTAGAAAATAAATTCAATTAAACCTCATTACAAGGTGAGGTAACTAACTAATAAAAGAACCCAATTTTTTATAAAAAAAATAATACTTGTAATAGTGTAATTTTCATACAAAAGTTTGGAAATGTTTTAAATTTGTATTTATAATCACAAATTTCTAAAATTTAAAATTAAATCATGAACCATTATATATATATATATATTATATATATATAATATATATAATATATATATATTTGGTTTTTCGAGACAGGGTTTCTCTGTAGCTTTGGAGCCTGTCCTGGAACAAGCTCTTGTAGACCAGGCTGGCCTCGAACTCACAGAGATCCGCCTGCCTTTGCTTCCTGAGTGCTGAGATTAAAGGCGTGTGCCAAAACCTAACTAATGAAATACTTGGTCGACTATTATGCTAATAGAACCATCTTGCCCAACATATCCATATTGTAACAGTCAGAATTTTGAACTAGAAAAGATCACTGATATAATTTGTCCCCAGGAAAGTACATAACATTTTCAGTTTTATGAAAGCTAGCCTACAGGGAAAGTTTTCTGGTAGGATTGTGATTGATTTCTCAAGGCTGTACAGCTAAGCTAAATACGTGGTGTCTTCAGTAACAGGGACTTACTATATATTTATGGTGAGGAACCAAGTACAAAGAAAAATCCCATGCAATGTTTGGTATGTGGTTTTGTTTTTAAAGTCATGACAAACACCAAACGAAGAAGCAGTCTGTAAACTAATCTGTATTTTCTCCACAATGTAGCAGCACTAATATTACTAAAACGACAGATTTTTTTCAAGTGTTTCCTAAAAAGTTTTACCAGTTATTAGGCAAAACTTTGAGGGTGGTGTGGTTTTAAATATGTCATCCCTTTGTAAACATAGCATCAGTATCTTATTCCAAGAAAGTTTATTAGTTGCCTTTTAGTAATTATCTCTGCTGTGGGCAAATAGTGAATACATATTTTTTTGTAGAGTGCTGTATGATAGTCAGTGTTCCTAAGTGAAGCAGGTATCATAGTGGTCAGAACATTGACTTGTTAACAACAGTGTTAGTTCCAAAGGGAAATTTTTGTTTTTTTTTTTGTTTGTTTGTTTTCACAGAATTATTTTGTTGTTTTTACAAAAAGTTAATTAGAAGAAGATACATTAATTTACAGCTTTAAAGTGGGATGGAAATTTAATTTACTACAGGATAACAATCTGCTAGTACTGTAATTACAGTTCTACCTTTGAAGAAGTGTGAGTGATGCCTCAAATGAAAGTATAATTACTTTTCAACCTCTACCTTGCATCTACAACTCTCTTTGTAGTTGTATGTTTAAATGTCTCCAGACTCAAACTTTTCAGTTTTAGATTTCCAAGACTTCAATGGGAATATCTGAAATGTCTAATAAGTAAATCTTTTGGATTGTTCAAGAGCCTTAGCTTAGGTAAAACTCAATCCTTACCATTTAAAAATTTGTTAGATAATTTTTGGGTAATTTTTCCTTTACAGGATTATTCTTTCGGGCATGTTTGACATCTATTTGTAAAATTAATAACAATTCAGAATCCCTATTGATACTAGATGTGATATGACAGAAAACTAAGAGCAAAGCCTACACCATGCTGGGACACACCAAAATTAAAGCCCTTTCTCACACTCAGAGGCTTATAATTTCTGCTCCAATTGTATTTATCTTTATGCATTAGAAGAAAAAATAATGAAAGCTTTAATGTGATGATTCATTACTGTAAATTCATATTATAACTATATCAACATAAAACTCTTTGCTTGCTATAGGCTATTTGTTAATTTCACAAAAAGCAAGATAAATTTTCCTATGTAATAAAGGCTTTAAGAGGATGTAGTTACTCTAAAGAGATTAAATAAATCTCTTAAAACATATTTTAAATTAAAGAAGCATATTGAAGCAATTAAAGCATCAATTTGTGGATGATCAAATTTAAGAATGATAAATCAAAAAGTGGCAGATTTAGAACATCTTTTATTCTCATTCCAAGCTTAATTTTACTTAGAGGGCTAAACAATGCTCTTTCCTATAAAACATTATTTCCTAGGCTTATACAAATGTAACATGTTTCCTTCCAATTAGAATGTCAGGGTAACAACAGACAGCAAAGGGACAATGAATTTATTAATTTTTTGTAAACTCTTTTGAGAGTCTCTGGTCAGTTCAATAATGGAGTAATATGTTCTACACCAAAAACATGTCATGTCTTCAGCAACAGTGCCTGACATTCTAGTTATGGTGACTAACCTAGAATAATTGTAATGCTGTCTATTGTTTTGTGTGGCAGGGTATGTCCCTGACTAATAACTTATTGGTAGGCAACCTATGTCTGGAACTGAGTATTTAATTTAAGAACTTATGCCTTTTACAGCAAATTGTTAGAGGTTTTGTTTTGATTAAAAATAAACTTTCTGTGGATTAATAGATTCATAGCAGTACCTGTGATCAACATTAATAACAGCATGAGCAATCTACACATCATTTATCTGATGAAGGATAGAAGCACATTGGAAATCCCCCTGTTCTGTTTGTAGGCTGATTAGAAAGCAGTGTTGTTGCAAGCCACGACAAATTTAACCGTTTCAAATATAGAGAACATTAGACATTCAAATTAATAAATTAAAGGCCTATGTAGTTGGTGTCTTCTTTTCTCTTTGGGGAATCCACCACCCAGTTCTCTCACAAATAAATCATACAGAGTCTTAATCTTTCTTATAAATGCCTGGCTTTAGCTTGGCTTGTTTCTAGTTAGCTTTTCTTAACTTAAAGCATCCTGTCTTTTGCCTCTATGCTTTTATCTTTCTCTATCTCTATTTGCTTCTTATTCCATGGCTTGCTGTGTAGCAGGGTGGCTGGTCCCTGATTTTCTCCTTCTTGCTTTCATTCGTCAATCTATTTCCCTAATTTCTCCTCCTTTTAAATCTCTCTGCCTTTCAGACCCGCCTATCCTTTCTCCTGCCTAGCTGCTAACCATTCAGCTCCTTATTAGATCAATCAGTTGGGTTTTTTTTTTTAGATTAATAAAAGTTGGTTTATTTATTTATTTATCCATTCAAAAAATTTACACTTCCTCCCCTTCTCCCATTTCCCTCCAACTCCCCCACTAACCCTCCTCCCTCTCCTCCCTCCTTAAGAGCATTCTCTACTCTACTGTAGACCAGTACAATGGCAGGCCCCTGTTTGCTGCTTCAGTCTCTGTAAGCCTATGAGTCATTCTCAGTTGATTCAAATGGCCTTGATCTCCTGATATCCTCCATCCCCCCCTGGCTCTTATTCTCATTTATTCTCCTCTTCCATGAAGTTCCCTGAGTTCTGAAGGAAGGATTTTGATGGAGATATCCTATTTAGAGCTGGGTCTTCTAAGGATTCAACCTCTACATGATATCTGGTTATGGGTCTCTATATTTCCCTTTGCTACAAAAATAGTTCTCTAATAATTATTAAGTAAAGCACTTATCTTTATCATTATATCATTAAGAGTCATTTTATTACTACTTTTTATTACTGACCAGTAAGTACTGTTTGCTTTTACCTGAGCTATCTAGTCTCTGGGGTGGAATGCATGTTCCATCTTGGGCAGTGGGTTTTAAGTCAAATAAGGCATTGGTAGGCCATTGCCCTAACATATCTTGAAGACAGGATATATTGTAGGTCAAATGCATTGTTTTTTGGTTTGTGTTTACATTTCTCTTTTGGTATAGGCTGAAGAGTAGGGTTGAGGGGTGGAATGTAGGGATACACAACTGGAATAGAGTGGTATTTGAGGGATGCTATAATAACTTAAATACAATGCAAACTTCCAAAAATATATGAAGGTGATCCTAGAGGCCCAAACGGCCATCACCTGTCCTCAAATGAGTCTTCAATTACCAGTAGTGTGTTAAATTCAATTGATTTGTTGATAAAGGGAATCCTATGGAAATTCTCAAACAACCCAGGCAGTCACAAAGATGGTGGACTGTTCTCAGAAAGTGGACAGAGGTGTCCCAATGATGAGGAAAGTACCCACAGAACTCAATAAACAGTGAGAAATATCTACTTTCTTATATGTGAATGTTAGCTATTAAACCTGCATGGGGTGATACTATCAGTATAACCTCAGATATTAAGGTAGAGTAGGAGACGATGGGGAAGAAAAGATCTCTTTGGGAGAGGATATATAAGATACAGTTATAAATAAATATGGGGTGGTGAGTTAAATCAGAAGGGATGGGAAGTTAAGGGTTGTTGATGGAATACTGGAAAGAACATCTAAAACTAAGGATCATTTGAGGAAACCTTGTGGAAACCTAATACAGAAGCTTCCATTCAGATGGAATTAACCAAGTAATGGAGAAACAAAGCCCCAACCTGCTTTTTTATACATTCAAGAGTAATCTCCAGTTCTATACATAGGTTAAATCTAATTGAGTAGCTGGTCAAAAAGTTTCTAGTGGAAATCCCCAACCACCTTGGGCTATTTATGAGCTACTATTGGCTCTCCACAAACAGATGATAAGTAAGATACTATTGCTATAGACAAAGCTAACATGTGTTTATGAATACAGAGAATTCCAGCTGTTGCATACCAAAAGAATATTTTAGAAACAGGTTAGAAGCCTAATTTTGTAGAATAATATGGTTTGATTTGAAGAAAACTATGTGGAAAATTTAGAATTAAACAAAGTTAAAAAAACTTCATTACATATGCAAATAACTTAGAATTTTAAAAATATTGCACAGATGAACAATATTGCAACACGTGACATTTTGATTGCATGATAAAGGCATAAAACTTAGGAAATATATAAAGCTAAATCTAGAAAAGTACTTAAATTATTTTATAAATAACATGATTGAAAGATTTTAAGAAGCATAGAAGCAGTGAAAATAATTTACAATTGATTTACATTATAAAACTTTTAATTTTACTCTGGATAAATAATACAAGATTAGGAGGAAAGTTATATTATGTGCAGCCTCTGTTTAGAGTTACCCGTTTTTAGGATTATAACACTGAATAATCTTGGCATATCTAGGTGAATGTATAAATACCAAAGTGTATGTGAAAAGAAAAATTTTTTTCTGTCTTGAATAGGAGACTATCATGGCTTCACAAGAAAGAGGGGCATCAGAGACCAGCATAATATATTTATCCGACAAGAATAACTTTTATTTTGAAATGCATGCCAGGTGTTTAATCTTTCTCCGTTTGCTCTAGAAGATGATGCTTTGTTTATCAGAGCTTATTTTTGAATAAGTCCATAATGCACTCAAATTTCTGAGAGAAAGACTGTCCAAGCCGAAAAAAGCCCCACAGAAAGCAAGCAGGCAGGTTGTGTCATCATGAGTTACAGCCACACATCTACACAACTGCTGTTTCCCTACAATCACAGCAATGAATTACCGTAATACATTCAATCCTGATAAATGATCTGCTCCGCTGCTGCCTAAATTAAACTGACTGCAATCCAGATGAGTGCAAGCCACATATTAATGCTGGGTCCACTATTTCTTGTCTCTCTCTTGGTGAATTATGGGCTGGTAGTGCTGGTTTTATGCATTTGTTAACATTGTGGCTATGGCTTTTTCACAGATCAATGTTCAAGTGGAATGAAAAGTAGGCTCAAGCATGCTGCTGCCACATTTAATACTGTCCTCCAAAAAAATAAATGTGCAGTATTTAAAATCAAATACTATAAATAGTATGAGGCTTTGCTTTCTAATTTCTTTTACAATTCCCCTTTGAATATAATATTAATGAAAACCAGCAAGACATTTAAGAATTAATGATTATCTTTTTTATAATGCACATTTAATAGTTAAATATAATTTTGAGTGGCCTAAATGAATTTTTAGAGATACACAGACACATGTATACATTTATCAATCTGTTATCTCTTGATGAAATAATATTTCAGAAAATTCTTTTTTATAGCATTTTCAATTTATCTTTACATGTATGAAGCTCTGAATTAAATAATATACTTAACCACTTATTAAAGAAATGAGGATAAATTATACAATAATTTATAATTGCAGCGTATTTTGATTGTGGATTACTAATCTCAAAGTGATCTCAAACTTTAATAAGGTCTGTGGACATAAATTCATTATTATTACATTTATGACTCTATATAACATTTATAAGTAATGAATACTATATAAGTTTGTTTTCAATTAAAATTAGAATAGTATAATAAAATATAGCAAGCCTGATATCTGAATATTTATGTATTATGTATCTTACAGTTTAATACATTCATTATCAATTAATTTTTGTGAAAATTTGCAAATGTTTGTAGAGCAACAACTCAGAAAAGGATGCAAATTTTTAATTACATTTTTAAATGTTCATCCAATTCATAAGCTGTGTTCAGAACTTTCTGTGGAGTCCTATTTTATTTCACTAATTTTGGAGAAAATGAAGTCAATTCCATTACAGATTTTTTATATATCAGTTACATAGACACTAGACCGTGTAGTAACTAACAATGGCAAGTCAGAGTTTTGAATCTTATTCTGAAAGAGGAAAAATATCTCTTACACAAGCAAAATAAACTCTTGTTTAATATGTACTTGGAATTAACAAGCAGCTAATTCTTTCATAAGACATTAACTCTTTACATATTTTATGGTAAATAAAAAATAGAAATTATAAATATTACAACTCCTTTATTATACTTAAACTGCTCAAATATTGAGATAAATGAATGAAATTTTACTTAATTTTTAAATGTTGAGTTAACATTTTAAGAATACTTCTCACTCAGGATAGTGTTTTCTATTTCCATCCATTTGCATGCAAAATTCAAAATGTCATTGTTTTTTTTTACCACTGAGTAATACTCTAATACATATATATTCCACACTTTTTTTTATCCATTCTTCCACTGAGGGGAATCTAGGTCGTTTCCAGGTTCTGGCTATTACAAATAATGCTGCTATGAACATAGTTGAACAAATGCTTTTGTAGTATGATTGGACATCTCTTGGTTATATTCCCAAGAGTGGTATTGCTGGATCTTGAGGTAGATTGATTCCCAATTTCCTGAGAAACCGCCACACTGATTTCCAAAGTGGTTGCACAAGTTTGCACTCCCACCAGCAATGCATGAGTATTCCCCTTACTCCACATCATCTCCAGCATAGGTTATCATTGGTGTTTTTGATTTTAGCCATTCTGACAGGTGTAAGATGGTATCTCAAAGTTGTTTTGATTTGCATTTCTCTGATCACTAAGGAGGTTGAACACGACCTTAAGTGTCTCTTGTCCATTTGAGCTTCTTCTTTTGAGGATTCTCTGTTCAGTTCAGTACCCCATTTTTTAACCCAGACCCAAAAAGATGAATATGGTATGTACTCCCTCATTAGTGGACTCTAGCCATAAACAAATGACTTTAAACCTATAGTTCACAAGCCTAGAGAAGCCAAATAACAAGGTCAACCAAAAGAAAAACATATATAGATCCTTTTGGAAATTGGAAGCAAACAAGATCAACAGGCAAAAACTGGGAGTATGGGGGTGGGGTAGGGATGAGAGTGAGGAAAGGGTAGACTGGGAGAAAGAAGGGAAAAGGGAAAGACTGGGGAGAGCTTGGGGGAGTGGGATGGTGGAAATGGAAGAAGGGCAGATATAGGAGCAGGGAAGAAGATATCTATATCAAGGGAGCCATTTTAGGGTTGGCAAGAGACTTGGCTCTAGAGGGGATCCCAGGTGTCCATGGGGATATCTCCAGCTAGGTCATTGGGTAGCAGAAGAGAGAGTGCCTGAACTGTCCTTGCCTCACTATCACACTGATGATTATTTCAAATATCACCATAGAATCTTCGTCCAGCGACAGATGGAGATAGAGACAGAGACTCTAATCAGAACAATGGACTGAGCTCCCAAGGTCCAGTTGAAGAGCAGCAGGAGGGAGAAGATGAGCAAGGAAGTCAGGACCACGAGGGGTCCACCCACCCACTGAGACTGTGTGCCTGTTCTAATGGGAGCTCACCAAATCCAGCTGGACCAGGACTAAAGGAGCATGTGATCAAACCGGACTCTCTGTATGTGGCTGACAATGGGGGCTGACTGAGAAGCCATTGGTAAAGGCACTGGGACTTGCTTCTACTGCATTTACTGTTTTTTTGGGACCCTAGTCTATTTGAATGCACAGCTTTCTAGGCCTGGTTGTAGGGGGGAGGGCTTCGGCACTCCCACAGGGCAGGGTTCCCTGCCCTCTCTTAAGGAGGGAGGGGAAGGGTTGAGGGGGAATGGGGTAGTGGGAGGAGGGGAGGAAATATAAATGTTTGAATGGAAAAAAGAGGCAATTTAGATTAAAAATAATTTTAATGAATTTAAAAAAGAATACATAGTAATTTGAGCAATGCTTAAAATTTATAGAATCTGTGTTCATAAAGTATATTACTTTATAAAGATTTAAAACTCTTATTTTTGCTAGGTTTATATGAGGTTTTGGTATTAGAGTAATGGTGACTTTATAAAAAGAGTTAGAAATTTTTCCATCATTTTCTATTTTGAGGAATAATTTCATTTAAACATTTATTTTTCCACGGATTTAATGTCCATAATTATAAAAGTATCCTAATTTTATAACAAAATAAACACGTAGGAAAAAGTCTGTAAATTGTTCACAGTCAACTTGTATGGGGGACTATGAGCTTTTATTGCTTGGGATGGTTCACCAATAATGAGGTCCAAATGAGTAATTTAGGGGTTATTTACATTAGTTTTCCTTTGATGGTATGGTGGAATTCTGCACTGTAACCCTCTGGTCCTGGACTACTAGGAGAATCAGAATCATGGGCAACTCCAGCAAAACAGTGCCTTCCAGATACAACATGATTAATGAACAGATAAACTTAAAAAAAAAAAAAACAACCTGTTACAGCAGGCCCAAGATCCAGCACTGAGAAGAGAAAGTAAGCACAATTCCTACCCTTAATAAGTTGTTGCTTGGAAATAATACTTTTCCTGGGATGGTAAAATGAGAGCTTTCCAATTGAGTGTCACCAGCATATCAACCACATTCTGGAGCATCGCCCTGGCCAGGAGTACACACTCAATATAAAACAGACTTTATGTGTTTCATTTTTGTTGATGTAGTATATCTCTCAAATATTATCAAAATCCTTCATTTGCATTAGATAACGATATATACAGAGCTCCAAACTGACAAAAGTACCAAATGGCAGAGTATGGATTACTCAGTTATAAATAGAATATTAATACCATTCCCTTTCTTCCCAAAGCTCAGGGATTATCACAAAAGAGGGAAGAGAAAGATTGGAGAGCCAAAGGAGGGAGAAGTAAACAGTTTTCTTGTTACAGAAGGGCAGCTGTATATAGGAACTCACCATGGTTGTGACAATATCCATGTTCAATCTTAAGCTACACAAAAACCCAGACAACACTGAGGACCCTAAGAGAAACATACATAGATCTAATCTATATGGGAAGTAGAAAAGGACAAGATCTCCTGAGTAAATTGGGAGCATGGGGACCTTGGGAGAGGGTAAAAGAGGAGGGGAGAGTGAGGGAGGGGAGCAGAGAAAAAGGTAGAGCTCAATGAAAATCAATTAAAAAAATGCCAGCATGGCAGATGAAGTAGACCACAATGATAACCATTACTTGAGAGCTCTTAACAAATTACAGCTACTGAGATGAGGTTTTCTTATGCCTGTGGTCTCTGGTAAAGTTGCCCAAACTCCAGTAAATTAATCCTCCACATAAGAGCATACACACAACATGAACTAAATGCTATGGATCAATAAAAAGAAAACACAATGTGGGTGTGTAGGAAAGGTAAACGTTGATATGAAAAGAGTATTGATCATGGAGGCCTCACCTACACCCAAGATAATACAGGCTCTTGAATGCCCTACTCAATTAGATGGTAAAACTCTGTTGTTGGAAACACTTAGTGCAAGATTTAAATAAATCAATCTCTAACTGGAGAACTTTCTCCTTGCTGGTTAGCTTTAATGGTAATAGAAAGTGCTATGCATGTCATCACAAGAAACAAACAAACAAAAAAGAAATCATCAATGTTTTTAATCTAGTGATGAATGGGCATACAACAACACTAATCTTTGAGGCAAGCTGTGCCTACTGGTACAGTAGAGGATATCTGTTTATGTAGGTAGCTGACTTGTGGCTCTCTTCTTTGGCTATAGGACTTATTTTGCAAGAAAGAATTGATGTCTGGCACTGTAAATCTGTGGATATGGGAGCCATAGGCCATTGGAGGGAGCTTACTGCTTCAATTTTGATAAAAAGGTCTTGATATGAAGCTGTCTTCTAAATATTTAATATCTATAGATACACATTCCTTTCAGGGATAGTGGATTATGCAAAAACTCATTACTCTTTAAAATGCTGAGAACAATCCATTATGAGTGATTAGTCACAGATAAGACATCTATAAAAACCTTTTCCTCCTTCACATCCATGCTTTATGAAATGCTATGAATGAAAGAATGGAAAGATTGTTTGGAAGAATGCTATGAAACCCTGTTTTCTGGACCTGGCAGAGTTTTTGGACATAGGACTTCACCACAACTGCTGTTACCTGTACAAGATCATCACAGTAACATATTACAGTTTGAAGGACACAAGGGCTTCCATGTCCCACCATGTCCTACCCTTATCTGTGGTGCTATTGATATTATTGGCTATTTAGGTGTAGAAAATCGTTTTCCTTGCGGTGGGGCCATAGGTTACCAATGCCCCAATGGATGGCGCCACATTGGTGTAAGACAGCAGTAGTTGGATTAAATAATAAAGAAGTTGACATTAAGTTGAGAAAGACATTCATTTGGAGTTTGGAATAGAATGCTAAATCAGAATATGTTTTACTTTTTTCTTGTGTTCATCGTCCATGATGATGGGAAAGTTTTTGATGATTTGATGATTTTGATGATTTGATGCTTGGTGTCACTCATGTTCCAATAAATAAATATAATATCCTCATTTGTTCATCAAATTGAACTTGTTTAGAATCTTTTTCCACCTGTGTGAATGTGTGTTTGCTTGTGTGTTATACCACTTATGTTCTTTAATCTGTCAAAATTCCTAATGCTGTGATGTTTTAATACTTTACCTCACACTGTGATGACCTCCAAACATAAAATTATTTTTGTTGCGACACCATAACTATAATTTTACCACCATTATGATTCATAATGTAAATTTCTAATACACAGGATATCTGATATGTGACCTCTGTGAAAGGGTCATTTGATTCCAATCTTGTTGTGATCCATATGTTCAGAACCACTGTTCTAGAAGGACATAACTGATATATTAAGTATATATTAAAGACTGACTTATAGGCTGTGGTTTGTGTAGTTCAACACTGGTTATCTTTACAAGGGAGCATCTGAAAACCTGTTTCCTTATTAATCCACAAAACTATATGCCCTGTAAATCCGAATGTGTACCGTTGGCCTGGAGTCAGAAGTAACTTTTTTTTTCTGATATCAATGAATAAATGTAGTAACAAAGCAAAACATGACAAAAATGTCAGAAAATAAAAGAGGATAGTGGAATTTAAACATACCTAAACATAAAAAATATGTAGTCAAAACAAAGATTTTCCCTTTAACCTCCTTTTCATTTGTGCTGCTGGTAGGTACTGCTCATATTCAGGAAATACTTCCCATCTGAACAAACCTAATCAAGAAAATCCCTCACAGGTGAAGCCAGTTAATTACAGATCTGGTCATGTTTACAAGATTAATCATGACAAGAATCCCAAGTTAAAGAAACTTAAGACTGTTTGGGGTAATATGGTAATAATTTAGTGATTAAGTAGAGAAATAGTATTTATGAAAGAATATTGCAAAAGTTGCATTGTTTCAGCCATTCACAGAATATACCAAATCAAAGTAATTTTACAATAGCCTTCCCTGTGGTAGAGATAACTACTTTTGCATTCAAATTATAATATATTGAAATTGTGTCAGTAAGAACAGTATAAAGTCCAAAGATTTCTTGAAAAAATGAATAGGTGAACATTATAAATTAGTTAGCATTTTCAGTAAAGAAAGCTTGACCTTTCTCTAGTACTTGGTTATTACTGATTTATATCTATCTATATAATCTCAGAGGTTTTCTTTCTAAATTTCTTAATGATGACCTCATAGTTATATAGGAAAAGTACAAACCATAATATAATGGTTGGTGTACCTTCTATGTAGAAATAGCAGCTGTTTCATTATTGTTTGCTTTCTTTGTCTAGAATAAGAGTAGGTAGCATTGGACCACTACGAGTTAGTAGTGGTTAAATGAGCTTTTGATTTTTATTCACATCTGGCTAGTGGCATTCAAAGATACTGCATGTTTTATAAACCTATATATTTTAACAATATGTTTTGTTTCAAAAGTATTTTAGAGTTCCAAAACTGTTGTGAATATGTGATTTATTCTGACTCAGAATCTTCCCACAAAGCCTCATGTATTATAGAATTATACCATCACGCTGGCCAGGGAAGCAGTTAGATCAATTATAAATTTCCCCTGTTCTGTTTGTTTCTCCAAGTACAGTGCCCCAACTGTACAGTTTAACAGAGTCCTTTGGTAGATTTTGGATTGATTATTTTATTTTACTTTTTAAATTTCATTTTACATTTCATCCACAGTTCACCCTACCCCTCCACATGCCCTCCCCTACCTCCCCCAATCTCAGCCCCTATTCACTCCTCCCAACAGGTAAGAGCTCTCAAGGTAAGTCAACAAAGTCTGTCACATTAAGTTGGGGCAGGAGCAAACCTCTCCGCACTAAGGCTGAGCATGTCATTTTACCATGGGGAATGGGTTACAATAAGCTAGCTCATGCACCGGGGATAGATCCTGGACCTTCAGCCAAGTGCCTCACAGATAGTTTAATCTTCACTCCTGTGTCCCACATATGGAGGGCCTAGTCTAGTCCCATACAGGTTGCACATCTGTCGGTCTAGAGTTCATGAGTTTCCATGAGCTTGGTTCAGCTGTCTCTGTAGATTTCTCCATCATGATCTTGACCTCCCTTGCTCATAAATTCCCTCCTCGCTTTCTTCAACTGGATTCCTGAAGCTTGGCCTGGTGCTTGGTTGTGGATCTCAGAATTTGTTTATTTAAGTTGCTGGATGAAGGCTCTATGATGATTATTGGGGTATTCACCATTCTGATTACAGTGGAAGGCCAGTTCAGGCTCCCTTTCCACTATTGCTGGGAATCTTAGCTAGGGTAATCCTTGTAGATTCTTGAGAATTTCCCTAGCAAAAGATTTCTCCCTAACCCCATAGTGACTCTTGCTATCAAGATCTCTCTTTCATTGATTTTTATGTATAGTTAAGGGAAGAGGTTTGCTGTTCTTCTGCATATGGCTGCTCAGTTATCACCATTACCACTAAGAAGAGGGTATTTTCAATACTGTATGTTGGTGGTGACCTTGCAAAGTCATGTGTATGCTTATTCTCATGAGTAAGACACTACTTTTGGAAAAATGAACCTGTGTAGTTAATCAAAATTTTTTTCTTTCAGTGAAACTTTGAGGTAAAACAATTCTGAGGGTTTTTAAGTGATAAAATCAGTTTATTATTTTTATTTCAAAATTATAACACTCATGGCCCTGGATTTATTTCTGAAGTTATTTTTATATTCCTTGGGAAAAGGATGAATTTTCTAAAAGGATTCATAAATAGGAACATGGTCAATATGACCAAAAATAAAAAGAAATTAACTGCTGTTATATAACATAGTTCACCAAAACCATGTTTAAAGTACTACTGAGATATTTATTTTTCTAAATCTACTTACAGAAACTTTTGAATCACTGTGCTTGAACTACTACTCTGATGAGCGTAATAAATCCATTAAAAAAATCTACCTAAGAGTGATTTGTGTTTTATAGTAATGTAAGGGAATAAACTGCATATTATATTATCCAATTAGCTTTACACTTGCACTAAAGTAAACCTCTATTTCAATTCCCAGTTTAGCAGATCATTTCAAGGTTGTGTTAAATATGTAGCAGCTGGAAGTTGCCAAATGAATGTGCTGAATGAGTGCATTTTACTGAAGTGTGTACTATCTTTTTTGACATGCATGTAATGATAACACATTTTTCTGGCAGCTGGGTTCCCCAGGGCTAAATGAAACTGCAATAGTACATAAAACAGCCTGCTTGTATAATGACCATAAAACACTCTGGATATATTTCAGGAAAAAAACATCTCAATCGGATGACTGATTTTAAGAGAGGTTATATTTTACGATTCATTAAGAAAAGACATTTTTTTTCAAAATTCTGAATAGAATTTTGAATAATAGAAATATGTGAAAGTATTAGATTTATATTTTCTAGACCAATCTCAAAAGTTATTTTACACATCAGAAAACAGTTTGACAAAGATTATTTATTTAAAATAATTAGTTTCCAATGGGTGGCTGTTACACATGCCTTTAGTCCCAGAACTCTAGAGGCAGAGGCAGGTGGATCTCTGTGAGTTTGAGGCCATCCTGTTCTACAGAGTGAGTTTAAGGACAACCAGAACTGTTACACAGAGAAATCTTGTGTCAGAAACAACAACAAGCTAATAAATGAATAAATAAATAAATAAATAAATAAATAAATAAATAAATAAAAGAAATTATTACTTTACATAACTTTTTTTCTTTCTGTAGGAAAATAAAACATCATACACTTTTTGGTGCTCATTTCTAAATTTTTTTTAAGTCTAAACTTGAGAGATGATAAAGGGTTTTCTTTTTAACTATCAATAAGTTATTTTTAGAACTGTGTTTGTTATTAAAAAAATCATTTTCTACCCAGGTACAAAATTTGAATTTTGATTATTTTAACTACCCAGAATCACACACTCTAAAAACAAAAATACGAGTGATATGAGCAAAAATATAATGGGGTCTAGGTAATATGGTATATTTTTTATGAGCATAATCTTTTCTGAATCAAAAAATTGAACAAATCCTCTACATAGGTACTTCCAGATTATTACCTGCCACTTGGGAGAATATATAAATTGTACAACTTCTCCTTTGCACTCCAGAGAGTTATAAATTAAATGATTTTGAACTGCTAATTGTCAGTTGAGAAGTTGATATCACATTGAGAATTCCTTATGATTACTACTGGGCAATCCCTAATGAAGTAACACTCTTCTAGATGGTAATTTTAAATCAATTTAAAAGAGTCGTTCTTCCCGTGAAATTACAGTCCTATTAACTGGTGCCTGCTAAGGGTGAGTTCTTGTGCATAGAACACTCACATTAGTTCACTATTCCAAGTGTGGGGATTGGGTTTTTCTCTTTAATAGTGCTGGCAGATACTTTAACAATTAGAGTGTTTTTCTCTGTCTCAGTCTCTAAATCGATGTGGGCATGCTTTTTTGTCCCATTGCATGCCTATTTTTCATGCATTTCAGTTTCATCTTTTGTTTTTCTCTCACTCTAGACCTGGATGAGTAGACATAACATATCTGGAAAGCTATTTTGTCTTTTTTGACTTTGCTAAAATTAATTTTTTGCTAACATAATATATCCTGATTATGGTTTGCTCTCCTTCTACTCCTCCAAGTCCATTCCCACCTACACTATTATCCGTATTTACACCCTTTCTTTCTCTCATTATATTATAGATAGTCTTCGAAGGTATGATAAAATAAACAAAAACCCACATCAAATTAGGGCAATGCAATTATATAGAAGTAAAAGAATCCCCAAAAAGTTTCAAGAAACATAAAAATTCCGAGACTCACTGGTTACACATTCAGAAATCCCATAGAAAAAAAATAGCCACAATGTAAAACTAGAGGAGAAATATAAAAATAAATCAAATTAAAAGGAATAAATGAAATAAAAAGAAAGAAAAAAAAGAAAACCCATGGACCTTCCTCCCCAATCATCCTATTAGCCTGGTTCCTATATACAGTAGCATTCCCTGTGAATTCACTACCCAAGTGTCACAGAGAAAGGTGTAGCTCAGTCAAGCAGGTAACACAAACCAAGGAAGTAAAAGCCTTGTGTAATAAAATCTTTAGGACATCCAAAAAAGAAACTGCAAATGAGAGAAGATGGAAAGCTCTCCAAAGCTCATATATTGGTAGGAATAACAACCTACCTAAGCAATCTACAGATTCAATGCAATGACTAGAATCCAAACACAATTGTACACAGACCATGGAAAGACAGTTTTCAGCTTCATATGCGAACACACACACACACAAAATCAGGACAGATAAAACAATCCTGAATAAGAAAAGACAGCTAGAAATACCATCTTCCCTGATCTCAAAATACAGTGACAGAGTAATAAAACCAACCTGAAATTGGGACAAAAGCAGATATATTGATCAACTGAATGTCCAAACCAATGTTCATATCCCTGTTGACACCTGATTTTTGATGAAGAAGCTGGAAATTCCAGTGGGTAGCAAGACAGCATTTTCTACAAATGATGCTGGTCAAATTGGATAGCTCAATGGATCAAAGAAGACCAATATGAAACCAGCTACATTGAATCTGATATAACAGATTGTGGAAAATAATCTTGAACTCATTTTTGTAGAAAAAGACTTTTTGAACAGAATGTGGATAGCAAAGACTCTAAGAACGGTCATTAATAAGTAGGATTTCATGAAACAGAAAAGCTCCTATATGGCAAAGGACACTACTATGTACTAGACTTTTCTATTTGAAGGAGTTTTGGAAAATGACATTCACACTGTCTCTTGATCATTTCCTTCTCAATTTTTCTGTGTTCTTCTGTATTCTTTCTACTGCATACTTTTTTTTTCTAAAAACTTTTATACCCCAATAAAATTTTCATGCAATATAGGAACAACAGTGTGATTACATTCTGTTTTCCAAGTGAATGATTATAACAACTATAAAACAAATAGTAAAAAACAGCATGTTTTCCATATTTGTCACATGATTCAATATTTTATGTATTCGAGGTGAAAAAAATTATTCCAGAACCCACATACATTCACACACAAGAATTTGTTATAGATTTGCTATGTAGGTAAGTAAGATAGTCTTCTCAGTTAGGTCTTTTACTGGCAACCTGTAGTTCTTTAGTTACAAAGAAAGGTTCAATTACTTTATTACTTATCTTGAAAGGTAATCTTATAAGGAATCTTTTTTTTTATTAAAGATTTCTGTCTCTTCCCCACCTCCGCCTCCCTTTTCCCTCCCCCTCCCCCAATCAAGTCCCCCTCCCTCGTAAGCCCAAAGAGCAGTCAGGGTTGCCTGCCCTGTGGGAAGTCCAAAGGTCTAGTAAGGTGATCAAACTGCCTAGGCTCCCACAAAGCCAATAGGTGCAGTAGGATCAAAAACCCATTGCCATTGTTCTTGAGGTCTCAGTAGTCCTCATTGTCCGCTATGTTCAGCGAGACCAGTTTTATCCCAAGCTTTTTCAGACCCAGGCCAGCTGGCCTTGGGGAGTTCCCGATAGAACATCCCCATTGTCTCAGTGTGTGGGTGCACCCCTCGCGGTCCTGAGTTCCTTGCTCGTGTTCTCTCTCCTTCTGCTCCTGATTTGGACCTTGAGATTTCAGTCCGGTGCTCCAATGTGGGTCTCTGTCTCTGTCTCTGTCTCCTTTCATCGCCTGATGAAGGTTAATATTCAGGAGGATGCCTATATGTTTTTCTTTGGGTTCTCCTTCTTATTTAGCTTCTCTTAGAACCCTAGTTATAGGCTCAATGTCCTTTATTTATGGCTAGAAACCAAATATGAGTGAGTACATCCCATGTTCATCTTTTTGGGTCTGGCTTACCTCACTCAGGATAGTGTTTTCTATTTCCATCCATTTGCCTGCAAACTTCAAGAAGTCCTTGTTTTTTACTGCTGAGTAGTACTCTAATACGTATATATTCCATACTTTCTTCATCCATTCTTCAACTGAAGGGCATCTAGGTTGTTTCCAGGTTCTGGCTATTACAAACAATGCTGCTATGAACATAGTAGAGCATATACTTTTGTTGTATGATAGGGCCTCTCTTGGGTATATTCCCAAGAGTGGTATTGCTGGGTCCAGGGGTAGGTTGATCCCGAATTTCCTGAGAAACCTCCACACTGCTTTCCAGAGTGGTTGCACAAGTTGGCATTCCCACCAGCAATGGATGAGTGTACCCCTTTCTCCACAACCTCTCCAGCAAAGGCTATCATTGGTGTTTTTTATTTTAGCCATTCTGACAGGTGTAAGATGGTATCTTAAAATTGTCTTGATTTGCATTTCCCTGATCGCTAAGGAAGTTGAGCATGACCTTAGGTGTCTTTTGGCAATTTGAGCTTCTTCTGTTGAGAGATCTCTGTTCAGCTCAGTGCCCCATTTTATAATTGGGTTGATTAGCCTTTTACGGTCTAATTTCTTGAGTTCTTTATATATTTTGGAGATCAGACCTTTGTCAGTTGCGGGGTTGGTGAAGATTTTCTCCCAGTCAGTGGGTTGTCTTTCTGTCTCAGCGACAGTGTCCTTTGCCTTACAGAAGCTTCTCAGTCTCAGGAGGTCCCATTTATTCAATGAGGCCCTTACTGTCTGTGCTGCTGGGGTTATACGTAGGAAGTGGTCTCCTGTGCCCACGTGTTGTAGAGTACTTCCCACTTTCTCTTCTATCAGGTTCAGTGTGTTCGGACTGATATTGAGGTCTTTAATCCACTTGGACTTGAGTTTTGTGCATGGTGATAGATATGGATCTATTTTCATTCTTCTACAGATTGACATCCAGTTTTGCCACCACAATTTGTTGAAGATGCTCTCTTTTTTCCATTGTATACTTTTAGCTCCTTTATCAAAAATCAGGTGCTCATAGGTTTGTGGATTAAAGTCAGGGTCTTCTATTCGATTCCACTGGTCGACTTCTCTGTTTTTATGCCAATACCAAGCTGTTTTCAATACTGTAGCTCTGTAATAGAGTTTGAAGTCAGGGATGGTAATGCCTCCAGACGTTCCTTTATTGTATAAGATTGTTTTGGCTATCCTGGGTTTTTTGTTTTTCCATATAAAGTTGATTATTGTCTTCTCCAGATCTGTGAAGTATTTTGATGGGATTTTGATGGGGATTGCATTGAATCTATAGATTGCTTTTGGTAGAATTGCCATTTTTACTATGTTGATCCTTCCAATCCAAGAGCAAGGGAGATCCTTCCATTTTCTGGTGTCCTCTTCTATTTCTTTCTTCAAAGACTTAAAGTTCTTGTTAAATAGATCGTCCACTTCCTTGGTCAGGTTTACCCCAAGATATTTTATGCTCTTTGTGGCTATCGTGAAAGGTGATGCTTCTCTGATTTCCCTCTCGGTTTCTTTATCCTTAGTGTATAGGAAGGCAACTGATTTTTTGGAGTTGATCTTGTACCTGGGAGCATTTTTAGTGTCATGTTATATAAAATCAAGCAAAAGAAAAACCTCTCCACAACAAATGTTTTCAAGTTATCTTTAAATATGGTTCTTTGGTGCAGTAAAAGGTTGCAATCTAATACTAAGCATATACAAACAGAAATATTATTAGAGTAGAAGACCAGCAAAAATTTTCAAGTCTGGACAAACTGATCAATATGTGTGATATAACAGAAAAATAAAATATTAAGTCTATTATAAAAAAACAGCGGATACATATCTTAACAAAAGAAGAGAATATATTGGATGGAATTCTTCATAAATAGGAGTGGTTTTAAAGAAAGTAGCTCAGAAACTAATAAAAGGCATGATGGTATTGATTTCATCCTTTTCAAAAGAAATACATGGGTCTGTCTCAATTTTATTGATAGTGAAAGAGAAAAGAATCCTGATGGATTTGACACAAATTCATACTCATACAAAAAGGAGTGTTCAAATAATGTTACTGGTCTTGACAAGCAGAACAAGGTGATTCTTTGGAGAGAAATATGACCTCACTTCTCAGAATTGCTTTTTGAATAAACAATCCTAAAAAAATGCTTGGAATGAATTAGTAGTTAAGGTATTCCTATCTTGACAAGTTCTGCATTATATTTAATAGTAAAAGCATCCTTATTGGATTGTCTCCAAATAGTCAGTGAGGATGGCAAGGCTCCAATTCCACAAGATACAAGTGGAAGCAATTACCTAAATAAGGAACAGGAGACAAGGTCAGGCCAGTAGATCAGATTCTGATCCTAGGAGATTTATAAAGACAGTTAAAGGTGGTTAGGAAGGAATATCCCATTTTCTTTCAGCTGTTTCACTTTGGTACTGCAATATCACAGGGGAAGTCAGCAAACAAACGCACAAAACAAAACTCAGAAAATTTTGAAAGGTCATGGAAACCATTAAGAAGCTTTATTATTTGATGAAAGACTTTCCACTAGGTCTCGGGTTTCCTCAGCTTTTTTGAGAAGGGTATTGCAGAAGCCTTCCAACCTCTTCATATAGAATAACAAGAAAGCACGTTCTTAGATGTTTAACTTTTTAGCCAGAAGACTGGAGAAAATAATATATATTGTATTTCAGAGAAAAAGATTAGTAGAATAGTCATCATACACTTACCCTACAGATTTAAAGTGATGAATGAGGAGTAGAATAATGACACTAAAACAAAGGCCCTCAAGGAAATAGTGTAATCAATGCTTCCATTAATTATTAAAATAACTGAAATTCTTAAAATATATTTAAGTAACAATACATCCAATTTATGTATTACACATAAATTAAGAAACAAATTGAACCAAAATTTTTCATAGACAGCACGTTAAAACAATTTTATCCCAACTATACTATTAATATAAACTATGTCAATTAGAAAGTGATCAAATATGTATAAAAATACAGCATAATGTTCATTTAAGGTTTATTTTAAATTGCCATTTAGTCTTTTTTTCTTTCCTTCTTTTTATTATTATTATTAAAAATTTCCACCTCCTCCCCTCCTCCCATTCTCCTCCCCCTCCCTCTCCAGTCCAAAGAGCAGTCAGGATTCCCTGCCCTGTCGGAAGTCCAAGATCCTCTCCCTTCCATCCAGGTCTAGGAAGGTGAGCATCCAAACAGGCTAGGCTCCCACAAAGCCAGTACATGCAGTAGGATCAATACCCAATGCCACTGTCCTTGGCTTCTCAGTCAGCACTCATTGTCTGCCATGTTCAGAGAGTCCGGTTTTATCCCATGCTTTTTCAGTCCCAGTCCAGCTGGCCTTGGTGAGCTCCCAATAGATCAACCCCACTGTCTCAGTGGGTGGGAGCACCCCTCGTGGTCCTGACTTCCTTGCTCATGTTCTCCCTCCTTCTGCTCCTCATTTGGACCTTGGGAGCTCAGTCCAGTGCTTCAATGTGATAGTGTGACTTTTAATGACAAGGTACTCAGAAAATTATCCACCATTGTATTAGAATGATTTGTTGACTCATATAGTTTATATGCCATAGTATATATGGCAAATGTTCTATGCAGTAGTGTTACTGTTCTTAGAATATTATTCTTTTCTTCTATGTTGCATTCATTTCATGTTTAATATTAGTTAAAAATATTAAATTATTCAACAACTTCTCTTCAATTGGAGCACATTTGCAACTTTATATTATTTTGTATTTGTATGGTTAAACCTCCTCTATGAGTGTCGATATTAAATTTGGAAGTGAATGTGGACTTTGCAATACAATATTTGCTTTTAAAGAATAATCTTTTGAAGCTGTATCCCTTGTACAATAGCACACTCTAATTGTTCCCCATACTTGGTGCACACTATACATCCTGGCCTGGAGTTTGATTCGTATAGACTAGCTGTATAGATTAAGCTGTGCCTTTTATGGACACATAGCCTTGTGCTTCAGGCTTCTCAAGCTCAACTTTTCTTCCTCTAGGACACTGTCTCACCACTTTTGTCTTTCTCTTCTTTTATTTCTTTGACATTAATAATAGGATTATTTTAAGTTTTAATGCTATTTCATACCTAAAAAGAATTGTTTCTGTGCTTAACTGTGAGACTGTTTTAACTAAACATTTTGGTCTTCAGTTGCATCATTTTCCTAGGATCAACATAATTTCATTCTTCTTCAGGGCAATCCCCCCCCTTATTTCTTGCATATATCTCATGTGTTCTTTAATTGCTAATGAGTTTATCTATTAATTGTCACATATAGTGATTGTACAACTTTGCTATGGTGAATATTGTTATCACAATAGTGCAGGTCTGAAGGTATCCCTATAGCAAATTTACCTTAACTCATATATGTGTGTATGTATATATATAATTAATTTTAATGTTCATTTTACATTCCAATTACAGTTCCCCATCCCAATCCTCCTCCCACCCCACTTGTCTTCTTCCTAGACCACATCCCTTCCACTTCTCCCAAAGCTTAAGGCCTACCATGGGGATCAAAAAGCCTGGCAAAATAAGTTATGTCAGTATCAAGACCCTTGCCTCTGCATAAAGGCGAGCAAGATATACCACCATGGGGAATGGGTTTCAAAAAGACAACTCATATACAATGAATAGATTCTGGTTCCACTGCCAGGGTCCCCTCAAATAGGCAAAGCTGCATAATTATCTCCCTACTGTAGGTGGCCTAGTTTTGTCCCGTGCAGTCCAGAGCTGTGGGTCTAGAGTTCATGAGTTCCCATGACCATGTTTCAGCACTGGTGGTGGTGGCAAACACTGATGCTGGTAGGATTTGCTAATGGTGGTGGAGTCAGTAGAATCATATAATTTTTGTAGACCTCTCCACTTGGTGTCTTTGCTGTTGGCACACATCTTTGATAGTCTGATTTTCAGAATGCCACTAAAAAGCAACCTGAAAACTCAATTCCTGGTGCCTTTAACCTTATCGTTTGAAATAAAATCCAAAAGTGCTTAAACAGTCCATGGTGCATAGATATGATTCTAGTCTGTTTTACTTTTTCATTCTTTAAGTTCTAATCATAATCTCTGTTATTCCAAAATTACTTGTGTCTTTAGTAGATATTAGTCAAGTACCATCTTTTTAATCCTATTATTATTCAACCAATAATTATTCTTTCAGTTATATTGTAGCTTTTTAAGCTATCTTCCAAAATATCTCAGATTACCATGACTTATTTCCTACCAAAGTGCACTTACATATAGACTTGTCAATTCACTTTTCTCACCCTTTAAATTGCTTTCTTTGGAATTTATTTAATTTTTTATGTTAGTGAAACATGCACTTCATTTTACATTCATAAGAGAAAAGAGCAGGCCATACATTGCTATAACCGATAACCAATAACAAAAGTTAAAAAAAGAATAAACTTTTAAGAACCATTGGTGGTACTCTGTTTGTAAAATGTGGAGCAAAATTAATTTAATTCTCTAACTACAATTATAATTAATATACATAATTTTATACTATCTGTTGAATAAATTATTTTAATAACAATGAAACTGAGTATTGTCATTTTATATTGAAAAGAAAGTTATATAGCATCTTATTTGAATATGATTGGTGCTAGCTTTTGTGTGTAGCAGAGGTAC
The DNA here is from genome assembly GCA_025134845.1 of Neodon shergylaensis. NCBI lineage: Eukaryota > Metazoa > Chordata > Mammalia > Rodentia > Cricetidae > Neodon > Neodon shergylaensis. Next base: position 10,211,550 of record JABTXL010000002.1, read on the forward strand.
TATCATGGAGACTATTTACATCACTGTGGAGTTTCTGTGACTGACTTTGCATGGTGTTTCCATCAATATTTTTTGTCATGTTGTAGTAGATATATATTTGACAATATATATTAGATGTACAGTGAACACTTTGTGTGAAGGATAAATATATTGATTAGTCTATTTTAAAAAATAAAACCAAAAAAAAATAACAGTGGTCCATTCCTGTAGTCCCACTTGAGTGGGAAGTAAGGCAGAAGGATCTTTTGAGCCTGGGAGTTCAATCAAGGTCAAGTTGGGCAATGTAGGTCGGTCTCGTATTAAAAAACAAACAAGCAGCTGCTTTATTCCTCTGCTGTCTGAATCCTGCCACAGGGACTGACCATCCAGACCTAGTGTTGCGTATCTGGATGCAGAGGTACGCAGTCCCAGCTTTAGAAGTTTCCTCCTGTTTGGTTGTTCTTCATCAATGGAATATAGTGGCAGGCGTTTTTGGTGGCGTTATTAATTGTATTAACTATTCGGATCTGAGTTTCATATTCTACTAAAGTAAATGCACAGATATGTTACTTTAGCATTTGCATTCTTAATGTTGGTGGCATTGCAGATACGTACAAATATATAGCAATCGTTAATTTTTTCATTTTACATTTGTCACTGTGTACTTACATTTTAGCTACACTGTGTTATGCTTTTATAATAAGTCATATAAGTATTTGAGTAGTTTTGAATTGAAATACAATAAAAATAAAAGAATTTATTAAAAAAAGAAAACAAGGTGTATTTGAATACAGATAAGAGGATAGTAAAAAATCACCTGTGTTAAAATAACTGTTACATAGTAAATGCATAAGACTATATGAAAATGCTTTCAATTTTAAAGATTAATATACTTCAGTAAAAATCGTGGATAAATTGTAATAGTTTTGTTGGCTCCTACTTCATTATACAAAAGTTATAACTAAATATGGAATAATGAGGGCATTTGGAAAACAGAAGCTGCTAAATATTCAAAAGATATTTGTTCACATCTAATTGAATGGTAAAGTGGAAAGAAATGATATTTAATAGACTTTGACAAGCGTTTAGAATAAAAACATTTTCTGAATCACTTAGAACGATGGAAATGCTTCCATTGATTGACATAAAATTTTCTTTCTATTGATTTATAAAAGGAAAAGTAAACACATTTATGCAAATTCTCTCTTGACCCATTAATTTAATAATTTTCTCATCTTCTGAAAGTTGACCTTTGATAAAATGTAGTGACAGTTAACAGCTGGCTAATTTCCTTCTTTTGAATTTATATGCTTCTAATTTGAAATTTCAGAATTAAAAATCAAGACATTGAAAGAAAAGAAGAAAGGAAGATCATATCACATTACTATTTATAGCATTTTAGTGCTCTCACTATAGTAAGTTGTTATGTCTTCTTTGTGGTGTTCTTAAAAACAACAGGTTATCAATTTGCTTAAGTGATAAAACACATTTTTACTAATTAAAAAGCAAAGATAAAAGTGGTAAGAAATCAAGGAAGTTGTTGTTCTCATTGGAAATAAATTTGTGATAAATAATAAAACACACAAGTTGAATATAAGTTATAAATGGACAAATAGTTGATGCACTTATTAAATATAAAAGTGTTCAAATGACATATAAGGTATGTGTAAAATGTGTGTTAGGATATACAGAGGCAAAAATACTTAAGATATACTTAATATGAAGCAACTCTGAAAGAACAAAGACTATAGTAATGGACAAATAATTTTCTGAAACAAGCAAGCATATGTTATATAAATAGAAAATGAAATGCAAGCATGATTGCAGCACATCTGTGCTAACAGCTATATCTTCTTTAAATTGGCCTCCACCTGAGACACTCAGTGTGATTTCATTCCACCATATGTGCTTACCCACTAAGATCTAGATAAACTCATCATTGTTTGGCAGGATAACTGGCAGCTTGACCTATTGGTAAAATATATTTTCATGCATCATTCAAAGAGACGTGTGAGTACTACTGTCTCTGCCATCATACACCTGTTGGGTGCCTCTACTGAAACTTCAACTAGCCTTTGTAGGAAAATATTTGGATAATTTGAGGATAGAGCTATCCTAGAGGTCTGTGTGTATCGCCATATGTGAGTGATGAATATGAGATGATAAAAATGTGTAGACGATAAACAGATGATAGAAAATAGGTAGGTAGAAAGAAAAAAGAGAGACAGAAAGAGAGAAAGAAAGAGGGACAGAGAGAGAGAGAGACAGAGGGAGGGAGGAAGGAAGGAAGGAAAAAAGAAAGGAAGGAAGGAAAGAAGGAAAGAAGGAAGAAAAACAATGAAAAGTAGATAGACAGACAGATGATGCATAAAATATGAATATCACATAATATTCAATTATTGTTCATCATTAAGTTTCAGCTTATAATCGATTACATAAATCTATTTCTTGGCACAGTTCTTTACACTACTTCATATATTTGGCTTTAATCAGATATCTTTGCACTGCTCTCCTAAAATTGGTACATAGCAATTTTTTTTTCTATAACATCTGAAAATGTTTGCTCATTGGTAGTTTGATGAGAAAAGTCTGGTATGGTCACAGGCAGGCATCTGAACTCTTAGCCACAGCTGATAGCCTTGTTAGAAAGGTTTACAAGGTGATGCCTTGATGGAAAAAAATATGTTATTTAGGGTGCACTCTGAGACTGCATAGCATCTCTCTACTCCCATTTACATATGTGCATTGCACTTGTCTTTGAGAGGTGATTACTCAGCTTTTTGTTGCTACAACCATGACTCTGCTATCTGCCATATCCCTTCAAAAAATGAATCCTCATACCTTTGGAAACTTCAGTCAAAATAAACATTTTTTTGTAAGTTGACTTTTATCATAGTATTTTTTAAATCACCATAACAGAAAAATAATACCTAAGTTGGTACAAAAGTGAGGTGTTATAGTGATGAACCAACCTGATACTCTTTTCTGCACATCCACGTCTGTGTGTGTGTGTGTGTGTGTGTGTGTGTGTGTGTAAGTGTGCATGTGTTGTAGAGAGTGGAAGATCTGGGAACTTTCGGGTAGAAAAGTTGTAGAGCATAGTAAGCAGAGATTAAAAGGCACCAAGTTTTCTTCTATAACATCTGAAAAAGTTTGCTCATTGGTAGTTTGATGAGAAAAATTTGGTATGGACTTTAGAAGCTGTGAGGAAGCAGAGGTGACTGTTTGGAGAAGGTTGAAGAGTTCCAAATGGAAATCATATTAACAACTGGGCATGAAATATTAAAGTGTTACTTTGACAAAAAAAAAAGTGGCTGCATTCTGCTCTTCTTTTAAGAACATATCTGTGATTCTAAGAATAAGTAATGAAATATATATGTTTATATACATATATTCACACATATATTGGGTCTGTACACACACACACATATATATATATACACATGCTTATATTCATGCATATGTATTTATATGCATATGTATATGGATGTAATACACTTACAGACAAATACATAATTATACTATATATATATATATATATGGCAGAGGAATATTCAACACTACACAACATTAAATCTCTTATATGGTTGTAATTAATACTGCTTATTCTGGTTTATAATGTAGAAGAGTACATATATCATTAGGAAATTAAATGATACAGTCCATGAATATACTGCAAAGGAGGCTATAACTACTAAGTTGTTAAAAAAAATTAGTGTTTTTACAAAGGGGCCTGTTATGAACCATGACATAGGGAAGAGTGACCTTACAGAAATACACCACTGATGTGGGATGCCCTTCTTTATGCTTTGAATATGTTTTATTACCATTGGCTAATACAGAAGCTGATTTTACCAATAGCCAGGCAAACAGAACCAGAAGTGAAATGCAAGCAAAAATAAAGGGAAAAAGAAAATGAAATCTGGGAGATGCAAGCAAAAAATGTGATAAAAAGCCACAAGCCTCATGGTAAAAATACAGACTATAGAAATGGATTAATTTATGTTATAAGAGCCAGTTAATAATAAATCTGAAATAACAGGCCAAATATTATATAATTGATATTGTGCCTCTAAGTGGTTATTTTAATAGCAGCTGTGGGACCAAATGGGATCAGAAACCTGCAGTTACATACCACACAACAAATATACCAAATTCCGTAAGATAATCACTTTCTGCCCCAAGAAAACAGCTGAATAAAATAATTATAGGTAATGTGATTAAAGGGGTTTAAGTTTTATCTTAAGATAGCAACCAAATATGGCCATGCCATTTTCATGGTTCTGAAATAATAAATATTTCATCTCCAAATAATTGTACTTCTTCATTTCTAATCCTGATGCTTTTTGTATATTTTGTGTTTATAACACAATTAGCATACAACCCAATGAAGTTAATAATAGAATTAAACATTTCCTTCCACTGACTATGATTAGAATATGCCAGTTTATCAATCTCGTATTAGGTATCAGATACTGAATTGCAGACCTTTAAAATTTAAATGTATTTAGCAAAATATTTGATAATGAGTAATCCTTATTCTATAGCTTATAAATTAAATTATGTTAAAATACTGAGCTTCAAATAAGCAGAAAGGTACAAAAGCAAATAATGAGGGTAATGTTATTGAGCTCTTCCTTAAAATATTGGATATTTATGTACATATCCAAAAAAAATTAAATTTGTTGAGATGAGGACTGAACCAAGGACTTTGTGCATACCTGGAAAGCAGTCTGCCACTGAGCTATATCCCCATCCAGTGATTATCTTTTAACACCATAATGAGCATTTTTTTAGCAGCCTATATTCCTCCAGATGAAGAATAAGTAACTTAGGAGAGCTTATGCTTTATAAATTATTAGTTTAAGAAATTACTATTGGTGAATTTAATTTTGCATTTCTGTAATTATTCTAAGCTAGCTAAAAGTGGTAAGGATGAAAATGTTTTCAGTAATTTATGTTCCAAAACATCTCAGTTTATAAACTTTTATCATCATTCTGAGTATTAAGGAAAGTCATTGTGTTACATCATTCTTCCTTTAAGTCATTATGAATGCGGCATCTTTTTATAAAAATAAAAAATGCATCATGGGTCAAAAATCAAACATTCCTAACATGTATATTTTGTTCCTGTTTTATTGGCTTTATTTTCAAAATTTTAGTTCATAGTATCAGTTTCCTTTTATTGGTATTCAATTGTTCAATCAATGAGTTCTGAATTTTAAAAAAAATTAAACATAAAACTTTTAGAAGTAACATTATGAAGACCTTTTTAGTATAAATATAAATAGTAAAAAATGTTTTAATCCTTCACGTAATCTTTCACTGCCCTATACATATCATTTTGTTAGTAATGGCCTTTTTGATTATATAAACCTTCTTGCTTATATGGGTCATTCCATACAAGAGATAAAATTATCCTATTGATCATCAAAATTTGAAGACCTTAGACAGTATATCAATTATCAAACTTTCAAATGGAAAACTTGCAGTGTTATGAAGATGGATATATAAATCAGAAGACACAATAAAAGAAACATGTCTGGACATCTGATAAGTACTTTATGGGAAAACTTAATCAAATTTCTAATTTAAAAAATAATATAGCTATCCTCCTGGTTATAGGAAGTAGACAAAAATGCAGGGCAAAAAATTGGGATCTTGGGGGTGGGGTGGGAGGGGGGTAAGGGGAGATGGGGAGAGAAAAGTGAGAAGGGGAGGATGGGGGGAACTTGGGGAAACAGGATGATTGGGATAAAGGAAGGTTGGATAGGGGAGCAGGGAAGCACATATCTTAATTAAGGGAGCCATCTTAGGGTTGGCAAGAGACTTGGACCTAGAGGGGCTCCCAGGTGCCCAGGGCAATGTCCCCAGTTAGTTCCTTGGGCAGCTGAGGATAGGGAACCTGAAATGACCCTATCCTATAGCCATACTGATGAGTATCTTGCATATCACCATAGAACCTTCATCTGGCGATGGATGGAGATAGAGACAGATACCCACACTGGAGCACCGGACTGAGCTCCCAATGTACCAGTGAGGAGCAGAAGGAGGGAGAACATGAGCAAGGAAGTCAGGACGACGAGGGGTGCACCCACCCACTGAGACAGTGGGGCTGATCTGTTGGGAGCTCACCAAGGCCAGCTGGACTGTGACGGTAGAAGCATGGGATAAAACTGGACTCTCTGAACATCGCGGACAATGAGGGCTGATGAGAAGCCAAGGACAATGGCATGGGGTTTTGTTCCTACTTCATGTTCTGGCCTTGTGGGAGCCTAGCCAGTTTGGATGTTCACCTTCCTAGACCAGGATGGAGGGGGGAGGATTTTGGACTTTCCACAGGGCAGGGAACCCTGACTGCTCTTCAGACTGGAGAGGGAGGGGAAGAGGAGTGTGGGGAGGGGGAGAGGAGTGTGGGGAGGGGGAGGGAAATGGGAGGCTGGGAGGAGGCGGAAATTTTTTTTTTCAATAAAAAAAAGCAACTTCCAAAAATAAATAAATAAATAAAATATAATATAATGATAATATGCCATATTTTGTATATGTTTATCATGCTACCAATAGAAGTTTTATTATTTAAGTGAATATATCTCACAAATCAGTCAGAGAACATAAATAACTGAGTTATAATTTGAATGAAGAGGTGTAAGAATCAAAGTATTGGCGTTAAATTTCATTTTAAAATTTAAATTTAATAATATAAATCTAGTCCTTACTGAAAATATTTCCTAGTATTGGAGGAGTTAAACAGTAGTTGAGACACATTTCAAGATCAGGTTTCTCTATGCAAGGAAAATATATGTGGATTGACAACATTATTGATTGTTTTATTCAAATAATTGTTAGATTTTTTTTAAACATTTAAATATAAAATCACATTATTAGATCTTAAGTAATCTAACACTATTAATAGCCTTAATTAATATACATCATAACAAGATTAAGTATTGTAACATCTGAACACACATATTTGCTTTATTATAATTGAAATATTATTATAAAATATTAATTAATATCCCTTATGAAAATATTTAATGACAAGTAATCATGAACATTAAGAAAGCTGTATACAGAACAGATATATTCAGATAATCACAAAAAATATATGTGCACCGAACATTGGTGGTACACACTTTTAATCCCAGTACATGGGAGGCTGGGACAGGTAGATCTCTTTGAGTTCAAGGGCAGGCTGGTGTACAGAGTGAGTTCCAGAACAGACTCCAGAGCTACAAAGAAAACTTGTCTCAGAAAACCAAAATAATAATAAATAATGTTTTGAATGATCACTAACAGCATACAAAGAAATGTTGAAATGCCCAAGACCATGCAGTATGTAGCATGCCGAAAACACAATGTGGAGACCCCTCAGAAATATGACAACCGGTAGGTGAGCAACACTGTTTTCTTTGCTTCAGGACACCAATAGAAATTATCTCTCTTCCGCTAAATCAATGAATAAAGCAGATCCCTCACTAAGCAGATCGTGGAGCACTGACAGGGCCCTGGGGGATCCCTGAACAAACAGTGAGTTACTGGATAAAATAGAGGAAGTCACTTAATCCTTTAGCATATTTTGATAATGATTAAAGTGTTAATGGCTTCACACTTCCACTTCACTGCAATATAGAGTGAATTTTAAGCGGAAAATTAGGAAAGAACCCAAAACTGTGAAAGTAACTGAGGATTTCAACTGCCGCTGGTCACAGCCCTGTCATTCTGGGCATATACATGTGTGAACATGTGTGTGCTGGTACACTTATGAGTTGCGCATGTGCAAGGCAGTGAAAAACACATTGGGTGTCTTTCTCACTCTGCAACTATTTTCTTAAACATGATACTTCAATGATTAGTTATTCAGTTCCTTATTGTTCACTTAGTTTTCCTTAGAATTGCATATGCAGCATAATACATGTTATAAAACACCCACATCTGATATATAAAACCATGAATATAAATTAATTTAAAAAGCAGACATTCTTTAAATATGTTATAATACTGATAAACATAAGAATTGGCCCAATGCAGAACCATTCAAGTTCTTGTGTTCCTTTAGTCCTTAGATTTCCTTAGCCTGCCCTGGACCTGCACAAGACTAGACTTGTTCATAATCACTAACAGATGTCTCAAGTGTTCATGGGATCCTATCCCTGATTAGTGAACTACTGATTATTTATTAAGGCCTGATAAGAGAGAGGTCATTGTGTCCAGTTCTGTGTGCCTTGTTGAATCCAGCAAACTCCAATGGATATTTTTGGTCATATGTGTGCTGTTTGGATATTACTGACCCCCACTGTTTCATGTATTTGAAGTCTTAGTCATCAGAGACTGCCACTACTTGAAAGGGATCAGGATGTGTGTCCTTTGTGGAATACATGTGACTTTCTTGGAGGAAGTGGATCACTCAAAGTCGGTTTTGAGGTTTCAAAGTCCAAGCCAGGCCAGTCTCTCCCTGGCACTGCCTATGGAATGAATGTAGAGCTCTCAGCTAGGTCTCAAGAAGTGTATATATTATATTGTCTATGTATTGTCATGCTAATTAACCCAATTAAAAAATGGGGCACTGTACTGAACAGAGAATTCTTAACAGAAGAAGTTCAAATGACCAAAAGACACTTAAGGTCATGCTCAACCTACTTAGCGATCAGGGAAATGCAAATCAAAACAACTTTGAGATATTATCTTACACCTGTCAGAATGGCTAAAATCAAAAACACCAATGATAGCCTTTGCTGGAGAGGTTGTGGAGAAAGGGGTACCCACATCCATTGCTGGTGGGAATGCAAACTTGTGCAACCACTTTTGAAATCAGTGTGGCGGTTTCTCAGGAAATTTGGGATCAACCTACCCCTGGACCCAGCAATACCACTCTTGGGAATATACCCAAGAGATGCCCTATCATATGACAAAAGCATTTGTTCAACTATGTTCATAGCAACATTATTTGTAATAGCCAGAACCTGGAAACAACCTAGATGTCCTTCAATGGAAGAATGGATGAAGAAAGTGTGGAATATATACACATTAGAGTACTACTCTGCCATAAAAAAACAATGACTTCTCGAATTTTGCATGTAAATGGATGGAAATAGAAAACACTATCCTGAGTGAGGTAACCCAGACCCAAAAAGATGAACATGGGATGTACTCACTCATAATTGGTTTCTAACCATAAATATAGGTCACTGAGTCTATAATTTGTGATCCTAAAGAAGCTAAATAAGAAGGTGAACCCAAAGAAAAACATAGTTATTATCCCTGCTATGGGAAATAGACAAGATTGCTGGGCAAAAAAATTGGGACCTTGGGGGTGGGGTGGGATAGGGGTAAGGGGAGATGGGGAGAGAAAAGTGAGAAGGGGAGGATGGGGGGAACTTGGGGAAACGGGATGATTGGGGATAAAACAAGGTTGGATAGAGGAGTAGGGAATCACATAACTTAATTAAGGGAACCACCTTAGGGTTGGTAAGAGACATGAACCTAGAGTGGCGCCCAGGTGCCCAGGGCAATGTCCCCAGTTAGTTCCTTGGGCAGCTGAGGATAGGGAACCTGAAATGACCCTATCCTATAACCATACTGATGAATATCTTGCATATCACCATAGAACCTTCATCTAGCGATGGATGGAGATAGAGACAGAGACCCACACTGGAGCATCAGACTAAGCTCCCAAAGTCCCAATGAGGAGCAGAAAAGAGGGAGAACTTGAGCATGGAAGTCAGGACCACGAGAGGTGTGCCCATCCACTGAGACAGTGGGGCTGATCTATTGGGAGCTAACCAAGGCCAGCTGGACTGTGACTGAAAAAGCATGGGATAAAACCGGACTCTCTGAACATGGCGGACAATGAAGGCTGATGAGAAGCCAAGGACAATGGCATGGGGTTTTGTTCCTACTTCATGTTCTGGCTTTGTGGGAGCCTAGCCAGTTTGGATGTTCACCTTCCTAGACCTGGATGGAGGGGAGAAGACCCCGGACTTTCCACAGGGCAGGGAACCCTGACTGCTCTTCGGACTAGAGAGGGAGGGGGAGAGGATTGGGGGGAGGGGGAGAGGGGCGGGAGGAGGGGGAGGGAAATGGGAGGCTGGGAGGAAGCAGGGATTTTTTTTCAATAAATAATAATAATAATAAAAGCAATTGATTTTATGTTAAATCATTTTTTTGAGAAAAATAATTTTCTTAGCAAATTTATACACATAGATTGATGCATCTCTCAACCTTTTCATAGAAGCTTTCTTTTTCAGTAGCTGATGATTGACACAAAATCAACTATTAGCCTGCCTGCAGAGAGAGTGGGAGAAAAGTCGTTCCTAAATGAAACATCTCTATCACACCCTCTCCTCACATACAATTTTAGAAGAAGGTCAGTGAAGAGAAGAGGCACTGGAAGAGTATAAGAAAAAAATTCTGGACACAACAAGGCAGTTAAACATAGGAACTCACAGTGCCTATAATGGCATGACCAAGACTTGTGAAGACTCAAGTCATACAAAATCCTAATACAAAGAGTGGAGGCAGAACTAAGTCCACTTTTTCTTTTTTATCTGATGAACTATAGACATCTGATAGGTGCAGGGAGGGAGAATCAGTTCTCTTTAAGGGTGTAGTCCCTGGTAGATCTAACACACTCCAGTAGAAAAACTCATCCCCAATAGTATATGAGTAGTACATATTTGACTTTAGGGTGAAAAACAAAGATAACACATAGTTGTTTTGGAAGGGAAGTGGTTAGAAATTTGTGGATTTGGGAAAGAGATAAACGTGATAAAAATTCATTGTGTGCAATCCTCAAAAAAATATATTTTAAAAATCAACTTATAATAAAATGGAAAAATCCCATCATATATAAGATTCTGTTAATAGCTTCAACTGCATCACAATTAGTACTGAAGTGGCAAATGCATTTCCTCTAATATTAATGGAGAATCCAGTTTTGTTGACTCTTACTAATCCTATTGTAGTTCTATCAGTAAAATTAGTATGAGTCATTTAGAGACATACAAGTTAAAGGTGCTTTTTTTCAAGGAATAAATGATACAAAATGGAGCAAAAAGCCACCAGAAACTTTGCGAATAAAAAATATGGTAGATTTTTTTTATTATTTGTGCATTTATTCATTTTTACCCTACTGTTATTTTTCTTACTGAATCATGTTCCTAAAATTGTTTGCTCTCATTCTATTTCCTACAAAAGATTTTGTTTCTTCATATACATGTAAGATGACAGGGAAATTCTCAGTCTTTGTCTTTGTCTCTGAATTTTTTTCAATATTGCATTCATTTTCATGGTTCATTCACAGTATACAAATAATGGGACATTTTAAAATGAAAGTTTTTTTTTAACAAAGTTGAAGATCAAAGAAAGAAGTCAAGCTTTTCTGAACCTATTGTACTACAAGTTTTAACTGTGAGAATATTTATGTTATTCTTCTTTGTAGCTATAAAACTCATAAATTATAAAGAACTAAACCTTCATCACTATTTTAAATTAATACTAACTTATTTTAAATATCAATATATTGCATAACAAATTGAAATATCAGTTACAAATTTTATATTGCACATTGCTTTTACCTTTCAATATTCTGTTTGAAATTCTCTTTATATTAAACACTTCCCAAGGACATCTGAGTTTAATAACAGTTATAGCATTATTCTTTAATATTATTTCTTTAAAATGAGAATCAGTAACACTGAGTTGTAGAGGTCTTTTGGTGAAATTAAAAGTTATGTTTAATCAACATATTAATTGGTAGATGTGCAATAAGAAGCTAAAAAAGAATGTGAGTTTTACCTGTAATTAGAAATGTAATTTCTAGCCGGGCGGTGGTGGCGCACGCCTTTAATCCCAGCACTCGGGAGGCAGAGGCAGGCGGATCTCTGTGAGTTCGAGACCAGCCTGGTCTACAAGAGCTAGTTCCAGGACAGGCTCCAAAACCACAGAGAAACCCTGTCTCGAAAAACCAAAAAAAAAAAAAAAGAAATGTAATTTCTAATAAAACCACAAACATTTATACAATATATTAAAATAATTTATCATTTATGTTATGAAACATATATACATAAATTAATACACATTAACTTTTAGCATGAGTAAAAATAAAAACTGATATACACTTATGTAACTTTATAGCTTAAAGTATTCAGGTAGAAGATAATATATGTACATTAGTATATATTAAATGAAATTAAAAAGATTTTATAACTTTGTGGTATTTAAATATTATCATATAATGTAAGAAATCTTAGAATATTATTTAACAAATTATGTCTAAATGTTACTTTTAGTCAGCTTTTACTGACATTTGTTTTTAACCAATGTTTTTTGTATGGACAGTCTTAATGATACATGCCTGTAATCCTATACCTCATTAATGTTGAGACAGTAGGATTTTGAGTTTAGAATTAATTTGGATATATAAGGTAAATTCCAGGGAAGCCAAGGTTACATAACTAGACCATGGCTCAGAGTAAAGAAGGAAAAATAATGGAAATCATTCATTTTTCTAAACATCCATTTATATAAAATACAATAATTTATTCTACTGTTCAAGATAGAGTTGCCGCCTATGCAATTGGAGGATATTCCTTAATAGAGTAACACAATCTTTGTATTGATATTCTTGAGTAGATTACAGATTACAAACATGTCATGATCATTCTAGAAATCATTACCTTCAACTTGCAAAGAATCAAGCAGTGATTGCCAAGGTAAAAGAGTGCTTGATAACACAATCAAGAATTTGCATAATTCATTCTGATCTCTTCATCCAGGAAGATATAATGATAGCATGTAGTTGGGCGATAAATTATAGAAAATTGTCTGCTTACAGCTTCATACATATTTAAAAGAAAGATTATGTTTTCTGATAAACCAGGCTCTGCATTTTCAAGTCCATTTCTTGGCAGTTATTATGCTTTTATTGTTACAGTCAATTGAGGATCACATTGATGTTCTGAGAAATCACATTAACACATGAAAATGTCATTACTAAAAACATATATACTAATAAATATGTTATAGTTAAAACAAAAGATTTGTTTAATTTTTCTGAATAAATTCTTGAAATTCCTTTAATATTCTCATATCAACCATGTTAATTTTAATAAAAAAGTTGGAATTTAGACAGTGGTACAGTGGTGTAAAGGTTGACCATATGTATCATAATTTCAACTCTGACATTAGAATCTTTATTATCTGTTTTTTTTTTTCCTATTCCTTTCCTTTTTAAAATTGGTTTTTCAAGACAGGGCTTTTTTGTATAACCCTGCTTCTCCTTGAACTTGCTCTGTATGCCAGGCTAGATTTGAAACTACAAAGATCCTCCTGGCTCTGCCTCCTGATTGCTTAGATTAAAGACATGGGTCACAGCTAACTGGAAAGCTGTTTCTTTTTTAAATTATGAAATATACAGTTAGGCATAACCTCACATTGGCATAATTTAGTCCCATGTTTTTAGTGTACTTTATGTTTTGCTAAGATTAGCACAAAGTTTTATAATGAATAGTAATAAATGTCAAATATTTAAAGGGAAAAAGCCAATTGTTTAAATATAATATAGGTCTATGTTTACAAATAATTTCTTAGAAATACATGTATTTGCTACTAGAAAAGACTGACTGCTTCTCTCCTTACAAACGTTAATTGACTGTTACTCTTCTTCTAGGGGGAAAGCTATACACAATTTCCACCAGTCCACATTTCCTTGAAGACTGATTTTTGTCATAATATATAATTAATTAAGGGAAAAATGCTAACATTTATTTGGTGTGGGAGAATTTCTGTAATCTGTCAATCATGTTTTAAATAAGCGCTCATTGGCCAGGTAGGAAGTACAGTCTGGAAAACCAGACAGGAAATAGAAATGATGCAATGAGAAGAAGAGACTTCTGGGAATGAGGAAGTTGATTCCTCCCACTCCTGCCCAGACTCCGAAGAAATAGGATGTGACCTGCCCCGCTGGAAAAGGTACTGGGCCTTGTGGCAAAAATAGATCAGAATAATGGGTTAATATAAGTCATAAGAGCTAATAAGAAACCTGAGCTAATGGGCCAATCAGCTTTATAACTTATAGAGATCTCTGTGTGATTTTCTTTGGAGCTTGCTGGCTGTGGGGTACCGGGAGGGACAGAAACCCCAACAAGCAGGCCCAGCTCAAGTTACATTTATTCGTGCAGAATACTTGTCATTGAAAGAAGACACTGACTTCTAAAGGACATCTTATCTTCTTCTAGCTTTGCTAATATTTCTAGTCCCACTTTTTGTAATGTCCAGTGGATGATTCATATCTAGAACAAAATCTAAAGTAGTATAATGTAATAATTCCAAGTGGAATAAATGTGATATATATAATTATATATATATATATATATAAATTTCCACCTGGAAAAGAGAAATAGACAAGATATCTGATAAAACTGGGAGCATGATGGGGGGAGAAAGGAGGGCAGGAAGGGGAAGAGGAGAAAAGAAGGGTAGGGGGAGAAATCTTGAGAGAACAAGGTAGTTGAGATTGAGGAAGAACAGAGAGAACAAAGAAAGAGATATTTTGATTGAGGGAGTCGTTATGTGGCTAAAACGAAACCTAACACTAGAGAAATTCTCAGGAATCCACAAGGATGACCCCAGCTAAGATTGTAGGCAATAAAGGAGAGGGTACCCAAAAGGACCTTGCCATGTAGTCAGATTGGTGACAATCTTAAATGTCACAATAGAACCTTCATCTGGCAACCGATGAAAACATAGGCAGAGATCTGCAACAGAGCACTGGACTGAGCTCCCAGAATCCAGTTAAAGAGTGGAAGGAGTGAGAATATGAGCAAAAAGGTCAAGACCATGATGGGTTTGTCCAGTAAAACAGTTTACCTGAGCTAACAGTATCTCACCAACTCCAGCTGAACTGGGAAGGAACTAGCATAGGACCAAACTAGACCCTCTGAATGTAGTTGACAGTTGTATGGCTGGGGCAGACTGTGGGGCCACTGGCAGTGGCACCAGGATTTATCCCTACTGCTTGTACTGGCTTTTTGGAACCTCATTCTCTTTGGATGGATGATTTGCTCACCCTAGATATAGTAGGGAGACCCTTGATCCTTCCCCAAAGCAATGCGTCTTACCCTGTCTGGGGAGTGGATGGGAGGTGGGAAGGTGGAAAGTTTGAGAGAATGGGAAGAGGGGAGGAAATGGGAACTGGGATTGGTATATAAAACGAAAAAAAAAAAAAGATAGTTTTTTTTTTCCTTTAAAAGCAAATAGCCCTCCAGGAAAATAGAGCAAAAGTGAATTTGGACTCAACAAAAAAATTCGAAGCAAAAAAAGAAGAAAGAAATTGCTGGTACATTTCTAGGATTTGATGACCTTGGCAGCATACTGTTGGAAGATGTCACGGTTTGAAATTTCAGTGGAAGGAAGAAGGGTAGGAAATTAGATCAGAGTTTCCTAAATGGAAGTAATGTAATAGTGCTGTTTTTTGGGGAAGAAGGGGCTGAAGTAACAATGGATTTTCTTGAGTTATGTTAGAATCCAGCTTTTCTAAAACTTTTTTGTTAAAGGGAAATACTTTTAATATATATGCTTTTTTTTTCTAAGCTAATGATGGTAATTTTGGGAAAAGAACATTTTTTTAAGATTTAAAAAGTCAAGATGTTTATGATTTAAAAAATTTGCTCCAAAATAATAAAGCCTCTTAGTAAATAAAAATGAATAAAAAATGATAAAAATTTTTATCATTTATGCAAAAAAATACAAAATAATTACATTAATGCTAATATAAATTAAACTAGAATGAAAATTTTAAATATGAAATGAAAATATTCTGTCTAGAATTGTCTTTACCTTCACTAAAATTGAATCGTATATCAATTTTTTGTTAATTTTGCAAAGAACCACAATGCCCAAAAATTTCTCTGTGGAAATTTGTACAGGTTTTGTGCCAGTTCTTCTTGGGGAGAAAGTGAATTTAACACCTAGACAATTTTATTTAGCTTGAATCTGCTGGAGAGTTTTGGATCATTCAATTTCTCTTATACTCCTCACCCCCACATTGACTAACCATTTGATTCAATGCTATCTCTAGACCTTGTCAATGAAATGCCTCACTTTTACAACTTACCTGAATTCAGTACATCAATGTTAGCATCGCAAGTGTAGATCAACTTTCAAGTAAACTTTTAAAAGGTTCTATTTTAAGATTTATTTATTTTTGTATGTTTGTATGTGCACTAGCTCCACTCAGCTTTCACAATACCAAATAGAATGTCTGATCCTTTTGCTCTGGGGTTATTTATAGGTGTGAATATACCGGCCAAAAGATCTAGGGACCAAATTCATATCCTCTGTAAGAGCAGCAAGTGTTCTAACTTACTGTGACATTTTTGCAGCATAAATACAGATCACTTTATGTTATATCCAGAAGGATAGTCACCAAAATGTCTCTTTTGTTTCCCCTTTTTGTCTTCACTTTTTGTTGGACAGAATTTTTCTGAGACAAACCAAAACACGGTGGATGAACAGATGCATGGAGATTTAATATTGATGATGTTAAACAGATAAAAGATAGAAGGATAGATATATAGATAGACAGATAGACAGACAAATTATGGACAGATAAAGAAATGTGATATATGAAATGGCCAATGCAGCTCTGAAAGTAAGAAGCATTGTACAAGTTGATGATCTAGGATGGTGGCAGGATGTGCTACTCAACACCAAAACATGGTGCCCAGGAAAGTGCACAGTGACATTCTAAGTTCAAGGAAAAAGTTCTTAGTTCACAGGCAGAATGAGACCTGGTAAGCACCCTGGAAAATGACACTAGTCAGGCTCATAGAGAGTAAAGATAGAAGGACTTCTGGAGGGACCTTGAAGAGAATGAAAGAAAAACTGTTCCTGACCCAGGAGTTAAAACAGGAAATAAACTTGTTTTCTTGACACTATATGGGTCCCCAACCAAGTAGGTGGGTGATAACTTGTCACCTCAGTCTCCTATAGACTTCTTCAGGAAACATCAATAACAAGCAGAATACACTAATATGTTAATTTTTGCAAGATTTTCAAAAATAAGTAAAGTTGTCATAAGATTAATCATGACAACTGAATTCTCTGATACATCATAAAATATTTTCTCAGTATTTAATGGTGCTGGCATAACTGGATGCCAACATGTAGAAGAATGAAAATACATCCATATCTATCACCATGAACAAAACTCAAGTCCAAGTGGATCAAAGACTTCAATATAAATCTGACCACACTGAACCTGATAGAAAGGAAAGTGGGAAGTAGTCTTCAATGCATGGGCACAGGAGACCACTTCCTAAATAAAACCCCAGTAGCATAGACACTGAAAGCAACAATAAATAAATAGTACCTCCTGAAACAGAGAAGCTTCTGTAAAGCAAAGGACAGAATCTATAAGACAAAATTGCAACCTACTGAATGTGAAAAAGTTTATTCACCAACCCCAAATCAGACAAAGGACTGATCTCCAAAATATATAAAGAGTTCAACAAATTAGACATTAAAATTCTAAATAACCCAATTAAAATGGGGTACTGAACTAAACAGAGAATTCTCAACAGAAGAACCTCAAATGGCCAAAAGATACTTAAGAAAATTTTCAACATCCTGCCATCAAGGAAATGCAAATCAAAAATACTCTGAGAAACCATCTTACACCTGTCATAATGACTAAGATCAAAAACACCAATGATAGCTTATGCTGGACAGGATGTGGAGTAAGGAGAACACTCACCTATTGCTGATAGAAATGCAAACTTGTATAACCATTTTGGAAATCAGTATGTTGGTTTCTCAGAAAATTGGGAATCAACCTACCTCAGGATCCAGCAATACCACTCTTGGTCATATACCCAAAAGATTCTCAGTCATCCTACAAAAGCATTTATTCAGCTGTGTTTATAGCAGTATTATTTATAATATCCAGAACCTGGAAACAACCCAGATGCCTCTCAATTGAAGAATGGATAAAGAAAATGTGACACATTTACACATTATGGTACTACTCAGTGATAAAAAACAAAACAAACAAAAAAATGACACCTTGAATTTTGCATAAAATGGATGGAATTAGAAAACACTATCCTGAGTGAGGAAATCTATACTCAAAAAGCTGAATATGGTATGTACTCACTCATAAGTGGATACTAGCTATAAACAAAGGACATTGAGCCTATAGTTCATGATCTAGAGAAGCTAAGTTATAAGATGAACCCAATGAAAAACATATATATTTCCTTCTGGAAATTGGAAACAGGCCAAATTGCCTGATAAAATTGAGAGCATGGGGGTTGGGGAGAAGGGAGAGTAGAAGAGGAAGAGGAGGAGAGAAGGGGAATATTGAGGGGAGCTTGAGGGAATGGGATACTCAAGATGGAGGAAGAACAGAGATAAGAGCAAGGAAAGAGATATCTTGATTGAGGGAACCATTATAGGGTTAGCAGAAACCTGGCTCTAGAGAAATTCCCAGGAATCCAAAAGGATGAACCCACCTAGGACTCTGGACAATAGAGAAGAGGGGGCCTGATCTTGACTTGTACTGTAGTTAGACTGATAATTATCTTAAATATCACCATAGAGCCTTCATCCAGCAACTGATGGAAACAGAGGCAGAGACCCACATTGGAACACTGTACTGAGCTCCCAAAGTCCAGTGGAATGAATAAGAATATGAGCAAGGAGGTCAAGATCATGATGGGTTCACCCACTTAAACAGTTTATCTGAACTAATAGGAGCTCATCAATTCAGCCCAGACTAGGAAGGAACAAGAATAGGACCAAACTAGTTCCTCTGATTGTGGTTGACAGTTGAATTGCTGGGGCAGACTGAGGGGCCAGTGGTGATGGCACCAGGACTTATCCCTACTGCATGTACTGGCTTTTGGGGATCCTATTCTCTTTGGGTGTGTAACTTTCTCAGCCTAGATATAGAAACAAATGTACCTTACCCTCTCTAAGGATTGGATTGGGGGTGGGGAGGGAAGGTGTGTAGAGGGAATAGGAGGAGGAAAGGGAGTGGGAAATTAGATTGGTATTTTTAAATATAATAAATTAAAATATATATTATCTTAGTATTTTATAGTTAACCTTCTCACAATACTTGCAAATGTTTTTATTGTAAATAAATAAATATTAAAGCATGCCGTTAGTGCAACAGAAAGTTTGACTTCAATCACTCTTGTAACAATCTTCAGTTTTAAAAATCCAAGAAAAGCCGGGCAGTGGTGGCGCACGCCTTTAATCCCAGGACTCGGGAGGCAGAGGCAGGCGGATCTCTGTGAGTTCGAGGCCAGCCTGGTCTACAAGAGCTAGTTCCAGGATGGGAACCAAAAAGCTACGGAGAAACCCTGTCTCGAAAAATCAAAAAAAAAAAAAAAATCCAAGAAAATAAATGACAATTTTATGAACTTTCGGTGCTTCATCCATTTTGTTATGACAAAAAAATGTGTTGCATTTTCATGTCACATATCTCTAAATTTTCCATAATTAGACTTATGTGTAAGATATTATAAAATTCAGATACAAGCTAAAATAGCAGTCAGATAAATCTACTTGTCATAAGTGAATGAGTGATATGTTAATGAAGAATATTATTAGTGTCTTCCTTCTTAGCTTTCATGAAATAGATCTGTTTAGAAAGATACAGTCTCAACATATATGCAAGTTTGCTTTAAGAGCAACAGGAAGAACTCACTACAACATTTCAAAGAGCTGTGATATCATTGTATCATTTCCTTGACAATTAACAATGAGGGACATATCTCCAGAATGAAAGTAAATACTAAAGCTAATCTTTCTTTAATAATTCTGTATGCAATACCAACATTTTCTTCAACACCCCCTAGAATTTAACCTTAAAGTAACAAATATATAGACAAAGAACATTTTAATATATGGGATCAAAGGTCAATTCATTAGACCCCTTGTATATTAGTAAAATCATCTATTTAAAAATCTGATTTTTGAAAAGGGCATTAAGTAAATAAACATAAGGTCGTAAAAAGATACAAATCTCATACTATTTGACTACTAAATATAACTAAAATAAAAACACTTCACTATTAGTATTAAAGATATATGAGTTAAAAATACAGTTAGCATTATTTTTCTCTTTACAATCATTACATAAAAATGTTAAAAGTGGAAAGATTGCCATTACAATAGAGAGAGTTATGTGGCTATAAACATAAATTGTTGAATAGAGACAAAATTAAGACTAAAGAACAGATTTTTTTCTAAATGTATGTGAAATCAATAACAAAATAATTTTCTATTTGATCTCAATATATTAAAAAGTAGTTCTTTTGTTTCTTTAAAATATTTAAAATAACTGACAATGCAGGGTATAACAGAATGTGAAATGTTCATCACTAGATAGAGATCACTATGGATAAAAAAAAAAGAAGTATTTGCCTTCCTTCCTTGCTTTGATGAGTTAGCCCTGTATCCTGGAGAGACAGCCTCCACACACAGCATTCTGTTCTCATAGCAACAGGGAATAACCTCAGAATCATCACAATGAGCTATGAAGACCTCATAATTATGCATTATTGAAAATTTACTTAGCAATCAGCAATACAGTGCATTTCTCCGGATTGAAAACAATTGCTTTCAGTAGACTGGGGGTGGGAAATAAAAGAAAAAAATGTATGGATCAAGTATTTTGGATGTGTTTATATAATTTAAGCCATAGACCATCTGTTCTATTTTGGTATTTCATTACAACCTCTTATGTATTTACATATTTGTATGGTAGGATTTTGGATGACGTTAAGGAATCATTTTTTCAGGGACACAGTTTGGTACTTAAGAACTGACAATTATCATGACTGTACATAGAAGACCTGCATAATCTCAAAGCAGAACACAATTTTGCTATGGATCCCGGGAGATTGATACTAGTTCCTACCGCTAATGAGGAGATATTGATATTTGGTTGCTTCTGAGCAAGTGAGAATCAATTCTCTGTAAGGGTGTTACTTCTCATAGTTCAAACATTTTGTAGTGCATGCCCAACAAATTGAACTTGATGATTTTTTATTTGATTTAAGGGAGCTTTTACTATTCAGAGATTTTTGGGTCCAATATCAATTTCATAATTTGGATTTTCTTACTTACTTATATCATATTATGGGTCTTTTTTATTGGGAATTTATTTAATCTGTAAATTTCTTTTTGTGAATCAGTCATTTTCATAATTTTAATTCTACTAATTTCTGAAGATGAGATAGATATCTTTGAGTTTTTCTTTCCTAATCTCTTCAGATTTTTCTGTTTTTTATTGTTGCTGTTACTGTTCTTGCTCTAGAAATCTTTCATCATCTTGTTTAGGTTTATTTCAAGATATTCATTGTCATTGATGCTATTTGAAAGGAGGATGTGTCCATTATCTCTTTCTTTGTGTGTTTTTTGTGGGTGTATAGAAAGACTACTGCTTTGTAGGTTAATTGTGTATATTCACACTTTTGTTCAAAATGTTGGTTTCTAGCATTTTCTTGTATTTTGAGGATTTTTCATGTATAACAAATTTTCTGCAGATGGAAATAATTTCATGTATCTTCCTATTTGTAGCTTTTTAATGTCTTTCTTTTCCCTTATTGCTTCAAATATCTTTGAGCACTACATTAGAAAGGAATGAGATTTCAATGAGATTGCTTCAAGTTTTCCTCCATCCTGACAGAGTTATTGGCAACAAATGATTGCTGAGAAAAGAATTGCCTTCTTCTAGGGATGAGATTCTTTATCAATTATCCAGCAAACAGTGGTCAGCCGTAACCCCATGTACACACACAACGAAAATGAAACTCAATAGGTTTTATATATACACACATACTTATAAATATGTGTGTGTACATAAAAGTATATACTTGTGCATGCATACATGTGTTTATATGTCCACACGTATGTGGATGTACACGTCAGAATGACAAATAAGAACTTATCAATTAAGTAGGGACAGGGTTGAACTTTGGGTAGATTTGAAGCAATGGGTTGATGAATGAACAAGAAATAGAAAAGTTTTCTTTGTTTCATTTAAAAACACATTTTAAAATAAACTAATTAATTAAAATATAGAGAAGTTAAGTGAATAGGTGTGTATATATCTGGCAGGTTTTCAGTATGGTAGTGAGCATGATCAAAATATATTCTATTAAATTCTCAGAGTTTAATAAGTACATTATTTTATACAGAGTGAATGGCTACCTGATATACTGAATTTTATCTCTTGTTCGCACATAAAAATGAAGAACAGACTTCTGAGATCTATCTTCTGACCTCTATACATATGCATATTTATACCACACACATTAATAAATACATATATTAGACATCCAAAATAGAATATATGATCTAAGGCTTAAAAAAATAAAAGAGTATAAAACATATTTCCACTGTGTATTTTTAATTACACTAATATTTTCATCCATCTTGACAGTATAGAAAAGAGAAGTAAATTTACACTGAACATTGACATTTCTACTGACAGCAAGGCTGTCAAGATAGTGAGAAATTAGGAATACATACTGATTGGGATAAAAGTGAGCATGCCTGACATGTGTTAGAATAATTTCTATTGTAGTCGTCGAAGACATGTGACAAAACTAATCTGAGTACTGTAATATATAAAGGGATAGATTCACCAGTAGAATTGTCTCATCTAAGCTTCATTGATTTCATTAATTTGTTCATTTATTATGTTTCTTTTCTCATATATGGATATGAAAATTCCAAAAAATTTAAAATTCATTGTGTATTTCTGAAAGCTTTTTAAAAACAGATATACAGTTAACCAATGTAGTAATCTGCTTTAAAACAAACTAAATGCTGGTTCAGAGTGCTATTAATATCTATTAGCATGTTTTTATTTGTTTTCTTAACATTGTCAAGCAACAGGATATCAATCACTTCTTTAAATGTTTGAAGGCTGGAATCACAATCAGAATGACATTTGGTAATGATAATAATGAATAGATTAATGCAGAAAATTTCTCAAAGCAATTGTTTGTCATACAGGTGACTAAATGAAACTAGCATTTTTCAGACATTAAGAATCAAATTTTTCTACAACTAAAATTATTTCATTCTGTAAAAATAAAGGAACAAATTGAACTCATAATTAAAAAAAAAAACCTTGTGAGTATTTCTAGTGTCCGTTTGTGAATATGTTGCAATTGTCTGAGTCAAACAAATAGTGTTTGGATATGATACAAATATCAAGTCTAGAACAGGATAATGAATTGCTTTATCTATTACTCAGTATTTTATTGTGTTGAGTTCATGTATTTACCACTGTGGGTTTTTGTTTGTCTGGTTGGTTCATTAGATTTCTGTTGTTGATTTTTGGGTTTTTGTTTAGTTTTGTTTTTTAGCCACATTGGATGAATAAGATTTTTATGTCCATGTTATCTGCATTTTTGTTCTCCCCCAAATCCTGGTTTCCAGGCATGCAGAGCCATGCCTGATTTCTTTTAGTGCACGCTGGGCATTCAAAATCAACTATTCATTCTTGCAAAGCAAGTGTTATTACCAACAGTGTTATCTCCCAAATAATGAATTAATTCTTTATATTTAAGTGTATACTGTTTAAATAATGCCATTAGAGTGGCTACAGTGATGGCCTCAATGTTAAGACTGTTTTCTGATCTTATAGATCAAACCAGTTTTGTTGCTATCAACCTCTCCAAGCAGCTCAAAAACACCTTTACCTCCAGAACCACGGTATTAAATACCCTCTTCTTGACTGTATGGGTACAGACATGTACATGCCCTCACAGACATACCCACATGCACAAAAAATAAGCTGAGTGCTCCAAAGTCTATCTTTGCATGTGGTCCAATTGTGTTTTTCTTTGTTAACTACCATTTACTGCAAGAAAAGGCTTCTTTGATGAGTGTTGAGGATGTTCTGATTTATGGTTATAACATGGCACCATTAGAGTAATTTTATTGCTATGCTCCTTTAAGACAATAGTTAATGTAACAGTAGAAGTAGGATATCTCTTAGGGTCCATGTCCTATCTAGTTTCAGGTTTTCTTCACTTTAGATGTATTCAGTATGAGCTCTACTTATGGAGTGGGCCTTAAATCCAATAATAAAGAGCCACACAAAGACCCAACCAAGAAAGAGAATTATAGGCCTATCTCACTCATGAATATCGACGCAAAAATTCTCAATAAAATACTGGCAAACCGAATCCAAGAACACATTAGAAAAATTATCCATTATGATCAAGTAGGCTTCATCCCAGAGATGCAGGGATGGTTCAACATATCTATCAATGTAATATAATGTAATATAGCAAATCTATCAATGTAATCCACCATATAAATAAACTGAAAGAAAAGAACCATATGATCATTTCATTAGATGCTCCAAAAGCATTCGACAAAATTCAACTTATGATAAAGGTCTTGGAGAGATTAGGGATACAAGGGTCATACCTAAATATAATAAAAGCTATTTACAGCAAGCCGACAGCTAACATTAAATTAAACGGAGAAAAACTCAAAGCTATCCCACTAAAATCAGGAACACGACAAGGATGTCCACTCTCTCCATACCTCTTCAATATAGTGCTGGAAGTTCTAACAATAACAATCAAATGAAAGGTTTTAGTCTTTGTTATCTATCCATACTTGATTGATTAATATAAATGTGCATGTTTATTCCCATTTACTCCTTTTCCTTTCACTCCTCTTCCCTATCGATTAGAAAGCAAGGCACATCAAGCTGAGCTTTTCCCCTTGCTTCAAGGATGGACAAGGTAATCCAGCATGGGAAACAGGTGCCCAAAAGCCAACTAAGAAGCAGGGACAGGTCCTGATTCCACTGCTAAGAACCTTACAAAAAATCCAAACTAAACAACTGTCACACACATGCAGTGAACCTAGGTCGGGCACCATTTTGGGATTAAAGAAAAACCTCATGACAGGGAAAACACCAGGAATCCTCAAAGATAATTCTAGCTAAGGCACCTAGCAGTAGTGGAGAGGGTACCTGAACTGCCCATCTACTGTAATCAGATTGGTGAGTACCCTAATTGTCTTCAAACAGCCTTTATCCAGAAAATGATTAAAAAAAAAATAGATGCAAAGATCCTCAGCCAAGGACTGGGCTGACCTCTGGGAGTCTTGCTAAGGAAATGCAGGAGGGATTGTCTGAGCCAAGGAGTCGTGAGAGGAAAACCACAGAGACAGCTCACAGGAGAACTAAGACTAAAGTATTGTCACTTTCTTATAAACACCCTGGTTTGCACTGTGACGAAAAACATTTTCGTTTAAAACTAAACTCAATTGTTCCTCATATTTACTCCAAATGATCGTCTTATATTATGAAGCATAAGCTGTCAAATTAATAAATATTCATGTTTTGATTTCTATCTCTGATATGCCTGATGAATTAGCATCTTGGTCCTTCAGTGGAGCAGTAGGAAGATAATAGCTGTTAATGTCAGGATTGCTCCAGAGATTGTGAGCAGTGCATTATGGTGACTGATTGATAGCAGTGGATACTGTCAGTTTCCTTTCAGCATTGGGGAAAGTCCCTCATAACCATTTTCTTTCTTCTATATGCAAGTATTTTTCAGTGTGTTTTAATAAAAACATCAGTTTTCTTTCTGTGTATTTGATATTGTTTGAGGAAAATCAAACCATTTTAACTATGTAAGTCACATTTTGATACATTTTTACATACACATTTGAGTAACTCTCCTTAACAATTTTTCTAAGTTATGCCATCTTACTTCATCAGAAAAGTAAAGCATACTTAATTATAACTATTTATACCAGGTATCAAAACCCTTAGACAAACACAAAAGTCTTAACTTTTGCATCAACTTTAACAAATCATTTTTTGTTAAAAAGGTTTTGGCAAAGAGAAAAATCTGCTTTGCTAGCAAAAACTGTAAAATATGACAAAAAAAGATGAAATACAATTTCTACATGATTTAGCAACTCATAAACTAGAAAAAATAAATGATAATTATTGCAGACACGAAGTAAGAGCCAACACGCAGACATCTGAAGAAAATATTTCCTGAGATCATTCAGTTCAATGTCTTACCTCAATTCACAGTTTAACCTGAATTTGTCACGAGGAGTGAAACCTACACAGTATAACATAGATGTAATTTTTGGAAAAAGGGTATGCCTTTAGCTCAGAATTTGCTTTCACTGTCTTTATAATACATGAGAGACTACAAATGTTAATTTTATCTTTCTCTTAAGTAGTATTTTTATACATATGCAATAGATGAACTGTAAAAAAACCTGACAGTTGATTGCACTCATTTTTTTCATCTTATAACATGATGAGATGACATCATCCCTTTTAACAGTTACTTCTCCCCGGAAAGAGAGGCTGAATTTTCCTAAAATAACTTCCAAATTATTTCTACCCTAATGTAATTGCTCCTGTAAACATAATGCTTGCCTGGTTTATTGATCACACTTATAATGGGTTTTTTATATCTTTCTGGTCTTGACTACCTTTCACTGGAACATTAACTCACCCAATTAAAACATTTTATTTCCCTAAATCCTATCCTAATAAAATATAACCAACTTTAGAGTTTTCCTTTAATATCTCCAATAACAAACCAGTAAATTTGGATTTACTGACTGCAAATCTTAGTTGAATTCATGGGAATGGAATAAGGCAGGTATGTGCATGCATTTAAATGGAACTGTTTTTGAAATTAGAGAACTTCATTCATATTTAGTTCAGTTTCACACTAGTAGACTATCTTATTTTTAATATGGTAATTATATTATGTCATTACATATTTTATGGCTGTGTTTATGAGTGTGAAAAATATTTGAATATTCATATAATTTTGAACATTATCTACATTATCTATGTGATATAGTAAGCCATGAGGACTCACATTTTTTCCTATCAGTAACATTATATTACCAGAATTATTTAATGAATTGAAAATAGTTATGCTATCTGCTTTGTTTTTTGCTATATTTGACTTTTTTATTTTTAAAGTATTTTTCTAAGTTTTCAAGTAAGATGAAATTGGGTTGTAGAATTACAAAAAAAAAATTAAGTGTTGTACTAACCTGCAAGAACTATACAAAGCTAACTGATGTAAGCATTATTTCTAAATAATCAGTATGTTAAGTATGTGCCAAAGGTCCAGTAGGCAATTCTTATTTACACAAAAATTAAATTAATAAGAGGTTGGAAACCTTACAAACTATTTACAGTAATAATGGGAAATTTTGGCTCTGAAAGATGACTCATTGATTAGGAATGCTTGTACTAGCAGAAAACCTGGGTTCAATTACAATCACACATATGGGAGGAGGGTACAATCATCCATAACACTAGTCCAGGGATCCAAGACCTTCCTTTGAACTTCTTAGGTAACAGATATCCCTGTGGTATACAGACATATATAAAATAAATATACTCAATAAACTTAAATAAAAATAGAATAAACCATTGGAAAAATAATCAATGATGACAAAATTTAGAAGTTATCCCTGTAGTGATCCAGCAGGATAGGGAGGAAGTCATGAAGGGAAAAGTGTGGTGAACATTGTTAAAATGAATTGTAAAATTGAGGAAAATATGAAACAATAAAAAAGATAATCCATGTGGTAACAGTTTCATATATATTGAAAATGAAAGAGAAAATTTTCAACAGTAATTCATCACTTATAGTATAACGGTAGGGAATGTCATATGCTTTAATGAAAAAAGCCTAAAACCAATGACAATAACAATAATAATAATATAAATTTAAATGAAATAATTAGCTCACTAATGATGTCAGTGAAGAGAGGTAAAGTTCTAATACTAATCCTTGTCCTAAGGAAATGAAGATCCAAGTGATTTCATTTCATTTGCCTGTCCTATTTGCAGAGATTTCACATCACTGAATGGTAAAATAGTCAAAACTGCAGTCATGGGCTAGACATTAACCTAAGAAGGCAAAGGGGAGAGGAAAATAAAAATAAGGGCAGCACTTGATCACCAATATCACCTAGAACTCGGAGTGAACAAATAATTTCGTGGCAATTTCTCCAAACTTGATATCCACATTTTTGAAAATAAAATTCAATAATTTGAATGCATTCCATGTGTTCACTTCTCTTATTTTGCTTCTTTTTTCTTTTAAAATTATTTACTTCCTCTGAACAGTCTCATGAGCTCCTCCTCATTCTTTTTCAAATCAGTGGATTCTTTCCCATTATAACTGGATAGAACTTTTGGTTGCCTCCTTCATCTGGAAAGTTTCATGATGCATTCTGTAACATGACAAAAAAGTCCTAAGACAGGATGCATTCAGATCAATTTGAGCTCAAGGGTGTCTGAGTCCTGTTTATGTAGCTGATGGTGTATTCAACAATAGGGACTTAACTTGACAAGGGTATTTTAAAGAGTTGATTAGACAGTTAGGGTTTCAACTCTAGCAATTTCTAATAATGCAGCAGTGCCAAGGGAATACAGCTGTATTGCATAAACAACTGATAAAATGTTGAGTTTAAGGTAAACACTGTTGCTTCCATCTAACTCTTCATTTGTCCTCCTTCTTTTGTTCTTTGTTCCTGTAATCCATTTTTATTTCCCTTTCTCGGTCTTTCCAAATTTCCATTCTCTCCCTCTATAATATTTTCTTTCCCCTCATTCTTCTACCATGAAATGCAGCAGTACATTCCCAGACACATCCTCTTCCCTAGACTTTCCAGCTCCCAGAGTAGTATACCAAGTGAAGTTTTATCCTCAATAAATTAACCAGTTTCTGATATTTTGTCATTCTTTAACAAAGCAAAGTAACACAGTAATAGAGCAAAGTCTTACTATAGACCTGGAACACACTGTGAAGGACAGAATGTCTTCAATGCCCATGATTTCTCCTGCGTAAGCATCCCCAGTGTTAGGCCTATAGATGTGAGACCAACACCTGGCTCATTTGTCATATTATTTTAAAGATATAAATGTTGTTATGAATTTTTTACCAGTTAGTCCTACATACTGTGACAAAAGATTCATCTTGTCAATGAAAAACATAACTGGATTCATTTAAACCTTGGTATATTTAGTTTTCTACATTCTCAACATATCCAGATTAATTTTAACACTGATTTTCTTATTATTACTAAAAATTTGTGCAATGTATTACCTGCCTTTAAGCTCAAACCATTTCTGTGAATAACTCAAATTACATTGAGCTTTGCTATAATTGTAGTTCAGATTTCCATGCAAGCTAGTTCACATTTTCAACATAAGAAGAGACATCCATGCAATGAGCACATCCCTCCAAGATTTTCCTAATTGGCTCATCTCAAGTGATTAAATTGTGTACTTCTGCTAGAGAATGATTTGATTCTTAACTTTTATCTGTCAAACAATAAATCTAAAAATCACAAATTTAAAAATGAAAATAAATTCTTAAAATAAATGCCTTTGCAGCATGTGCTAAGTCAGGCCTTTTCCTTCACTTTTATTTAGGTATTTCTGATATGTATGTTTAAATACATATTTATGATATTTATGTTTCTCTTTTGTGTATATATATATATAAACAGAAATCCATGCTACTAATATTGATATGTGTTTTCATTAGACTACTTTTTATTATTCAATCTATTTGCTGTTTTTGAGATATATTTTATAGTGTCACACAAGTGGTTGTATTTCATATGTAATATTTTTCTAAATAAACATGAATATTATATTTCATAATATACCTATTTATTAAATTTACCTATTCACTCTTTAATATTGTACATCTATTTATACTATGCTATTTTTAATATTAGGGAAAGAAAACTTGAGGCCTCAAGTATACTTAACTGTGAGTACATAAACTTAAATCTTTAGTTTCAAAAAATAAGCTGAGATGCAAAATGTGCACATGATTGTTTATGTAATATTCTTGCAAAGTGTTTCATATGGCCATTTAAAATTCTATTCTCAACAACATTTGGCATTATTAGAAGGTTATGGTTAAAATATGTTAATAATGTGTTCATGAGCTTTTCCATTTTTAATTAATGAGATGAAGCACAACTTAATTGATTATTTTATCCCTTCTTCTTTAGATAATTTCCATAATTGTTTCCCTATTCTATAATTGAGTTGCTATTATTTTCTTCATTTGTTTTGCAGGAATGAGTTTTGCACCACAGATATCAATCTTCTCTGAGACAAACATGTGTCCTTTCAGTCTGCTGCCTATCTTTACACTATTTGTAGTCAATTAGAGTTGGATTCTGATGTGATTTTAACTAACTTCACTTTTTCACTCTCCCTCTTAAAGTCTTTAATTTTTCGTAAACAAACGCCGATAGCAAATTTATTCTAATTTTTAGATTTTACTAGTGTTAAAGCAATGTGGTTGTGTTAACATTTTTTGTTTTATTTAGAAACTTTCTTGTCCTCTCAAGGGCTATACGCATTGTGATATTAACTTTCACAATTATTAATTTATAACTATAATGTTAGTAATATCCATATATTAGAGTGATTAATTGATTTATTGAAGACAATTCACAAAGAATAGTGTTTGCGAATTGTATGAAAAATATTATGTTGCACATAACTACTCTTTTAAAATTTTTCAAATTTTTGCTTTACTTGTGGAATATAATATAATATTTAATTTATATTGTAATATATATCCGGAGCTTATAAAAATGATCATTTTTCTCTGTCTTTATATTGTACTCTATGTCACAATAAATAATCTGGTTAAATCTGAAGATTAAGAATTATTTTAGCTAAAAGTTAAATCTTAAATAGATAAATTGTTAAAGACCAAGTAGTAAATAGTAATTCAGTGATGACAATCTAAATCATTAAAAATTAGTAAAAATATAATTGCTCATCATAATATGAAATATGTTGGAGGTGGAAGTTTCCTGTTTAGGAGCTGCTTGGTTCCAAATGCTCAGCAACCACTTCCCAAAGTACCATACAGAATTTTAACATTACTTATAAAAGATTCACCAATAGCTTCTATTAATCAATTGTTTCATCAATAGCTCAAGCTTAGTGTTAATTAGCTCTTTCATTTTAAGTTAACTTATTTTCCTTATTTATGCTCTACCATGTGGTGATATGATATGCCCATCATCTTGTTCTCTCTGCATTTGGTTGACATACTAGCCTGTGGTGGTTTCTTTGATAACATGACATATTCATCTCCTGCTCCCTCTGTGTCTGGCTTGTAACTTCTGACTCTGCCCTTCTCCTTCTCATCATCTTTAGTTTGGTAGTCCCACTATACTTCCTGCCTGGTTACTGGCCAATTAAACCAATTCAAGTGACAGATCCTTACAGTGTAAAGAGGATTATTTCACAGCTATATATAAAAATAATATTTAATATTTTCTCAATATTCTTCATAAGAAATATCTTTAAAGTAGCGTATATATAATGATATTTCTTTGTATTCTTTATCAAATTAGTATTAATTGTTATTAGCATTGTTTTATATGTTATGTATTTGACAATTTGGAAAGCTCATAGAAATATTCTCCAAAGAATTGTTGGATATTAACAAAAGTTCCATTCACCATTGTAGTGGGAGTCATAAGATTATATAATATTAAGTGGTGTGGGGGAGAACTGACTCACAGAGTTGGGGATATAAGGAGCTGATAAGTGGCCATACACCTCTTGATGACACCCTATTCAGTCTTTACATCCCAAGGGAGGACATACGACTTCTCTCTCTTTTTTAAGAGATCATGTTCACTGACAAGAAGCCACAGATTAAGACTGGTACCCCAAAGCTATTGGTAGAATCATTTCCCACAACACACCTTGGCAAAAGTATGACATTAGTGTAGACTGTAGCCAATTCCAATATAAATAAAACTATTGTTCTTTTTAAAAAGAGTCTTTTGTTTTGTAATATTTTAATATATAGCTATTTTCTGTGTTCTGGTAAATGGTATTGACAGTATATAGATAAACTTGAGTTATTATTGCTTTAGGTGTCAACCAAGAAAATACTGACTACAACAGGACAATATATGTACTTAAGATTTTACTTAAGTTGGAATGGTTAGATGGAACTAACCATTCAGGTGAATCACTGTGGTGTTTTGCTTTTTTATTTTATGTTTGTTTTTCTCATTTTTTTTCTTTTGACCTATAACTGTTTCCTGGATCCTCAGTAGATATGTTAATATTCAATTAATATATCATTTCCTATACTATGTTTAGATACAGTCGCTATTGTCAAATAAAAAATGCTAAAAGGAAAACGGACCATTTCTTTACTATACTAAAAACAAACATAAACAATAGTATCTCAAGTTCAAATTTGAAGTTTATACAAGAGATTGAGTACTCTTTTATTGTTTTCAAAATTAACCAACTTTAGGATGAAGAGAATGGTCCAGACAGTTAAGAACGATAAATTGCTTTGTGTTCATCAAGTCTTATTGTTTTAATTGCATTTGTAACTGTTCCAAGGATCAATGATCACTGACATCAATACCACTCTCGCTTCTTGTCTCTATGATTTGTTTGATACTGCCATGCTAAGTCACGCCAAATTTTCTCCTCAATTTTCCACTTCACAATATATTTATTCAGCATTCCTGATGAAACACCATCTCAGTGACAACCATCTTCAACTTGCTCGTTCACACAGCCTATTCTATTGTTCAGAACTTTACTTTCAACTTTCTTGACATCTCAGTAGTAGAAATATTAGCTCAAATTGCTTTGTTTGCAACCCCAAATATATTATATCCATTTTATAAAGTTTGAAAATGTTAATATTGGCTTTTCAAAATTGCGATGAGAGCTAGCAAATGAATGTAAATATCTGGGTGAGTTAGTCTATAATGTGCATTTATTTCAAACTTCACATTACATTGATTATATTAAACTAACTTATTTAATTACAGAAACATATTTGAGATCACAGGGAGAAATGTTTTTAAATAATTAATTTCATTAACAATTTAATTCAATGAAAAAAAAATAAATGGTGTAATAGAAATAACAGTGATGACTATTACCACATATAAAGGTGTAAAGATTTCATCAGATTGTATTAGGGATATCTAATTTACTAAGACCTAAGCAGTGATTAGTATAACAGGCATGTTCAGTCTAGGATATTTTTTGAAAAGAAGATAGAATGAATTTATTTATCTGTCAATAATTTGCTAAGTGGGTAACTTACATTGATCTGAATGGGTGAAAGAAAGTCTTATGCTAAAGTTGATGGCGTTTCTTATAGAGTTTGGCTACTTTCACGTTAGGAATCCTCAACCAGTTTTATGTTTCAGGGGATTAATAGAAGGAAAAACATAGCTTATTCAGAATGGAAATATTTGTTATATATCCTAAACAAACTTAGAAGGTTCTTCTCTTGCTAGACAAGAACAAAATAATACCCAAAAGTAGTGATGTGACTACTACTAGTAGCAGTTTAGGTTCTTTTGTCTGTTTATGAAGAATAGTTGCCATTTTGCTGAAATAATCCACAGAAGGATCAGTTCTGTGAATAAAATATTGGATCTGATATACCTGAACAGGCAAAAGTTACATTATTCAAGACCTTTCCCCCCTGTATTTGAAACAGCAAACTCAGCTCTAGTGAAGGAAGAGGTTGGAAAAATGTTGTTTATTTAATGTGAAAGCTTTGGAAGGCTGTTAGTGGGAAGGAAGAATGACAGTAAAATCATTCAATCTGTGTCTGCCTAATTATGTTCATCAAATTCACGTTTCTTTTCTTCAATGCAAAATGGAGACAGGGAAGTATCTTATTTTAATATTTGAAGTGTGTATGTGTGTGTGGCATGTACTATATTCCTGAGTTGTAAATCTGGCAAGACACAGGAAGGGTATTTACATCTCATAGGAGAAAAAGAAGTAGTTTAAGCATGATTTATGATAATTATTTGATCTTTTAATATTGGAAACTATAAATTATTTTCTATTTAAAATAATGTGAGAAAAGTCTTTCAGTTTAATGAGAACATATTTTGTATGTAAGCATTTGAGAGTTTACCAATAGGTACTCCTCAGTAGTTGAAGGGAGGTGAAGATCTGAGGATCTTTGTGCTGCACAATTTCACTTTTAGCAGCACTTCCTTCTGGAAGAAAGCTAAAGATGATGTCACCTGCTCAATATAAGGAAAGAGTGGAGAACACCTTTCATATTTTATTTTCCAATGACATTTGACCTCATTAAAGCTCTAGTCTTTATTTTAAAGAACAGATTTAGGAGAATGCTGTTGTTTAGGGATATTTTCAATTCATTTTAAAGTTGGCCTGCGTGCTTCAGCAGATGATAACATTTACTGTGTCCTCACTTTCTCAAAAGTGCCTGGTTAAATCTGTTTAACTAAATATAATTTGAAAATAGGATATTTCAAACAAAGTGTATGTTATATAATAAATATTCTCAGTTATTAACTACTGAAAGACATACATTTCCTAAATCATTTCAAGCACCTAGGTTATGGAAATTAAAATATTCAAAAGAGGTCCTGTATTTTTGAGAGTTCAAGGATGTGTAAAAAGATAAATATTCATTATTCATTTTAGTTATGAAAGAATAGTCTACTAATTTTTATGAGTTACATCATTCTTTTTAAATTTATTTTATTTTATAGAGCTATACATTTTTCTCTGCTCCCCTCTCTGCCATTTCCCTTCACTCCAACCCTCTGCCAAGGTCCCCAAGCTCCCTATTTACCCAGGAGATCTTGTCTTTTTCTACTTCCCATGTAGATTAGATCCATGTATGTTTCTCTTATGGTTCCCATTGTTGTCTAGGTTTTCTGGGATTATGATTTGTAGGCTAGTTTTCTTTGCTTTATGTTTAAAAACCACTATGAGTGAGGACAAATGATAATTGTCTTTCTGGGTCTGAGTTACCTCACTCAGTATGAAGAAAATTTCACCCCCATCTTTGTGGTAAACTAATAACAGAAAGTTTACTGAAGGTAAGAGAAAGTGGCCCATTTCTTTGAACAACCTAAATCTGGTTGGATCATTAATTGATAGATGGATAATACACTGACTCCTCTCTTTAAATGTTTCAGCAGTAAATACTACAATGGTGTGAGAATGGTCAAGCCAAGTCATTTTTCATTCTAGATTTGACAGTTGATGACCTAGTGCAGGAATTTCTTTATTTGTTAATCCCAGCAAAACAACAACTGCTTGTCATCAAGAAAATGTATGGTCCTCCTATTGTTATAGAAGGGCACATACACATCTCCAGACTAATAAAAATAGGGTAAGCTTGGGAAGTAATTTGGGGATAATCACCAGATGGGAGAGCCTAAACAGAAATAAAAACAGAAACCTCCTTTGAGTCAGTACCATTGCCAAAGCACTGGAATTCCCTTTTCTTTCAGAGAATTTTTTTAATACTTGAAGAATGACAATAAATTCATTCACTTTTCTTTTTTTCTTTCATAAGCAGTGATGCTTCTAAGTAACTACGGAAAGTAATGATTTGAAATCTTTAGCATACAAATTTAATGTATGTATTTAAACATGTACTGCATGGGCAATAAACCACAGGCGACTGTCAAATGTTCCCTATTATCCTGTCATCAGCAGTTACATATTTTTGTTTGTTTTAAAATAGTTATATAAGAATCTTATAAATTCTCTAAAAGTTTGTATAATTTCCTGGCTTTTCAAAACAAAGTATGTCATGTTTTTAAAATGAATTTTATTGATTTATATAATGTGCAAACCATAAATGACTCTCACAGGAATTATTAGAATTAATTTTTTCAGATGCACAACTGAGTTGTTCACAAGCCATATCTAATGGTCTGTCTTGGGAATAATTCCTGGCAATCAGTACTAAGGGAAATTATCCCCAGCTGCTATGAATTAGGAGTTACACAGGTGGTGTTCATCGATTGGAAGGGCCTAAAGAGGGTTACAGTCAGAGCCAGGACTGTGTAAGTTCTCTTAGTCAAATTACTGTTTCTGAATTCTTTTTTTATTTTATTTTATTACTTTAAAAAAATACCAATCCAAATTCTCACTCACTCCCCTCCTCCCACGCTCTCCACATATCCTCCCACTCCACCCCCTCTAATCCTAAGAGAGGACAAGGCACCCTGCCCTGTGGAAAGTCCAAGGCCCTCTACTACATCTAGGTTGAGCAAGGTATACCTCCAAAGAGAATAAGATCACAAAAAGCCAGTACATGTAGTAGAGACATATCTCAGTGTGACTGTCAGAGTGGCTCCTCAGTCTGCCCTAACTGTCAACCAAATTCAGAGGGACTAATTTGATTCCATGCTTGTTCACTCCCAGTCAAGTTGGAGTTGGTGAGCTCCCATTAGCTCAGGCAAACTGTCTCATGGTCTTGACCTCCTTGCTCATATTCTCACTCCTTCCACTCTTCAACTGGACCTTGGGAGTTCAGTCCAGTGCTCAGATGTGGGTTTCTGCCTCTGTTTCCATCTAATGTTGGATGAAGGTTCTATGGTGATACTTAAGATAGTCATCAGTCTGACTACAGGGCAAGGTCAGTTCAGGCACCCTCTCTATTGCTTAGGGTCCTAGCTGGGGTCATCTTTGTCGATGCCTGGGAATTTTTCTAGAGCCAGGTTTCTTGCTAACCCCATAATGGCTCCCTCAGGCAAGATGTCTCTTTCCTTGCTCTTATATCTGTTCTTTCTCCATCTTGACTATCCCATTCCCTCAACTTCTCCTCAAACCTCCCCTTCTCTCCTTCCTTCTACCCCCCAGCCTCCATGCTCCCAATTTTGTCAGGCGATCTTGTCTGATTTCAATTCCCAGGTGGGTATATATATGTTTTTCTTTGGGTTCACCTTATTACTTAGCTTCTCTAGGATCATGAACTATTCAGAAACAGTTTATGGTGTGTACTCATAAGTGAATACTAGCCATAAACTGTTTCTGAATTCTTAAAAAGGAAGTTTCCTGTTTGTGAGAAGGACCTTTTCCTACTCTTTCTTCTTTCAAGCATAATGAATGTGTGTGTATAAAGCAAAATAAGTAGTTTTGCATTTTGGTCTAGGAAGATGGATCAGTATGAAAAGACATGAATGAGGAACTCAACTCCATGCTTAGCATCTATGTAGAAGACAGGTGTAGTAACAAGTACATCTTCTCACAGCTGCAGGGATCTTTCTGGGCAGCCACTCTTCCTGAATGAGAAATCTTGAGGTCCAATGAGAGGATCTCTCCTTTAAAAGTGGGTAAAGGAGATATAGGAAAGCAATCACTATTGTCCTCTTGGACTTAATACACATTAGAACATTTGCACATCTGTAAACATCTGTAAATGTGTGCCCATGCAAAAGCCTTTTCTTCCAATTTTCAAATGTGCGACTGCTGTGCCTACATACTGCAATAAAACCAGCTTTTAGGAAAACATAAGAATAAATGCAACAGACTGGGACCCCTGGCAGGGGGACCAAGATTTATCCCTAGTGCTTGAACTGGCTTGTTCAGTCTATATATGGGCGGAGGGCCATGGTCCTGTCTCAAAGTGATGGGCCAGACTTTGTTGACTGCTCATGGGAAGCATTGCCTTCTCTGAGGAATGGATGGGGTGGGCTGGGCTGCAGGGAAGATAGAAGGAGCCGGAGGAGGGGAGGGAGTGGGACCTGGAATTAGTATGTAAACTGGGAAATGATTGTTTTAAAAAATACATAAAAAGAACAAAGAGTAAATGCAACTATTCAAAAATAAATTTAACTATTTATAATAAAATGTGATATAATAAGATGCAGTCTTTGTTTGGAATTTACATAATTAAATTTCCTCAGAGAGTTATTTTGGGCTACTTTCTAAAGTTTCTTACCAAGAATTTAATAAAATAAAACTATTTTAAAATAAAATGAAAAATAAAACTAAAATCATGAGAATACTATCACAGGAAAGTTTGCTTGCTAAATTGAAATTTGAAATTATAGGAAAATTATGAATTTCATGATGACCAGCAAATTATGTTCTTCTAAATGGTCTTTGACAGGTTTATTGCTCAACTACACAGCCCGAGGAAATTCACACTGTCTGTTCTTAAAGCAAATAATATAGGATTGAACTGAAGAGAAATGTATATAGATGAAACCACTTATACTGAGATTTTTCTAATTAAAAAAGCAACTTTATTCAAATAAGTCTTTCTCATTGGATATTTTATCAGAGAGCTTCACCAACTCAGTGATAAGTTTAGATTCCATCAAAGAAACATCTCAAGTTAGGAAAGAAAAAAATTCTGAAAGGTTTTTATCTGGACTTTGTTATGGAGATCCACTGTAATTTTAATGACAGTGGACGTTTCTTCCCATTTTAAAAGGGGCAGCATAGGTGAGAGTACGGAAAAAGGAGGGGCCATATAATCTATAGAAGCTGAAAAATATGTCAGCAATTATAATCATAAAGCACCTACTTCAGTGACAAGCAAAAGGCAAAGGTTTGGAGGAACTTCAAGAATCTCATTTATTACTTCCTCATGCTTGCCTGGTATTGGCCAACCTCTTCAAGAAGTCAGGTAAAACACTGAGAAATGATGCCATGCAGGAACAGAAATGGATGCTCATGCATACAGAGAAAACCCTGAGAGAAGCCAAATACATGTCACACAGAAAGAATTAGTAAATATTTAGACATGGTGGAAAGTAACAATATTCTGAGAAAAAGGTCATTTTCTGGATTTCCCAGATTTTATTTAATTGTGTTGGTATTGTTTACTTCAAAGTTCTGTTCTCAGAGACTACTTTATTTGCTGTTGTTATTCTGTTCTCTCTCTCTCTCTCTCTCTCTCTCTCTCTCTCTCTGTATGTGTGTGTATGAGAGTGAGTGTGTGTGTATGTGTGCATGTGTGTTTGACTGAGAAATTCAACTATAACACAATTCAGGCATATGCACACAAATTGATGTCAAGGTCAGAGGTTGAGAACAGTATTTTCCTTAGCACCTCCTATTTTGTTGAGGCAGGGTCTCTCTCTCATTGAACCTGAAATATGATTCGACAGTTTGGCCAATATATTCAAGAGGTCTACCAATTTTGGCTTCCAAGATAAATTTTTACTAATGTGCGTTGTTGTGTACAAAACTTTACACTGCTCCTGGAGTCTTACTCAGGTACATACTCTTGTGTCACAGACACTTCACTATGTAACCTATCTTCCCAGACAATGTGCTGTGTTTTATGTGAACCACAATTTTAGTTTCTTTTTTTTTAATTTCTTACTATATAGAAATGGGTTAAATCCCTTAGTCTCTCTAAATGAAATAATCTCATTTATCAAATTTTAGTTCTCTAAACAGTTTTAAAAGCAGACCTATTTTTAAACATCTATTACAATATTTTAGGTTATTAATTTGTACACACAGACACATAAACACGCATGGAGAAAAATGCTCTCACACACAAACACACATACACACACAAGCATGCCACATATATACACAAATCCACACAAACAACTGACACCTAGACAATACAATAAGAATCTAAATGCCATTACTGACATAATGAATTATAGGCACCATGAAAAAAATAATGAACAAATACTGTAAGCAATAGCTATCTAGAGATATCAGGATTAGTTGAAGAGAGATTTGTGAAGTTTTGAAGACAAGGGTCTCCTTATTCAGACTTGCTGAGCACAAACCTGTTTCAAATTATCTCCCTGAGCATTGTGTCTGAATTACTCACAGAACTCCCTTTGACACTGTAAACCTTTTCATGAGGGGCACAAAAGATCTCCTTCCCATTTTCAAGTGATAGTGCTAGCCTAACTTTTTGTTCCTTCACTCTAGGGACAGTTGGTAGCGTATTATTAGTGATTTCTCTTTGGTTTAATAGTTTGAGCTCTCTTCTATACAAGGACTGTGAAAGATTTTGTGAGAACACATTTTTCTTCTATGGCAACAGTTTTCTTGAGTTCCTGGCTCCTGGAGAGTTCACCAGTAGCCATGGTTGACCTTTATCTCAATATATAGTGTACTGTTCATTCAGAGTGAAATGTACAATGTTGGTAATCATTTTCTTTTGAAATAATTTTCGTTTGTCAAAGACAGGTTTAAAGAGCAGGAACAACCTCCAGGAATACTTAAAGGCTGTATAGACTGCTTTTCAAACTATTCAATCTTTTACTTACAAAGACCTTTTTTAGACTGCAAGTCTCATGCCAACTTCCTCAAACAGACTATGAAACAATGCTCCCCATCAGTCATTTTCCATGTGGTGTTGAACGAACACACCATTATGAGCTGAAAGTTTGAAAATAAGCTTACAGAGAGAGTGTCACTTATGAAGGTCTCCAGAAAGAATCGCTCAATAATGTAGAATTTCTGTTATTTGGATGTTATACTTCCCCAAATATGAAGCCACATAATACATTGAAAGGATATATTTAATCCTCAAATATCTAAAATAATCTTCCCCTTAATATGAGGCATTTTAGGTGGCTTTTAGAGGTTATTTTACAATGCTGGCTCATGATGCTATACCTTCACATTCACTTCAAATTTAAGAATTTTGTTTTGCTCACAAAATTTATTTTTGCATTTGTCATAACTATGTTATTCGAGAGAGATGGATTAAGTCCATTGATTTAGATGTTATGACATTTGTCAACAATAATCAAGACTTCAAGAAAAATTATAAGGCCTGATGGCAATATTGACTTTAATAACACTTTTATTAGAAGTTCTGGGATTTAACAAATAAAAATGAATATCCAGCAAATTTCAATTTTAGACAGACTCCTTCCAATATTACTACTTTTAAATATCACATTTAAGAAAGATATTATTGTTAACCATTATTTATTTGATCCTGGTTGTGAAAGATTATATCTTCAGGGCTTTTGTCTGATACTATTACATTTCTACTCTCTGAAAAACTGACTGATGGATTGTACTAACCTGATCACATTACAGACCAAATGTTAACTGTCTAAAGTATCTCAAGATAGTGCAAGGTGATATAAGTATTGAATACATATATAGAGGAATGATTCAGGAATTATATTAATCCTAACAACTATGAAGAGCGTACTGCATACCCTAAGTTATATCAACGACCAACATGAGAATTTTATCACTAGAGACCTTAACAGGGCAGACTTATTATAGTTTTAACGGAATGATTCTCGTGATATAAATTACTTTCTTCAGTGTGCACCTTGAAGCTGTAGTACTTTCCACTCCAGCAAATATCTTGAAGTCATGAGGACAATATTTAGAGCTGTCATCACAGGCCTACTAAGATCTTTTAAAAACAGGTTAAAACATAACCTGTGTTTCTTATGAATACTTTCAATTTGCAGGTTTCTGTG
Source organism: Neodon shergylaensis (assembly GCA_025134845.1). NCBI lineage: Eukaryota > Metazoa > Chordata > Mammalia > Rodentia > Cricetidae > Neodon > Neodon shergylaensis. Next base: position 10,252,827 of record JABTXL010000002.1, read on the forward strand.
TGTTTAAGGAAGATAGTTAATTTTTGCCTTACCAATGTAATTCATGGACCCAAGGGTTTTCGTGTTTATCCTAGAAAGATAGAGTTATTAACAATGTTTAAAACAAATGAAACTAAGAACTCAAATTCATTCTATGTAACACCAAACTTGTTTCTATGTTAACATGTTGGAAAACAGACATGTAACTAACTATTGTAGATATTAAAGTCAAAAAGGATCTTTAAAAACATAAGCTCAAAATTTTACTGTCTGTACGTTTAAGATAAACTACCTGTGTAGTATTCTAGCTTCCTAAAATGTTCAATTGTTCTACTTTAAAAGAAAAAAGAAGAGAAAAGAGAAGAAATACAGATATGTAGCAAGTATCCTGTATTTGGAACAGGCATCTGAGTGTAAGGCTGAGTAAAAAATTAAAAAAAAAAACCCTGCATTCTACGTTTCATAGATATCATGTAAAATTTTTTTTAAAAAAAAGAACAGCAAAGTGTTATGAATAAAAGTTCATTCTATTACATAAAATCTGATTTAAAGTAGTAACAATAACTTCCCAATCAACTATAGGAGAACGGCATTCACAATTGCTAATACATGTCTGAGATAAATATTCAAAATCTAGTAAAGGTGATTGAATAATGAACAATCTGTGATCTTAGGATGCCCTCATGCTGTCAGTGCATCAATTGCAAGTCTGCATTTTAATTTCATTCCAATATTCTAATTCAAATAAAAATAGGTAATTAACTTCAGTACAAGTGTTTTATATTGGAGAGTGAAATCTACCACAATTTAAAAAACTAGTATATATGAGTGGTTATAGATACTCACATGGGAATGCATATATATATATATATATATATATATATATATCCTTTAATATCTATGTAAACTTAATAAGCATTTCTTTTCAAAAACTTGAGTGAAATATTAGCTTTATTACATGAACATACTAATGTGATACTTGTAAGACAAATATTATACTAACTTTAGAACTATTTTATCTTTGTTTAAGACTTTTTTCTTTTCTCCATACATTTCTTTCAGTAATATACTTCATCAATTTTTGATTGTGCTTCTTCATCTGTGAACTAGATGATAATGCCACCTATCTGAAAATGGAATGTTAAGTACTTTATATGTATACTAAAAATATATTGAAAATAATATTCTTTCCAGGAATATTAAAGGAAACTTGTAAATCTCAGCACTCTGAAGTTTAATTCAGGATGATTATGAGTTCATGAAGTCTGGAACTTAAAAAGCCAAAGCCTTCTCAGAGATTATAGGCTACAGAGAAGCACAGTGTCTCAAATAAATTATCTATTCAATAATAAGTAATTTTGTTAAATATTTTATATTTCCTCTTTTTAAAATTAATATATTATTTCTAAATATCCAATTTAGTGAATGATAGATTCAAATAGATTCAAATAATTTTTACATAAGAAATAATTATTCTATTCTTTTTTATTTTTTTTAAAAGAAAACAGACTATCTTTTTATTATACATATGAATCCAAGTACTCATTCCCTCTCCTCTTCTCATTCCCTCCACAGACCCCCACCACCACCCCACCATGATACACTCTTCAGAGAAGGTAAGGCACATTGCTTTGGGGAAGGTCCAAGGCCCTCCCTACTATATCTAGGCTGAGCAAGGTATCCCTCTAAAGAGGATAGTTTCCCAAAAAAGCCAATTCAAGCAGTAGAGATAAATCCTGATGTCACTGCCAGTGGCCCCCCTCAGTCTGCCCCAGCCATACAACTGCCACCCACATTCAGAGGAACTAAATTGGTCCTATGATTTTTTTTCTTTCCAGTCCGACTGGTGTTGGTGAGCTCCCATCAGCTCAGGTAGACTGTTTCAGTGGGTGTAGCTTGATCTTTTTGCTCATATTCTTATTCCACCCACTATTCAACCAGACTTTGAAAGGTCAGTCCAGCGCTCTGCTGTGGGTCTCTGCCTCTGTTTCCATCAGATGCTGGATGATGTTCTATGGTGATATTATGATATTCATCAGTCTGACTACAGTGCAAGTCAAGATACGGCCCCCTCTCCACTATTGATTAGGGTCTTAGCTGTGAAAATCATTGTGGATTCCTGGGAATTTCGCTAGAGCCAGTTTTCTTGCTAAACCCATAATGGCTCCCTCATTCAAGATATCTCTTTTTTGCTCTCATCTTTGTCCTTCCTCCATCTCAACTATCCCATTCCCTCAAGTTTTCTTTGCCATTCCTCTTCTTCCCTCCTCTTCCCTTTCCACTCTGCATTATCCCCTCACCCCTATATTCCCAATTTTTTTTTTGAAATTGAACTTCATGTTTATTTCTGTCAGATCTTCACATGCCACTTAGAGAAGGGGAAAATGATTCTCACAACAGTAGAAATAATTAATTAATTCTTATCATTGGGCTTTGGTGGAAGAGTGGGCTTTTTTTTTTGTAACAAGAGAAGAAGTAAGTGGTTAATCTATATTACTATATAGATAATAATAACAGAATCCATTGAGAGGGACACTAGGAGACGAGAGAGAGCATTGCAAGAGGAGATCAATAAAAACAAAGTACACCTCTGTATACATCTATTAAAGTATCACAATAAAATTCTTACCTTGTGTCACAACTTAGAATTAAAAATATGAGTCAGACTCACTATCTTTTGGAAAGAATTTCAGAATTAACTGTAGTGAGGAGCAGTGGGCTGCATTCCTGCCCAGCTCCCGCACGGCTAGCTTTATACCCAAAATAATTACATGTAAGTGTTAACAAACACATATAAGCATAAGTAAGTGGTTTTTGCATTGTATAAAATTATATTTATGTCCATTTAAATAATATAACATTTCATAATATTGATATGAATATAAAAGTATTAAAATATATTTAGAGTGATGAAATACTTCCTGTCTTAAAATGCTAGATCATATGCTCATTTCGTTTATTAATATACAAATTCTAGATATAAGGGATAAAAACTTAAATTATGATATATGATATATTCCCAATTTTGTCAGATAATGTTGTCTATTTCAACTTTCCAGGTGAACCTATTTATGTTTTGCTTAGGGTTCACCTTGTTATTTAACTTCTCTAGGATCATGAACTATACATTCAATAGGATGAATAAAAGAAACAATGTATTGATTGTATTCAAATGGATAATTATCAATTACTATTCATCAACAATATACACACTCATTCAGTCGTCTTCTGATGTTTCCTTCCAACAACAAATTCAAATACAATTAACTTCTTACATCATCATAAATATTTTTATATTCACTTTATGGAAAATGTTCTATATATTAGTGGATTTTTTTCTCTGATCATAGCAAACATTGACTTTGAAGATTACCTTAGATTTGTGTCTGCCTATATAGATACATATTTGTAATTTCACTTACAACTGTTTACTAGTATATTGAGTAGAAGAACCTTCAACTTCAGAAGCTGTTGTCTATCTTCAGAGGCCAGTGTCTATACTGAAGGAGTAGCTAAAGAAAGAATGCAGAGGCCAATATTTATGTTGAAAGAGTATACACAATGAGAATTCAGAGGCCAATGTCTATGTTAAGGGAATATCGAAAATAAGAATGCAGAGGCCAATGCCTATGCTAAGGGAGTATACACAATAAGACTTCAGAGGCCAATGCCTATTCTAAGAGAGTATCCACAATCAAAGATTCGAGTAGATACAGTTTTTTTTAATGAAAGATACACCCAGTGAAAGTAATTACTTAAACAATTTCAAAAGGTTGCCATTTTTTCAAGGACCATGTTCAGCCTCCACATGATTTTTTTCAATGCCAATCAGACTTTCTGAATGAATAATAGAAAATTATATATACTTTCATCTTTGAAATTTCATGTTCTCTAATGAACCTCTGTCTTCAAAATTAATCAGCAATTTGCTGTGTTATGTTTGTCAAAGATAAATGAAACCCTCAATAAAAATATGGGCTAAAATGAGAATTTTAGATGTTGAAGATTTGACTTCAGTATAACCCTTTCCTTGAAGTCCACAAATATCCTCCTCAACTATTGGCTTAATGTTTCTTCTCTTTTATTCGATGTCTTGCATTAGACATGAGGTTTCCTATGACAAGGTCTGGTATCTAGCCAATACTTATTATTGAATTCTTTATAGTTTAAAACCTAATGATTCATCAAAGAAGTCCTCGAGAATAAAAAAAAATGTGCTTCATGTTTACCTATCTGGCAATGTGTCTTTGCTGAATGGAGTAACAAGCAGCTTGTAATAAAAGGTGGGTGCAGTTACCTACCAGCAGCAGAGATACATGTATTCTTTGTTTTGAAAACTGCTCTATTTTATGCTGTTGCATCGGATTATCATTCTGTAATATTAGCAGACACGGCAAAAACCTGAATTTCTATACTAGATGTTTTGACATAACCCTTTTTCAGATTCTTTACAAACAAACTTGAATGCCTTAAAAGGGATCTTGATTCTGTTCCACTTATTTAATCTTGTTAGATAAAAATGTATAGTCACATTCTTCCTTTTGAGTTGAAATGCAGTAAAATAACAGTTTCGTTGTATATAAGTAGGCCATTATTCATGGTCATACAATTTTGTACATATCACCCTCATCTTACTACAAAAAAAAACTACATCGCCCTACAAGAAATTACTATGTACAAGAAATATTTATTTCCTGCATTTTCCATCTAATATATTTATCAATTTTGTATATCCCCTGTTACACAGGCATGTGATATCTGATTTTCCATGGCTATTGCCTTAGGTGTACATAATAATTAAAAGTTTCATTTTCATTGTAATATGTATCAGGAATGTCTAATTCTTTTTTGGAAGCAACTATTATTTTGTTTTACTTATTTTTTCCAAGAATCATTGAACTGTCTCCTATTGCAATTAGAGAATTTTAAATAGCAGCCAGCATAACATCAAGCTATCAATTTGTTTTCCCTCTTAAGAATATTTAATCTTCCTGTTGTTTTAATTTTATCCACTTTGGCAAGTAGTAAGTGCTATACTACTGTATTTTAGCCACATATTTTTTTATTATGATCCTTTTTTTTTATTGAGAAAAAGAAAAGAAAAAAAAGTTTCCGCCTCCTCCCAGCCTCCCGTTTCCCTCCCCCTCGTCCCACCCTTCTCCCCCTCCCCCCGCTCCTCTCCCCCTCCCTCTCCAGACCAAAGAGCAGTCAGGGTTCCCTGTCCTGTGGAAAGTCCAAGGCCCTCCCCCCCTCTGTCCATGTCTAGGAAGGTGAACATCCAAGGTGGCTAGGCTCCCACAAAGCCCGAACTTGAAGTAGGATCAAAACCCCGGGCCATTGTCCCCGGCTTCTCATCAGCCCCCATTGTTCGCCATGAACAGAGAGTCCGGTTTTATCCCATGCTTCTTCTGTCACAGTCCAGCTGGCCTTGGTGAGCTCCCAATAGATCAGTCACACTGTCTCAGTGGTTGGGTGCACCCCTTGTGGTCGTGACTTCCTATAAAAGTTCTAATAGTCCCATCATGAAAACAACCTCCCTTAGTCAACTTTCAGGCTCAAATTGTCCACAATTCATAAGTAACATTGTTCCAAAGAGGAATCATGTGAAAATATATAATTACTGTTTAAAAAAACTATAGCATTGTATTAAGTAGAAATCATATCCTATCATTTTTTGTTTTATAAATGGGTTTTACATCCTGTTACACAGTAGTAATAAACATGTGCCCTATTTCAAGTCTTATATGCTTCAAGGTGCTGGAAAAATATCTAGGGGAGTGAAGTTGTCCTCTTAAAAATTACACATTTCATTCTTAAGTGTCCCAATTCCCTTTATTGTTATTGTGCTACCTTAGTCAAATGTTGATCATGTTTGTTTTTTGGCACCAAATAATGAAGAACAGAAAACACAGTTGTCCTATTAAACTACCATTTGCTACCAAGCTCATTTCCCAAAATGTTTCTGAAAACCTAACCTTAAAACTGAGTATTTTTAATGGGTGTAACTTTAAATGTACCTAAGGAGTGGATCAATACATTCATGGTTTTTGACCAAATATAGAAAATACCTACATTTGACATTTGCATTAGCATTTTTCTATAAATTGACAAAATAGGCATAAATAATATGTGACCACTTGTTTTCTTTTAGAAACTCCCAATGTAAATCTCTTGTGACTTTAATACTCTACTGAAAAATCTGCAAATTTAACTACCTAGTAACAGGAAGCTTTGTTTAAGTACATTGAACTTTCATACACCTACAAATATATTTGAACGTGGTTGAAAGTATGATTGCATGTTTTCCACTTCACTGCTGGCAGCTCCTTGTGTCCTATGACAATAAATATCCACCAAGAATAGAATCTGGACATTGATGATCATGGCTTATGTGTCCCTTGTGTGTGTTTTTGGAGCTGTTGTTTATATATTGTGATTATTTATATCATGGAATCAGAAAGCTTAGGTGAATCTATTCATGTAAAATTTTTTCCTGCTCTCAGTTATTTTTTTCTTTCTTTTTGATTTATTGAGATCTACATTTTTCTCTGCTCCCCTCTCTGCCTCTCTCCTCCCCTTCAATCCTCACCCAAGGTCCCCATGTTCCCAATTTATGCAGGAGATCTTGTCTATTTCTACTTCCCATGTAGATTAGATCTATATATGTTTCTCTTAGTGTCCTCCTTGTTGTCTAAGTTCTCTGGGATTGTGATTTGTGGGTCGATTTTCTTTGCTTTATTCGTGAACTCGGTCCTCTGTATTTCTGTTATGATTGTGTAACTTGGTATTTTTCTGAGATTCCCAATAGTGAGAGATAGGTTGCCCTGATTCTTTTGTCTACTCTTGTTTATATTTTGCCTTTTTTTCCTACTATGCTGCCTCATCAAATCTTGGTATGAGGGTATTTAAATAGCCTTAATGTAACTTGTTTGTTTTGTATTATAATTTATTTTTGTATTGTAATTTACCTATTGTTTTGTATGTAATTAGCCTTATTGTAACTTGTTTGCATTGTAACTTATTTATTTGACATCATTCTAAGGGGTAATTGAGAAATATAGAGTTGAGTGAGGGAGAAGGAGAAAGTGGAAAAAAAGAAGAGAGGGGAAGTTGTAACAAAGATGTATTTATGATTGAAGACGAAACTGAAAAAAGACAGAAGTCAACAAAAAAATGAAAATTATTGTTAAGACTGAGACCAAAACTTCACATAATTTATTAAGCAATCAAATTAATTGTATTCGTTTTCAATCAAATATATGCAACTGTGAGTCAAGAGGCTAATATTTTACATTACTTTTGAGTAGAATGTATTGACTTATAAAACTTTTAAAAATAATACAGAGGCCAAATTATGATGTTCTTCCACATTTTTGAAGGAAATGTAAGTGTGCATAGCTACTTTGAAGAGTGATTTGATAATTATGTGTATATATGTTTCAAGGCATTATTTAACATAAAAGTGATCATTTTAAAACAAAACATTATTTTGAAAGTATGTGTAAATATTGTTCAAATTTATAAAGAAATTATATGAGTTATATAAACTGTTAAAGAAGACAAGTCACAGGGAAACACGAATCCAAGAATGATGTAGCAACTGGAGTATAGTACTCAAAGAAAGCATCGAGTTTGTTCTGATATTTTTATTTCTTCAGGTGAATGTTGGTTACATAGTTATTTGTTGTATTATTAATAGTGGCATATGGTTTTTCATTCTGTAAAACATTTCAATAAAAATGTGGCATGTCTTCCTCAAAAGCAATAAGAATTATGAAACATTATCTATAAATATTTAGGACCTTATAAATATTTAGGACTTGACAAGAGAATAGAAAAGGAAACAATATATCTGCATAGGCCCAAGAGTTTCCTTATTAAACAATGGTATTTACAGCATACAAAAGGGAATCCCACATCGATGGGCATATACTCTGAAACAGCTTAACTGAGCCAATGGGAGCTCACCAAATCTAGCTAGATAAGGAAAGAAACAGCATAGGGCCAAGTTTTACACTCTGAATATGGGTGACAGTTTTATGTCTGGTGCAGACTGTGGAGCCCCTAGCAGTGGCACCAGGATTTGTCACAGCTGCTTTTACTGGCTTCTTGGGACCAATTCTCTTTGAATGGATATCTTGCATAGCCGGGATATAGTGGGAATCCTTCCTTGGAGCAATGTTCCTTACAAGGCTTTTACACTGTTTTTACTTTGTAGAGCTTAATCAAACCTTGTAATTTATGCAAATATGGATAGTAATCCTCAAACACCTAACAACTTCTAATATATTCTTTAATGCTAATTCTACAGAGTTGTAAAACAATGTTTAATTTTGAGAACAATACTGTCTGGTTTAAAAAAAACAGTCTGCACATTGTTAGTGAAATTCTCTGGCATAATTTTGTGATTCAGGAATACAATCACCACAATTAAGCAAGGAAATTTCAAGTTATGTTTTGTAAATAATGTTACAGGTTTAAGAAATCATTTGCAATTGCACAGATATTTGCTGCAGAAACCAATAACAAATGGTTTTTTGAACAAACCAAATATAGACAAAATTGTAAGCTTTTCACTCCATGCTAAGAGGAATAAAACTTTGCCATTTGCTTAAATATTCACATTGGACATTTCTGAGTTGGACAAAATGCACATGTGAACTTTTGGTAAAAGACTTACATTTAATAATTGTTTTAATTTTGTGTGTCTTGAAAATCTGTCTGAATATTAAAAGGTTTACTCCTCAACATTATTTTAATCAAACATGTCTAGATAAGTATCATTATTATTCTTTAAATGATCGTTGTTTTTCAAGAAACTAAAATGGTATGATTTATATAAAACATATTGCATTATTTTCTATTTATGGTCATTATTTTATAAGTTTTGTCAATACAAAACTTCATCATGTATTAATAATTAAATGCTTCAATAGAATTAAATGAGAATTTAATATCTGTCAATCTTAATGACTCTTAAGGAAAAATCTTAATTTTTTTGTACATTTTATTCATTAAAAATAATTTCTAAAAGTTACAATAAAGTCTATCATGAATAACCTTGCAGTAGGAATATACAGGGATTAGAAGATATATATTTTCAGTATTCTATAAGTTTAAGTTTTCCTTTTTATCAAAATGTATTATCTTTGAAGCCTATCATTTTGATAGTTAATCACAATCATAGTTTTAAAATATAACTTTTAGATCTACAATGATATGTAGATATCAGAAAATATGCTTTCAGCGTTACTTGATGACATCTGATACAATGAACTAAGAAGCAAAACATACAACTACTAACCTCCTTGTTTGTGATGAGACATAAAAGATAGATGTAAAATGACACAAATTAAAACAGCTTATCAGTAATGTCAAATGTTTTCAAAACAATTATATAACTAAAATCAATATATTATTCATTAAGAAACACTTATTCTTCATTTATAACTAATGTACTTTAATTTTCAGCCAGTGGAAATACAAATAAAGCCATGTATTTTATAAAGTATGTCAAGAAAGAATAAGGCAACACAGATACATGACTGTTTCTAAATCATTCAGACATGACACAGTAAATGATTCATGTTCAAGGTTATGTTTAACTGTTAACTTGGAATAGGCTTGAATCATCTGTAAAAAGAATCTCAATTGAAAGCCTGACCAGAGCAGACTTGCTTGTGGGTGAAGAAACTGGATTCGTTATTAACTGCAATAGGAAGGTCCTGCCCATTGCAAGCTCCATCATTCCCTGGACAGGCCATTTTGGGCTATATAAGACATAAGTTCAGCATAAATCTGAGATCAAGTCATAAAATGGGCTTTTCTCTGTTTTTTTTTTTCTTCAAATTCTGACTTAGGTTCTTGTTTAATATCCATCAATTATAGGAATTATAAACCTTTATATATATATATTTATTTACTTAAGGTCTATAATTCCTATAATTATATATATATATATATAATTATAATATATAATAAATATATATTTATTTACTTAAGGTTTATATATATTATAAAATAGGTTATAAATTGTAAAATATAAGCCCTAAATAAAGCGTTTGATCCCTAGGTTTCTGTGAAACAATCCTCTTGTACACTGTAAATATTTGTCACTCAAATTGTTTGAATAAAACACTGATTGGCCAATAGCCAAACAGGAAGATTAGGTAGGACGATCACAGTAAGGATAATGGGAAAGAGGAGGGCAGAGTCAGGAGTTACCAGCCAGATTTAGAGGTATCAGGAGATGAATGTGACATGTTAATAAAGGTACTGTCACATGACAGATTATACATAAGGAAGATGGCTTAACAAAGGCAAGAGAAAGTTTATAATACACCTGAGCTATTGACCAAGCATTTATAGGTAGTATGCAGTTCCTGTGTCAGTTATTGAGAATCAGGTGAGAAGATGAGAAACATTCATTTACATTAAGTTGATTTTGTTCATCATGTTTATCACAGAAAAAAGAAAACTAGACTAATCATTGATCTAATCAAATTGAACTTTATACTCACTCAAAACTACTCCTCTTAGAAGACCTTTAGATTTTTTCTGAATGTTGCCTTGAGCAGAGAAGACACTACTGGGGATGGAGATGGACTGAGACAGCTGGCATTTATGGAGCAGAATAGTACATAAAAGAGGGGATGTAACCAGTAAGGAATCCAACCATTTTCTGGACACAGTTTACTTATTTAATAAGATTATTGCTGAGAACATCGATGTAGGGTGTTCTTGTAGCTGGGATCTTATAGCTAGGATCAAAACCAAAAAATATCTATAGATAACCATGACAACCTCCAAATAAGCTGGAATGCGTGACTGATTCCTCTAGCTAGAATTAATCTTTAAGATTTATAGACAAAACATGTTCAACAATTTGCAAGACAATGAGAATGAAGAAAACTTTGCGAATTTATACCAAAATCTTCTGTTCAGAACTACTCATCAAAAGAAAGTATCACAACCAGGCTGAGATCTCAAGAGAGGAAACATAATTGGCTGAAAAGCACTTGAAGAAATGCTCAACACCATTAGTCATCAGGGAAATGAAAAATCAGAACTACTTTGTGATTTCATCTTTCACTAGTCAGAATGGCCTAAATCAATAAAATAACTGACAGCTGATTCTGATAAGGATGTATCATAAAGGGGACACTCATCCATTTCTGGTGGGAATACAAAATTGCATAGGCACTATGAAAATCAGTGTATTATGATGGTTCCTCAGGAAGATGGGAACAGATTTATCTCAAGATCTACTCATTACACTTTTGGGCATACACCCAAAGGCTCCTTCATCCAACCACAGAGGAGTTTGAGCTATCAGGTTCTTTGGGGGTCCTATTCATAAAGGGCCAAAATTGAAAACAACCTAGACACCCTTCAACAAATGAATGGATAAAGAAAATGTGGTACAATTGCATGATAGGATATTACTAATCTGTTTTAAAATGAAATTTCAATGCAAATGAGTGAATCTAAGAAAAAAATCATTTTGAGTAAGATAACACAGATTCAAAAAGACAAATTTGGTATATATTTGATTATATGTTGAAAATAGCTGCTAATTTGTCAATAAACAGGCTACATCCAACATAAATATAGGGGTTTGGTATAGAGGAAGAGATTGGGAGCTGATTGAATTACCCTAGGAAAGTGAAAATAAAATACATAATTATGAAAGGATGAGTGGGAGGATGAATGTAGAGGAAAAGAAAAGTAAGTTAGAAAAGAAACAAAGGTACATTAGGAACTAAGGGTCATTTTATGGGTTGTAGGGACATTTAATACAGTAAAATTCTTCCTAAATACATGAATATATAAATGTAACCAAAATTGAATTTTCAAATAAAGGAGATGACAGAACCCACCTGGATAGCTTATTATCAAATGAAGTTTCTGATTCTGGGAATAGATTAGATCTAATCAAATGTTTCTCCAAAGGTGCCTTATGGGAACATACAAATAAATCAAGCTAATTCTAAGACTGTTTAGCTGTTCTCCATAAGCTGATTGTAATATTCTATTGTTGAAGATAATATGTATATAACTCACTGAACTCATAGAGTTTAAGCTGGTGCATACTTAAACCTTCACCACTACTGAGTACAGTTCATAGTAGTAAAAGCTCACTACCAAAAGCTAAAGGTAAACACCAACCCACATATAAACCCTTTGACCTACAATATTGACCTAACTAGACAAATAGTGGAACAAAACTTGTAGGACTAACCAACCAGTATCTGATTGATTTTCAGTTCTACTCCATGAGATGGAACCTATCCCTGATATAGCTTGGGTGACAAGGAACCTGAGACAGGCTTAGTATCTAGAAATAACCCAAATATTACTGTTCTTCTAAAGAAATGTAGTTACAAAATGACTCCCAAAGACATTCTGAAATAGTCATAGACCACTGTCTCTTGCTCAGACTTTATCAAAGAAAAATGCTCCTGAAGCAAATGGGAATAAATACAGACACTAGGAGCTCGACAGCAAGGAGTGAAAGACCACTGAACACATGGTGCTAAAAGGGACATCACCATCAAATCCCTCCCCTTAAGCCTCGAGGATCCCTATAAAAATGAGTCATAAAGATTCGAAGAGTCAAAAGTGATGGAGAAGACCAAGCAAAGAAGGCCTTCTAAACACAGCAGGTCTGAGGTATACATGAATTCACATAGATTGTGGCAACATACACAGGTCCAAACAGATCTTTGCCATCTTACGTCCAGAGTAGAAAGGAGAAGAGTACACAGGCAAGATCTACACACAAATGATATCTCCAATTTAATCCACTTACACATGAAAAAAATGTTTTCTTCAATGGAGTCTCCCTGAGTATATAGACAAGTCTTAAGGACAGGGAGTCCTCATGCTTAATAGTAGATGGCCAACACAAAACAAACTCAATGGTATTTTGGAGATTTTATTTTTTTATCACATAGTCCTTTATCTTGTCACTAACATTCTTTTCCTACAGGTATTTTGCTTGCAACTTAAAGCTTTTGATTTTGCCTTTTTAGGGAATTTCTCTGTGTGCCAATGTGTGTGTTTCTATGTTTTTGTATGATTCTTGTGGTTTTTTCTTTGTCACTTTGTTTTTTAGTTGTGTGTTTGTTTTGTACTTATCATCATCATCACCATCGTTGTCATCATTTTTTTTAAGTTTGATTTTTGTCTAACAAGAAACAGCAAAAAAAAAAAACTAATTTTGGGTGGGTATGACGTTGGGAAGATCTGAGAACAGTTCAGCAGTTACAACCACTATCAGAATAAAATTTATCAAAAAATCTATTTTAATAAAGGTTAGATAAAAAAAGCTGAGAAAAATGTATAGCTTTATATAAGATAAATATATAAAGATAACCTTATAACAAAGGTCATTCTATGCATTCAAAATTTTTTATTTTAGTTTGAGAACATGTAATCTTATCTGAAAGAGTAGGGTAGGGATAGTGAGGGCTGCATTCCAGGAGCTCGGAAAGGTTTGGTCAGTAATAAACATGATAACAACAACAAAATTTCAAGTATATGAGACACTTGTCCTGAGCTGCTTTCTTTACAACTCTGTAACCTGAACATTGAAATGCTTCTCAGAACAGCAGCTGAATGTGTTTGAGAAGGCATGTCTCAGGAAAATGCTGGGCGCCACATGAAGAGCTTGGCTGAACAATGATAGCATTAAAGACCATCTTCATCTACATAAGGAACTAAACTACATAATATAGCAATGGCACTTGAGACATATCAGTCATGTTAGGAGAATGAACAACAGCAGATATCTTAAGTAGCATTGCTTGGAAGAATTAACAAGATAAGGTGAAGAGGAAGGGCCAGAAGACTTTGGATAGACAGCATAAAGGAAGACTATGGAACCTTGGGTATAACACAAGCATCTAGGACTGCCTAGGATAGAAACAACTGGGGTAACTCCATAAACAGGCTGCCCAAGCATGCTTCAGCATTGCTAGGGCATAAATGATGATAATGATGATGATGAATCTTAACTGAAGAAATCATGCTTGTCAAGAAGTACTGTAAGAGTTTGAACCTTGTTTCATGGCACTGTATTATTCTGTGTTTGGTGATAACCCTGAGAGGCTTGCTCTTTGAGATAGCAGTTGAATCTGAGGAAAAGGAAAGGTGTGGGTGTTACTGGGAAGAGGGGAAGAAGGGGAGGCTGTGGTTATATGAGTCTTGTATATGTCTTGTATGAGGGAAGAACATTTAAAGAAAGAAATTATCACATTCAAAAAAAGGAGGACTCTAAGTAGAGAAATTCAGTACTAATAACCCTTTCAGTCTTCATATATATCATAATAAGAGATGGTAATTTGAAGTTTATGACTAAATAATTGTAGATTTTACAGAGAGACATGTTTTCCAGGCTTGAGCTGATATTAAATATGACTTAAGCCATAAATTGGAAACAAGTCGGAATTTCCTTAACAGAAAGAGTGGATGATGAAAATGAGGTGTATTTACACAGTGGAGTATTACTCAGCTGTTAAAAATGGTTGAGATTATGTAGACAAATTGTAGGCCTCTGGACAGCAAATTGATGGATCTAGAAAAAAATCATTCTGAGTGAGTTTACACAGACTCTGAAAGATAAATATGGTATGTATTCACTTATAAGTGAAAATAAGTCATTAAGTATAGTGATATTTTACTTGTATTTTAATAAGTAAAACTTGCCTGAAGTCCAGAGAGTAAAACAGCTGTACTGACCAGCTTTACAGAACAGGCAATGAGGACACACACCCTTAATCTCAGTAGTTAAGTTCTTTTCCTTAGACACTGGGCAGTAGAGCTGTATGCCTTTAATCCCAGCACTGGAGAGAAATATAATAAGGGAGGAGAGTCAGCTCTCACATAGAATCTTAGTCTGTTATTCCTGGAGGCAGAGACTGAGTATCATACTTTTCTTTCCTTCAGGTAGAACCCTAATTTCTGTCTCTGGGGTTTTTATTGATCATGCTACATTTAAGTAAATAAATAAAACTAAGCTACAAGTGGTAAACTCAGAGAGATTAGATTAGGTAAAGAGGAGGTTTCTAAAGGGAGAATGTGTGATTACCCTTGGGAGAGAGAATTAGAATCAATTTTGCTCATTGACTGGGGGCAGGTTGGAATGAGAAGAAGAGGGACCAGGTATGGTGGGAAGAAAGGACGGCCACATGTATGGGGGAGAGACAACTGGAATCGTAGAACATTTTGGGGACAATGTGGAAATCTAGTCTAGTAGAAACTCCCAGAATTCTACAAGGATGACCCTAGTAAGGATTCCTAGTAATGAAGGATTTGAAGCCTGAACCGGCCAGCCTCTGTATCACACAGAAATTGCATTGGTAGATCTGTGACACTAACCCAGCCGCAAAACCTTCCACCTACAATCTATTCCCCCAGCAAGATGTGATGGGTCAAATTGCAGCTCTCTGCTGGGCCTTTCCTCTTGGACCTTGGGAAACATTGCAGAAGTAAGAGAGAAGAAAATTGCAGAAGGCAAAGAGGTCAAGAACACCAGAAGAACATGGCCCATAGACATCTACAAATAGGGCTCAGGGCAGCGACTGAAGTGACAGTCTTGGAGCTTGCATGAGACTGTGCAAGGACCGAGCCTGCGTGGGTCTGTGCAAGGACCGAACTTGCATGGGTCTGTGCAAGGACGGAGCCTGCATGGGTCTGTGCAAGGACGGAGCCTGCGTGGGTCTGTGCAAGGACCGAGCCTGCGTGGGTCTGTGCAAGGACCGAGCCTGCGTGGGTCTGTGTAAGGACGGAGCCTGCGTGGGTCTGTGCAAGGACGGAGCCTGCGTGGGTCTGTGCAAGGACGGAGCCTGTGTGGGTCTGTGCAAGGACGGAGCCTGCGTGGGTCTGTGCAAGGTCCTTGGAATGTATTTTTTTGTTGTTCTTGTTGTTGCTTATTGGTTTTGTAGCCTCCCTAACAGTGGGAGTGAGGGTGTCCCTGACTCTTTTGTTTATTCTTGTTGGGGCACTTTTTAGCCCACTGGGTTGACTTGTCCAGCCATGATATGAGGGTTTGTGCCTCGTCTTATAGTATGGAGTCATGCCTTGTTCAATGAATATCCCTAGAAGGCCTGTGCTTTTGTAAACGAAAACAAGAGAAGCAGATCGGGTGAGAGGAGAGTTGGAGGAGGGGCAATGGGATGAGAAGAGGGAGGGGAAACTGCAGTCAGAATGCATTAAGAAAATAAATTGAAGAAAATATTTAAAAAACAAAACTGAATTTAGCATTATCAACATCATCCATAAAAGCAATTTCTTAAGACGTACTTGACAATATACTTGAACAAGAGTCAATATACTGAAAGTTCTCTGGATATTTAAAAGAATTGAATGTACTCCTTACCTTGGATATATCTTCATAGATTTCCCAGTTTATATAACACCACGAATCACACCGCATTATTTTTATCATCAGTTTAGAAGACTGATTTGTTGCCATGTGAAAAGATAGTAAAAATATTGTGCATTGCTATGTGAGACACCTAGTGCTTAACATAGTCTTGAAGCCATTCACTGATGTATAGTAGTGATTTCTATTTCTTTAGAAATGAAACATCTTTTGAGTTAGGCTTTCTGTGCCTCTAATAGAACTCATTTATAAAATCAATAGTTTTCTATTATATGAAATGATTTATACTAGTGAAGACATTCTGTGCATAAGAATACAGCAGTTAGAACAGCATTTGAGATTATAGTAATAATCATCATTTACTTTGACTAAACTGGAATCTTACAGAAGAGACAAGTGAAGACACAACACATATTCTTTGAGAACTAACCACTTACAACAATATTTGAGATTATAGCATTAACCATCAACTCTTTTACTTCTCTGGAATCTTTTGTGAAACAAACAGAGACACAGCATATGTTCTTTTGTAAATAAACATTGTTGGAGAACTCACCAGTAGCTATGCTTTGTTGACATGGCCAATGAGAAGACAGGCTTCCGTGATTTAAGGTTTCTGGTGGCAATGATCCAAATGAGATCTAAAAATTAAGAGGATCAAAATGTTACTTCTTAATTTTATGAAACAATAAAGGTTAAATTATTGTAATAATAGGAGTTATAAAACTGCCAGCTAGAGTGACCTGACCCACAAAACCTTAAGGAGATATTTAATAGAAAACAGAGTTTCCATGGTGTGGGAGATGGACACTCAGAGAAAATATTGTTCTCAGCTAGAATCAATTCAGGACAAATGATCAGGGGCCAATAGGCAGACTCAACAATAAATTGCCATAATCTTTCAAAATGTACCTGTGTAATTTAATATCCATTTGAAAATATCCCTACCCCATTCTAGTTTCCTTAATGTGCTAGGATTGCTGATTTCATTGTCAGGTTCTTGCTAAGACAAAATATAAAATAAAATAAAAATTTAAAAGAAAAGATGTTTCCATAGTCCTGTAACAATTCATAGCACTGAAGCCAGAAATGAATCCAAATAAATACATAGTAAATAATAATACTTAAGAAAATTATCAAAAGGAGTAATTGTCAGACCTTTAAAATATCAGAATGTTAACTGTTCAGTTTTCTTTCATGGTCCTCCTTCTCCTCATTGGTTAGATGGGGTTATGCTCATAAAAGTTCACCTTCTGCAATCAACTGAATTCTCTATGTTATCAAATAAGGAAAATGTAGTACATTTACACAATGGAGTACACACAGCAAAAAAAAAAAATGACATCTTGAAATTTGTAGGCAAATGGACGGATCAAGAAAACATCTTAAGCCGGGCAGTGGTGGCGCACGCCTTTAATCCCAGCACTCGGGAGACAGAGGCAGGCAGATCTCTGGGAGTTCGAGGCCAGCCTGCTTCTACAAGAGCTAGTTCTGGGACAGGCACCAAAGCTACAGAGAAACCCTGTCTCGAAACTCCCCTTTCCAAAATAAAGAAAACATCTTTTTTTTTGAGTGAGGTAACCCAGAACCCAGAACTAGAAAGACAAATATCATATGTATTCACTCATAAATGGCTTTTAAACATAAAGCAAAGAAAACCAGCCTAAAACTCACAATCCCAGAGAACCTAGACAACAATGAGGACTCTAAGAGAGACATACATGGATCTAATCTACATAGGAAGTAGAAAAAGACAAGATCTCCTGAGTAAATGGGAAGCATGAGAACCAAGGGAGAGGGTTGAATGGAAGGGGAGAAGAAGGGAAAGAAATAGAAGAAAATGTATAGCTCAATAAAATCAATTAAAACAATATCCATTTATTTTCTGATTTCAAAATTCAGAAGCAATCTCCTAGCAAATATCACTTGCTTTATGAAATATCCACTAGGGTATATTTAAAACAAATTCTACCCATAAGGCTAAAAACAATATGTAAATGTAACTAGGCAGAGATTTTCAAAAGCAATATATGAATCCATTTACAATTTTCTAAAATTTTATGCACCCTGTATGCTATGCCATTTTTTTTTTTTGGTTTTTCGAGACAGGGTTTCTCTGTGGTTTTGGAGCCTGTCCTGGAACTAGCTCTGTAGACCAGGCTGGTCTCGAACTCACAGAGATCCGCCTGCCTCTGCCTCCCGAGTGCTGGGATTAAAGGCGTGCGCCACCACCCCCCGGCTGCTATATCATTTAAAAGTTTGAAGTAAAGTGTTTGTATGGGAAACATTATTATATTTTCCCACTAATACTTCTAAATTTACATATCCTTGAAAATATTTCAATGACATATAAGCTTAATAAAGTGATAAATAGTATTTAAGAAAACTTGATTAAAGTGTGATATGTTAAAGTGACAAGATAAAAGCTATTATTTTATATATGAACCTAAGACATATTATCAATTTTAAAGTTCAAGTGTATAGAATAGTCACTAATTTAACTTTTATACTACCCACACTAAAGATAATCCACCTTATTTACATTTTGTGTTCCACAAGTTGTCAAATAAAGCATACTATGACAAAAGAAATGTAAATGGTTTAAATGTCACAATAAATTTTCTTGTGACAGTTGATAAAGAAACCACTAATCTTTGTCAAGGACATTTTTGCCACATAGCCTCAAATTAGAATGCATATGTTAAGTGTTGAAATGAGGTTGTGCTAAAGGGTAATAAAACGTCTCTTAAAGATAGATTATAGAATTTCCCCATGTCTATAACCCAAAGTTATTAAACTTGTAAGTAAACAAAGGTTTCATCCAGCACTGTCTGCTGCTATATATCACTCTGCAAATTAAGATCAGTTAAGGTGTCACTTTGACAGCCTCAAATGCCATTGCTCTGATATCAGAGGCACTGTGGGAATGTTTACTCTCCCTGGTGAAGCAGAGCTACAATTGATTCAGGTAGATGGAGATATGGCATATCTCCTTTACACTGTCTTTGCCTGTCATTGCTACTCTCTTATCTAATTTAATTTCCTATGTTCATATTTGTGTGTCACAATGATTTTTATCTCCAAGGGAGTAAAGCTTAAACTGTAATAAGGTTATGTTCACTGACTCAGTGAGGTTTTATACTGGTTACTGTAATGCAACTTTAATCAGTTTCAATATTTCCCACTGTAGTATCTGTCTGGTTACCAATTTACATAGTTCTGAATTATGCAGAATATATTATCTAGAATAACTACTATAAAATTATCTTAACTTACAAGGTTAATATCTTCATCTCATCATATGTATGTAAGAAATGATTGGCAAAATATTTAAAATGCTCTCATGATATTATTTTTATTCTTATTTCATGAGATATATACTTTTAGAAAAGCTATACTCAAATACATAGCAATCTGTAAGATGTTCTCTCTTTCTGTGTGTGTATAAATTAATTATATTATAATCCATTGGTTCAACAAAATAAACATATTTTGAGCATTTTCAAAATACAAAGAACATAATCATGCTAAATGGATTATTAGACTTAATCATAAAATATTAATATAATATGAATAGCCTCATAATCATGCACATATAGACAAATATAATTAGAATTAGTGGGCATCCAAAAGAGGACATGCATTTTAGAATGATTTATGGGAGTACAATGAGTAGTTTGGGTGAGGCAATTTGGATTAATATAACTACATTTAATTATATACATATATAAATTCTGGAGAATAGATAAAATGCTAATAAAATGCTATAATTTATATTCGCATTAAATCGCATTTACAAGGCATGTGATAAAATGACTCCATCCACTATTGTTTGGAGTGTTAGCAAAAATATTTTGAGAGTAACAGCATTATAGACAAAAGGAAAAGAATAGGAAGATAGGGTTTGCAATCCATGCAATTCTTTGTAATAAAAACCAAATCTGCAATAAAGACAAGGTGAAACAAGATGATTTTAAAAATTAGCTTTTTGGTGACAGTAATATCTGTCTGAAACAGTATATAGATGTGTACATAATGCTTATTAGTTTGGGGAGATCCCATTTGTCAAACACTGGCCTTATTTTTCCTTAACCAAAGGCTTAGTAAAATATTCTGTTACCTCCAAAGATAAACATTTCTCTCTGCTTTTGTCTTTTAGCAGCTTCTGGGGATCAGAGCATATATTGAGGGCCTTGAATCCTTTGAATGGAGATTTGTGCACAGTAAGACAAAATAATCTAATTTCATTTACTTAAATGTTGAAGTACAGGTGTACAGCTTTATTTGTGGAAAAACCTGCCTGTTTTACAGTTAGATTCCATGATCTCTGTATCCGCTTTAATGTAACTCCATGATGATTTTATGACTACAGATTTGCATATATGTGTGTGTATGTATGTGCAAAAAGTGAGAAAAGAAAGCAAGAATGTAGTTCTCAATATCAAGTATTGCATATATGAAACTATACTGTTTTTATTTATTAACTTTACATATTATAGAAATCCTCTTAAATAAACAAGGGCCTACACGCAGTGTCCCAACTTGTGATAAAGAGTTAGAAACCTCATATAAACATATAATAATATGTTAGCATCAAAATGAAGGTTACATTTTTCTGTTGTTAATTCACTATGACCAGATGCAAATTGAGAAATAGTGTATTTAAAGGAAAGAAAAATCTAGTGTATTTTAACTTCAAGTTCCACAGGGCTTTATGTCTATAACTGTAAGGATGAACAGTGACAGAGCAGGAAGTTAAGATATCATACTTCAAGCCCACAAAGTTGAGAGAAAATTAATTGTATTTAAGGAAAGATTATAAACCCTCAAAGACCATCAATGGTGGCTTGCTTCATCCAATAAGGCTCTGCATCAGTTCTATAATCTCCCAGTCAACATCACCAAGTATGGCACAAAAGTTAAAACATATGAGGATACAGGGAATGATTCTCATTTTAACTACAAAATTGAACTCCTTACCCTTAAAGAGTCACAGCTATTATGTAAATCAAAATGCACTTAGTACAGATTGAAAAGAATCCTGCATTCTTTCACTGTCTCACAGATGTCCAAATGTCTAAACTCCAAAATTTCTTATGTGACTTAAGGCACTTTATTAACTGTGATTCATTGTTAGCAACAATGAGAATAAAAGGCATACTACTGATATTCTGTGGTCCAGACTATACACTAGCATTCTAAAAGGGGTGCAAGTGAGACATTGGGGGAAATACAGCAGCAAAGGAAGAACAGAATTCAGGAGGGTGGACTCCCAGTTCTATAGCACCTGGTCTGAGGCTGTGGATTTAAATTGGTAGGTCACTGATGGCACCTGGCTATGCTGCCTAAAACCTTCACCTCTGATTTAGTCCTGTTTCGCTCTCTATGTGCACCATTTCTTTTTGGATGACTCATATCTCTGGAATCTTCAACATCTTGAGCTTTCCACTGCAACACAGCCTTTACCTTCATGGCTCCATGCACTGGCTTTTTCACGGGAACTCCATGCCTGCTACATATTGCCTGGTCTCAACAACTATGAAAACCAAAGTGAAAAATCCATGATCTCATTCTTGCAACTTTGATGTCTCCAAATTTATGCCATTAAATGGCACTGCCAAGTTTAGTTTCCAGTTTCTAATAGTAGAATGTGTTGGGAATATAAAACTCACAGATAAATAAGATTGGTTGAAAGAGAGAAGCTTCCCAGCTTTATCTGAATTAAAGTGTATATCAATGCTTTGTATGAGAGTCATTTCCCCTTGGTTTTAAACCCTGGCACTTATTGACTTCAGTTTCCATTGGCAGCAAGTGAAACTATCAAATCTCCAGACTCCATCGTCTTCGAGGAATCTTCTGTGTTTACAGGAACTCCATGACTCCTAGTTTTGTTAAAATTTAAATCCTTTCTGAAAGTAAAATCTATCATCCATAGACTTATGCATGTGTCCTACAGTATTCATGCAAATAAGAGAAGTTGACACAGACCATTAATCAAATCACCAGAATATTGGAGAACTCCCCAATTTTGAAAATAGGTACTTGGTGTATGTGTTTCACAAGTTATTTTGAAGAAATACTCTTGACAGATGAAATAAAGATGAACCAACCAAAACTGTAAGAATAATCAGTAAAAAACATTAAGAGATACTATGAACATCACTACAAGGATCAGAATATTTATTATGAGATTCTGTTCATTCCTGGTTGCCCTGACCTGAAATAACCACACAGAAGCTATAGTATTTGCAATACTGTTTGACCAATAGCTTAAGCATATTTCTGGCTAACTCTTATATTCTGAATTAACCCATTTGTATGAATCTGTGTATCACCATGTGGTTGTGGCTTACCAGGTAAATTTTCCTCCAGTGTCTCTCTCCAGGGGGGCCACATGAACCCTCCACCTGAGACAGACACCGGTTAGAATCTCTGGTGTAGTTTGCTATATGAAACAATTCCATAAATTATTTTTCATCTTTCTTTTCTTATTTGCTTATTTTTTAAGATGACATTTAGAAAAGTCTGTCTAAGTGAATGTGTCCAACCAAATGTTCATTGCTGACAATTTGTTGGATAACTTATAGAACATTTTATTGTTTAGTAAATCACTAAGACATCACTTAAATTGCTCTTTAATTGAAAGTGGAATCTTTTCTCATATCCTATATCCCGACTACTTTTTCCCTTCTTCCAGTTCTCCCAGCTCCTCTGCCCCTTACCCTCTCCCCTGTGGAGACACAAAAATGTGAGCCATTCCCACCCTTTCTGAAGGTCAGAGATTTTAAGCTTGCTCAACGTTGTTGCCTTACTTCTATTTTTTCAAGGCTATTGTTTGTTTCTACCTCAACACAAATGTCCCACCTAGATTTAGATCAGAGAGTTTTACTTTCTCAAAGTTATTATCAACAGGTGTAGCTAATATCCAGACCTTGTATTTCAGGTAGGGAGAAGTAGATATGTTTCAATCCCAAACAGAAATCTAACGATCTAACTAAGTACTTACTCCTTAAGGGAAACAACAATGGATTTCACCCAGGAGTGATTTGGCTACAGAATGTGTTGGTCTAGGTTGTGAGTGTTACTTGTCTTATTCTAGCAACAGAATGGTTAACTAAGAATTTAGGCTGCAACCTTCAACTGGTATGTTCATTTCCTTCTATCCTGTTAATGCAGTTTTTTTTATCTTACTCCTACTTTTGGGGGTTAGAGGTATTTTAGAACAATTTCAGTACTTTCCCAAGTTTCTGTTTTATTATTTTCACCTGTTAAGATGAGGCAAGCAGGCCTGCTTTTTGTCCTGCCCGGGTCCCGGACGGCTAGCTTAGCCCTGGAAATAATAACACGGAAACTGTATTCTTTTAAACACTGCCTGGCCTGTTAGCTCTAGCCTCCCCAGTTCTAGAGCTAACTCTCACATCTTGATTAACCCATTTCTAATAATCTGTGTAGCACCACGGTGGCTTACCGGGAAAAATTCAGATGTCTGACCTGGTGGCTGGCTCCATGGTGGCTTCTCGCCTCACTACCTTCTACCTCCCAGCATTCTGTTCTGTCTATTCCACCCACCTATGTTCTGACCTATCAGACTAAGCAGTTTCTTTATTAATTAACCAGTGAAAGCAACAGATAGACAGATGACCCTCCTCCATCATTCACCCATGTCTTTATTCTCTTTATTTACTTTTCTAGTCCCCATGCCCCTACGCTGGTAAGTGGTAGTCCTGTTGAAGCTGGTCTCTGATACTCCTACAGATTCTCCCCCCCCAAAAAAAAAGAACAGGCCTCCAAGAGACAATAACCAAATATGACAATGCAATAAGGCATGGCAAAATCCTTCACACTTAGACCAGAAAAGGTAACCCAACAGGGCGAAAAGAGTCCTAGAGCAGAAAAAAAGAGTCAGACGCACACATTCCCTCACTTAGCAGTCCCACAAAAATAAGCTAACAGCACCACGTAAATGCAGAGGATATGCTACAGGTGCCTGCGGGAAATGTACTTGATGCTTCAGATTCTGTGAGCCCATATGTGTCCTACTTAGACTATTCAGTGAGACATGTCCTTCTGATGCCCTGCATCCTCTCTGAATCCTACAAATTTTTCTCCCCATCTTCTTTGGGATTCCCCAAGCTCCAGCTAGAGGGAAACGAAGGAGGCCTCCAATTTCAGCTCTCTGTACATTTAAAGACAGACCGAAAGTCTCTGCTTCTGTTCCCTTCAGCAAGCAAAAGCCTCCTCATGAAGTCAAAAACTGCACAAGGCAGTGATCTATAACACTGTTGTAGAATATCCTTAAGATTCCCCCTAATTCAAACTTTATCTCCCCACATTTCCTCCCTTTATGCAATCTCTGTCTCCACCTGTTCCCTCCATCTTAAGTTCCCATATATATCCCAAATATCCCACAAAATCTATTTTATTTCCCTTTCCAAGGTAATGCAAGTATACCACCTAGACCCTTCCTCTTTCTCAGCCCACTCTGAGTCTATAGATTGAACTGAATTAATGATTAATATACCCACTAACAAGTGAATCATGACCATATTTGTCCTTCTGGGTAAGGATTGTTCGATTTCGGATGATTAATTTCTAGTTCCAGTTTCAGTTGCCTGAAATTTCAGAAAGTGTGTGTTTGTGTTTCTGTGACAGCTGAGTAATACTCCATGGTGAAAATGTCCTCATTTTCATTATCCATTTCTATTTGAGGGACATATAGGTTGTTTCTAATTTTTGGCTCTCATGTATAAAGCCAAAATGAACATAGTTGAGCCAGAGTCCTTGTGATAATAAGATGTGTTCTTTGAGTGCCCCAAGAGTGGTATAACTATTTCTTGAGGTAAACCAATTCCTAATTTTCTGAGTAACTACCATTGTGATTTTCATAGTAGCTATGTAACTTTTCACTCTCATTAATAATAGAGTAGTGTTCCCCTTGCTCCACGTCATCACCAGTGTGGGCTGTCACTTGTGTGACTGAACTTAGCAATTCTGAGAAGTGTAAGATGGTTTTACAGAGCAGTTTTTATCTGCATTTCCCTGATGGCTAAGGATGTTGAATATTGCTTTGAGTTCTTTTCAACCATTCGAGTTCGCTCTTTTGAAAATACTCTGTTTAGATTTAAACTCCATTTTTAATTGGATTATTTGGCTTGATGATGTCTCATTTCTTTAATTCCTTATGTGTTTTAGATACCAGCCATCCACTGGATATGGAATTGGTGAAAATATTTTCACACACTTTAGGCAGCCATTCTTTCCTGTTGACAATATCCTTTTTCTTACAAAAACTTTTCAGTTGCATGAGGCCCCATTTGTTCATTCTCAGTCTTAGTGCCTGAGCTATTGATGTTCAGTTTAGGAAGTGTTCCCCTGTTTTAATGCATACAAACTATTCTTCTATATGGAGACACCTAGTTAGAACAGTACCATTTGTTGAAAATGTTTTCTTTTTCCATTGTGTATTTCTGCCTTCTTTTTCAAAAAAAAAATAGCTACAAATATGTGCCTGGATTTACATCTAGGTCTTTGATTGAATCCAGTGATCAACCTGTCTCTTTTTGTGTCAATACCATGTAGTTTTTTTTTACAAGAGTGGTATAGTAGAGCGGTAAAACAGGAATGGTAATAACTCAGAATGTAGGCATGTAGAGATATGAAATTTCCAAACAGAACCTTTTCCATTGTGATGCATAAGCTTGAAATAATTTTTATTTAATCCTATTAAGTATTTAATTTTTTGAATTGTTTTTTTCTTGACAAAGTAGTCATTCAGTAGGGAGTTGTTCAGTTTCTATGAACTCGTAGGCTTTCTGCTGTTTCATTGTTGAAATGCATCTTTAATCCATGATGCTCTGATAAGGTACAAGGGTTATTTCAATTATCTTGTTTCTGTTGAGATATGCTTTGTGATTGAGTATGTGGTCAATTTTGAAGTTCTACAAAGTGTTTTTATATATTCTTTTGTGTTTGGGTGAAAAGTTCTGTAGGTATCTGTTAGATCCCTTGGGTTCAAAATGTCTGTTGGTTTCAGTATTCCTCTGTTTAGTTTTTGCCTGAGTGATCTGTCTGTTGTTGAGAATCAGGTATTAAAGCCTCTCACTATCAAAGTGTGAGAGTCAATGTGTGCTTTCAGCTTTAGTCATGTTTCTCTTATAAACAGGAGTGACTTTGTATTTGGGGAATAGATGTTAAGAATTAAAATATCAGGGCTGGAGAGATGGCTCAGTAGTTAAGAGCATTGCCTGCTCTTTCAAAGGTCATGAGTTCAATTCCCAGCAACCACATGGTTGCTCACAACCATCTGTAATGAGGTTTGGTGCCCTCTTCTGGCCTGAAGACACACAGAGACAGAATATTGTATACATAATAAAATAAATAAATATTAAAAAAAAGAATTAAAATATCATTTTAGCGAATTTTTAAATGGGTAAGTATGAAGTGTCTTCACCATCTCTTCTGATTAATTTTGGTTTGAAACATATTTTGTTAAATATTAGAATGGCTACAACAGTTTGTTCCTTAGTTTCCTTGACTTGGAAAATCATTTTTCAATATTTTACTGTGAGGTAATATCTATTTTTGGCATTGAGTTATGTTTCTTGCATGAAACAGAATGATAGGACTCATATTTACATTCATTCTGTTTTTACATGTCTTTTTGGGGGGAATTGAGTCCATTAATTTGTATTGATATCAGCGACCAATGAGTGTTAATTTCTCTTATTTTATTGGGATTATTGATGGTAGTGTTGATGATCATGGTGACGATGTGTGTGTGTATTTTCCTTATTTTGGATTCTACTGGTGGCTATATCAAAGGAGCAGGAAGTGACAAGTGAAGTACATTGTGTCAGCCCACCAGGAGGAAAGTTTCTGATGGCTCAATCTCAGAAAGGACCTGAGACAAGAGACTCTAGAATGTCTTTTGCCTCTGTTGTGCCTGTACATGTTTTCTGCTTTGATCTCTTTTTGGTATCTGGCATAGTATGAATAGATGTGGGGAAATCCCCACTGCCTGTAATGTAGTGTGTCTATCTCATGGATACATCTTATACTACTGGGAATTTTTACCTATTGTTTGTCTTGAAGGTAAATCTCACCTAAGCTGTACTGTCTAATTGATAATAATAGTGTTAAATTATACAGAATTTTGTTGAGTAAAAATTACTAGAAGGAAATACTACACAGCGAGGGACTCTGAGTTTCACCTATGGAGCTACATAGACCATAGCTCAAGGTCATGATTAAGAGAAAGAAATGAGTTCCCAGGAGACTTAATACTGAAAGATGCAGTCATGGGTTTCTGTGTGCATCATTAGCTGAAACAATGCTTTCAAATAACATCAGGTTACTTCAGATGTTTTCACAACAGCTTTGAAATGAAAAACCCTAGAACAATCTAAAATTCAAAAGGAAACAACTGAGGAAAAAAATACAAAGCACCTCATTTGTTACTAGCTGACATACTTTCCTTGCTGGCTTGGTTAATGATAAAAAGTGATGATTAATTCCTGATGCCCATTTCTGCCCTCAATTTCCTGATATAAAAAAACTGCTAATGAATGGGTATGTACCCTAAATATTTAAAGTAAAGCTGACTGATTCTTAAAAATACATAAAATTTATTATTAAATAATAATAAAGTAGTTAAATAAATAAAATTGATTATTAAAATATGTAAAATTTAGGTTTTTGATTCCTTTAAAATTCCTTATAAAAATATAATTCAAGATAAATAATAAAGTAATTGGCCCTTTTTTTTGTAACTGCCAAGTGTAGTCTGCCAATAAAAGACCTGAAGAGAATACCTTATTATCCCACATGGTTAATCTGTAACAAGCTGATTGAATATAAATGTAAATGGGTTTTTGGAACAATATAATGAAGAAAATTATATAATTCCTGTTTTCTTTTAAATGTCTTAAATCTTTTGCTGACCATTTCACTTAGAGGGCTATTATTCTACAAATTATCATAACCATTTAAGAAAATGATTGTCCAAAAATGCATTCTATTACCACACAACACTGCTGCACATCTGCCCAGAAAAGATTATCATATGATCTCAAAACTGATCGGCTCTGTTGCTCAACTTATTTTGCTATTTTAAAATAAAAAGAATATTTATAAACATTAAATGTGAGATTAGAATAACATTTCTTGAATATACTTTAGGCAATAATTTGCTATTACACTAATATATTTATTTCTCATTTTTGTTTAATAGTTTGGTAAGTCATAGCATAAAAGAAAAAATGCAACAAATATGAAAACTCTGTATAGCATTGTACAAAATTTTGCTATGAGGAATAACTTGGAGAAAAGATGAGGAAGTATATGATCCTATTTCATTGCATACGTAGATGAAATTTTCTGAAATACAAATGAATATATAGATTATTATTTAATTTTAAAGGAAATTTTGATCTCATTTTGAGTATCAAAATGAAGAAAATTATATAATTCCTGTTTTCTTTTAAATGTCTTAAATCTTTTACTGACCATTGGCAATCCTTTTTATCAGAGGAAATACACTTTGAATAGTATGTATGTATATGTATATATATTTTTTATATGTTTGAAAAATATGGATAGAGACGTTGTCTAAAACAATTAACAACCTACTTTACAAAAAGTGTATCCATGTGTTGTATAGAAAATGTTTTACATTTTTAAACAGATTTACCATTGTTAATTAATATAGAATTTTCAATATCTTATACTGAAAATAATATTTATGAGAATATATTTGTTTGTATCTATTAAATATTATGTAAATATTTAATATATTTTCTATAAAGTACCTTTGTATTCATGAGAAAGAATGTCATATTTCAGGAAATTTAAAAATATCTCCCTTACAGATTTAATTTTGAGTAATAATATGTATCAAAAAATAATGGAATTATGTTGGAGTCAATCAAACTTAGAGTGCATTTGAATTTAGTTCTTTGTGCTCAAGGAACTCAAGGTTATGTACAGTGCTTTTAAAAACTATTATCTGAATATGGATTGCTTTCTAAATCCCTTAAATTGATGGAATTATGATCAAATAGAAGATTAGCATACTACTCTAAAATGTTCAAAAATGATTTATTAAACCATTCAAATCAAACTTGAGAAGAAGAGTAAATGTTCCTTAAATATGTACTTTACAAAATTGTAATATGACATCATATTAACACATACATTAAAATATTTGAAATTCATGAATTTTAATTTCTCTTGGCTTATTTTTATTACTTCTTTTTAGAATTCTGTGTGGTGTGTTCTTTTGTTTTGTTTTGTTTTGTTTTTATTGAGAAAAAGAAAAAAAAGTTTCCGCCTCCTCCCAGCCTCCCATTTCCCTCCCCCTCCTCCCATCCTTCTCCCCCTTCCCCCACTCTTCTCCCCCTCCCTCTCCAGTCCAAAGAGCAGTCAGGGTTCCCTGCCCTGTGGAAAGTCCAAGGTCCTCCCCCCTCCGTCCATGTCTAGGAAGGTGAACATCCAAACTGGCTAGGCTCCCACAAAGCCAGAACATGAAGTAAGATCAAAGCCCCGTGCCATTGTCCTTGGCTTCTCATCAGCCCCCATTGTTCGCCATGTTCAGAGAGTCCGGTTTTATCCCATGCTTCTTCCGTCACAGTCCAGCTGGCCTTGGTGAGCTCCCAATAGATCAGCCACACTGACTCAGTGGTTGGGTGTACCCCTCGTGGTCCTGACTTCCTTGCTCATGTTCTCCCTCCTTCCGCTCCTCATTGGGACCTTGGGAGTTCAGTCCGGTGCTCCAGTGTTGGTCTCTGTCTCTATCTCCATCCATCATTAGATGAAGGTTCTATGGTGATATGCAAGATATTCGTCAGTATGGCTATAGAATAGGGTCATTTCAGGTTCCCTATCCTCAGCTGCCCAAGGAACTAACTGGGGACATCGCCCTGGGCACCTGGGAGCCACTCTAGGTTCAAGTCTCTTTCCAACCCTAAGGTGGCTCCCTTAACTAAGATTTGTGCTTCCCTGCTCCCCTATCCAACCTCCCTTTATCCCAATCATCCTGTTTCCCCAAGTTCCCCCCATCCTCCCCTTCTCATTTTTCTTTCCCCATCTCCCCTTACCCCCATCCCAACCCACCCCACCCCCAAGATCCCATTTTTTTTTCCCGGCAATTTTGTCTACTTCCCATAGCCAGGAGGATAATTATATGTTTTTCTTATTTAGCTTCTTTAGGATCACCAATTATAAACTCCATGACCTTTATTTATGGCTAGAATCCAATTATGAGTGAGTACATACCATGTTCATCTTTTTGGGTCTGGGTTACCTCACTCAGGATAGTGTTTTCTATTTCCATCCATTTGCATGCAAAATTCGAGAAGTCATTGTTTTTTACCGCAGCGTAGTACTCTAATGTGTATATATTCAACACTTTCTTCATCCATTCTTCCATTGAAGGACATTTCGGTTGTTTCCAGGTTCTGGCTATTACAAATAATACTGCTATGAACATAGTTGAACAAATGCTTTTGTCATATGATAGGGCATCTCTTGGGTATATTCCCAAGAGTGGTATTGCTGGGTCCAGGGGTAGGTTGATCCCGAATTTCCTGAGAAACCGCCACACTGATTTCCAAAGTGGTTGCACAAGTTTGCATTCCCACCAGCAATGGATGAGGGTACCCTTTTCTCCACAACCTCTCCAGCAAAGGCTATCATTGGTGTTTTTTTTTTTTTATTTTAGCCATTCTGACAGGTGTAAGATGGTATCTTAAAGTTGTCTTGATTTGCATTTCCCTGATCGCTAAGGAAGTTGAGCATGACCTTAAGTGTCTTTTGGCCATCTGAACTTCTTCTGTTGAGAATTCTCTGTTCAGTTCAGTGCCCCATTTTTTAATTCGGTTAATTAGCATTTTAAATTCTCGTTTCTTGAGTTCTCTATATATTTTGGAGATCAGACCTTTGTCTGTTGCGGGGTTGGTGAAGATCTTCTCCCAGTCAGTGTGTTGCCTTTTTGTCTTAGTGTGGTGTGTTTTTATAGTATTCACTCCACCAACCCTCTGGAGATCTATCCCCTCTTTTCCTGTTCACAAATTCTCTGTCCTCTTTTGTTTTGTGTGTGTGTGTGTTGTTTAAATCCATTAAGTATATTTTTCATGCCTAGAGATCTTGCATGTGTGATCCTCTATGGAAGCATGGTCAGTTTATCAGTAACTGCAGACTTAAGAAAACTGATGGAGCACATAATGAGGCCATTATTGTAGATACAAAGCTGGAGGATCTCCATGACACAGGGCAACAACAGGTTATCCAAGGTAGTCCCAGAAAGAACCCAGTATAATTAGTATACAGAAGCCAGAGGACATGAATCAGACGAATAGCTGATGGCAATGAACACTTAGAAGTAAAGATTTATGGGCTGAAAGGTTAACTGTGAGATTTACCACTAGAGCTTCCACAACAAGATTTCCTTGCTTTCTTTTAAATTTTATTTTACATTGCAAGGGCAGAGGGCAGATATCAAGGGATGGAGAGATGAATGATATCAATATGCAGGATATGAAATCCACAAATAATCTATTTAAAAAGGTAAAGAAAAGAAAAAGAAAACTGAAGATTTCTCTTTCAGCAGCTATTTGCTGCTCTTGGGCTTTTGGAGAAAAAGGGCTGTGATATCAAAACCCCAACTTTAAAAAAAAACTATCAACAAGCACTTATTCTCTGTGCTTTGATCAGTTGTGGTCTTTGTTAATCACCAAGTACTTCAAATGTAAGATTCTCCAAAGAGGGCAAAGAGATTATTTAATCCATAAGTATTATGGTTTTTCAAGACAGGATTTCTCTGTATAGCCCTGACTGTCTTATCCTGGAATTCATTGACCTCAAACTTAGAGATCTTTTCTTCCCTGTCTCATGAGGATTAAAGGAATGCTCCACCACCTGAATCAGAATATTCTTTCCTATTGGGTGAGAAGTAGATAACAAATTTGATTCTATTTTATCTTCTCCCTATTATTCATGTGACATAGTGTATGGCCTGTGGCTATGTCAGAGGAGCAGCAGTTGGGAATTGAAGTTGGAGATGTCAGGCCACCAGGAGGAATATTTCTGATTGGTGATTCTCAAACAGACAAGGCCCAAGACCAGAGACTCCAAAATGTCTTTGGCTTCTACTGTGCCTTTACAAGTTCACAGCTGCCAACTTTCTCTCGTATCTGTCATGGTATGATTAGGCATTGGGCGGTCCCCACTGCTTGTAATGTGGTGTGTTAATATCATGGAAATATCTGATTCTATTGGGCATTTTTACCTGTGAAGTATAATGAAAGTAATTTCTGCTTAAGCTGTACTGTACATTTCTGCCCTGCCTCCTAATATAAGAAACTATTAAACTATTAGGTATGTATCCTAAAGATTTAAAGTAGAGATAACTGGTTCTTTTTCATATATTACCTTTGAAGGTAAGTAATAAAGTGATTGGTCCTTTATACCAGTAAAAAAAAAAGTCTTGCTTGCTAACACTGTTAATATATAACAAATTACTTGAGTGTGAATGTATGTGGGTTCTTTGGATAGTTCATTTTTCACTTGTAATATGTAAAATGTTTAATCGTGTTAATGGATACAGAAAACATGCTGTTTTTTTTTTAACTTGCATTCATTGCAATCGTTCACTTGAAAATAAAATGTAACCACATTTTCATTTTTATGTTGTTTGAAATATTTTGCTGTGGTATGTAAGCTGTAAGGGAAAAGATAATGTTAAATGAGTTAGAAGGAAATCATAAAGAATAAGAGAGTTAGAAGGAAAACATCAAGAATAAAGACAGAGGTAGAAGGAAAACATCAAGATTGAGAGAAGGAATGCATCAGGAAAATAAAGACTAAAGAATGCAAAAGAAGGAAAAAGTAAAAATCTGAAGGAAACCACTAAGAGAGTGAATGAGTGTCTTTTTTTTCTTACCTACCTCTAATAAAAATGTCCTACTCTGTGGATTCCCTATGATCCCTGTGCTTCTGGAGGCTGCCCCCTAGGCTACAACAGTGTGTTCTTAAGTGGCATGTACTCAGTTATAGAGCCCTCACTCATCTGAAATAAACACTCAAATCTACAGTGCCTCCTACTTTTTAATCCTAGAAACTTGTTTCCATATCTACTTTTCTTTTTGGTGACTTTTGTTTGAAAACCAAACTATCTAATACTAAGATACACATCAAGTTTTTTTCCATATCAGGCTTTTGTAAATTGTTTTCTTAAATACAATGTTGTTTAATAAGATAATTTTTATTGCTATTTATATTAGGCTTTATCTCAATCTGATGACCACTGATAGTTTCCATTTTCTCTCATGTTATCTCATCTTTGGTGTACTGAGTAAATTTTACTGAATATTAAATTCTTATCATGAACATGATGACTTATCTCATACCTTATTGTTATAAAAATACATGCTTTATTAAAAGCAAAATAATAACTTGTATAATAAGAAGATAATAAACTGTTTGTACAGAGTAAAAGGCAATAAAGTCAAAATCAAGTGTTGGTTTATATTGAAAACACATGATGTGTTGAAGGGAGATCACTTGTTCGTTTCCTGGCTGCTTGGCAGCTCAGACCCAAAAAAAAAAAAATCACACAGAAATTATATTATTTAAATCACCATTTGGCCTATTAGCTCTAGCTTCTTTTATAGGCTAACACTTATATCTTAATTTAACCAATCTCCATTAATCTTGCATCATCACGAGGTCATGGCCTACCAGCAAAGTTTCAGCCCATCTGTCTCGGGCTGAGGCTCCATGGCTTCTTCCTGACCCGCCTCCTTCCACCCAGCATTCAGTTTAGTTTTTCCCATCTAGCTCTGTTCCTCTATAGCTCTGCTATAGGCCCAAAGCAGTTCCTTTATTAACATATGGTATTCACAGCATACAGAGGGGAATCCCACATCAATGATGATTATGACCAACAACTGAGGAGGCAGAAGAAATCATAGTCACTGTATGGAAGTCACTTTCTAATGTCATTGTTTCCATGTTTAAGTGACTGTTCATGGAGATGTATCTGCCAAAAATATATTTCCAGTATTTTCTAATGGGAAAACTTATGGAACTAAAAATTATCAAAAGACCCTATTCATGTTTTCTGTGACAAAAAATGCATTAATAATAACTTATTTCTTCCTTTTTATCATTACAGATATTATTCCTCTGTTCATGACTTCCAAGTCTCATAGTAAGAAAAAGAATTAGGCCGGGTGGTGGTGGCGCACGCCTTTAATCCCAGCACTCGGGAGGCAGAGGCAGGCGGATCTCTGGGAGTTCGAGGCCAGCCTGGTCTACAAGAGCTAGTGCCAGGACAGGCTCCAAAGCTACAGAGAAACCCTGTCTCGAAAAAAAAAAAAACAAAAAAAAACAAAAAAAAAAAAAACAAAAAAAAAAGAAAGAAAAAGAATTAGATGTAGTGCCCATATATTTTCTAGCACTCACTTCTCCACTGTGGAAACTTACTTGCTATGAAGGAATATGTAGCTTTACTGGAATTGAAAATCTAGGGTTTAAAACCAGACAGCCAGATATCCATCTCATTCTGCCCTCTTTGCAAACTTAGTTTCTTCATCATTGGAAAATGAAAATTTATCCCTTTATTTCTACATAATAGTGACATCTATACAACATAAATTAAGACATAGAGTCAGAAAGAAGTTAATTGCCTTGCTGAGGGATACATAGTAAATCAATGCAGAATTGGTTATTAATGGATTCTTGGTTAACAAATAACTTCCCTACAGGAACATAAAATAATGTAAATTAAAATTTAATCTGCCCAAATAAAAAAAAAGTTCTAAAACATAAATTAGGTACAAAATGTTGGTCTCACTAAGATAGGATAGATGTGGAGTATTTTCTCTGAATTTGTCATATGCAAATGAAGTAGACATTGTTGATGTATTTATTTCCTATATGTATTGTGTATAGTTGTGCTTATTGTATGCAGTTTTTCCTATATTAGTTACAGCTTTTTTTTTCTTTTCTTTTTTTTTTTTTTTGGTTTTTTGAGACAGGGTTTCTCTGTGGGTTTGGAGCCTGTCCTGGAACTAGCTCTTGTAGACCAGGCTGGTCTCGAACTCACAGAGATCTGCCTGCCTCTGCCTCCCAAGTGCTGGGATTAAAGGCGTGCGCCACCACCGCCCGGCTAGTTACAGCTTTATTTTTAATTTTAGACAAAAACCAGAAATGTAGTGGCATTGTGCTTGCCTGGGGACCAGGAAAATCAAACAGCCACATTGGCCAGCCTTACAGACCAGGCAAAAATAATCACACTAGCTTGCCATAGAAAGCAGACAGTAATGGTGCAAGCCTTTAATTTCAGAACTTGAGAGGATTATAAAATGAGAGGAAACAGCTCTCAGTCACACTCTCATTCTGAGATTTTCTGGAGGCAGGATCGCCATTTTCAGACTCAGGTCAACGTAAGACCAGTGACTGACAGCTTTCCTTTTTGGGTCTTCAGCTTGAACCCCAATTTCTCTCTCCAAGTTTTTATTAATCGTGCTTCAGTGTTTTCAAATATCTAAGCAAAATGTCTGAGGCATTAGAATATTTATCAGTAATGAACATCTGCACCTTCACTCAGGATTTCATCTAATTCACACAAAATCCAACTGCAAGATTTTTTTTTTTTGGTTTTTCGAGACAGGGTTTCTCTGTGGCTTTGGAGCCTGTCCTGGCACTAGCTCTTGTAGACCAGGCTGGCCTTGAACTCACCAAGATCTGCCTGCCTCTGCCTCCCGAGTGCTGGGATTAAAGGCGTGCGCCACCATCGCCCGGCTTGCAAGATTTTTTTAAAATCAATATATCATTTTAAAAATTAAAAATTGTCACTCAGTGGTATTATGGAATACATAGATAAAAATTTAACATCCACACCCACACATACACATAAACACAGACAAGCAAACACAGGCAAGCAATAAGTATTTCTCAGGTTGAGCTGTGTTTCTTTTAACTTTAGTTGTTTTGCATTGTATTTCCACTAAAATTAAACATGTGTCACTTAATGTTTTTTAGTTAAGTTTCCTTGTAAAATTCCAATTGGAATAGGTTTTATAATATTTTCTTGACCTTATAATGTTCATTGTATTTGTATTATAAAAGACAATATACACTTGATCTTTAATTTTATAATAAGAAATTATCCAATGATTAAAAAGTGAAACTTTTCTTCCTCAATATTTGAAATGACTGTGTTTGGCAAAGTTGTGGATTAGACTGTTTAAAAAAATTACAAACTAATTACCAGCCAAACCCTCTGAAATTTCATGAACTATAATGTAAAATAGGTAAATTACCAAAAAAAGCTAGAGACTTTCACTGTGTAAAATGAAAGTGGTAATCACAGTGGGTAAAATGTAATAACAAATATTGGTCTCTTATAGTGAAGTCTGTATAGGCTATAAACAGCCAATCGTTTATAGGGGTTTCCTTCCATTCCTGGAAATAGGCTTTGCTGCAGAATCATCTCATGTAAAGTATATTAAACAATGAAATAGTGAATATTCTACTACTTAACATGAGTGATATAGAATGAAATCACATTTTGAACTTCATTTGAAAATAAGGCATGTGTTAAGTGTTTATAAATTAAATTAAATTGTTTTATATTAGTTGTGCTAATTCAGGGTATATGTTCTTAACATTTTTGAAAGCAGTCTCTTATTTTCTGCTTGGTTTAAAAATACACAATAACCTATTTTAATTTTATAATAATATTGTCTATTTATAATCTGTGGCATTAGATGTGGCTTTCTTATTGACAGGTGCTAGTATTAATATACTAATAAGCATCACACCAAGCACTGTTGTATAATTGGACATACCAGCACATCTCATATATATCACCATCTCTTACACATTTTACCTTCTCTTTGATATCAACTAGATCTTACATATATTGGTGCCCTGAAAATACATTATAGCAACACAATATCATATATATAAGTTTGATTTATGTTTCATTTCCAGTAACATTTTGATAGGTTTTGTTAAACAAGATTTTTGTTTTCCAAATTCATACATGGTACATTATTAACATGGGATTCCTCCTCTGTATGCTTTGAATGTGTTTCATTACCAGTGTTTAATAAAGAAGCTGCTTTGGGGGCTGGTGAGATGGCTCAGAGGTTAAGAGCACTGGCTGCTCTTCCAGAGATCCTGAGTTCAATTCCCAGCAACCACATGGTGGCTCACAACCATCCATGGTGAGACCTGGTGTCCTCTTCAAGGTAGAATAATGTACACATAATCAATCAATCAATCAATCAATCTAAAAAAAAAAGAAGAAGAAGAAGCTGCTTCAGCCTATGGCAAGATGGAATATACCCAGGCTCGAAGAAATAGAGAGAGAGACTGAGTAAGTGGAGTCAAGGAGATGCCATAAAACTTCCAAGGAAGACACATGTCTTGGAAAGTTACAATTAAACCACGAGACTCGTGTAAAATACAAAATGTTAAGAATGGGTTAATTTAAGATATGAGTTAGTTAATAAAATGCCTAAGCTAATATTAATTAATCTTCCAATTAACAT
Source organism: Neodon shergylaensis (assembly GCA_025134845.1). Taxonomy (NCBI): domain Eukaryota; kingdom Metazoa; phylum Chordata; class Mammalia; order Rodentia; family Cricetidae; genus Neodon; species Neodon shergylaensis. The sequence continues at coordinate 10,290,750 of JABTXL010000002.1, forward strand.
AATTTTGTGATATTATTCGGGTCTTGGCAACCAGAAAATGAGCGAGTAGTCTCTGTCTATACATTATCTTGAAGATTATCATGGCTAATAGAAGCCTAATGATGTAAAACACTAATTAAATCCCAGATCACATCTTTAACCTCTCCCCCTCCAATCTCAGCATTAGCAAGGCAGCTGGACTCTGCCTCAACCTCGGAAAGAAAAGCAATGCTCTATTAAACTTCACCAACCTTCAGGCATGTGAGAGACATGCCTCCAGGCTGTGCCCCAACCTCTGCCATCCATTGGACGCTGTATAGGCACGACCCACTCTGCTGCCCAACCCTAAATACCTGTATATCCTCCCCATGGCCAGCCCTCACCACCTCAACCCCAGCAGACTACATAGGCACAGGTGCAAACCACATCAGTTGGAAAACCAGGCCAGTATCTGGCCTCTCAAATGAACTTCCCTGAAGTCCACAAGGAACTCAACCTCAGGGCACCTCTTGTGCCACTTGCCTTCCCATCCCAGCATCAGCATGGGACCTGGACCCTGCCCCAACCTCTGGTGAAAATGTATTGCTCTGGTGAACTCGCTACCAGCCAGTAGGCAGGGTACAGACCCGCGTTCAGGCTGTGCTCCAATAACTGCCACTACTGGATGCTGATCCAGCAAGACTCTGCCTCCCAACTCCATGCACCAGAGCATCCTCCCTGTGGCCAGCCCTTCCCCGCAACTCCAGCAGACTACATAGGCACAGACATAAACCACATCGGTTGGAAAATCAGTCACAGATCCAAACCAAAAATTGTGGAAGGACAGGCAGAGGCAGAAGCCACACCAGTTGGAAGAAAAGAGGAAAAAGACGTAGGAATAAAGTCAACATCTAAAAGGGAAATATGGCAGCACCAGAACCCAGAGAACCTGAGCATATCAATGCAGTTGAAACACAAGTAAACAAACTTAAAAATCACTTTATGAAGATAATAGAGGATTTTAAAAAGAAGTGAATTTTTTAAAGAAGTCGAGGAAAGAATAAACAAAAATTTGGAAGAAATCAATAATTTCAATAATGAAAGCAAACAAAATCAAGAACAAAAATCATCAAACAGTTGAAGGAAAAGGTTCAAGACTTGAAAACTGAAATAGAAACAATAAAGAAAACACAGACCAAGGGAATTCTGGAAATAGGAAATCTGTGTTAGCAAACAGGAACTACAGATGCAAGAATCACCAACAGAATACAAGAGAAAGAATAGATAATCTAAGGCTTTGAAGATATGATAGAGGAAATAGATTCACCAAAGGAAATGCTAAATCCAATAAATTCCTAAAGCAAAACATCAAGAAAACCTGTGGCACCATGAAAAGATAAATCTTAAAAATAATAGGGATAGAAGAGGAAGATGGTTTACTAACAATAGAAGACCATGGATGCCAGCCCAGATTAGTATATCCAGCAAAGCTTTCAATCAACATAGATAGAGAAAACAAGATTTTTCACAACAAAATCAGATTTAAACCAAACTATCCACAAACTAGCACTACAGAAAGAACTAAAAGGAAAATTCCATATCAAAGAACTCAGTTTAATTCACAAAAACAGAGGCAAAAGAAAATATTCCAGCAAAATCCAAAGAAGTAAAACACATACACACTACTATCACCACCACCAAAACCAAATAGTAATAATAACAATAATAATAATAATAACAGGAATTAACAAAGACTGATCAATAACATCTCTTAGTATCAATGTACTCAATTCACCAATAAAAAGACACAAGCTAACAGAATGGATATAAACACAGGATCTGTTTATCTGCTACATAAAGAAACATATTTCGACTTCAAAGTCAGATGTTACCTCAAAGTAAAGAATTGGGAAGTGATTTTTTTTCAGCAAAGGATCCTTAGAAGCAAGCGAGTGTAATTAACCTAAATTCTAACAAAATAGACTTCAAACTGAAATTAATAAAAAGAAATGTAGAAGGACATTTCATATTCATCAAAGAAAAGATCAATAAAAATGAATTCTCAATTCTGAAATTTATATTCCAAATGCAAGGGCACCCACAGTTGTAAAAAAAAATACTAAGGCTTAAATCACACATCAAACCCCAAACACTAATAGGGGGAGACTTCAACACTCCACTATCTCCAATAGACAGGTCTGCAAGCCAGAAACTTAAAAGGGAAATAAGGGAACTAAAAGATGCTATGATTCAAATGAACTTAATAGACATCTATAGAAAAATTTACTGAAACACAACACAGACTACTAATATAATGACATCTTGAATTTTGCAGGCAAATGGATGGAGCTAGAAAAATTATTTGTGATGGGGTAACCCAGACCCAGAAAGATAATTATCACATGTACACACTCATAAGTGTTTTTTAAATATAAAGCAAAGTAAGCCATCCCACAAATCACAATCCCAGAGAACCTAGAAAACAATGAGGACCCTAAAACAGACACACATAGATCTAATCTACATGGGTAGTAGAAAAAGCAAGAACTCCTGAGTAAATTGGAAGCATAGGACCTTGGGAGACGGTTGAAGGGGAGGGGAGAGGCAGGGAGGGGAGCAGAGAAAAATGTAGAGCTCAATAAAAACCAATTTAAAAAAGAAAAATTTACCCAAACACAGAAGTATACACCTTCTTAGAACTTCATAGAACCTTCTCTAAAACTGACCACATACTCAGTCATAAAGCAAATCTCAAAAGATACAAAATTCGGAATACTCACTTGTATCTTATGAAACCACCATAAGCTAAAATTAGAATTGAACAAAATTCAAACTACAGAAAGCCTACAAAGTCAATGGAAACTGCACAACTCTCATTTGAACCACCCCTACATGAAGGACAAACTAAAGGAAGAAATTAAAGACTTCTTAGAATTCAATGCAAATGAATCCAAATCATACCCAAACTTATGGGACACACTGAAAGCAGTAATAAGAGGAAATCTCATAGCACTAATTGCCTACATAACGGATTAGAGGAAATCTCACACAAGCAACTTAACAGCTCACCTGAAAACTCTAGAACAAAAAGAAGTAAACTCACCCAGTAGGAGTAGATGAGAGGAAATAATCAAACTCATAGCTGAAATCAATTAAATTGAAAAAAAGAAAGAAATACAAAGAATCAACAAAACAAAGAGTTGGTTCTTTGAGAAAATTAACAAGATAAACTACTCCTTATCCAAGCTAACCAAAAAGCAAAGAGAGAATATTCAAATTAACAAAACCAGAAATGAAAAAGGGGACATAACAATGAGCTCTGAGAAAATCCAGAAAAATCATTATATCTACGTTACAAACCTGTACTCCACAAAATTAGAAAAATCTAAAAGAAAGGGACAAGTTTCTTGATAGGTATCACATACTAAAATTAAATCAAGACCAGATAAACAATTTAAACAGACTTATAACTCCTAAGAAAATAGAAACAGTCATTAGAAATCCCTACCCCCAAAAAACCACAACCCAGAATTCTATCAGAATTTCAAAGAGCTAACACCAATATTTTGCAAAGTGTTCACTACAATAGAACCAGAAGAAATATTGCAAACATCTGTTTAATGGGCCACAGTTACCCTGATAACCAAACCAAACAAAGATACAAAAAATTCCAATCTCCTTCATCAACACTGACACAAAAATATTCAACAAAATACTACCAAATTGAACCCAAGAGCACATAAAAAAATCATCCACCATGATCAAGTAGACTTCATCCCAGAACTGAAGGCATGATTGAATATGTGAAAATCTGTCATTTAAACCACATAATACAAAATGAAAATAAAACACATGACCATTTCATTAGATGCTGAAAAAGCCTTTGACAGAATATAACATCCCTTCATAATAAAGGTACTGGACAGAATGGGGGATAAAAGGAACATACTTAAACATAATAAAGGTAATATAAAGCAAGCTGATAGCATGCATCAAATTAAATGGAGAAAAACTCAAAGTGATTCCACTAAAATCAGGGGCAAGGAAAGGGTATCCATTCTCTCTGTATCTATTCAATATAGTATTTGAGGTTCTAGGTAGAGCCATAAGGCAACAAAAGGAGATAAAGGGGTACAAGTTGGAAAGGAAGAAGTCACTTTCACTTCCTGAAGATTATATGATACTATATATAAGTGAATAAGTGGATAAAAAACTCAACATAAAGCCAACCACACTGAACCTCATAGAAGGTACCTCAACTATATTTGTAGCAGCATTATCTCAATTGTCAGAAACTGGAAACAACCTAGAAACCCCTAAACTAAATAATGGATTAAAAAGAGATGTACATTTACACAATGAAGTATTACTCAACAGTTAAAAAAAACAATGACAAATGGATAGAACTAGAAAAAAAAAACATTCTGAGTGAGGTAACCTAGACCCAGAAATACAAACATGATATATACTACTTTTAAGTACATAATAGGCATAAACCAAAGGATAAGCAGCCTAGGGAACCTAGGTTACAAGCAGGACCCTAAAAGAGAAATACATGGATCCCCCTGTGAAGGGTTAATAGATAAGATCTCCAGAATTGATAGAATTTGGTAGGGGGAGAGGGAAATGGGAGGAAGAGGAGTGCAGAGGAGGGGAGAGGAGAACATCAGAGAATGGGATGGTTGAATTGGGGGAAGGACAGAGAGTGAGAACAAGGAAAGAGATCTCTTCAATGAGGGAGCCATTATGGGGTTAGCAAGAAACCTGGCACTCGTGAAATTATCAGAAGTGCACAAGGATGACTCTAATTAAGACTTGAAGAAATATTGGAAAGGTTTTCTAAATTGGCATTACCCTGTTATCAGACTGATGTCTACTTTAATTGTCATCATAGAACCTTCATCCAGTAACAGATGTAAGCAAACTAAGAGATCACAGCTAAGCTCTGGGAGAGCTCCCTGAGTCGACTCTAAGAGAGGAAAAAGTGATAATATAAGCAAAGGGATAAAGGATGGGGAAATTCACAGAAACAGCTGACCCGGGTAGAGGAAGCTCACTGACTCTGGACTGACAGCTGGGGAACCTGCATGGAACCCAACTAGGCCCTCTGAATGTGAGTGGCAGTTGTGTGGCTTGGACAGTTTGTTGGGCTACTGGCAGTGGGATCAGGATTTGTCACTAGTGCATAAAATGGCTTTTTCAAGTTCATGCCCTATGGAGGAACACCTTGCTCAATCTAAATAGAGTAGTGAGGTCCTTGGTCCTTCATCAAGAGATGTTAAAGACTTTATTGACTCTCCTTAGAAGGCAGAGGAGAAGTAGATGGTGGTGGGAGGAGGAGGTGGTGAGAAGGAGTGGGAGGAGAAACTGTTTGGTATGTAAAATAATTAAAAATTATGAAACAATTAATTAAATTAAGAAAATTAAAAAGTTTAAAAACAAATAAAGTAATAAGTAAAAAATAAAAACCCAATGACACATTCCTCTAATTGTATAAACGGTATAAAATTGAATTAACAGACAAGCAGAGTAAAGAATTAAATGGAGTGGAGCTATTTTGTCTATAAAGCTATTCCCTACTATAAATACTAATAACTCAAAAGAAGCAGTGATCTATCACACAATTGTGAAGTAATATTTTAGAAACATGGAATTATGTTATTTTTCTTTAGTATTTTTAAGTCTTGATACCAGAAAATATTAGTATATATTCACTGAAATGTATGTTTTTCAATAATAAAGAGCATATGTGTAATTAGGTATAATATCCTATGTATGTTTATCAATAATAAAGAGCATATGTGTAATTAGGTATAATATCCTATGTATGTTTATCAATAATAAAGAACATATGTGTAATTAGGTATAATATCCTAGTTTTGTATTTTACTGGCAAACAGGGATGGCTATAGTGATTGATTAAGATATCTTCATTAAATCTCTCAGAGCAGCTGTATCTGAGAAGTAGTCATCAGTTGTTTATTCTATGTATCCCATGAGGCTCAGACCATTGTCCTTCATTTCAAGGAAATGGATTCTTTAAATAGAAGTTGATTCCCTTAGAAAGGCTTATCAAGTTATGTGTTCTTCAGAATTAGATAATAATATATAAATTTACTAATCCCTTAGCTGAATATTTGACAGAAGTTAGAATGTTGGAAACAGGACCTAGAAAAATAATTATGTTTAATATTATCTTAACACTGTTTCAGGAAGATAAATATCTCATGGGATCTTTATCAATCATCGTTTTAGGCTTTGATGTTTATGCTTCATGACTTGAAAAAACATTGGAGAAGTAATAAGCTTCCATAATTCTTATAAATTTCAATGTGTAGCATTCCCACATGAACAAAAATGACAAAATATATTGATTCTAATAACTGCTTCTCTATCCACTATCAGCAATTATTCTGAAAGCAATATTAAAGAAGTTAATAAATATGTGTTGGATGCTTTACTAACAATTTCTTATGACAGTGACAATTGAATTAATAAGATAACTTATGGAACAAAAATCTTCTTCAACTCAAAGTTTCATAGTGTTTAGATCATCACTAACTGCTCAGAGACTTTGAATATGAAATGAGATAGAATGTCTTCGTGGTAAGTATATATAGTAGAAGGAGCTGCTTACTTCCTGGTGCTTACATAAAAGACAGATCACGAAGGATGAGGGACGGAACAAAATTTTTCTGGGGGATGCCCCCAATTACTCATTTATTCAGTTAAGGGTTACCTACCATAAATATAACCATATTATGAATATATCAAGGGATTGTTCACAGCATAGCTTTGAAGTTTCAGGCTGTCATCATTTCCCAAATCCCTTCAAATATAAACTAAGCCAGAAAATGAGTAGCCTTCCAGGCATCTTAGATTCAAGACACAGATGCTTGAAGGAAAGTGTGACATGTTTTGAAAGCGTATGCTCAGGTTATTAATTAAATATTTTTTGCATTTTGTTAGGGGATTGTTTTTCAGCTGCTAGTTTTCTCACTCATAGAATGACTGTAATTCTGAAAGAAATAATCTTTAATTTATACACCCAAGTATATGCTGCAACTGTATTGAGATGTGTTCTTTTTTAACATAGGAGAATTCTATTGAGAAACCCTCCCTATTTAGGTATGAAAATAGTACTTGTAAGTAGGCACTGAGTGTGTAATAAAGACCATCAGTTTTTAAACCACATCTGTGTTTATTAAAATGACATAAATTTAAAAATTGAGGATAACACCCCTTTTAAAATTAAATTATAGCTCTTTCATTATTTTCCTTCTTCTCTATCCCAGCTCTCCAGGTACCATGCTACCATTTGTTCTCTTTCAAATTCACGGACTTTCCTCTCATTGTTGTGTGGTATATAATCTGCTCAGACTGTATCTTACTTTTTTGTATAAGGTATCAGGTTTGACCACTTAACAATCAACTGAGGGCTTGTTCCTGGGGAAGATTATTTTTGTTCTTCTCTTAGTTGCTTTGTTGGTCCTTCATGAGGTTTTTTTCTTTTCATGTTACCTTATCTTTTGGTGTCATTCTTTTAAAATATTTAGAAGCCATTTGTGGAGACCTCATGGACATAGCTTCCCTGACATAGCCAGAGATACAATTGCAAAATCACAGAACTTATACTGGTCCTCTGGCTCAAAGAATCTTTTTGTCCTCACTTCTATTTTCCATAGGCTTTGGAGTGAGATAGAAAAATTTAGGGTGTTACAGAGATGATGTGATTATCTTATTGGGAGCTTGGAAATTTAGAATGCTGATAGAAATGCAGACCATGCAGACTAGACTTGGGACTAATGAGAGAAGAAAAATATCCAGAATTGAACATTTAATTTACATCCTGGATAGAACACAACTAGGTGCTTCCCATATTCTGGAAACTTAAGTGAAATCAATGAAGTAATGCATTTGATAGGGGAGATTGCAAAACATTTAGGCTGCAAAATAATTTCTGTTCACTATCTTTAGTCAAAATTGTGTGAGAAAGCAAGTGTGTGTGTGTGTGTGTGTGTAAGAGAGAGATGCGCGCACACACACACACACACAGAGAGAGAGAGAGAGAGAGAGAGAGACAGAGAGAGACAGAGAGAGACAGAGAGAGAGAGAGAGAGAGAGGGAGAGAAGAAATGTAAATATATACATATACATACATTGGAGAAATTTACCCACTGAAAGACCCAGAGAATAATAAAGAAAACACATTTGAAGTCTTTTATTTAGAAGGGAGTGCACGAACAAATTATCAGAGGGATTCCCTTCTCCCGTCAGACTGTGCACAGAGCTGTGCTTGAACTTTCCCTATACTTGAAATGGAAATGGAGCCATGGTCCAAGAAGCCAGATTCCATGTCACTCTGAGAGCGGAACTTGTCATTACTCACATGCGTGGTGGTTTGCATGCATTTACAGTCAAAAACTTAACAGTATACTGGAGGTTTGGGCCACATTACTGAAGGAAATGTATGAAAAACAATTCAGGATATGTGTAGCATGTTCTGATTTCTTGTGCGCAGTGTCTGTGAGAATAAGATACAGAACTGCTTCTGTGAAGCCTACATTTCAAAGACGGTTTAAAGATATTAATATTGCACGGATGAAAGCAGAAGGTAGAAACTGGTCAATCAGCAAAGAGGGTCCAAAGCAACAGTTTGAGTTTCTATAGTAATGAAGTAGCAAGAAAAAATAAAAATTTCTGATTCCTAATTTTCTGTTATCTCCAAAATGAGCATCCCTGCCAAAAGAATGTGATGAATACATGATTAAAACTAAGAAGATAACACAGATATACACACATAGATATATACATACACACTTGCATATATTTATATATGTGTGTGCATATATATCAAAATTTAGAAAAAAAATATGAAGCTACTGGAAAATACATGGATTTAAGCATGTAACCACAAAATAACAAATCTCTTAAGAGAAAGGTTGTTGTAGGAATTTCAAAATGCAAAATATCAAACTCTAATGACCAGAATACACATAAACAGATAAAATTTATCACTAGCCAGGGAAAAACAAGTTAAAGAATAGTTACCCCACTTTGCTTATCAGTTTGGCACATTAAAGTGAGTGATAATATCATTTGTCAGCAAGAATGCAAATAAAATGCTTGCTGTAGATATTGGAATCCTTTTAAAAAATCTTGGAAACCATCTAACAACTGCTATAAAAATTAAACCTACATTTAAAGTTGGTTTCACCAATTCAAATTCTAGAAGTGTACTCTTCAGAATAAGAAATGTGGATATTCATGATTTTAGAAGTTTGAGGATGTTTATTGGCAAATATTTTTCTCGAACCAAGAGGCTATATTAAAATATCCTTGAGTTATTTTAGTATAAATCTATTATATAAAATTAGACAATTATAAATTATACAATAAATTAAAGTAGGCTTGAATTTCAGAAAACTGAAAGCTAGAGTTATATTATTTTTATTAGGTTAGTCCTAACAAGCAGCCACACAAGGATGATTAGTTAAAAGCACAATTCTGAGGAAAATTATACTCTAATTAACATGTAGCTTGTATAGAGTTGGGTGGGTTGATAATTCTGGAGAACTGAAGGAATCAAGGGAACCTGAGAATTATGTGGAAATATATACTAAATATTTGTCTGTGATTTAACAATAGGACAAAATACAAAAGCTACACAATAAGCTGTGAAAAATGTTGACACCTAGAAAATAAAAATTGCTTATTTTTTATGGACTGTTTCTGCAACAAATGGACTTACAGTTATTATTAGAGCCACCTTATATTCCCATGGTGACTCATATCTTTAGAAAATGCTTCTTGATCAGAAATTTAATTCAGAACACAGATATAATAGATTTTCACAAAATCTTTTGCAGATAGATCTCTCACTATGTATCAGCATCATTGGCTTGAGAGGTGTATTTCTTTCCTCATGTGCTACTTTCAGGGACACATGACGAGGAATTTTACTGTATGAAAACTCAAGCAGTCTGTTAGAAATGAACAGCTATGAAAATAACTTAAGCAAAATTGTCTTTTCCCTAATTGTACATATTATTACTTTTAAGACTGTTTTTATTTTATAAATTTTAATAGTGCTATTTGTATTTATTGAGAACATGAATTAATGTTCTTCCATTAAATAGTGTTCGTTTCCTCTTCTGTTTTTTTACATATAATAAAGGTTTATTTATTTATGGATAGACTCACAGATTATAGTCCTAGATCTTAGTACCCTGCATGAACAGGGAACAGGAACCAAGTCTAGCAGCCATAAGTGAGAGCCCAAAGCGAGAGAGAGGGAGAAAGAGAGGGCACACACTTTACATCCACATTTAAAGTATAAGAGACCACGCCAAAGTGGGCTGGTTTTTTTTTTAATTTTTTATTGAGAAAAAAAGTTTCTGCCTCCTCCCAGCCTCCCATTTCCCTCCCCCTCCTCCTGTCCTTCTCCCTCTCCCCCCACCCCGCTCCCCGTCCCTCTCCAGTCCAAAGAGCAGTCAGGGTTCCCTGCCCTGTGGAAAGTCCAAGGTCCTCCCCCCCTCCGTCCATGTCTAGGAAGGTGAACATCCAAACTGGCTAGGCTCCCACAAAGCCAGAACATGAAGTAGGATCAAAACCCAGGGCCATTGTCCTTGGCTTCTCAGCAGCCCTCATTGTCCGCCATGTTCAGAGAGTCCGGAAAAACAATGACTTCTCGAATTTTGCATGCAAACAGATGGAAACAGAAAACACTATCCTGAGTGAGGTAACCCAGACCCAAAAAGATGAACATGGGATGTACTCACTCATAATTGGTTTCTAGCCATAAATAAAGGTCACGGAGTCTATAATTGGTGAACCTAAACAAGCTAAATAAGAAGGTGAACCCAAAGAAAAACATATAATTATCCTCCTGGCTGTGGGAAGTAGACAAGTTTGCCGGGCAAAAATTGGGATCTTGGGGGTGGGGTGGGATGGGGGTAAGGGGAGATGGGGAGAGAAAAATGAGAAGGGGAGGTTGGGGGGAACTTGGGGAAACAGGATGATTGGGATAAAGGAAGGTTAGATAGGGGAGCAGGGAAGCACATATCTTAGTTAAGAAAGCCACCTTAGGGTTGGCAAGAGACTTGAATCTAGAGTGGCACCCAGGTGCCCAAGGCGATGTCCCCAGTTAGTTCCTTGGGCAGCTGAGGATAGGGAACCTGAAATGACCCTATCCTATAGCCATACTGATGAATATCTTGCATATCACCATAGAACCTTCATCTGGTGATGGATGGAGATAGAGACAGAGACCCACAGTGGAGCACCGGACTGAGCTCCCAAGGTCCCAATGAGGAGCAGAAGGAGGGAGAACATGAGCAAGGAAGTCAGGACCACGAGGGGTGCACCCACCCACTGAGACAGTGGGGCTGATCTATTGGGAGCTCACCATGGCCAGCTGGACTATGACTGAAAAAGCATGGGATAAAATCGTTTCCTCTTCTAATTACTAAAATATATAGAAATCATAAAACAGAAAAGAAACACTTTATCAAAGCTAATCTATGTTTAATACAAACAACAGGGCATTTTGTTAAGTTTAAACGACACAAAGGATCCAAGTAATCCTTTTTTCAATAGTTTTGTTATACTTGACAAGAATGAATTCAAAATAATTTGAAAATATATCAAAATCTCATTTTCTAAGATATACTTTTGAAACTCCCATAGTAGAATACAGGGAAGTCATCAAGCATATTGTTCTGCTAAAGAACACATTGCAACCAAAAAGATTCTTACATAAAATTGATTTCAAAATATATATTTGGGTAATATAAAAACAGACTCCAAGTAAGACCTGTGCTTAGATTTTCAAAGTGTTCTCAATTCACAATGACACAATATTTAAAATGTATTAAAAATGAATTATATTGAAAGCTGCTTTTTCTTTTCTTTATGTCTATAAGCCATTTATGAGTGAGTACATATATACTTGTCTTCCTAAGTCTGAGTTACCTCATTTAATATGATGTTTCCTAGATGCACCCATTTGCCTGCAAATTTCAAGATGTCATTATTTTATCCACTGTGTAGTACTGCGTTGTGTAATTGTATCACATTTTATTTAGCCATTCTTTGGCATTTAGGTTGTTTCCAGGTTCTGGCTATTACAAATAATGTTGCTATGAACATAGATGACCATGTGTCCTTGAGGTATGTTTGAACATTTTTTGGGTATATACCAAAAAGTGGTATGCTTGGTTTTCAAAGAGATTGCTTTCTAATTTTCTAAGAAATTGCCATACTGATGAATTTCCAAAGTGGCTGTATAAGTTTGCACTCACACCGGCAATGAAGGAGTGTTCGCTTTATCCCATATCCTCTCCAGCATGAGCTGACATCAATGTTTTTGATCTTGGTGGAGGGTAGAAGGGGAAGAATGGAGGGGAGTAGAGAAAAATATAAATCTCAATAAAAACAATTTTTTAAAACATATTGAAAGCTTCTATTTTATTTATCCCCATCAACATGTAAGAATAAGTGCTGATAATTTTTCTCATCAACTGGATAAGAGTTTAGCTTGTTGTTGTTTTTTCTCAAATCTTGTGAGTTCGATTATTGAATCATTTAATTGTGTTCTCTCTTATTTTAATGAAGATGCTTGGCACTATACAATTTCTTCTTAAGATTTTTTTCCTTCTGTTTGGTTGTCTTGTCTAGCCTCGATTTGTGTCTTTTGTTTTATTGTATTGTTATTTTGCCATGTTTTGTTGTTATGTCTTAGAAACATGTTCTTTTCTTATGAATAACAGAAATAATTTGTTCTGGAGGAGAGAAGAGGTGGAAGAATAGAGAAGGGAAAAACTGTAGTTGGGATAGATCATGAGAAAAGAATCTATTTTCAATAAAAGGAAAAAACAGAAAGTAGCTTTTAATGTATGCCAGTAGTTTTGCTGTGTTGTGTCTTTGTTTTCATTTAATTCTAAGAAGTTTTGAATTTCTTTCATCATTCCCACCTTGGCCCATTCATCTTCTATAATGTGTTAATGTTCATGGTTCATGCAATTACCAGAGGATGCCAATTTTTAAGTTTGTTATCTAACCACAAACAATACCAAGAATTATTTCAATTTTCATTTTTATTGAGATTTGTTGTTTTCCAGAGTTTAGTATACTTTAGAGAAGTTACCATGAGCTATTGGATAGAATGTATATTCTTAGGTATTTGTATGTATCAATATGTCGATACATGTCAGATCCATTAGATGTATAGCATGATTCAACTGTGATGATTCTCTATGTTCTGTCTTGATGACCTGCCTACAAGAGAATGGTAGTATTGAAATTTCCTACTACCACTGAGTTAGAGTTAACCTGTGTCTTGAAATCTAATAGCCGGCTTTGTTTTATGAGACTGATGTGCCAGAGTTCTGTGAATATATGTTTAAAATTATAATGCCTTTTTGGTTAATTGCACTGTTGATAAGAATAAAATATATCTTCTGATTACTTTTATATTGAAATGTATTTTTTTAGATATTAGATCAATGATACGTTTTTGTTCCTTTTCAACTTATCTCTGAATACTTTTTCTAATCCTTTCATTTTAATATGGTTCTTGTCTCTGAGGGAAAGATGACTTTCCTATATATAACAAAACCAAGAATTTTTGTCCCTTAATCCATTCAGCTAACCTGAGTCTCTTGATTATAGAATTAAGAATATAAATATGTGAAGTAATTATTAGGAAATATTACTTGTTTGATGGAATTCATTCAGAATTTTTAAACGGAGATAGTATAAAATAAACATGCTCCAATGTATAGTTCCAATCTAAACTGCACATAGATAGTCCTGTTTAATGAAATGGTTCACAAAAATGGAAGTGATGAATCTGGATATGGGAAAGATTCTGTTGGTAAGGAAGCGATTGTGGCAGAGATAAGAGAGGCTAAAAGAAAGTAGGGGAACAGCTATCCAAGTGCATTTTATAGTTGAATAACACTTTCAAGGACACTTAATTAACAAAAATATTCTATTAACTAGTGTACATTTCTTATTACCCAACCAAGGAAAAAAGGAATGATTAATTTTTGTTTGATTTTGTTTTGCTTGTTTTTGTTTTCTTTACTAAATGCTGATCACTTTTATTCTTGGTTGCTTAAGGCCATCTTACAACTTTTATTATTCACATTTACAATTTCATTGAACTATTTTTAGAATTACACTTATTTTCAAGTTGTATAATATTCATGTGGGAAAGTTTGTACACTTTGAAGTTCTATTCTATATGCAAAATCATCAAAGAGGGATTATCCTGTCTTCCAGCACCGTGCAAATAAGATAGAAATTTAAAATAGGCAATGTTTTATTATGATAAAAGCAAGCCATAATCAAGCATATACATAATACCCAAACTTTGCCCAAACAACTGAAAGGAGTATATTATGCAGATAATTCAGATGAAAAAAAAAAAACATAAACAAAAACATATTATCTGGCAAGGAGCATACCTGGCAGTTCTTCTGAGTGTGACTAACTGGCCCTTAGAGAAGAAAGTGAGCAACTGTGTTTTGGCAGAACCGAAACTAGTATTTCAGAAAGCAAAATGATACATCCTAATCAAAAGAAAATATACTCTAATTAAAAAATTCTCTTTCTCTCAGTAAAATTATTAAAAATTAATACTTTAGGAGATAAAAATTATAATAAATGGCAATGAAATTATAATATGTGTAATGAAAAAGTTAAAGAAGCAAGAAAATAAAATGAAGAGTGACAAATATCAGAATAATGGAAAAGTGAGCTCTTCAATATTTTTAAATGGAGAATTAGTAAAAAGTTGTAGATTTGAATTAATATCATATCAGCATAAACCCTAAGTATTTAGAGCAAAAGAGAGAAATACATTACAATAAAATGAAAAATAAATGAAATTATAAAGCATTGTCACTTATTAGCATGAAGAAACTTCAAAATATATAAACATTTGAGGAAAAGCGAGTTGATGATGAACATAGATTATTTCATTTCTAATTTGCATAATATTTTATTGAACTTCTTTAAACATACAGTTTCCTTAACTGAAAAATACTTGAGTTTTTATTATGAAATCACAGATCAAAATTAAAGCTATCATGGTGGAAATATAATTCATCAGGAAAAGATGCTATGGATTTGTTTCAAAAGTCACCTAAGTGGAATATGCTAACTATTTAGGAAAAAA
This sequence comes from Neodon shergylaensis, assembly GCA_025134845.1. Taxonomy (NCBI): domain Eukaryota; kingdom Metazoa; phylum Chordata; class Mammalia; order Rodentia; family Cricetidae; genus Neodon; species Neodon shergylaensis. The sequence continues at coordinate 10,305,892 of JABTXL010000002.1, forward strand.
TGTACCTACATATAATATTATTTAGCTGAATAAGTAGAGAAGAACAGCAATAAATCACATATAGATTATACATGCAGTAAGCTGGATTAAATGTATCTTAAAAATTTCCTCCAATACTTCCACAATATAGTTAATGTTAAAAAAATTGAACAATATGAATCCAAGTCAGCATAAGGAATATACAGTGTGTTAATAAGCTTGTTGTTAATTAATTGGTTCTGAAGATTCAGTATTAAAATAGAGAACCTAAGAGAATATTCATGTTTAATTATTTCAGAGAATCCTGTATATCATGTGATTATTTGCTTTGATATACATCTACTTATCTTCAAAGTGCCCTCCACACTGAATATTGGATTTCTTTTCTGTTCTTTCCTTGCTTTGCTTTTTTTTCTTATATCATGTTGTCCTTTAATGGGTTTTCACATACTACAGTCTTTTCTTTCCAGTCTTCTAGATACATACAGCTAAACTTTGTCTTTCTTCTGCTACTCAGGAAGTACTGTCCCCAAGTGATACATGCTGCCAAATTTCAGTCTAACAAAATTACATGTAAATTTCTAGAACAAACCAATATCACGTACTACCTTCTAGAGGACACTGGTCACATGGACAGGAAGAGTCTTCCTAAAAGGCACATCACATGCATTCAGTCAGAGAGACTCGGGTGTCATTAAGTATAAAATAAAAATATAATTCAACTTCGTGATCTCTCTAGTCAAATTTTCTCTATATGTCATTATAATTAGCACTTCAAATCCTTCCTGTTCCCTGCAAAATTTCTCTTATTAAGTTTGGTAATTATCTGTAAAATTTATTTTTTATAATGTAGTTTTTAAATCATATTGTATTTAAAGTTCTTTATGCCAATACTGACACTATCCTTTCTCTCTCCATAACAACATAAGTGTTTTGTAACAGTTAAAATTCTTATGCTGTTCTTTGTGTAGTTTCTCATTTGAGTATCTCAAAAATGTATCCTTATTTAATATTTTGTTACTGATATGTTGTAATAACCTTCATAAATGTATTACGTATACATATATTTTGTATATATTACAAAAGTCAAAAGAATGTATCTTTTCTTTTTTATTTATTCTTTTATCATACAATCTTTATGACATCCTCCATTTTCTCCCACCTTCAAGTTTCCTCTCCAGCTACCCAGTCCTCCAGATCCACTTTCCCTTCAGAAAAGAGAAGGCCTCCCAGGAATATCAATCAAACACAGCATAACAAGTTGCATAGAGTAGGGACAATATGTTTTGTGAAAGCCCGCGGGAGGCCTGCCACTTTCTGAATGGAGATGAAGGACAAGATGAGAAGGGGTATATATGAGAAAGGAGAAGAAACTGTAGGAGTATGGGGAAATTGGTTGTTATGTAAAATACATTTTAAATTTTTTTAAATAAAAAAGAAAAGAAAAAAAGAGTAGGTCCAAACTTGTTGTAGTAAGAGCGGCTGGGCTGCGTCCCCGGCACCCGGCCGCCCACATGGCTAGCTTATGCCCCGAAATAATTATACGGAAACTGTATTCTTTTAAACACTGCCTGGCCCATTAGTTTTAGCCTCTTAACCCATTTCTAATAATCTATGCAGCACCACGAGGTGCGCTTACCAGGAAAGATCCTAACCTGCGTCTGGCTGGAGTGGGAGAATCATGGCGACTCACTGACTCAGCTTCTTTCTCCCAGAAACCTGTTCTGTTTACTCCGCCTACCTAATTTTCTGTCCTATGAGGGCCAAGGCAGTTTCTTTATTAGTTAACCAATGAAAGCAACAGATAAGCTACAAGACCCACCTCCATCACAAACTGATAGTATTCAGGTGTCTGTACTGGCCTGATCTTGGGGTGTACTTGCTCAGTTATAGCCACTAAGATCTCCTCATAGCAAGTCTGGTCGCAGCAACAAAGTAGGAGGAAAATTGTCCCAAGATCAGGCAAAAGAGTCAGAGGTACAGTATGTTCAGCGAGACCAGTTTTATCCCACGCTTTTTCAGACCCAGGCCAGCTGGCCTTGGCAGTTTGGATGATCACCTTACTAGACCTGGATGGAGGTGGGTGGTCCTTGGACTTCCCACAGGGCAGGGAACCCTGACTGCTCTTTGGGCTTAGGAGGGAGGAGGACTTGATTGGGGGAGGGGGAGGGAAAGGGGAGGCGGAGGTGGGGAAGAGACAGAAATCTTTAATAAAAGAATAAAATAAAATAAAAATCACACACAAAAAAAGAGTCAGAGGTAACCCCACTACCACTGTTGGTGTCTCTCAAAAACGCCAAGTTAAACCAACATAACATATTTATAGAGGATATAGAACATATCCATGCAGGCTCTGTGATTACTATTTCAATCTCCCCTATGAGCCCTGTTGATTCTGTGGTCTCTGTTCTGCAGCTGTCCTCAATATCCCTGTCTAGAATATTCTTCTCTCCCATTCCCATGGGTTTCAGTGAGCTTTCCCTAATGTTTGGCTATGGGTCTTTGCATCTGCTCTCATCTGCTGCAAAAGGAAGCCTCTCTGTTACTGATTGGATTAGGTACTGATCTACAGCTGTATGTTAACAGAATACCATTAGAAATCATTTCATTTTTTTAAATGCTTGTGTTTAGTTCTATCTTAGGTATCAAGGCCATCAAACTTTTGACTACAGGACCAACACTTGAAGCCTACTCTAGTTACAGAAGGGGGTCAGTTTAAGCTCCTGGCAGCACCAAATCACTTCAAGAGAAAGATGGGCATCGGAGAGTCTACTTACAGAGTTTGCTAGTCATTTGGGTATGAAACTGCTTTTACCTGGACTGCTTGATGAACTGGACATGCAGGTCCCACAGAGAAATGACTGTTGAACTTGCCTAAAAGTGAGATGATCCTTTGTGGTTCCTGCTTCATGAAAGAGTTTGCTAGACATTCTGCAGGAAACAGAAGAAAGTGACTGACAAATTGTTAATACAGGTGAACTGTCTTAGCATTTACTGCTTTGTGGAAAGTCTGCTGGATACTATGGGCCTGTGGGCTAAAGATTGGATGCCCCAATGATACAGAAGAACTTTGGGTGACTGTCCAGGTAGCAAGATATCAATGTCATTTCTAGAGTTTTGGAAGTTGCTTACAACATACTTTCTGTTTATTTAGGTAATATTACATCTGTGTGGAGTCTCTGATGGAGTTGAAGAATAGTTATAGTTTTCTTCAGTTATGATAAAAGATAAAGTATATATAAATATAACTGTAATTATTCCTTGATATGTATATGTCTCTGTGCTTATCTGTAGGTTATTAGTATAATACAGCTTATGTGGAATACTCATTCATGAAATATTAATGTTATATCTTAAGTATTTAAAATTTCCTTTTCTTCCCATTGTAAATGCTCACTCATATTGGTAAGTCTTTTAAACTCTTATGATTTCTTTTGATTCTATAATATTCTTTTAACTGTCAATTTGTCAGACTGATTTTTCTATAATAAATACTAACAGAGATATGAATTTTAAATGTTTCTCTATATACACAGTTTCCTCATTTTTATGATTTATTCACTAGACTACAAGAAAACATCTTTCAACCAAATTGTTGAAAAAAGTCATCATAACCCATGTGAATGTCTTCATTAAGAAATTAAAAAAATGAGACTTTCTCTTGGATTAGTTTGACTAATAATGACCCTATTTAACTTCTCAACTTCACCTCCTTTGCCTTCCACGTATCTGTGGTTTTGAGTACCTGACATATTCATATTTTCTGTTTGTGTTCCCTCTGTCCATTGTGTATGTCATCTCTCCATCTGATTCATCTGTCCCTGTGGTCTCTGTAATATGAGTGTGTGTGTTTCAGGTCTCTAACAAAGGTTTTGCTCTATATTTATCAAACAGCACAGGAAACATCGCATTGTAAAGGGATGAGTAATACTTTTCTACGGAGATCTTCAATGGAGGTGTTCAGGGAAAAATACATTACTGATCACTACAGATCAACAGTAAGACTTAAATGTACACTTCAAGTCTTTAAGATATTTTCATCCTACATCAACATTGTGTCAAATATACATGTGACTTTTGTTACTTAAGGTTGATTTTAACCTGTTGGCTTCATTCAGAAAATGACTAGGACAGCATACAGTCAAACACAAAAATTATTCTGAGTTAGGGCAGGGGAAATATGCAGTGTAAGATTAAAGATGTGGATTAGCTTCAGTAGTAAAAACTGGCTGCATGGCAAATATAAGGCACACTAAAGTTGGTTACATTTTTATCTTAATGACAGGTCAAACTTAAACAGGTTAACTACGTAGAAGGATATCAGGTTAAGCCTAGAGCCTTAAATGACCTTAGGACATTTTTTTAACTTGGTTGCAATGTCTACCAAAAATTCATTTCCTCAGAGGACAGAGATATTTTCAGAAAAATATTGTGCCCTCAGCAATCCAACTAAGAGTATGTTATTCAAATATTCTTACAAATACATTTGATATATGTATGTCACTCAATTTATTATGCTTGCTAAAACATTAAAACATACACACAATATATATATTCAATTGTATCAAAATATAAACATCAAGCCAAAGCAAAAGAAGCTGTATGTGGTAGCACAGTGTTGTAATTTCAGAAATGGCTAGGAAGAGAGAAAGATCCCTGAGACTTCCTGTCCATCATCCGTGTCTCCTTTTAAAGCACCAGCCAATGAAAGAACTTGATAGAAAAAGAGAAAGAAAGATAGTGAGAGAAAGAAAGAAAGGGAGAAAGGAGGGAAGAAAGAGAGGGAGGGAGGAAGGGAGGAAGGAAGGAAGAAAAAAGAAACAGTGAAGGAAGAAGGGAGGAAAGAAAGAAGAAAGGGCAAAGCAAAAGACAAAATAAAGGCTAGGCATAGTGGCACACACCTTCAGTTCCCAGACAGGACTGCACAGAAAAATCCATTCTCAAAGTAAATGAATAAATGAAAGAATAAATTAATCAAAACTTAAAAAAAGAAAAGAAAAACAGCAGAAACAGTGTAGGATAACTGAGGGATAGCAGCAGAAATACTCTCTTTTGGCCTCTACACACATGCATGCTTACACGGAAACATGCACACATATATATTCATAATTAATAATAAAATAAATTTTCATGTTTAGAAAATAAAATCTTTAGTGATCATTTTCTCTAACATTTTCTCTTTTACAGGGAAATTGCTGTCTGCTAAGCACATTTTGTAACACTTAATATAAAACTATATTGGTGTCTTTTTATTAAATTAAAACGGTTTAGACTGAGGTAGATTGTTTTAAAATATAGTAAGGAAGATATACGTTGTGAGCATACTCTTAAAAATAGACTTTTGTGTCCCATTTAAAAAGCAATTTAATATGTATTAGCCTAATTAATGTTTATAAAAAATTAAGTTTCTAATCATGAAGCTGAACATAATTTCATACATTCACCATTTCTGTCTTCTCTATACATCTGCCACATCATAAGGGACTTTTTACACACTATCTTTTACATATAATAATTGTATATTATAATAATGCCATAATATAAAAATAAAATTACTAATGGATCTTCATTATAACAGATGCTCTTTAATATAGGAAAAATCTTAGCTGGGCAGTGGCGATGCACTCCTTTAATCAGGACTTGGAAAGCAGAGGCAAGCAAGTCTCTGAAGTTCGGAACCAGCCTCATCTAAAAGAGCTAGTTCCAGGACATGCTCCAAAGCTACAGAGAATCCCGGTCTCAGAAAAAAAAAAATCTTGCACCAAATATCTTTGTAATCCATTGTATTATTGTCTTTGCAATCAATGGCTCAAAATTTCATGTTTATCATAAAGGTTCTAACATTAGGAAAATCTTTTAAATATTATTTATTATAAACTATAAACACCATTGAAACTTCCAATATAAATATTAAACAAGTGACAATGGGGTTATTTTAATAAAATTTTTAAAAATGTATTAAAATATGAATAAAGACACACGGTTCTTTCACACTTGAATAAAAGTTTGAAAACAATGTTAAAGAAAGCACTAACATTAAAACATAGCTTGCAAATGTGTTCAAATGTGAGTGAAGTCAGCCTGTTATATAAGATACTTTTTAAATTCTGAAGGTTGAATTTAGGAGACTGTATTTCTCATGCAAGATGTTTGCAGAAGGGATAATGTGAATTTTTAAAGAAGAGCACATCCATTACTGTCAGAATGGCTTTTCTTCTATTGTAGAATTGTTCTTAGAAGTTCATCATGTCTTAATAAACTTTGAAAATAATCCACAACCTGAGACCTAGTCAATGAAGAAGCCTTTTTTGGGGGGCTGTTATGTTATCTCACAGTGGTTAAAACTCTAATTACAGTGAAAAGTTACTGTGGGTGGGGAGATTGTCTTGGTTTTGAAAGTTAAAATTACTCACAATAGTAGAGTGTGTTTTTCACATTCACTGGAAGAAATGATGCCGTGTAGTCCATAAGAAATATCCTCATATAATTAAACCTTTCAAAAAAGTATAAAGCTACAGTACATTGCCCTCCTTTTGTTATATATCTGGATCAAATTCAATATATTCATATTGAAATATATCTTTACTGGCATATATAAATATACCTTTATTCTAATTTGATTAGTCAACATTTTTCATGCTTCTTCTGAGAGCCTCCCACAATCTATGTGGGGTGCTAAGCTGATGATTAACAGCATGCGTTCTTATTAGGAGTTCTGAAGGAAGCATCTGAAAAGAATGTCGGATGATTCATCGGCACACTATCAGCCATCTGTCTATCACTTGTGTTCAGGGACACTATTTTTACCTCTTGACATTTGAAACTTTTAAAAGACAGCACACACTTTGTTCCTGAGTATGTAAAAAAAATAGAGCTAAGAATTATAAGAATTTGATTGCTTCAATTTATTCCTCAAGACCATTTTAATAACTCTATCAGATTTATTGAGAAAATCCTAATGAGCTAATTCTGACCTAGAAATCAACAAATCTTATAGAATATGGCAAGCTATTTTTGATTTAAAGAAACCAAATCTCATAGTAAGACATCATGAGTCACTGGAAGATGAGATTTCATTCAAGCAATCTGAGAATGCTAAGTTATGAAAAACTTTTCAAATAAAGTTATCTATCTGTATAGTAGGGAAAGCCAGCAGTTTTCTGGAAAAGACTAAACAGTAGATATTTTCTTTAAAATAAAAGAACATTGCTAGGAAATAATTATGACTTCCTTTAATGTCAGTACTATTGTAATTTTGACAAATAGATGTTGTTGCTTATGACACAATTTTTAAGATAAAAATTAGACCACATATATATCCCTTCCTCAAATACCTTTTACCCGCAATTAAAAATTTTGACACTGATCTTTGCGCCACAATTGCTATGCAATACTGATGCTACATGTCAAGAAGGAGAGTAAAAATGTGATACAAACATTACAAAACTCATTGAAGCCTCATACACATCTAATTGTTAAAATATTTCTAGACACTCAAATAAAGCTGGGGATTACTACAAGGCAGTGTTCACACAGTTACGTGAATGTAAGAAACAAAGTGATGTCTAAATCAAGAGTGGCTTCTCAGATATTTTCTACTTAATATGGCAGACAAACATGGGATATTTAAGGAGAAATTTCCTACAATATTTTCAGAAGTAAAACACAAAACACAAATTTTTTGCATGGATACTATACAAACGGATACTGCTTATATTAACCCTGCATGGTTACTCAGATTCACCAACCACAAATATGTTTTCAAGTTACAAAGCCCCAGTATTGAAGAGGTTTGCTAGTATAAACTATTATTCTATGCCATTTCATTCTTTTTTTTTTTGTTTGTTTGTTTGTTTTGTTTTGTTTTTCGAGACAGGGTTTCTCTGTGGCTTTGGAGCCTGTCCTGGAACTAGCTCTGTAGACCAGGCTGGTCTCGAACTCACAGAGATCCGCCAGCCTCTGCCTCCCGAGTGCTGGGATTAAAGGCGTGCGCCACCATCGCCCGGCCCATTTCATTCTTCTTGTCAAAAAAGAAAATAAAAAATGTAACCACTGCTTTCAATATTGCACATAATTTTTACTGAAAACATATCTGTATAATATAGATGCATCTTTAGAAATGAGTGCCCAAGTTCTAAAAGTTGATAGAATAGCACACGCATAGTTCTTAAGTAATTTATAAAAGCAACCATTAATTGCAATTGATAAAAAAGTTTGTTAAAATATTTAGTAATTAATATTAATTAATTATTGCAGGAAATGGAGCAAGACTTAAATGGTAAATGGTAAAGCTAAAATTTGTGATTTAAAAAAATTGGTTTAAGTGAGGATATAGTTTTCTATAAACTAAAACTACAAATAGCAGAAGGGTCAATCATAGGACACAGAATAAGTCAAATTTTCACTAACATAAATACTTTTCATATACATTACTCGTTTATTAAAAATTACATGTCAAACAAAGATTTCAGTCCAATTCATTCACATATAGCCAATTTTTATTTTCATTTGAGAGTAAATATCTCCCTCTTCTGGAGTTTTTATTAAATTCAGGAATTTAATGATTTTATGAAAAAAACCTTCAATAGTATAAGAAACAATGAAGACAAAAGTAAATCACTATATTTAATAGAGCATATGATAGCTTTAAATAAAATGCAAGGTCATTCTATTCACTAAACATAGCATGGTATTAGCATTATTATGCACTTTTCTTTGATATTAAAACTTTAGTTAGTTTATAATAAATGTAATACTTACATGAAATTAATATGAATTTAACTTTTGTCGCTAAATTTACACAGGTATTATTTATGTGCTTTTCACCTTTTACTCAAGCTTTATTTCATTGTTTCATTGTTATTTTTCTTAAAATATATTAACCCAGATGAAGGTTATGCATTTCTATGATACTCAAATGTTATTAAAATAAATGTGGAAGATTACTCAATGTCCCTTTTTTTGAGACAGGGTTTCTCTATGCAACAGTCCTGGATGTCCCAAAACTTGCTTTATAGATAAGACCGGCCATGAAGTCACCAAAAACAACCTGCCTCTGCTTCCCAAGTGCCAATATTAAAGGACTGCACCACCACCATCTAGCTTAACACACACACACACACAATCATAAACACACACTCATACATATTATATGCATTGGTGTTTTGCCTGCATATATGTCTGTGTAAGGATTTCAGACATTGGAGTTACAGACAGTTGTGAGCTGCCATTTAGGCACAGGAATTTTAACCTGAATATTATGCAAGAGCAGTCAGTATTGTTAATAGTGAGCTATCTCTACAGCCCTCACTAGCTATCCTTTTAAGTATAATAATATGTCCCATCATGTTTATATTTTGAATAAGTGAGTATGACTGGACAGCTTGCTAATGGATGGAAATCTTCATATTGTATATATTATATTGAATCAATTCTTAACTACAGTCCATTCTCTGCCTCCCAGAAGTCTGGCATTATGTCAGCCTTCTGAGACTCCATATTCCTAGTGCTGTCCCTGCAATGTTTAATGTTCACAATAATAAAGTTCTTCCAAATTCTGCATTTGAGATTTTAAAAAGAATGTCTCTGAAGAGGAGACTCATCTCTCCCCAGGTGGGGCACAGTGACCTTAATGTATGATTAAGAGCTTCTTGGCTCCCACTAGAGATGAATTCTAGTTGGACAGCACATTGTGCACAGATCCCCCTCTCACCAACCTCAGGTATGGAGTTCTCCAGGGTTGTCTCTTATTATAAAATGAAATCAGTCATAGACAAGATACTTTTCTCATGTAATAAAAAAGGAACAGGGTAAGTGTTTCCATGCTCCTGATCAAAGCTAAGAAAGAAAATATTATCAGCAATGAATTTCTCTGCTTTTCTTTTCAATTTTCTCTTCACTCTCAGAAAAGGACACACTGTATTATATTTTGAATCTTATTTTCTTTACTCTCTCCAGAGTTTCAATTTCTGCACCATATAACATAGTAGATTTTGAAAGTGATGACATTTATCATTAGTAACTTTTATAACATAATATCCATTAATATGCAAAGGAATATTTCATTTACTTTTGTACAATATTACCATGGTCCCAACAATATATACTGCAACTTAATTCCAACATATTTGAATATTTCATTTAATGTTACCTATATACATAGTGTAAATGTATCTTGCCACGCATTAAAGATTAACTCTAAAGTCATTATTTTCCAAAACAAAGCCAATTTCTATCACAAGAGCTATGCACAACTGCCAGTTCAAATAAGGTACTGATATAGAATTACTATATATTCTGATTTTTATATTCCAAATGACATTTGCAATAATCCACTTAATCATCAGGGTATGTTACTACCTCTTTTAAGATAGTTGTCATTTATTAATTGTCTAATTAACTCCCTAGGTACATTCCAAAGTTTGAAAATGCATTGCATAGTTTTGCTACCCGCTTTTTCTAGAATTTAAGGGAATAGGGCATTTGTTTTTTATACCTTATATTTATTTCTATTGTGTTTATTTGCAAACTAAGAGAAAACTGCAGACTCAACAGAAACAACTGTTAAATTAACAGGTGCACATAATTGGTATTTCAAAAATATGCCATTTTAGTGAGTATTTATACCTGTTAATAATTTAGAGTGATTGCCTATGACTAACATGCTAATATTTACTGTTATTGAGACTACTTTCATTGCATCTATACTTGTATTCATAGAATTGTTTCTTTTACCTTTAATTGATAGAATGAAAGATAAACTCATTTAAGAAAGACTAGAACAAGAATTTACTGTACAGTCTCAATCACCAAAATATGTTTTCAATAAATAATTAAGCATTAGCTGTCTTTTTAACTTAAAGTGTTACAGGTTAGGGTTTCAATAGAAACTACATGTGTTGCCCATACACTACATACATGTCTCAGCAGTCAGTAGGACACATTAGAATTTCATTATCTATGTTTATAAACATCATGATTTAGATTCCGTCTCCCTCTCACCTGACTCCCATCTATAATTAGGCTTTCACCATGAACGAAGCTGCCAAGTGTCTCACTATCTGTGCAGGAGCTTAGTAGTCTGTGATTTCATCATAAATACTTTAAAAAAGCATATCTTGTACCCAGGGCAATGCATTTCTTAAAAAAAACTTAAAAATGATGAATTTAGTTTTATAGGAAGTATATCTAATGTTTTGTGTTTTATAGATATTTCTCCTTTTATATGTGCTAATTAAGCTTAAATTTATAGATTTACCTATAGAATTATAGTTAATCTCTGCATTCAAAGACCTTATTGACTTTATTAGGTCTTTCAAAAGAAATTACATTTTATTGAATCTAGTCTTCGTCCATGTGTGTAATACATCCCATTATTCTCACACCTCTACCAACAGATCTTAATGAAATTCATCTTTCCTCTCCAATTTTGGTGTTGCTTTCCTCCCACTAAGTTTGCTTCTGGTTGCTTGCGTGTGCACCAGTGGGAAAGAATTTAGTGAACTGTGGGCAGTTTATTAATATCTGCCTTCCCAAAGAAGGACCCTCTCTCACTGAACACCCATTAAACATCACTAGTCTCTTAGTGTTGAATGGGGTCACATGAGCCATTACCAATTTTATGATGAAATTGTGGCATGTCCAAACTTGTTTGGATTTTAAAATGGCACGGGTTTCATGTGTGCACTGTTTCTTCCTTGTTCAGAAGATGAGGTTTCTATCTTTACACAAATTTTATCTAGACTATAATGCTACTCATTATATGTTCTCTGCTACTTTTAATAAGCTGCTATCAACAAAACAGCACTGAGGCAAAGTTATTGCTAAATATATTATTATGTACTCTTCTCTAACTGCCACCCTACAATTTTCTAATCCAATCCCACTGGATATATGTTCAAAATGTATAAAATAAACTATAATCATGATCCTACATTATTATAATGCATTAGTTTAATTATGTCTTTGCTTGTGAAATGAACATATGAGGACTGAATGAAAAAATCTTTTCTCATTTTCACGTTGTATGTGTGTATATATGCATGAAAAGCCTTTAATCACCTATCACATGCATTACACCTACATTTTCACCAACCACACCAAAATATTCATAGTTTGACCAAATATTGTAATAATAAGGCTAATATCATTAGTATTCTAGTTTGTGGTTCCACATTTTTTGTTTTATTTTGCTAACTACAAATCATGCCAAATGTAAACAGACGACCAGATCAATTACCTCTGCCTTTAAACAATGAAAAGGAAACTAATTTATTGATTGTTAATTACATCAGATATTACTCACTGATAAAATGAGTTAAACATATTCTTAAGCATGATTAATAAAAACTCAGAGCGAGAAATTGGGTTTCAACCTGAAGACCAGAAAAAGCAAAGCAGCCAGCCATGGGCTTTTACCTTGGCCTCAGTCCAAATTGGCAATTGTGCCTAAAGGAATCTCAGAATGGGAATGTAACTGAGAGCTGTCTCTTCTTACCTTAAAAACCTCTCTAAATCTGGGATTAAAAACTTGCAACACTGTGACTAAAGGCATGTACCGCCTCGTTTCAATGGCAAACTAATGTGACTACTGGGATTAAAAGTGTGTGTTATTGTGACCTGGTCTGTAATGTTGGCCAATGTGGTTGTTTTACTCTATAAACTTCAGGCAAGCTATATTTACTAAAATATAGATGAAATATCACTAAAATAGTCAATAATAATAACTTAAATTTTAAAAGCTAATCGCATGAAAAGATCAATAAATAATGATAAAACAACAAATTGGTGTTGCAATGAGAGGCGGCTTGTTTGTCCCAGCTTCCCTTCTAGCTTACATCCGAAATAACCACATAGAAACTGAATTAATTACAACACTACTTGGCCATTAGCTCTAACTTCTTATTGGCTAACTCTTACATATCAGTTTAACCCATTTCTATCAATCTGTGTATCACCACGAGTTCGTGACCTACCAGAAAAGTTTCAGCACATCTACTTCCAGCCTCGGATACATGGCATCTCTCTGACTCTGCTTTCTTCCTCCCAGAATTCAGTTCTGTCTGCTCCACCTACCTAAGTTCTACCCTATCAGCTAGACCAAAGCATTTTCTTTATTCATTAACCAATGAAGGTAACACATAAACAGAAGGAACTCCTACACCAAATTGAAGGAAGTAACTTACAAGCCTTCAGATCTCCACGTGTATCACTGAAGTTCTTAAACTTTGAATAAGCTTAAGGATGAATATAAAATATAAAGAGATGATAAGGAAGAATTTACATTTAAAAATGTGTTAACTCATTTTAATGGAATTGACTTTGATACTTCCTATTAATATGGTACATAAACAATTTTTCCACATGGGTTAAATGAAACTGTCTCTTGTAGTCCCTGTCACATAGCAGACATTCACTGCATATATACTGAAAAATAACCCTGAGAGTGAAGACCGTTTATTAGAGGAATGTGAAAAATTATACAACAAAGTGTAAACTTTTACTCTCTAATGTGTTACTTGGGTATTAAAAAGGAAGAGAACTCAGGGAAATCACTATTAATTTTTCATAGCCCTCAGACTTTAGCAGTTTTAGAATATGGCTTAACTATCTGTGAAAGACTTTTTGTTTATGCTTCTAATGATAAACCTGATAATGTAATATTAATCAAAGGGAAAAAGTAATGATACAAAGTTGAATGGGAAGGGAAAAGGTATGGCTACTACCAAAAAGGAGAAAATTTGACCAAAAACATCATATAAGTTTCAAAAATTACAGAGAACTAATAAAAAAAGATGCAAAAATTATAATTTGGTTTATATTTTCTGTAGTTTTATTTTTAGTAATTTTCATCTGTTTGTGTGATGGGAGAGTCATACATACATGCACACATGGTGGCAAGTATTTTCAAAAAATAACAGCATGAGCTGGATACAAGTGATATGAAACAGGAAAGAGAAAAATGGGGGAGGATTTCTATTTCGGAGGAGGTTGAGAAATTATTGCAGAAAGAAAAGGAGGGATGAACAACACCATGATTGTTTGTAAAAGCCAAAAGGAATCATTTTGCATGTGAGTTTGTAAGTTGGAAATATATGATTCAATTATGTGGAATTCCCCTCTGATGCTATGAATATGTTTTATTACCATTTGTTGATAAATAACTTTATTTGGGCTATGGTAGGACAGAATGTAATCATGGTGGAAGATATATAGATAGATATAGATACAGATATAGATATAGATATAGATATAGAGAAGGTTGATTTAAAGAAATGCCATGTAGCTGCTAAAGCAGACAGATGTTGAAGAGGTTGGACCCTTACCAGTAAGACACAGCCTTGTGCCAAAACACAGATTACTAGAAATGTGTTAATTTAAGATGTAAGAAAGAGTTAACAAGAAGCCTGAATAATAGGCCAAACAGTGTTGTAATTAATATAGTTTCTGTGTGATCATTCAGTTCTGAGCAGCTGGAAAATGAAATGCAGCCTCCAACTAACTATATATAGTAGGTGGAGGCTTCATTTATATATATATATATATGAAAAAATATTTTATATGTTTTATGAAAATGCTCTCCACAAGAATCTTTGACAAACAAAAACCTAGTACCAGGCACAAGAACTCCTTTGCATGTTTTTTTCAAAATGGTCCAGGTGATTGCAAAAACAACAGACTTCTTTGTAGCTCTTGCTTGCTTATCAGAGGTGAAGATTGGACTTTTATTGCTGAAGATATCAAAAACTTAGGACATAAAACTCAGATGACTGGACTTGTTTCTGAGCTAAAAAAAATCTCTTTACCTAGGTATAGCTTCCAATACTCCAGAAACTACTATGAAAGCTGCCATGGGAGACAAACAATCAAACCCTCCTAGCCAGAATAAAGACCTATGAACAATGACAATGACCATGAAGACATAATAACCATGAAGAAAAATATTACTAAAACTCCTCACCATAGAAGGCTCACTCAAAAGCAAACAGAGACCACCAGAAAAAGCCATAACTAGGCACAGTACAGTGATAAGTATATCCTGGGGACCATAGCCCAAATGGATACATATACATCATAAGTCATGTATCTATGGCTCAGAGAACATTGCAAAAAGAAAAAAAAATTAGTGGAATACCAGGATGTCCAGCATGAAATAGTCTCTCCTACTCATTGATATATAACCAAGATCAGAACAGCAGAATAAATAATCAGTTATTAAAGTGAAAGTGGAAAGGCTTTATGGGGTCCAACCACTGGACAAAGAATTATGGGCAATTGAGAACAACTAGGAAAAAGAGAAATAGCTTTTCCCATGAATGAGGCACTTTTTTTTTTAGTTGCTCAATGCAAAATTGTCATTCCCGAAACCATCTATACAAAAGCCAACAAAACTGCACTCGGCTATGTATATGTGTGTGTATGTGTGCTGTGTGGGTGTGTTCTACTGCATACTCATATATATATAACAACAGTCAAAGAAAGAGAGGTTATCAATTTGATAATGAGTAACGTGGGAGGGGTTAAATGGAAGGGGTCAGGAAAGGGCTGGAGGAAGTAAAGGTAGGAAGATTTGTGTATCCCCATTTCAATAAAAACATCTTAAATGCTTAATATTGTTATTTCTGAATATTGGATAGTGGACTTGATTTAAAATCTTCATAATAAAATATGAAACACATTTTCTACAATAGTCAAATCATAGCTTTTAGCTATAAATTTTGAAGATGAAATAATTTTACCACATTTTAATAATTAGTGGTCTTTTCTTTTTTATCATCTTAACTTTAACGTATCCCTAAAATTTAGTGTGTTGGCAGAGGACACTTGTGACTGTAGGTTGTAAGGACTCTTTGAATTGCCTACTAGGGCAAGATAAATGATTTAAAATCTTTATGCTTCTTACAATAACACATTTCTATCATCTGTGTCTCCAGTTTCTCATTGTTAGCTTTCCTGCAAACAGAGCACAATTTATTGAAGTTTTACTTTTGTTATCCTTAACTAGATTTAATGTATGTAGGGCAGCACAAGGACAGGACAGGTGCTATATATGTTTATGATTGTCAGTTATCATAGTCTATAACCTTTTGTAGCAAAGTAAAATGGCTTTATCTGTCACAAAGAATAAAAAAATGATTTCTCTGTCTCAAGGTTGAAAATGCACATTTTATGAGGCAAGGAGCAAGTACTTTGAAGTCATTTGAAAGATATTTTATTATGTGAGGAAAATAAGCATTTAATTTCATTTCTATGGTTTGTCATTTTTATACTTAGATAATGAAACCTGCTAGAAACTTCACATGTTCACTTGATTTTCATTTCTTCAAGGTCACACAAATCGAATCACTTCTTTGTTGTTTTTGAAATTACGTTTTTTGCTCACTACTTAAGATTCAGACATTGTGTCTAATGAGGAAAGTTTTAAAAAGTTACAAGAAGAAAAATATCATTGGACATGCTGACTTCTGTAAAAAAAAATATTATGCTTTAATAAACAGAAGAAAACTGAAGAACATGGAACACAGAATGATCCATGCTTCAATGAAGAACGTATTTATAATATTTGATGTTTCTACATTCAGCACTAAATCATGAAGTTCTTCCGGATTGATATGTGGTACATTTTAATTGGAATTTTCATAAATTCATGTGAATAAAATAATTTTTAATTTAAATCTTTTAAATGATTGTGCTATTCCTTAAAGCAAATGTCACTTTTTTTGAGATCCTAATTAATACTGTTTAATTTTTATTATCCCTACTGTAAGCTGTAGCATTGTAAAATAAATTTCTATTATCATTTTTGTTTTACAAATATTATAGTTATATTTAAACTTCCTAAAAAATGTGTCTCACCACTATTTGTAACTTTATTTCCAGGTAATGCAGCTGTTTCTTCCGACATTTGTGGACATCTACACACAAAGGATAACTACAGAAAGACCTAGAGAAATGCACATAGTTGAAAATAAAATGCATTTTAAAAAATATGATGAGACTACTCCATATATTGGAAAACATAAAGAAAATTGCATATTCAATTGGAACCAAATGGAACTTAATATATTTCACCAAAGTAGAACCTTATTGTACCTTTAAGGCTAACTTAATACCCACAAAGTAAGTAAGCTAAGGGAAAATAATACAGTTAGGGACTTTGGCTGTGGAATTTGCAGAGATTTGCCAAATGTTAATGAATCTGCTCACAACCTGACCACGCACAGACTGATCTCCGGGAATCCAGGCAAAGCGAGAGAAGAGGGAATATATGAATAAGGGAGGTCAAGAGCATAATGGAAAAATCTACACAGAAAGCTGAACCAAGTTCATGGAAACTCATGAACTCTAGACTGACACCTATAGAATCTCCATGGAACCAAGGTAGAGCCTTCATATATGGGAACCAGTGGTGAAGCTTGGATTATCTGTGAGGCCCCTGGCAGTAGGACCAGGATATCCCTGGGGAATCAGCTAGCTTGTTGCAATCCATTCCCTAAGGTGGGAAGCCATGCTCAGTCTTAATGCAAGGGGAAGCAGGGCTTGATTCTGTTCCAACTTAATATGCCAGACTCTTTGTTGACTCACCATTGGAGCCATTACCTTTTGGGAGGAGTGGATGGGAAGTGGGTTGAAGGGGAGCAAAGAAGATTGGAGAAGGGTTGTGAGAGAGAACTGTGGTTGGAATGCAAATAAAATTTTAGAAATTCTTTTAAAAATTCTCATGAGTGCATAGAGTAACAAATGAGTTAGTCTCAGATGGAATGCTGTGGAATGAGACTTGTCTCATTTGCTTCTCAGCATCCTGGGCCAATGATTTCTTCTTTCAAAGTTCTATTTCAAAGTGTGTACCAGTAAGCCAACATCACCCATGCTTAAAACGCTTGCCTTCATCTCAATAATTTTCCATTTCCTGCTCATTGATATAGTCTAATTATTTTGGTTGTAAATTGTCTTTATACAGAAAATGTGGTTTGATTATTTTAAAATCCTATTTACAAATATATATATTTACATACATACATATATATATATATATATATATATATATATATATATATATATTTACAACAATAGCAATGAAGTAGTTTGATTTTTGAGATTGTATAGCTAGGTTTGGGTTCCAGTTAGTAGAATTGGAATTCTAATCACAGCTCTAACTTGGACTGGTGGCTAAATAGCCTCAGACAAAATGACTTTTTCATAAATTTGGATGGCAAATGAAGCACAATTAGTAAATCTCAGAGAGAGAAATTGGGTGAAACAGAAATGTGCAAAGATGATGTCTGAGCACACATTTATCTTATGGACTGGTGGAATTTAAATCAGGATAGGCTCCTGTAAAGTTCAAAGATGCAAAAGAGTTCCATGGCATACAAAGGGAGAAGTGGGGTTTTTGAAACTAATATTCAAAACTGCACACAAATAGTTACATGGATAATAAAGAGATATCTCCTGATGTAGCACACAGATGGTTACATGGATAACAGAGACAAATCTTCCAATATAATACACAAATGGTTGCATTGATAACACAGACAGCTCTCCCAATATAACAAAGGGAAACATGGCAAAGAGAAAATATCTTTCTAAATTTTTCTGGTAGCAAATGAAGGTTTTATTTATTTGCCTGCTATAGAATATATTTTCACAGTGTATTATCAGTAAACACATCATCAGTTTTGGCTGAGTAGCAGTAAAGATCAAAAAGAGACAAAAATCCTTTTTTTTTTCAGAAAGTGGACTGTGGTTGGCATCGAACACTGGCTTTTAAAATCATCTTTTAAATTTCCTTTAACATTTTGAGGATCATGTTCAAATGTTAAATCATTTTTCAGTTGTATAACATTTCTATAGCATTGGTCAGATGCCAGGATATAAGAAGGAGAATTTGAGCATATTTACACCTAACAATTTATCTGATGATTTAAAAAAGGCAAAGGGAGTAAAACTGCTTTGAAGGAAGTGATCAAGAGTGGTGTGAGGGGCACACAGTCCTGCACTGTACTTGAGGAGGTGGGGAGTTTTCTTATATAAGGAAGGGGAACAAAAGGGACAAAACTGAACTTAAGTTTCCATAGTTATCATTGCCACAGGTGATAAAATGAGGACTGGAGCTGTCTTGTGTCTACTAGCTTTTGAAGTGTCTTATCAGGCTTAGAGGAATGAGGTTCTTGGGGCTATTTATAAAGAAACAGAAAACAATCAAGCAGGAATGAAACTGTTTCAGCATTCTTGAGAACAAGTCTACTTACTCTTTGAAGAAACTTTCTGCCTTTGGCAGTCTTCCTTTCCTCACCCAGGAACATTCTCTTTGTGCCACATGTTCCTGTTCAGTTTTTGCCAGAGGCATTCCCCAGCCGCAGAAATTTTCTTTCTTTTTTAACTTTCATCCTTTCTCTTTTTTCTCTCCCTTTATCTGCCTCTCAATTTCTACTTTTCCTATAAAAGATGATATGTATAGATATAGAGATAGGAAATAGACAGACTTAAATATAAATGCTATTACCAAACCATCTGTTTACTAATGGCAATAGACTAAACAGCTTTATTCACATAAACTTGTCTGCTCACCTCAGACCACTCTTTCATAAAGAGGTATGTTATTCATAAGTTAATATTTATTCTTACAAAGATAGAAAATCATTGTGTGCACTTATTTCTCCACTTCAGAACCAGGATGAGTCTTTCAATACACTTGACATTTCTAAAGGGTAAATTACTGGTTCAACTTGTTTTCATTACACACACACACACACATACATTTGGTTTTATGTCAAGCTTTTATTTTTGAATATTTATTTGCATATAAGATACTTACATAATGAAATTTATGCCTAGTTTGTTTTTGACAAGTATGAAAAATCAAATATAACCAGGATAGAATATTTTCGCAAAGCTAAGGAATTGTTGTGACACTTACCATTTTATTCTCTAGCCAACACCTGAAGGCAACAAATATTTATAGATCAGACTTGACTTTTTCAAATTTTATTCAAGTGACATCCATCATAAATTATTGAAGCCTTCAATAATTGTTTTATTATATTCAATACTGTATAAGTTATAATACTTATAGATTTTATCAGAATTCCATCATTTGAGTACCAGATGTGATCCAACTGTAGAAGTATAGGGAAATACCTTAATTAAAATTGTTTTTAAAACTTCACATATTAGAACCACTCCTTTTTCCTCCTTCAAGATGAATATTTTGTTCAATTATTGTTGCAATATATATATTATTGTTATTAATCAAATTTTTCATTTGTTTTGTATACCAACTGATATAGAAATGAATAATTTGCATCGATATGGATCTTAGTCTATTGATATACATTTTAGGTCAATCTGCTATTGATTAAGGTATTGTGATTGTGAAGTTCATTTAAAATTTAATATATGTTAAAAATACAGGTTATTAATAGACAATCATTTATAACAGTCAAGTTTGTAGTCATGTAATTTAGATTTTCTAGATATATAGAGATTTATTTCAGTTACGTAATCTTCAAACCTTTCAAAGACCTACAGAATATGGCAGTTAAAATGTTTTAATATCTTAGGACATTTCATGACATGAGACACATCTGCTCCTTTAAGCTCTATTAAAGAGGAAGACCAGCATTGAAGAGGCTCCTCATGGATTCTGTTAGCCCTTTGTGGAAGAAACTGCTCTTGCCTAGCCTAAATGATGGTATGCTGTATGGACAAGCAAGAGCCACAGAGAAATGACTGCTGAACTTGCGAAAAGTTGACATGGTTGTCCAGGGTTCTTACTTCATGAAAGAGTCTTTCAAACATACTAAAGGACACAGAAAAAAAATGACTGACAAACTGTCAATATAGGCGGAACTGTCTTTGAAATTTCCTGCTTCATGGAAAAGTCTGCCAGATACAATGGGCCTGTAGGCTGAAGATGGGTGCCTGAATATCACAGAACTTTGGGTGGCTGTACAGGCAATGAGATGCCTCTGTCAATTCTGGAGTTTTAGAATTCGTTTACAATGTACTTTTTGTTTAGGTAATATTATATCCTTCTGGAGTCTTTGACAGAGTTGAAGAATAGACAGTTTAGATAGTTATCCTTGTTATGATAAAACATAGGGTAGATCTAAGTATTCTAACTGTAGTTCTTGCTTGATATCTGCTTTGTTATAAGTAATTTTTCTATGTTGAAGTTAAAACCCTTCTTTTCTTTTAAACAGAAAAGGGGAAATGGTGTGGGTAGTGCTTCGTTTATTGGTTAATTAATAAAGAAACTACTTTGAACTGTGATAGGGCAGAATAGAGCTAGGTAGGGAAAACTAAACTGAATGCTAGGAGAAAAAAGGCAGAGTCAGGAGAAGCCATGGAGCCAAACAGAACCTTGCCAGTAGCCCAGAAGCCTTGTGGTAAAATATAAAATAATAGAAATTGGTTAACCAAAGATTAAGAGCTAGCTAGCAATATGGTTAAGTGATTGGCCACAGCATGATTTAAATATTATAGTTTCTGAGTGGTGATTTCGAGTCTGGGCAGCCAGAAATAAACATGCAGTGTTTCCAACAACCAATCAGTTCCCCACCCTCCTCTCCTCACATTGGCTCACCCACCTTCCATCTACATCCTTCCCCATCCACACCTACTCTGTCTCAGTCTCCATTCTGAAGAAGGCACACCTGCCATGGGTGTCAATGAAACATGGTACATCAAGTTGAGACAGATCCAAGTTGCTCCCTCTGAATCAAGGCTCAGCAGGGCAATTCAGGTTGCAGTATAGGTTTCCAAAAACCAACTCAAATCCCAGGGACAGATGTTGATTCCACTGCTAGGAGTTGAACAAACCAAGCTACACAACTGTCACACACAAATGCATTCACTTTTGATGAACATTTATCACACATACAGGTTTGGTTCATAATGAACAGTGGAGTTCTGAATATTATTGTATGAGTAATTTATGGGCTGTGTATATCTACATATTTTAGTCATATATGGAAGAGAATAGTTAGTTACTCAGCAATCATCACAAGGGTTCACTACTTGCATGGACAGAATTAAGCTGTCTTTATTAAATTATTAGCCCAAACCAGCTTGTTCTGTTTTTATTGTTTTACTTACTGATAAAAATCACTGGCAGGTCTAACATATACATCTTTCATATTGTTGGTTTAACCCTTTTACTTTAACCCACACTAATGCATGATCAGATACTGCTTAGTTTTCATTCTCATGATAATTTAAAGTTTGGATATATTTTTATGTCAACTTTTACCAATTACATCTTCTGTAAAGTTTGTATTTAAACATGTGAAGAGTATTTAATGCCTTTTTGTTTTATCATTCATGTTTAACAATCATTTATGTGCCCTAAATGTAATAAATCCGTTTGGTAAATTTATTGTAAATGATTGTTTTATATGTATCAATTGTATTTCACCAGGGCTTTAAACATGATAGACAACTGTTTTGTTGCACCACTACAGAGTTATAACCCATGTTCTCCTTTTATATTTTTGAGAAAGGACAAGATAAGCATGCCAAGGAGTTCTGTAGACTATTGTGACATATCCAACTTTCTATTTTATTGCCTCAGTCACCACAGAAAGCCTACACCAATGAAATGGTACTGAGAATTCCTCCAAATATTTTTCCTGTTTTCTGACCATTTATCTTTCCAGTGATTTTATTTTTTGATAACATCATTTATAAGCATTTACTCTGACCCCCCACCCAGCCTCCTATTCTTCCATTTTTGCATATTCAAAATTAATGAGTCCTTGTCTGATTACTATTGTTAAATATGGATACTATATATGTGTGTGCCTGCATAGATAACCTCTCAGTTCATGTAGCTTTGCTCTCAGTTACATGTGTCCTGAGATAATCACTTTGGACTGAACACCTGTCACTAAGGAGAGTGATTCTCTCTTCCCCAGTACCTATTGAACACCTGCAGCTCTAGTGTTATCTAGAAATGGAACATGTGTGATTTATTCTTCCAAGTTGGCCTATCCTTTAGGGTTGTCACAGTGCTTTTCTTATTCAGGAAACCAGTGTGTTGAGAATTCATGTGTGCAGATTCCTTGAGGAGCTATTGCAGAGTCCCTTGAAGGATGCTATTTATTGACTTGCTCAGCCTGCTTTCTTTCCCAGGACCACTTGCCCAGTGGTGTCCCCACTCGCAATGGGCTGAGTCTACCTTATCAAACACTGAGGAAGAAAATATCCTACAAGTTTGTCTACAGCTTGATCTTACTGAGGCATTTTGTCAACTAAGTCCCACTTCTTCTCCATTAACTCTAGCTGTGTCAAGCTGACATAAAACTAGCCAGGACAATCTGTTTATAAGGGCTATTTTTATAAATACTATAAAAAGCTATTTTTATTGAGCCAGAATGTTTGGGCTTTATACTGTCTTTTCCATTCTGCAAATCCAAGGTCAGGTAAGAGTGCTGAATGGAGTGCCATTGTCAAAAGGAACTCTAAAACTGTTTTCCAATGCGAGTATATTGAACCAAGTCAGGGTCTATCTCAACCTCTACATCATTATTTAATCTCAGAGACCTCAGTCAACTCTCCCTTTTAGGTATTAATCCAAGCTTATTGTTGTAGTGTTGTGATAATTTAATCGAACCATTAAGAATAAAATTTGTCTATGAATGTGTTGGTCAATATTTGTGAGATTGTGAAGTAATAAATAATGTAGTTCACATGCTCCTTCCTCAAAGAAACTTTTGTTGGTTTAGTGATGTGAGGAGAGTGACCGTACTGAATCCAATCAAAAGCGGAAAGTTTCTCGTGTTATTTTCTACTTCTTACTCCAAGCAAAACAAAAATCAAGACTAAAGAGCAATTAACAATCCCTATTGAATCCTTTTGGATGTTGCAAATAATATGATCCTCAGTTGACAGTTAGTTTGAATAAGAATTTTCCCAAAGGCTCTGATATTTGGTCATTCGGTTCATTTTGTAGCACTAGTTGGGAACTTATAGGAAACATGGCTTTCCTGGAGGAAGTGCATTGATGGGGGCAGGCTTTGGGTTTCAAAGCTTTGAGTCCTTCACAGTTCACTTTCTCTGCTTTATTTTGGTGATTCAAAGTATATGTCTTCACATTCTGCTCTACTTGAATACCTGGTACCTACGTCTCTACTCTACCCTAATAGTTTCATTCCTCATCACCCTTCTTTCTGTTTGTTGCTTTACTTGTGGTTTGTGGTTATAGCCATAGAAATGTATGTAATACACTTAGATATTCCATCTTTGCTTCATTATTAAGTTATGTGAAAGCCTATTAGCTTTGAAAATGATCAGAAAAGAGTATCTTCAAATAAATCATTTATGTCAACTAGCTCTGTCACTTGAGCTACATAATATATAAACAGATCAATGCTGCTTATTGTGCCCACTGCAAGTATAGATATTCTAGCAATATATGAATGAATCAAGGCACATTCCTTTAAGATACTGGATCAAAGACTTACAGACTTGGACCTTTAGAAAGAACTCTTGACTTGATATGCTGCCTTAGTAAATGCTGAATATTTAATGATAAACTTCTAAGATGTTACTCAAATATACATGAGAAAGAGCTTGTTTTAGTCATCCAAAAACAAAATAGGACATATAAACAATTTCTTTTAAATGATAATCGTGCATACAAGACCAATCTTTAGAAGTCTCTTAACACAAGTAAATGCCCTAATGCGCATATAATCCCTACTTCTTTTCTTCATTATGAGAAATCTACCAAACCATAGTTACTGATAAGGAAAAATAATATGATTTATGAATAAATAATTCATAATTAAGAAACTGAGAAAGAGAATAAGTATAGAATCTTTCTAATATGATAATAGCAAGTGTGGGGGAATAAGAATCCTTGTGAAAAACTAAAGGTTGAGTGCCATACTGGCTGTTGATTTGGACTGAACAAAGAAAAGAGCAGATGTGTGAGTATATATAGACTCATAGACTATTGCCAGTTGTTTGCTATGTTTTAGGGAGTTGGAAATAAAATAAACAAACAAAGAAAGTAACTAAAATTTTGTGACAACATTGAAACTTATTGCAACATTGCCAGTTTAGTATGATGAGACCCCTGGTGCCCTCAACAGCTAGAAAGGGGTGATGGAAATTGGCAGGAAAGAATTGTCATAAAATGTTCTCTGTTTTATAGGGTTGGAGAAATAGCTTAGAAGTTAAGAACAACACTAAATGATTCTTTTAGAGAGCACTGGTTAGATTTCTGTCACCCACATGATGGCTCATAATCATCTATATCTCTAGTTTAAAAGCAAGGAACCCAAGCAGTGCAGACCCACACAGGTAAAACACAAATAATGAAAAAAAGAATGTATGAGTTATTAGTCCTGACATGTCCTGTAAATAAGTTTGATGAAAACTAAAAAATGAAGTCTAGTCTAACTGTGAAAATTGAATGTCTTTAATGCATACATGTTTACCTAAACTAACCAGGCAAAGAATAATGGCAACTCTAGATTCTGTTTCAGGATATAGGATAAAGATTCACTATAACTAGCTATGACATTTTAGTGTTGATTCTACAGTCTCTTCCCAGTTTGGTAAGGCATCCTTGGACTGATAGGAAATTCAATGATAATTCACAATACTGCAGCTGAATTAACTTCATTATATCCAAGAAAAATGTCCTTTAGTAGTCAGATCCATTTATAAGATCTTATACAGTTTATTAAGAGGCACAGAATGCCAGAGACCTTTGGAGTATATATAAGAGAATTCAACAGTTTAAGTTACTGTTGCAATAACTGAGTTGACAAATTTATACTAGGCATTCTTTATGCATAGACCAAATTCAAAAAATATGAATTTCAAATGGTTTTAAAAGTGAATACATTTTAATGTTTTATAGGAACATAAATAAATTGCAATAACTTACTATTCTTGTAATCTTTAACAAAGGAAGGTGACTTGCAAACAGACTGGTTCATGAGCAATGAAAGGATGAAAAATCCTCATTAACCTCAAAATTACACTGACATGGAAGATAAATTTCAGGAGTAATTGTTGTACAAAAGGATAAATTTGTATTTAACTTGAGTAAAAAGTACATTTTAATAATGTAACTGTAAACTACACTAACCAATAGCTTCCTTTGAAAGTCTGGACTCTAAGGAGTGTCTGGGGATGAAGAGGATCAGTAGAGAACACTTGCTGCTTTTGCAGTGAATCCAAGTTTGGTCCCCTCTACACATGCAATGTAGCTCACAAAGCCTATACCACTAGTTCAGTGGCATCTGTCATCCTCTTCTTGCTTCAATAAGAACATGCACATACATTTTTAAAAATTAAAAAGAAAAATAACTTTTTAAAAGCAGAAACTTAAACCATTTATGCCTGAGTGCCTGAAAGAGCAGTCAATTTAAGGAACATCAAAAGTTCAGTATACACACTATTTCTGCATTATTTTTAAAGTACATTTCTTGAGGTATGTACTCCCTTTGTACAGACTATTAAGGAAAAATACATTCAAGGATTTTAAAGGAAGCATAAAAATAGGGTGGAAATTGAGACAGATAAAGAAGGCCTGAATAGAGCAAGATATATACAGTGAAGCAAATGTGGCATGGTGATTAATGACACAGCCTTTGCAATCAAACGGGCTTCATTTCAAATAATTCAAATCAGCCTTGCAAGCTGTGTCACCTTGGACTAAGTTTCTAAGTATCCCAGCTTTAGTGTCCTAATTTGTAAGATAGGGATATCATCATCTATTCCTCATGTAATGACAAAATTTAAATGTCAGAATATATGTGAATGCTTATCACAGATAAAGCCTCGGACTGATTAAGTGCTTAGAAATGGCAGTTAGCAGAGACGCAAAGAAGGAAAAGCAATGCTATAAAATTGCTGTAAATCTGCTTCTAAACAGATTTTTGGGTTTTGCTTCATGAATTCCACAGAATGATTTTCCCATCACATGATTTATCTGGCATAAAGGAAGGGATTTGAAAATTCTGTGCTTAAAAAAAAATCACAGTAACACACTAAAGTATATGCCCTAAAACTCTTTAATAAATAAGGTTCTCCTTTATTTGAGGGTTGAAAGTATTAACAAAAACTATTGCCCCTACTTTTTTTTTCAGGACATTTAAAAGTAACTTTATTATACTCTATGTTGTCTTTCCTGCTTAAACAATAACATATTTATTCTACATACCACATAAAAGCTAAATGAAAACGAGTTTTTCACTATTGTTGAAAGTTACCTCCAGCTAAGAGAATGTAGCAAATTATGAATTTTAAGGAGCTTGGGAAATTTATCAGGAAGGTGTCTGCTGATATCAAGCACTCACAAAAAGTTGTGCAAGGAAGTTGTTTACTACACATAAATTCAACATTACGGGGGCAGAATCATTGGAATCCCTTGAGTATCTTGACTAGCCAGCTTAGCAGAATGCATGAGCTGCAGTTCCATGAGGCATCTTGCCTTAAAAGTGAGGTGGAAAGCAATCAAGTAGCAGACTGAATGATGACAGCGGACCTCTGAATGCACATACAAATATATACTTGTATGCTTGCCCTGCTACACACATACACACACACACACACCTATGAACTTAAGAGTAACATACTTAAATATAAGTTCTTAGGATAATCTATTGTGTTTTCAGAGCACCTCTTTAATTCACCTTTTCTGAGAATAATGGAGAATTCAGGATTATAGCTCATTATTTGTTTTAAGGGTTTTTTATTTTTAAATTTTATGTTTTTAGATAAAATGTAATTTATTCATACACTTTCCCCTCCTGCAACTTTTCCCAGATACTTTTCTCTTACCTATCCCTTCCAAATTCATTTTCTTTTTCTCTGTGAGTATTAAAAAAAAGGAAAAAACAATTGAAAAAAGTACAGTGAAACAAAAAGAAATGAACAAACGAAAAGGTGCATGTAAATATATGTATACAAATTAATAAATGAATCCATTCAAAGGGTTTGTATGTGCTGGATAACTCTTCTTGGAGATGGGGTCAGCCCTGGATTGTGGATGCTCTCCCAGTGACACTGAACTGAGGAAAGCTTGTTTTCCATTCCTAGGAGCAACTATCAATTGGTAACAACATCTTCCTTAGTGGTGAGCCTTTGTTTCCACAGCTCCTCCTTAGTGTTTAGTTTTGTCTAATGTATACCTATGCAGGTCTTATGCTTGTCACCATCTCTGTGAGTTCATCTGTGTATCTATTCTGTTGCTTTGGAAGACAGTTTTTCTTAAAGTCATACATCACCTCAGGCTCCTAGTCAACTCTATGAAATAACCCTAGAGGCATGAGGGGAAGGTACAAAGGCCCACTCCCACATGGCTGAGGCAGCCCTTGTCATTCCCTACCATACCTTCCCTTACTAAAAACCATTAGATTACATTCTTGATGCTAGCCCCCAAAGTCTATTCCCTTATTTGGTCACTTCCATCTCCTGAGGCTGATGACCAAAGTCCAACTATCAAACTTTTAATCCAGCTCTTGTTCCCAGAGTTAGGACCTCCATAAACCACCAAAAGACTAGATCCAATACAAAGGCAAGAAGTTTTTCTTTTGTTTGTTTGTTTGTTTTCATTCTAGCATATTGTAGCCAAACATCCTAAAGACAAGATGGCAACCCTGAGAAGGGGGTGAGCGTTTCTTTTCAGTCTTACTGAGGAGAGTGTCTAAGGAAGTTAGGTCATTTTAGACATGATTGGTGTAAGCAAGTGGCAATCATATTAGTATGTTATAATTGGCTGGGACCAGGGCTAGCGTTTTCCATTTTTAGGTAAGCCTGGACAAGTCCCATGCACTGTCCTGGAGCTGCTGTAGAGGTTGGCTCAGACCTAGCCTGGCCTAGAACTGCTTGTTTCAGGCCTTCTCTCTGCTGTTGCATGTGTTGGAGATTGGGTGTCCTTAATTCGTGGTTTCCTTAAATTCCTTAAAAACTGCTTGTTCAGTCTCAGAAAACTGAAATTGAAGCCTCATCTCTGAAAGAAGACTGAGCAGTCTGTTTTGGCATCTGCTCAGTCCTTTCATCGCAATCAAAAGCCCCCTTTGGCTCACTTAATTAAAATGCCCAAATAAAGTTAAACACCTTATCCTAACATGGGCTTTTCCTTCATAAACTGTCATTTGGCAATTTGTCATGTATGTCTGCTCCTCTGCACTCCTTATCCCTGCACCCTTCCTTTCCCAAATCCCTTTTCTCCCTGTGTTCTATCTCCTTTACCATGGCATCCTAACCCATTAAAATACAGGCTTGCCCATTTTTCTTCTTAAATTTTACATATGCAGGATCATTTTCTGTTTTTCTTCCAGAATCAGAAAAGCCAGTTAGCTTTTCTTCCCTACTTAATAAAGGGTCGCTCTTTAAAAACAGGTGTTCAGTTACGGTTTTTGCCTAATCTGGTGTCTGAGAGGGAGCACCTATTATGCAGAAGTCCTCTACACATATCTGCAGTAAAAATAGCTGAGAGACACTTTCAGACAAACTGGGCTATTTCAAAGAGGTTCAGATGAGGCAACCAACCTAGAAAAAGCAGAGATCAGCCAAGCTGCCTGGAAATTTCTCAGATTGACAGAGTTACTTGGAAAGGTCATTCCTTCACCTGACAAGCTTACTACAGGTTGCGGAGCACACTCTAGTGCCTGCTCTTGTAATCTCTCATCCTTGGAAAGGTGGGCTTTGGTGCTGAAGTATTCTTCAAGTCGTTGATTCTTTAGTAAGTAAGCCTCACTCATATTACTGTAAGCAACCTCAATCAAAGTTATTGGTTCTCCAAGTTGAGGTTTGGCAAAATCTGCATTGTGCTTATTCTTCAGTTCTTTATCTAATTTTTAGTGACTAATTCCATAATTGCATTTTATTTTTATCTTTTAATCTTTTTCCTAGAGTCAATGTTAAACAATAATGATCAGTCAACTGGCTTTGGAGAGAAGTATAAGCAGAACCAGGGCAGCTGCTTCAATTTAAGTGTTAAAACAGACACTCTGAAAATAAAGAGACTATAATATAGAGACCGTGGTGATGTAGATGGATGAGCTCCATGGAGACAGAGATGTGAATCACTGAAAGCTTTCACAAATCCTGCTAATCATTCCTGTGGAATACTCTTTTACGCTGTGTAAATATGTGTCACTGTGGTTGGTTTAACAAAAAGTTGACAGCCAATAGTTAGTCAAGAAGCAAAGCAGGAACAACTAGAGAGCTCTGGGAGGAAGAAAGACAGAGTTTGATGTGGATGTTGAAGAAGCAGGATTGATAGTACAGAATAAATGTGAGCCACATAAAAGACGGTAGATTAGAAGATACGAATTAATTTGTTAAAATAGCTAATGGGGCAAGCCTAAGCTAAGACAAACTTTCATAATTAATAATAAGTCCCTATGTCGTATTTTGTGACCTAGCAGCCCATAGAGAAAGCCACAGAGAAGGATAACCAAACTACTAACAATAAAATATTCCAAGTATTTAGCAGCCCTAAAAATTCTAGCATGCATGAATAGATAGGGTAAAAGTATCATATATAGTTTATATTTCTTAAATGGTTTGTAAAAACCTCTATAACTTGATTTAAAAGTTACATTTAGCCTCAACATATCTTATGCCTTAATGTATAATAGGATGTGTGCATGGACGAAGATAAGGCATTTCTCAATTTTAAACATTCAGTACAATGCATGCATTTATCTCCTCTACTTTTAATATCACTACTGTTAACTATGTTTTTATAAACTAATAAAATAGTGATGTTTGTGTTTAATATGCATATTTTTAAATGCAGATTTCATATTTGGCACATATGTGCACATTTGTGTGTGTGCATAATTCTCAAAAACAAAAACTCTTACACTGGGCGAGTGATTCACAGTGAAAGAAGCTTGTTGTTTCTTTCAGGAGCCTGGTGTCCTGGGTTCTATTCTCAGTGCTCTGGAGCTTGCCTGTTGTCATCCAACCTCAAGTTCACTGAAATACCTTGCCACAAGGTGCTAATGGTAAGAGTTGCAAAGTAGGAAACCAGGTGTTCTCTCTTGTCCTTTGGTACAAACACACACGCATGCGCGCGCGCGCACACACACACACAAAGGTTTCAATGACTACTAATTAGAGTGATATCCCACATTTAGACATGTGAAAATATGATGTAATTTTTTAGCTATAGTAAGAAATTTTAAATGCTAAACTCCATTATTGACAAAAACTCATTGTTAGAAAAAGACATAAAGTTGAGTGATTAAGGAGGATCTGGGAGACGTTGCAGGAGGGTAAATCATTTTCAAAAAATAAATTATAAAAAGTTTTAAATAAAAACTTAAATAATTAAATAAAAATTTAAATCTTACAAAAATAGTATAAAGCCTATGTATGCTTGTTTCATAATAGAGGGTGATTTTCAATGCTGTGCAGTGTCCCATAGATAAGAAATACTCTCAAAGTGTCACATCTGATAAAACTGGTATGGTGAGGAAATGGTTGGCATTTAAATTAAAATGCAATCTCAGCTTCAAAAGGATCAATATTACTAGCCATGGGTATTTTCTAGTGTGGTGCATGTTTTTTCCTATTCTTTTTCCTGTGCTGTATTTTTCCCCATTTAGCTGGGGATGGTCTGAATTTCTTTTGCCTAGCTCTACCCCAGGGAGAAATTGCCAGGTACTCTAGATGATTTTAAATGGTTTACACAGCATGCACGACAGTGTAATTGGATAGTGGATGTCTGAAAATTGTATGTCCAAAAGGTTTTCAGTCTTCGTTTGAAGTAGTGTAAGTGGGTAGATGCTGTAACCCACCTTTTCACTGACTTATCAAAATACCAAAACCAATTTGTTGTCTGACACATCTCCCTACTTAATTTATCTGTCCTTTTTTTTGTCTGAATATGATGCCCTCACTCCAGCTTTCCTATCTACAATGAAGAGTTGATTACAAGAGAAAAGAAATGGTGATAGGTTTTACCTGAAAATGTAATTTAATGCCTAACAGGATTCTGCCATGAGGAATCCCTTCAACATAATACTGATAACTTTTTTTTTTCAATTTTATAGTCTTTTGTCAACATAAGAAGAAGATCCTCAGGAAAACTCCCAGAACACATTTCACAATGAAAAGACACTCCTAGTATTACAGGTCATGTGGGACAATATAAGCTGGTCCACTTAAAAATGATAAAGAACAATTACAAATCAAAGTCACCTTAAATATTTCTCCAAATTGGGATGGTGATTCAGAGAGAGAAAAGATTGAGTGCAATCCCCACCTTATAGGAACTAGTGTATAAGTTAATCTCTTCCAAATGCATGCAAATTTTTACAATTTTTAATGCTATATTTCTTGAGGAATATCTTTGGGGAAAATCAATGCAAATAGGTAGCTATCATATGACTTTCAAAGCACTTTGTTACTTCAATTAAATACGACTTACATATTTGAGATGTACTTTTAATTTTATCACAACCAGAAGTTTAAGGTGCCTATAGTTTAAGGATAAAGTCTCTGTCACTTTTAATAGGAGACCAGACTGAATAATATTTCAATATTGAACAAATACACATTATAGATCTTCAGAAAAAATATCCAAAACACCATCAAATGAGATATGGATGGTAGCTCTTGATGACAGCAAGAAAAGGCTATGAAACTTGATGCCGCCAGTGCAGACATTAGCCTTACTCACTCCCTGTAGAACTTGCTATAAGCAAAAGCCCTAACTCCAAATATAAATAGGAAATGCTTAACAGAAAGAGCAGAGTGATGGGATGGGCAACTTTTAAATAGAGAGTGATGAAATTTCAAAACCTTACTTGACAAGGCCCATAAATATGGGTTCTTTCTACTTTGATTAAAGATCAGAGAGTGGGAATTTACTTCTGTTCCTTCAAGAGTGTCAACAGGTGTGGCTAATATGCAGACCTGATATTTCAGGTATTAAGAAGTAGATATGCTTCTACTTCAAACAAAGAATAAGGCTCCGACTAGGTTCCTACTCCCTTAGGGAGATAACTATGAATTCCACCCAGGGAGTAATTTGCCTGCAGAATGTTTTGGTCTAGGATGTGAGCATTATTTGTCTTGATCTGGCAATAGAATGTTTAACTAAGAATGTAGTCCATAATCCTTCAACTGGTCTGTTCACTTTCTTGTATCATGTTAATGCAGTTTTTGTCTTACTCTTACCTTATGGGGTCAGGATATTGAAGCAAATGGAAATTAAATACTGGTGATTTTCAGTAATCACTGAATGACCCTCTGAATACGATCCTATGTTTCTGTCTCTTATTTCTTCTATATCTATATTCCTTTTGCCTAATAATTCTAATCCTCATGCTCCCACCCTGAAGTTAGGAACCCTGGTGAAGTCACCTCAAAAAGGAGGCCAATGACACTCACTCTTTTAATATGTCTCTATTAGTTTGTTGTGTGTGTGTATTTGTGTGTGAGAGACACAAGCCACATCAAAATTGTGAAGGAGAGAGGGCAATGTAGGTCTTAGATATATAGCTCAGGTTTCAGTTGAGATGCTGGAGATTATTGCAAACTGTTAATTAAAAAAAAAATAAAAAACAAAACAAACAAACAAACAAAAAAAAAAACAATTAAATACTGCGCTCAGGAGCCCAGTCCTAATGGATAGATTAGGACCAAGCACCAAAGATTCAGAGATCATTGTTTAAGAGGTGGTAGAAAGATTGTTAGAGCCATGGAAGCAGGGAATTTGC
Source organism: Neodon shergylaensis (assembly GCA_025134845.1). Taxonomy (NCBI): domain Eukaryota; kingdom Metazoa; phylum Chordata; class Mammalia; order Rodentia; family Cricetidae; genus Neodon; species Neodon shergylaensis. The sequence continues at coordinate 10,339,572 of JABTXL010000002.1, forward strand.
TGTCTCCCATAAATGTCAGAAGCCACCCCCATAAAGTCTTACCTACATGGTTGTCTAAACAGGAAGCTTACAGGGACAATAACAATAAGCATGATAACATGGACCTGGAAAGTCTCATGAGGCTTAAAGCCAACAAAAGTATGTGAGTTTGCTTAGGACTTCTGAGAGCTGGAGAGATAGCCCTCCCTGGGTATGAGCACACTATTTGGTTACACTATTCCAAAGAGTAGGACCTAAGAGTTTTTTTATGTTTCTTTTTGTTTTTCCAAGACAGAGTTTTACTGCTTTAGCTCTGGCTGTACTGAAACTCACATTGCAGTCAAGGCGCTGACCTCTAACTCCCAGAGATCTGCCTACCTTTTCTTCCTGAGTGCTGGGATTAAAAGTGGGTGGGACCACAACCTGGCTAGAGCTAAGAATTTATAGATACAAGTAACATCATATAGTCTGCATTTATGTATATTGTATATATTTATATATTATATTGCTCTATATTATGTAATATGTATATATTATTATATGTGGTATATATGTATATGTATATGTATGTATATGCTATGTTCTAGAAAGAAATCAAGGGAAGATATGTGGGTGTGTTTAGAGGGATGAAATAGAAGGAGAAAAGAGGTGATTATATTATACTTTCAAAAGTTTGATTTAAAAAAAATTTAAAAACATGAGAGTTCATCATGTAAGAGAAAAATATTGAGAACAGAAGTAGAACATCTTCATGTAATCAAATATGCTTTCATTACAACTATATATATATATATATACTTCTTCAAAGTGTTAAATGTAGAAAAACAAAAGAATGATTATAAGAAAACTGGATGCTGTAAAAATTTATACTAATATAAGTATTTGATAAATTGTACATTGTTATTGAGTGTGTCAGTATAATCATTAAGGTGGGAATTGAATTACATTTTATCATTCAAATATGTAATTATTAACTTGAAATATCTTTGTACAAAGGAAAAATAATAGTTCATAACATATCTTACTACAAATTCCTATAGCTGGGAAACTGACAGAGATATGAGAAGTCATAACTGATGACGCTGTATAGATGATGCATATGTCAACTGTGCTTTAGTAGATGAATAGGTGCACATACTTTTTAAATCACAGAACACACATGTTGCATTGCTTTTGTGCAAGGAACAAGAAACAAGACTACAAAATTTGTGATCTTTAGACCTTCATTCTAACTGGAATATAACTGGAAATAATTTTTCCAATTATAAAATAGACACAAAGAGAGCATACCAAACTATAAATAAAAAACAGGAACATTCTTGAACTTTTAAGTCTCTACCCTCTAGTTCAGTAATTGTTTTGCCACATTTAATAGCATACACATGGATTTTAGTTCTTATTCTTTTCTGTTGCAAAGAGTAGACAAAATTTAGATGAGAATTTCAGTTATTTAAATATATATGACAGATTTTATTGCTTATATGTATTATTATTAGCAGAGTTTTCATATAATTTGAAAAAATTTAAAAATTGTGTCTGTTATATATCTAGAATTTTTTTACTCTATTTTACCGAATATTGTTTTTGAAACTTTACAAGTGTTGTGTGCAAATAGGATTAATTATAATTTAATAAGCAATTGTTAATGAAATGTAAATAATAGTGAAATTAAATTAATAGGAAATGATATAACATTAAATGTAATTAATTACAAACCTTTCTCATTATTGTTAATTAGCAGTTATTTGGTAATTGAGATTATAACAAAATAATTTATTGTAAAAAGTCTGTTCATGTGAGTATAGGGTAAGTAAATAAAAGCTCTTTTTTGTTAGCTCTATGTAATTCCTTTTATGTATTGCAATGGGATAAACTTATAGCAAAGTATAGTACTTTTATGATTTATTAAGATGAACTTAAAGTAGCTTAGATGTATCTTATTTCACAGATGAGAAAGTATAAAATAAGAAAGTGCCTTTCAAGATGACAACATCTAATCTATTTTGTAAAATAAACACTATGCCACATTAAATAAATGTTCATTTCATGTGGGAAATTACTTTGAACATTATAATATTTTGCAATAAGATACTTCATTAGAAAACAGTCAGGCATTCTTTATAATTAGATAGGGAATAATGCAACAGTATTTTATGTAAATTGGCTTTAGATATACAATACTTCAAAAGTTATGAAAATGAAATAGCATTATTCAATAGTTGGGCAAGCAGATGTGTAAATAGCTTTAGGGCATGTGTTAGTTCAACTTGTAAGTTTTATTTTACCATGCAAAATATTTATAAAATCATTGTGTCTTTTGTTACTGATTTCAAACAAATTTTACTCACTAATATAGTCAAGAGAGCATATTTTAATGCATTGAAATTATGTCACTTTTAATATGAAATTTTTACTTTATATATAAGGGTTATATTTTTAGAATAAGTTATTTTTTAGTTGACTGATAATGACAGGGAAGATGAAAGCAAAATGTTTAAAAATATACATCTGCCTATTATTAGAGAAAGTCTCTGGATTCAGCAGGCTTGAGTGTTCACATTTTTGCAGTAACAGTCTCCCAAACACCTCTCCCAAATATAAACCTTGCTCATATTATCCTTTCAACTGTTACCATTGTTAATTGTAACACGATTAATTAAAATCCAGAGATAGAAATTGGGATTCAACGCTTCGACCTGAAGGTAAGAAAGCAAAAATATCAGCAACTGGTTCTTACCTCTACCTCAGTCTGAAATGGCGATCCTACCTTCCGAAATCTCAGAATGAGACTGTGTGAGAGTTGTCACCTCCTATTCTTATATTCCTCTAGTGCTGGGATAAAAGGGGTGGACCACTACTGCCCGGTTTCTACAGCAAATTAGTGTGGCTACTGGGATTAAAGATACGTTTCCCCATTGCCTGGTTTGTAAGACTGATCAATGGGACTGTTTTATCCTTTGATCTTCAGGCAAGTTTTATTTATTAAAATACAAATGAAATATAACTATAGTAAATAACAATATATTTGTCCAGCCGGGCGATGGTGGCGCACACCTTTAATCCCAGCACTAGGGAGGCAGAGGCAGGCGAATCTCTGTGAGTTCGAGGCCAGCCTGGTCTACAAGAGCTAGTTCCAGGACAGGCACCAAAGCTACAGAGAAACCCTGTCTTGAAAAAAAAAAAAAAAAAAAACAAACAAATATATATATATATATATATATATATATATATATATATATATATATA
>JABTXL010000002.1:10348699-10398483 GCA_025134845.1 Neodon shergylaensis
TTTTTTTTTTTTTTTTTTTTTTTTTTTTTTTTTTTTTTTGATTTTTCGAGACAGGGTTTCTCCTTAGCCTTTTGGTTCCTGTCCTGGCACTAGCTCTTGTAGACCAGGCTGGCCTCGAACTCACAGAGATCCGCCTGTCTCTACCTCCCGAGTGCTGGGATTAAAGGCATGCGCCACCACCGCCCGGCCCTATTATATATTTTTTTTCACTTTTTCCATTCAAAATTTTACGCTTCCTCCCCTCCTCGCATTCCCTTCCCGCTCCCCGACTCACCCTCCTCCCTCCCCCTCCCTCCTTAAGAGATTGCAGGGAACCCTGCCCTGTGGAAAGTCCAAGGCCCTCACCACTATCTCCAGGCCTAGGAAGCTTTGTATCCGAATAGACTAGGGTCCCAAAAAGTCAGTGCATGCAGTAGAAACATGTCCCAGTACCTTTATCAATGGCTTCTCAGTCAGCCTCCATTGTCAGCCATATTCAGAGAGTTCTGATTGATTGCTTGCTCATTCAGACCTGGTCCAGCTGGATTTGGTGAGCTCCTGTCTCAGTGGTTGGATCCAGCCCCTCCCGGCCCAGACTTCCTCTTAGCGCAGTAAGCAGCGCATCAGTCTCATAATCTGAAGGTCCTGAGTTCCTATTATATTTCTCCAAGTGAAGTACTTCACAATGGCCTTGAAAAAATGTTCTAGGGTGCATAAAAACCTTTTAACACAACAAAACTGAAAATTCTATCAATAGCTAATTTCATATGGTCCCATTATTGCCTTTATAATTTATTTTAAATTGAAAGATCCTGTAAGTAGGTATTGCTATAGACAAAAATTAAGTGAGGAAATTTGATTTGTAAATTCAAAACTTTTAGTTAATTTTGAAGGATTTATTTATTTTTGTTTTTTATTAATAATATGTTTCATGGAAAGGCAACATTCATTTCTTTATGGCTAAAAATACATTTCTGCAATAAAACAAATATGGTTTTGTGTTTTTAAAGTAACTTAGTAATGCAATAAAAGTACAAATGGGTAATTCAAACAGTACCTAACTATACCAAGGAGAATTCAGCGAAGATCATACTGAGTACAGTAAAAAATGCTGAGTGCAGCATTCCAGGCCTTTAAAAGCACAAAAGGACATGTTGAACACAGTTGTGAGTCATTTGATGCCATAAAAAGACTGGAAGTTGGCCTCTATTATAATCCACAAAGTGTTATTCTGTTGTTGATCTTCCACAATTTGCTTAATTTAAGGTTTAATGGTATGCTAATCATTCTTTAATATTGTCACAGTAAAATTGGATTAAATGCATAAAGTGTATTCATTTTCTTTATCAATCTATTCATTTTGCTAAACTTTGACTATGATTCTAATGACAGTATAGTCCTATCTCTGTAACTGTTGGATATTTATAGGGTTAAAGTGTTTCAGTTGCCTCTAAATTTAGAAAATAAAATATATGAATCCAAGTTAGGAAATTCAGTGGAATTATAACTTCTTTCCACACACAATGAAATGTGTCTTCAATAAAATATACTTAATGTATGTATCCTCAAAACCAAAACAGAGATGCCAAGTACCTAACATAAAGCAGTGAAAGACATGCAGAAGAATATTGAGGATTCATGAAATATGCTAAACTTTGCATTAAACATCATGAATTTTACTAAATTAGGGAACTTTAGAAATAATTTTATTCTAGGTTCTGCTTCTATAAGAATGCTAGTGTATATCTGACTTGCAAGTTTTAAGCTGACTAAGTAACCATGGAAATAATATCTTTTTATAAAATTATGTTGAAAATTTCCATGTATATAGAACACAAAAATTTCTACTTTTAAACATAATCTAATAATGTATAATTATATAATAATCTTTCGGATATTACACTGAAGTAGGCTCTTTGAACATTAAAATGTTTGCATGAAGAATCTTAAATGCAACTTTTAATTGATATGTAAAATACCTAAACCCCAAAGATATTTTATGTATCCATATTCAGTGAGCATATAACCATACAATATCCCGAGTTTACAGAATAAGAAAACTGAACAGAGTTACAATATACCAAGTCTTTCATTGCTCTATTATGAAAATTCTTTGCAAACCTTATTAAACACTTAAGAATGCAGACATATCAACAAATATTTATAAAGAGTAAGTAAATGAAGAGTAACCCTGCTATACAGCATCAAGTTGCAGTCAAGTGAATAAATTATTCCTCATCCTCCATCAAGTCGAAACTTACCACAGACTAATGGAGATCCAGCTCCTAGACTGCACCCAGGGTGATGGAAGAAATCCATGGAATCTGTGTAATTTATTTTTCTATCTGAGGGGTTAGGAAAAATACATTCTCACCCCTGCTTTGATGGATTTCTTCTTTACTCTTTCAATGTTGCTCTTGTGATGCTTCTTTGTTACATTTTTAGCTTTCTCTGTTCTGTTTCTCATTCTAACTCTACATTTACTCTTGATATTTTCCTTTTAATTATCTCACACATGATTTTATCTTCTGTCATAATGTTTCTCTTGTGATGTTTTCTAAGTTTCTGCCAGATCTATTTGTTCTACCCAGTTTATAAAAACCCACAAAATCTTTCAGACATTACATTCGAAGGTACATACCATTTTTTGAGTAAATGATAAGAAACAATCATCTAGACAGTTCTTTAGTAGTAAATCCAGATCAATTGCCACAATAGTAAGGAAGAAGCAAATTTTAGGACAGAGTGGGTTATTACACAAAGAAGCCCTGGTGTAGGAGGTCCTTCTGTATTTGTGTTGCCTTCATTAATTAATAAAGAAATTGCTTTGGCCTGAGAGGGCAGAACTTAGGTAGGCAGAGAAGACAGAACTAAATTATGGGAGGAAGAAAGCAGAGAGAGAGCTGCCATAGAGATGCCAAGTGAGACATGCTAAATCTTTCCCCTCTAAACCACGACCTCGTGGTGAACATAGATGAATAAAAATGGTTTAAATCAAGATGTGAGAGTTAGCAAATAGGAGGCTAAAGCTAATGGCCAAGCATGTTTTAATTAATACCGTTTCTGTGTGATTATTTCAGGTGTAAGCTAGCCGGGCAGCCAGAACAAAGGGCCTGCACTCTCCATGTAACAAAGCCCTGTCTCACACACAAAGAAGAATGTTACATATCGTAGAACCATAGAACAGCATGATAACTTGATAAAGTTTAAAAAAGGCATTCATTTTTGTTATTCTTTTTTTAATTAATTAATTAATTAATTTATTTATTAAAGATTTCTGTCTCTTCCCAGTCACCGCCTCCCATTTCACTCCCCTCCCCCAATCAAGTCCCCCTCAATAATAATAAATGTTGAAAAATCATAGAAGTCTAAAATGTATCTTATTTTTTGTTCAACCATTGACTATTTGAAGAAAGAAATTGATTACCATTATAAACAAATATTATTTGAAATAATTTTAATTGAAATAATGATTCATTAATACCATAAAATCTTAAGCATGGTAAAAATAAACAAATACAGGGATCCACAGCAAAACGTTATGAAGAAAATGAAAGATCTAGGAATAATCAGTCATGAATATGGTGTCTTCATCAAGTCCCTCTCTAAGAGCTCATTTTGACGATATGACAAAATTAATTGCTTAATTTGTACAGTAATAATCAGCATGGAAAAACAGTCTGTCTGAAAAACATGATGTAAGAAAATGAAAAAATATTTCTTGTTGATAATAATGATGCTGATCTGATCTGATGATGTTAGAGATAGATTGACAGTCTTCAAGAGAAGATTTTTTTTCTGATTTTTTTTCTTTTAAACACAGTTTCTTGCTATGTAGTCTGATAGGCCTAAAATTTACTACACAAACTTTTAGCTATCTTCCTTCCTCTGTCTCACAAGTACTGGAAAAAAAGCATGGGCCACCATACATGACTGCTAAAGGTATCCTTTTAAAATGAATTGAAATGCTTTACCTTCCTTGTGTAATTTCAACCCTCTTGCTGTCTATGATTTTTATAAACTATTCTTGACTAAATATGTCTAGTAACATGCACACACAAACAAAATCGATTATATTTTATTTCAGCAGTAAAATTGTCCTACAATTGTAGAGCAATATTCCACTTTATTCAATGTTCCATGTAGAAATGAATCTCCTAAGATGACAAAAATACATTTCATATATCTAGCCTTTCCATGTTATTTTTCTTTTAAAAATGGCTTAATGCATTTTTAAATCAAAATAATATATCACAAAATTTTAGAAAATCTATGTTCTTTGCTTATAAAACACAGCCACTTTTTATTATATAAAGTAAATATGTTGTAGAAAATTGTGTTGAATTTTTATTCTTTTGTATGTGCTGTTCTTTAAGGCAGCGTGATTTCAAACTCTGTTCAGGGATTACTTCTAGCAACTGTTTTAGGTATATTTTCCAGACACAACTTCCAAGGAAGTAGAAACTATTTTCCACCTAATTCCCCCATGGAGTCTATGGCACACAACATGAGCCCTGTAATCTGCTCTAAAGCAATACTGTATAAATGATGTTTGCCTGCATACATTTTTTATGACCATTTGGAGGCTTCGATTCTGCAGGGAACCCATTTTGCTTTTACCCTGGGATCTTTTTTCATCACTATTAAACAAAAGCTCCCCCACTAGCCTGGCTGAGATAAAAGGGATTGTTTGGCCTCTATTGCATCAGGCAGGTGATGGCAGATCCCCATCTATTTCAGGAGCAAACTTCAAACTAGCCACAGGTGATGTCCTTCCCATACTGAATGGCACAGCAGACAGTGTGTATCCCACAACAGCCATCTCTGACTTATTATTTAGCTCCATGACAGAAAAAAGAAATGTTAAAGCTGAAAAATTTAAAATATGAACAGCCTCAAGGGAAGGAAAATTCATGTACAGTTCTAGAATTATAAAGCCCATTTCAACAAATGTATAAAGAGCATTGTTATTCTAGGGACGGTATTGTGATAGTTTACTAACCAGCCTCTTGAAAAAGACAGATGGATGCATAATTAATTAGATAAATAGATGACAAAGATGATAGACATATATACTTACAAAACAATGATACATCTTTGAAGGCACAATGTTAGAAAAATCCTTTTCAAACTTTATTAAACTATAAATCTTCCTACTGTTTATTGCAAATCTAACATACATTATTGCTAAAGCTATTTTGCAGAGTACTTCTTTATATGCATATATATATACACATATATCTTAATGCATATATATGTTTATACATATTTATAGTGTGTGTATATCCTACATACCTCTTATATCTCAAAATGACATAGATACCTAATTGTATTTGAATATTAAATAATTGCAATCATCAGCATCATGGAAAGGCCTCATTAGACTTCCCATATTTTCTACAATGCAGCGTTTGGTCCAGACTTTGCTTGCATACTGGCATTTCCTCTAAACTTTTGAGGTTATTGAAGAGGCTGCTAAAGGTCACAGAACTAGAAACAGAGTTTGTAATGAAACGTCATTTTGTTTCTCCATGAAAAAGCATCACTCACGATTTCGATCTTGACAGCTCCTTGGCTGGATTGTTTATCTTTTAAATTAGTTTTCAAATTCTTGTATTCCTTACAGGAATATGGATTTCTGTCCTAAAATTCTATTAGAAAATTTATTCTAAGTGACAGTAGGAGATGTTTTGTAATCTAGCACAGATGATACATATTCTATAAAGAAAATTTAGTCATATCTCTTTATTTCAAGAATTATGTGGCCCCTATTCTAACAGGCTGTGATGAACAGACACATACAGAATTTTCAAAGACATTAAGGGATGCCAATGTGCTTTGTCACTTTAGTGAACCAATTTTCATATCTTATGTTCAAAGACTATTATTTTATAATCTTTTAAAATATTTTATATGGCTTAATATATTAGCAGGAAGGTAGCCCTTTCCCATAAAAGTTACTTTGACATAAACTGTAGCCAAAAATATCCAAAGTCAAACAAGCCATTCATTACCTAAGCATCCCAAGAATAGCAAACAGTTCAGTAACACCACAGTTATGAAGTTATCCTGATGAAAAAAGAAATCTACTAAAAAGATTTGCTTTAAAGTTTTTTTGATTAATAACTATGTCTTATATGCCTTACTTTTGAAAATTTTATAATAAAGATTTTATTTAACTCTCACATATACTGACCAAAGGGAAAAAAATACAAACAGAATCCAAGGCACTTACTGAGAAAAAAAAAGAATTTTTTTTATTTTCTTAAAAAAATAAATTATCTTTTTTCATTATACATACCAATCTAAGTTCTCATTCCCTCCTCTCCTCTAGTTCCCTCCATATACTCCCTCCCAACCATACTCCCAATCCACTCCTCAGATAAGGAATATTGCTTTGGGATGTTCCAAGGCCCTCCCTACTATCCAAAGAGGTATCCATCCAAAGAGAATAGGTTCCCAAAAATCCACTACAAGCAGTAGGGATAAATCCTGGTGACACTGCCAGTGTCCCCTCAGTCTACCTGAGCCATGCAGCTGTCAACCACATTCACAGAAATTAGTTTGGACCTATGCTTGTTCTGTCTCAGTCCAACTGGAGCTGGTGAGCTCCCATTAGCTCAGCAAACAATCTCAGTGGGTAAACCCCTCATGGCCTTGGCCTCCTTGCACATATTGTCACTCCTTCCACTCTTCAACTGCACCTTGGGAACTAAGTCTAGTGCTCCAATGTGGACTTCTGCCTCTGTTTCCATCTGATGTTGGATGAAGGTTCTATGGTTATATTAAAGATATTTAATCAGTCTGACTACAGGGCAAGGCCAGTTCAGGCATCCTCTCCTCTGTTGCTTAGAGTCTTAGCTGAGGTCATGCTTGTGAATTCCTGGGAATTTCTCTAGTATTAGGTTTCTTGCTAGCCCCATAATCGTTCTCTCAATCAAGATATCTCTTTCCTGCCTCTCATCTTTTTCCTTCCTCCATCTTGACTATCCTGTTCCCTCAAGTTTCTCACCCCTTCCCTTCTCCACTCTTCTTCCACTTCCATCCTCTTTTCTCCCCCCACCCCAATGTTCCCAGTTTTTTCAGGCAATTTTGTCTATTTTGACATTTCAAGTGGGTTTATATATGTTTTCCTAAGGTTTCACCTTCTTACTGAGCTTCTCTAGGATCATGAACTATATGCTCAGTATTCTTTGTTTATAAGCTAGTACCGACTTATGAGTAAGTGCGTACTATATTCATCTTTTTGGGTTTGGGTTACCTCACTCAGGATGGTGTTTTCCAGTTCCACCCATTTGTGTGAAAATTTTAAGATGTCATTGTTTTTTTTTTTTTTTTTTTTTTTTTTTACTGCTGAGTAGTACTAGAGTAAATGTGCCACATTTTCTTTACCCATTCTTTGGTTAGGGGCATCTAGGTTCTTTCCAGGTTCTGACTATTACAAGTAATGCTGCTATGGACATAGTTAAACAAATGTCTTTGTATTATGATTGAGCATCTTTTGCGTATATGCCCAAGAGTGGTATTGCTGGATCCTGAGGTAGTTTGATTCACAATTTTCAAGGAGAAACAACCATACTGATTTCCAAAGTGATTGTACAAGTTTCCATTCCCACCAGCATAAGCTATCATTGGTGTTTTTTATCTTAGCCATTCTGACAGATATAAAGTGGTATCTCAGAGTCATTTTGATTTACATTTCCCTTATGTTTAAGAATGTTGAACATTTCTTTCGGTGCCATTTGAGAGTCTTCTGTTGAGAATTCTGTTTAGTTTTGTATTCCATTTTTAATTTGGCTATTTGGAATTTTGATGTGTAATTTTTTGAGTTTTTATGTATTTTAGCAATCAGTCCTTTCTCTGATGTGGGATTGGCAAATATCTTTTTCCATTCAAGAGGCTGCCTCTTTGTCTTATTGACTGTGTCCTTTGCTTTACAAAAGCTTCTAAGTTTCAGGTGGTCCCATTTATTTACTGTTGGGTGTCAGTGTCTGTGATATTGGGTCTATATTTAGGAAATGGTCTCCTGTGCCCATGCATTGAAGGCTACTTCCCACTTTCTCTTCTATCAGGTTTAGTGTGGTCAGATTTATATTGAGGTCTTTGATACATGTGGACTTGAGTCTTGTGATTGGGATAGAAATTTTCATTTTTTCTACATGTTGACTACCAGTTATGCCAGCATCATTTGTTGTAGATGCTTTCTGTTTTCCATAGTATAGTTTTAGCTTCTTTGTCAAAAATCAGGTGTTTGTAGCTCTGTGGATTAATATCTGGGTCCTAGATACAATTCCATTGGTCAACCTGTCTTTTATTATGACAATACCAAGCTGTTTTCATTATTGTAGCTCTACAATACAGCTTGATATCAGGGATGGTGATTCCTTCAGAAGCTTCTTTAATGTACAGTATTGTTATGGCTACCCTGTTTTCCTCCATATGAAGTTGATTATATTTCTTTCAAGGTAGTGAAGAATTGTGTTGAGATTTTGATGAGGATTACATTAAATCTATAAACTGCTTTTGGTAGTTTTATTTTATTGATCCTACCTATCCAAGACCATGGGAAATCTTTCCATTTTCTGGTAACTTCTTCAATTTTTTCTTCAAAGACTTAAAGTTCTTGTCAAATAGTTCTTTCATTTCTTTGGTTAATGTTACCTCAAGATATTTTATGTTGTTTGTGACTATTGTGGAATGTGACGTTTCTCTGTTTACTTTCTCAGCTTCTTTATCATTTGTATATAAGAAGCTACTGATTTTTTTGGAGTTTATCTTGTATCCTGTGAAATTACTGAAGGCATTTATCAGCTGAAGGAGTTCTATGGTAGAGTTTTTGGGGTCACTTATATATACTATCATATTATCTGCAACAACAAAAGTAAGACTTCTTCCTTTCCAATTTGAATCTCTTTTCTCCTTTTGTTGTCCTATTGCTATATCCAGAACTTCTAGAACTACATTGAAGAGATTTAGAGAGAGCGGATAGCGCTTTTTTGTTCTTGATTTCAGTGGATTTGCTTTGAGTTTCTCTCCATTTAATTTGATTTTGGCTGTTGGCTTGTTGTATATTACTTTTATTGTGTTTAGATATGTTCCTTGTATCCCTGATCACTCCAAAACCTTTATGATTAAGTGGTTTTGAATTTTGTCAAATGCTTTTTCAGTATCTAGTGAGATGATAATATGGATTCTTTCTTTCAATTTATTTATATGATGGATTATATTGATAGATTTCATATGTTGAGCCACCTTGCATCTCAGAGATGAAGCCAACTTCATCATGGTGGATGATTTTTCTGATGTATTCTTGGATTCAGTTTGCCAGTATTTTATTGAGTATTTTTGTATCTATGTTCATGAGTGAAATTGGTCTGTAATTCCCTTTCTTGGTTGAGTCTTATGTGGTTTCACTATCGGGTAACTGTAGTCTCATAAACAGAGTTTCACAATGTTTCTTCTGCTTTTATTATGTGGAACACTTTAAGAAATATAAGTATTATCTCTTCTTGGAAGATCTGGTAGAATTCTGCACTAAAACCATCTGGTTCTGGGCTTTTATTAGTTTGGAGGCTTCTATTTCTTTGCAATTTGTAGGTCTATTTAAATTCTTCACCTGGTCTTTATTTAATTTTGGTATTTGGTATCTATCCTGAAAATTATCCATTTCTTTTACATTTTCCAATTTTGTGGAGTACAGGTTTTTGTCGTATGACCTAATTATTCTCTGCATTTTCTTGGTGTCTGTTTTTATTTCCCCCTTTTCATTTCTGATTTTCTTAATTTGGATGGTATGGTCTCTCTCTGTCTTTTGATTATTATGGATAAGGGTTTGTCTATCTCATTGATTTTCTCAAAAAACCATCTCTTTGTCTCATTCTTTGTATTGTTTTTATTTTATTGATTTCAGCCCTCAATTTGATTATTTCCTGTCTTCCACTCCTCCTGGGTGAGTCTGCTTCATTTGGTTCTAGAGCTTTCAGGTGTGCTGTTATGTCACTAGTGCGAGTTTTTCCATTTTCTTTATGTGGGCACTCAGTGCTATGAACACTCCTCTTAGCACTGCTGTCTTCATGTCCCAAAGCTTTGCCTTCATTTTGTTGAATTGCAGGAAGTCATTAATTTCTCTCTTTATTTACTGACCCAGGCATGGTTCAATAGTTTTCTGTTCAATTTCCACGAGTTTGTAGGCATTCTGAGAGTAGTATTTTTATTAAATTCTAACTTTAAATCATGGTAAATTGATAAGATACAGGGGGTTACTCCAAATTTTTGTTATCTGTGGAGATTTGCTTTGTTACTTAGTATGTGGTCAATTTTAGAGACATTTCCATGAGGTGCTGAGAAGAAGGTATATTCTTCTGTGTTTGGGTTAAATGTTCTATAGATGTCTGTTAAGTCCATTTGAGTTATGACATCTATTAGTTCAAAAGAGTGAAAATTTAACCCTAACTCTTATGGAGAGATTTAATATACTAAACACTCACGTATTCAATCATTTCTATAATAAATAATTTAGTCATCTATATTTTGTCAGTGTTTAATTACTACCACTAGTAATCAAAATAATGACTGAATTATAGTCATCGCTATCCACATTAATCATACAGTATTATAGTACATCATTAATGCTTAATACGGATGTGGACAACAGAGTTAGTAGATTCATATACTCTTGAACAAGTTTGTTCTTCACTTCATACTGAAATTCAAACATCAGTTATAAAAGTGATATGAATATTTTCTATATAAAATTGGTAACCCAAAAATAACTGAATAACTATTAAATCTGAATATTTTTATGTATACTAGCAACTTTAGACAGTTTGTTTTAGAACTTTGAAGCATCAGGAACCACAGTGTCATGGAAAGAAACAGATCAATATTTAAAAATGAATGGAATTTTTCTTTTGGGTTATAGACGGTCTTTACATTTCTTTGTATACCATCCTCAGATTTTATGAGTGAACTATAAACTGGATTAAAGTGTAATGAGATATCTCCTCACTAAAACCTACAGCATATGTCAATTTGAAAACTAGGGCAGGAGTCAATAGTGTATAGTATAAATTTTGATAAGAACTTGGTATTTTTATTCTATAAAGAAAATAGAAGAAATGCTTTGTCATGAGTTGAGGTTTGGGTCCCTAAGTTTTTTTTTTTTCTTCATGTGGATATGTCCCTATTGAATGTCTGCTTCCTAGAAGAATTGTTTTCAGAGGAAGAAGATTAAGGAGGGACTGAGAAAAGAACTCCTCTTAGACTGATTATGCACAAAATTTTAAGAGACTGACAATTTGAAGGCTTTCTTGAGAGTTGGTGATAGGGTAGGAAGCAGAGAGAGCACTGTGAGGAGAAGCTGTCGTCAAAGACTGCATCTTTATTTTAAAATGTATTCATTTTACCTACATATGTTTGTATGTGAATAAAATTTCTCAATTTGTCCTCCCACACCCATGGCCACTGCCTCTGCCCACACCTCCCATACCCATCCCCTCCAACTCTCTAAAAAGGTAAGCCCTCCCATGGGGAGTCTACAATTAAGTCTGTTAATTTCAGCTGAGGCAGGACCAGGCCCTTCCCCCATGTATCAAGACTGAGCAAGGCATCCCACCACAAGGAATATGCTCCAAAAGCCAGTTGATGCACCAGGGATATCTTCATTGCCAACTTTTCCTCTCCATCTCTCTGACTCCCCAGTACAATGAGTTAAGAAAGCTTGCTGAGCCCCATGTGACCTTTCAAGGTATACTGCCTCCACAGAGCAGGGGACAAGGAATTAAGTGAGCATACACAGAAAAATCTTAAAACCTTGAATCGAAACAAACCCTGCCGCTTCTAAATTGTTTCTTTCCCATATTTGTCACAGATGAAAAATATGTCCTAAATAGGGCTTATTAAGTTAGATCTGGAAAAGAAATTCAGCCATAGGAAATCGATTAGAAGACTCCATAAGCAACAGATGGAGATAAAGTAACATATATTTTAAGATCTCAAATTGAATTCTATATATGTCAAGGAGAATATAAAATAAAAGTGTTTTATGTGATTAAAATGGATGAGAAACTGCAGGGAAAAGATGACTAAAAATGGAAAGGAAAGGACAAAAAATATTTTTCTAAAGTAATTTCTGTGTAAGTCGAAAGAAACACACTAAAGCAAACCATCTGAAATATGATAGCTAGTGAGTTTGGAGAAACTCCCAGTAGCTAAATATATCAGAAATTGAAGTCCTCATATAAAGAGAAGAAAAATGGTTTAAGGAAATGATACAGAATTTTACAAAAATATTGAAAATTATAAATCTAAGAAACAGACTAAGGCAACCCACACTAGTATACCTAATGACTGATCTATTTAAAATAGAAAAAATAAGAAAATCAGACAGCATAACATTATGTACATGAGCAAATTTAAAGATAAGAGTAAAAAAACTCCTTGTAATCATCAGCTATAAGAAAAGGAAGCAATTATGAAATAATAAAAAATAAAAACTTTGCATCAAGAACAAGATAAAGAATACTAGTTTACAGAATATAACAAAATAATAGAAAACATGAAGTAACATTCAAAAGTCAGATATTTAGAAGTCATAGTTTTGTGCAAAAGTGAATGTTTTGTTTTATTTGATGTGTATTTCTTGAGCATTTCATAATATATACAATAAAATATAATCATACCTCTGCATTTCCCCAAATGCACTGATATTATACTCAACATATTCCCCTTAGAGCCTCATATCTTTTAAAAAATAACTATCTTTCATTTCTTACGCCTATGTTTTCAGAGTACATCTGCAAACTATGCTAGAACTTTTGTTGGATTGATCCTGTGTATTGTGGGATTCATTGTGACCACCACGACTAGCAGAATGACAATCTATGAAAGGCAGGAAGGGAGTTCTGTTCAACAGGATTAAAGAGATACTGTTGGTTCAAACTTTAGGACTCTGATCATAAGTAATTTATTCCAAGCATTTTTAAATACAGTACAATGTGTCAAAAACATTCCTGGTGATATTCTCCTCAATTTCATGAGCACATTAAAGCATACATAAATCTCCTTGAAAAACAAAGAAAGATGAATAAAGATAAAACATTACATCTAAAGTATGTGTGACACTTTTCATAAGCTTGGAGCTATAGTTTGCCTGAAAAACAAACAGACAAGCATAAAAAAAAACCAAGCTGGTAATAAAGATCTGTGGTAGATAAACAGAAGCTCAAGAAAAGATCCTGGAGGAGGACCAGATGTGGTCCCAGACACACAAACAATGCAAAGATAGCTAGATTCCTAACATATCTGCTAAAAACATACTGCTCAAAGAGCCAGGTGTGGTGGCACACACCTTTAATTCCACCACTTGGGAGGTAGAGGCAGGTGGATCTCTGTGAGTTCAAGGTCTACAAGAACTAGTTCCCAAATAAAACAAGCACTTACTTGTGGTAACAGTTAAGTGCTAGGTGACCCCAGGATGACACACACACAAGGCTTTTCCTGTTATCTGCCCAGAATGGTTTTTTGTTTGTTTGTTTGTTTGTTTGTTTGTTTTATTTGGGAAACGGAGGGGCAAAGGAGAACAAATGGCAAGCTTTTGCTAAGTTACAATTAGACAGTTATAGAAGCTTTGTTATTACACAGAAAGTTCGATGCACATAGTAACATAAACTGCATTTTACGAAGCTAGAAACTTTTTCTTGTATATTCTCTCCAGAGAGAGAGGATGAAGGAAGGCATCACTGTGCTGCATTGAAATACACTGATGTGTATGTTTTTACCCTTGTGAAGCTCTTAAGATAATCAAATAGTTGGAATTTACAAAAGTGATTTATTATATTGGTCTGTTCTGTGTTATAGATCCTAACATAAAGCTAAAATGCAATTAGTTAACTAATGTTATTAAATGTAGAAATTCTTCATATTAAACAGTTCTAGAAAAGTATAAAAATCACAGGAAATAATTTTGTATATACTCCTTTGGCTTAAGTAGGCATACTTCACTCCAATTTCTACACTTTAAAAATGTACCTTAGTAAAAAAAATATTGGCTTTTCAACCTATTTTAATCTGCAAAGAGATGTGTGTAGGTGGTATTTTAGTGTAATTTTGTATTTATTATTGATTATATTGAACTATAAATAATTCTCTGCTCCTCTCTCTTTGTATCCTCTCCCATGGTCTCAATGCTCCAAATTTACTCAGGAGATCTTGTTTTTTTTTTTCTACTTCTCATATATATTAGATGAGTGTATCTCTTTCTTAAGTCCTCATTGTTGTCTAGGTTCTCTGGGATTGTGAATTGTAGGCTGGTTTTTTTTTTTTTTTTGCTTTATGTCTAAAAGCCACTTATGAGTGAGTACTTATGATATTTATCTTTCTGGTCTAGCTTACTTCACTCAATATGATGTTTTCTAGATCCATCCATTTGCCTGCAAATTTCAAGATGTCTTTATTTTTCTACTGTGTAGTACTCCATTGTATAAGTGTATCACATTTTTCTTATACATTCCTCAGTCGAGGGTCATTTAGGTTGTTTCCAGGTTCTGCCTATGGCAAACAATGCTGCTCTAGTTGAGCACATGTCCTTGTAATACGATTGAGCATCCTTTGGGTATATATCCAAAAGTGGTATTGCTGGGTCTTAGAGAATGTTGTTTCCTAATTTTCTTAGAAATCACCATGCTGAGCTTTTCTAGCTTGCACTCCCATCAGCAAGGCAGAAGTGGTCCCTTACCTCACATCTTCTCCAGCATAAGTTGTCATCAGTGCTTTTGATCATGGCCATTCTTACATGTGTAAGATGGAATTTTAGAGTTGTTTAGATTCACATTTCTCTGATGACAAAGAATGTTGAGCATTTCTTTAAGTTTCTCTCAGTCATTTTAGATTTCTCTCTTGAGAGTCCTCTAATAAAGGCAGTATACAGGAAACCAAAAGCCAACATTGAACTAAATGGAGAGAAACTCACAGCGAACCCACTGAAATCAAGAACAAGACAAGGTTGTCTATTCTCCATATCTATTTAATATATTTCTTGAGGTTCTAGCTAGAGCAATAAGACAACAAAAGGAGAACAAGGGGATACAACTCAGAAAAGAAGAAGTCAAATTCTCACTATCTGCTGATGATGTGAAGTTTACATAAGCGGCTCCAAAAATTCTACTGAGAAACTTCTACAACTGATAAACACTTTCAGTAATGTAGCAAGATACAAGATTAACTCAAAAAAAAAAACATAGTCCTCCTTTACACAGATGATAAATAGGCTGAGAAAGAAATCAGAGAAACAGCATCCTTCCCAATAGCCACACATATCATAAAATATCTTGGAATAACTCTAACCAAACAAGTGGAAAACCTGTATGACAAGAACTCCAAATCTCTGAAGAAAGAAATTGAAGAAGACACAATAAAATGGTAAGACCTCAATGCTCTTGAGTAGGCAGAATTAACATAGTAAAAATGGCAATCTTACAAAATGCAATCTACAGATACAATGTAATTCTGGTAAAAATTCCAGCAAAATTCTTCACAGACCTCAAAGAAATAGTACTCAACTTCATATGGAAAAGCAAAAAGAGCGATCAGGGTTACCTGCCCTGTGGGAATTCCAAGGACCACCCATCTCCATCCAGGTCTAGTAAGGTGAGCATCCAAACTGCCTAGGCTCCCACAAAGCCAGTACGTGCAGTATGATCAAAAACCCAATGCCATTGTTCTTGAGTTCTCAGTAGTCCTCATTGTCCGCTATGTTCAGAGAGTCCAGTTTTATCCCAGGCTTTTTCATACCCAGGCCAGCTGGCCTTGGTGAGTTCCCAATAGAACATCCCCATTTTCTCAGTTAAAAGGTAATAAAACCTAGGAAAACAAGAAAAAAAAAGAAAAGCAAAAAACCTAGGATAGCCAAAACAATCCCGTACAATAAAGAAATTTCTGGAGGCATCTCAATCCCTAACTTCAAACTGTATTACAGAGCTACAGTACTGAAAACTGGTATTGGCATAAAAACAGACAGGAGGACCAATGGAACTGAATCAATGACCCAGATATTAATCCACATACCTACAATACCTGATTTTTGACAAAGAAGCAAAAAATATAAAATGGAAAAAAGAAAACATATTCAACAAATGGTGCTGGCATAACTGGATATCAACATGTAAAAGAGTGAAAATAGATCCATATCTATCACCATGCACAAAACTCAAGTCCAAATGGATCAAAGATCTCAACATAATACCAACCCCACTAAACCTTACAAAAGAGAAAGTGGGAAGTATACTTGAATATATTGGCACAGGAGACCAGTTCCTGAATATAAGCCCAGTAACACAGACACTGAAACAATAAATAAATGGGACCTCCTGAAACCAAGAAGCTTCTGTAAAGGAAAGGACATGGCTAATAAGAGAAAACAGCAGCCTACAAAATGGGAAAAGATTTTCACCAATCCCACATCAGACAGAGGCTGATCTACAAAATATACAAAAACTCAAGAAATTGGTCATCAAAAGAACAAATAATCCAATAAAAAGTGGAGTATATTGTGAATATTTTAAGAGAATCACTTTTATAAAAGAAATTGTGTTCTTTGGAATTATCATGAATATATTATATCAACCAAATATCACAATACAAAAGTGACCCAACTTTTAGACTTTTTAAATATTTTTAAAATATACTTAATAATATGGATTAAATACATGAAATCAGCTTGTCACTATAACTTTTATGAGAAAAGAATTTTATTTATCTAAGACATTAAAAATTACATTAATAATAAAAGTACTAGAACAGTAATTCTGATATAGTTTTTTCTCAAGTACATCAGATTTATAACATACTGACATGGTAAAGTACTAACCATATGTTGTGTTCTTGTAAGCAGAGCAATTCTGTAGCAAGTTGCTACTTTAGGGAGAAATATAAATTCACAAGGGCTTCAAGTGTCACATTTAGTATCCAGGTGAGATCAGAATCATGAGCCAAATTCAGGTAAAAATAAAATTAATTTAAGAAAAATTTCACATACTTTGAAATAACCATTTCTAGACTACAGAAACCATATTAATTATAAGCATTTTTTGCAAATAATTTTGAAATACATTTGTGATAACATAAATCCTTGCTATATACTCAAGAGAATTTAAAACTTTCATCCAAAGTAGCCCTTTAGGCAGATGCATATAACGAATTCATTTTTAATTCTGTAAAATTGTGAACAACCAGTGAAATGTTCAATTGATGAATAAATAAACTTGAAACCTGTGGATGTGGTATCAGTTGAAACTATAATTAAGTTAGCAATAAAACCACTAACAGGAAAGGAGAACTGTAGATACATATTACTAAATAAAGACTGAATTTTAAAAGGCTAGGGGTTTGCACTTATGAATTGGTATTCTGTAACAGCATAACTACAGTGAGTATACAATAATTCATACACTCAGCAATTGAAGCCATACATGAAATGGTCCCAGAGATGATGCAATACAGTGTGCAGATCAATTGAAAATAAATTATATGTCTATGTACCATTTTATAGGGAGTGGATCACACTTTGGGATAATAACTATAAAATTTTATCCTTCATAAGACTTTACTTATACTTTGGTGATTAAAATGTGATCTGCATTAAATTAATTTGGTTATTAATATATTTTTAAATTATTTAGAATAATTTTGTAAAAAAATTGTACAAATAAATTTTTGCCCCAGCTTTATTTAGCTTCAATTATGGCCTATTTTCTTTTGAAATATATAAGCTAAGAAGTATTAGTCAAGAAGAAATGATATTCTTGTGATATTGAGATACAGGACAAAAAAATTGATCATGGTTTGAATCTTGCCATGATTTTTACATTAAACATTATGCCATAAATTTAGACATGTCCCATCTATTACACAACATTGTCACCTACTATAAATGTTGCTTTAGCATTTTAAAAAATCATGTAGTGATTGACGACTTACCTTGTCTCTTCTGTTGATGATATGCATGGTTGATCCCTAACACTAGACTAATGACCCACAGCGCTGTACAGTGCAGCAAAACAAAATTTGTCTCACACTTATGTCTTTTCAAATAAAATATGTCTCAGCTGCCTTATTCTTAGAAAAATGAGTGAACATTCTCTACTATTGCTGAATGTCACTATGCTGTAAGTAGAAAACAAACAGAGCCACAAAACAAAAAATAATATAATAAGCAAAAATGTGGGGGCTCCTCTTTTCCTCTTGATTTGTTGACCACCAGGTTGAGAAGGCAAGAGTCAGCAGTGGTCGTAGAAAGCTTTGTATGTGGCCCTTGATCATGAATGGAGACAGTTATCTGAAAAACATTCTTGGGTGAAGCAGTTCAACTTTATTCCAGAGTATAAATAATATATAGGATTGGGGAGCCTGGGGACAAACCAGAATTTGCATCAAGTGCTAAGCTCTCATCATAAGACTTCTAACAAAAGTCTTAACTATCATATGTGCAGCAAAGGAACCTTTTATAATGGATCTATGAAGCAAAGGATAAGCCAGACATCTTGATTAGAGGCAGACATATGGTTTAGAAATAGCTTTCAGATAATGTCAGTCCTTTAGGCCCAATGATTTTCCCCAGATGTGGGCAGGTAGAGGCATGAAGTTCTGCTGGAAGGAGGCAGCCCCATATTAACCAAGATATTTGTTGCATCAGGGGCGGCGGGGCTGTGTCCCCAGCACCCGGCCGCCCGCATGGCTAGCTTATGCTCCGAAATAATTACACAGAAACTGTATTCATTTAAACACTGCCTGGCCCGTTATCTGTAGCCTCTTATTGGCTAGCTCTTACATATCAATCTAACCCATTTCTAGTATCCCTGTAACACCACGAGGTGTGCTTACCAGGGAGGATCTTAACCTGCGTCTGGCTGGAGTGGGAGCATCATGGCGACTCTCTGACTCAGCTTCTTTCTCCCCCAATCCTGTTCTGTTTACTCCACCCACCTAAGGGTTGGCCTATGAAATGGGCCTAGGCAGTTTCTTTATTAATTAACCAATGAAAGCAACAGATAAGATACAAGACCCACCTCCATCAGATATTTACCTAAGCGGCCAGGTCATATGGAGACGATGACCTCTACCAATTAGTAAAAATCTTCCAGCATCTCTCCCTGTTTTATTTTTTAAAGAAGAGGTGTCACTGTAAGCTTTGAGGAATCTGTTGCCTGAGCCAGAAAGGTCCAGGGCCTGGTAGTGAACCATAATTTGACTGTTGGTAATTTTAGCAATAGTGGTGAACTGTTGCAGGAAGAACTGAGTAAGGCAAGGGGTAGGTAAACATCAAAATAAAACAGGATAACCAAAGGACTAGTAAAGTATAGGAGACAAGAAAACAAGGGGTTATGGAACCAGCTAATTTGCTCTATGGCTGAAATTTTGAGAGCATGTCTTTGTAGAGTATATTGAGGGTATTGGCATGAGTTTTAACTGTATCTGATTTGTTTACATAGGAGCAACATTCTTTCTAATACCAAGCATTTCTTCCATGTTTAACAATTAATATGTCTTGTGGATTCATTTTGGAGCAAGACCTGGCAAGAAAGCTGTTGTAATACGAGCGGTGGGGCTGCGTCCCCAGCACCCTGGCCACCTGCTTGGCTAGCTTATGCCCCGAAATAATTACACGGACACTGTATTCTTTTAAACACTGCTTGGCCCATTATATCTATCCTCTTCTCGGCTAACTCTCGCACCTGGACTAGCCCATTTCTAATCATTGTTTGTAGCACCCCAAGGTGCACTTACTGGGAAGATTCTAGCCTACGTCCATCCTGGGTCGGAGCTTCATCACATGTCTGCCCTGAGAGGAGCTGCGTGATGTCTCTGAGAGGAGCTATGGAGTCTGTCTGAGGAGTCTTACCTCACTTCCTCTTCCTCCCAGCATTCTGTTCTGTTTACTCCTCCCACCTATGTTTTAACCTATCAGGGCCAAGCAGTTTCTTTATTGCTTAACCAATGAAATCAACAGACTGATATATGACACTCCCACATCAGACAGCTAATGTCTTTGGAATGATTTAAAGCTTTAAGTTGCAGTTGTCATAGCCTGATCAAGTCTGCCTCTCAGGTTTCCAGCCAGATGATGTGTTTCAACAGCAGCAGTTGCTGCAGTCCCAGAAGTTTGAGGGAGATGACAAATGGCATTTCTAACAATAAAGGAAGGAATATTTCATCTTAAGCAGTAGTTAAATAAACAAATGACACTTGTTTACCACATAATAGAAGAAATAATTGACCTTTGACTTAATAGGAACATGTTCTCCATCTGACTATGGAGCATTACAAAATGTGAAACATTTTGTAACTGGAAGATTGATTACATTTTTTTACTCTTAGATGTATTCATGAACTGAATCCATAAGTGTAATACTCAAATGTATGGAAAGAATCATGATGATCAATTACATTCCACTCTGAGCACAATTTTAAACTGTTGGTAGAAAAGTAAGTATGCACAAGTTTGCATTCCCACCAGCAATGGATGAGTGTACTACTTTCTCCACAACCTCTCCAGCAAAGGCTATCATTGTTGTTTTTTATTTTAGCCATTCTTACAGGTGTAAGATGGTATCTTAAAGTTGTCTTGATTTGCATTTCCGTGATCGCTAAGGAAGTTGAGAATGACCTTAAGTGTCTTTTGGCCATTTGAACTTCTTCTGTTGAGAATTCTCTGTTCAGCTCGGTGCCCCATTTTATAATTGGGTTGATTAGCCTTTTACGGTCTAGTTTCTTGAGTTCTTTATATATTTTGGAGATCAGACCTTTGTCAGTTGCCTTTTTGTCTTAGTGACAGTGTCCTTTGCTTTACAAAAGCTTCTCAGTCTCAGGAAGTCCCATTTATTCAATGAGGCCCTTAATGTTTGTGCTGCTGGGGTTATACGTAGGAACCCACTTTGGAAAGCAGTGTGGCTGTTTCTCAGGAAATTCGGGATCAACCTACCCCTGGACCCAGCAATACCACTATTGGGAATATACCCAAGAGATGCCCTATCATACAACAAAAGTATATGCTCAACTATGTTCATAGCAGCATTGTTTGTAATAGCCAGAACCTGGAAACAACCTAGATGCCCTTCAATGGAAGAATGGATGAAGAAAGTATGGAATATATACATATTAGAGTACTACTCAGCAGTAAAAAACAAGGACTTCTTGAATTTTACATGTAAATGGATGGAAATAGAAAACACTATCCTGAGTGAGGTAAGCCAGACCCAAAAAGAGGAACATGGGATATACTCACTCATATTTGGTTTCTAGCCATAAATAAAGGACATTGAACCTGTAATTAGTGATCCTAGAGCAGCTAAATAAGAAGGAGAACCCAAAGAAAAACATATAGGCATCCTCCTAAATATTAACCTTCATTAGGCGATGAAAGGAGACAGAGGCAGAGACCCACATTGGAGCACCGGACAGAAATCATAGGTCCAAATCAGGAGCAGAAGGAGAGAGAGCACGAGCAAGGAACTCAGGACCACGAGGGGTGCACCCACACACTGAGACAATGGGGATGTTCTATCGGGAATTCACCAAGGCCAGCTGGCCTGGGTCTGAAAAAGCCTGGGATAAAACTGGACTCGCTGAACATAGCGGACAATGAGGACTACTGAGAACTCAAGAACAATGGCAATGGGTTTTTGATCATACTGCACATTCTGGCTTTGTGAGAGCCTAGGCAGTTTGAATGCTCACCTTACTAGACCTGGATGGAAGTGGGTGGTCCTTGGACTTCCCTCAGGGCAGGGAACCCTGATTGCTCTTTGGGCTGATGAGGGAGGGGGACTTGACTGGGGGAGGGGGAGGGAAATGGGAGGCGGTGGCGGGGAAGAGACAGAAATCTTTAATAAATAAATAAATTAATAAATTTTAAAAAAAAGTATGATCCTTTCCTTAAAACATAATCCCCAAACACATTGTTGAATTGCGTTCTTCTATGTAATCATATATATTTGACTGCTAAGCAGAGAGTTTCTGTTAATTATTCAACTTTGCCTAAAAGCACAAAAGGAAGTAATCTGCACTGGTTTTTAATTCAAAGTAGTTAAGTTATTCATCTTTTTATTATTGAAAGAGTAGAAATAACTACTTGTATCTTATCTATAGTTTCTAAAACCTATGAATGGGGTATCAATAACACATTAAGAAATAAATTCATCATTGAGTGCAATCTTAATATAACCAAGCATAAAATACGTCCAGAAAACAGTGACAAAGTGCCATATGGGGAAAATCTTGCAATTATCTATTGGTAAATTCCCAAAATTATATGGGATGATATGCCAGGTAACACAGACACTTCAAACTTAAAATTGACTAGACCCAATGAAAACATGTATGGTCATATCACAATACTAAAATTTTGAGCAGCTCTATGATCTAGAAATCTATCAAAGTATACATATGTGAAATAATCAAAGAATTAAAATAAATATTAATACATCTTAGTTCATTACGAGAACATTTACAACAGTGGTTCTCAATCCTCCCAATGTCACAACCCTTTAAACAGATTCTTATGATGTGATAATCCGAAACCATAAAATAATTTCGTTGCTACTTCATGACTTTAATTTTTCTACTTTATGAATCCTAATGTAAATATTATTGGAAACATGGATTTGTCAAAGGTGTCACTACCCACAGATTGAAAAACCCAGATTTTAAAAGCCAACATATGTAATAAATGAAAATATTCCATCAGTTGGTGAATGGATGAAGATTATATTTCCATTTACATAATGTGTTGTCATTATTGATAATACCATGCGCTCCTAATTACTGTTCAGGTTTATCAACATTCCACACTTAGGCAAAACTTATATAGGTGGAGGAACTGTGGAGAGGGTGCATATTTAGAGTCTGTGCATTTCTCTCACTGTTTTGAGAGCATAGATCTACTTATAAAATATAGTAGATGAATTAATTTTATAAAAAATTATAAATGATATAGCACACACGAGTCACACACACATACTGTAATCAATGGTCAAAAGAAACTAATTCGCACCATTGAAAAAAATATTACAATGAATGACTATGTAGTATATATGACATGGGAAGATGCTGCTGTAACATTTTACATGCAGTTGAAACCTAGGTTAAATTCACAGAATCACAGAAACTGGAATGTGGTTGCCACAGATTTGGAAACAGGAGAAATTGGCAGAAAGTGTAATCTTTCAAACACCTGATGAGAAACTTAGGGAGATCTGATGTAAAGAGGTGCTTGCATACAGGAGTGGTGGTAGATATTTAAAATTCTCTGTGAGTCAAACTGTATTTTATTATGTGCTCAAGAGCAGAACGTGGTCATGTCTTCAGAGCAGGCTTGTGATGAATCATGTCTGAGCACTTTAAATTTTACAGGTTTTATCTGATGATTACACATATAAAAAGCAGGAAAAAGAAAAACTAACAACAAGAGGTCCAAAGAGTTAGAGAAACTCATGGAGGTAATTAGATCCTACTAAAGTTTTGCTTCCTCCATCAATTATAGTATAAGCCATAAATGAAACTCATCAATGCAGACAAAAATAATGTAAAAATAGCCATCTTAGATAATTTAGTTTTCTGTGTCAGAGACTCATACTTTTGGGAAAACAATATCTACAAATTAACACAATATTTATCAGTTCCCCCACTTTTTTCCATGTAAGTCCACTATGGCTGGAAATATTAAACACCGTGGAAGAGAAAACAGTGTACCATGTTTCTTCAATATTCTTCTTACTGATTTAACGTATCTATATTGGAGCATATATTTCTCTGCATTAGTGTATTACTCTAATCCCTTATTTTATCTTGTCTAGAAGATAAACTAAAACAATTCCCATAATGTTTTCTCTAGTTTTCAATAAATCTTATATTAATTCAAATAATCGCATTTATTCTTATTCTGGAAACCTCTTTGTAACTAATTTATGATCTACAACATCAAGGACACTTCACATCCAAATAATTATAAATTTTAATAGGAAGAACTTAATAATTATAATTTACATACAAAAGGCATATTAGATAAATAATAGTCATCAGATCATATTAATTTTAAAATAATTTCTAAATGGTCATAATGAAAATTGAGAACTAGTGAGATCCTGACAGATTGGGAGTATAAGTACGTATTTTATACATGACTTAAACTCGGGAATCAATAAAATTTAAACATCACTTAAAAATAAAGAAACTGAAAGAAAATAAGATATCAATAGGCATGTAGTAACAAAATGGCATTTTGTAACTCATATCGTTTAACATTTATCTCAGTCAAAGCTTTTAGTTTTTTTCAACAATTAGATGAGAAACCTTTTAGATTACATTTATAAATCTATGTCTAGAGTTGAAGTCACTCTTTCTTGAGATGCCACTAAAATCCTTTGTGTGCTTGACATCTCCTGATCTCATCTACTTAATGGTTCTCTTTTTCACCATAAATCTATGCCTGGGTCTTATTTCAAAATGATAATGGCTGTCACAATTTTCTTTTATCTTAAAAGAATTCAGTTTGACATTTTAGCATTTGAGTGGGACAGCAGTATAATTGGGTATCGTTTCAGATCAGATCAGATAGATTACCATGTTTCCTAGAGGTGTGTCTACTCAAATACTGGCTAAGGAACCATAAAATATTTGAGAGTTAATAATTATTCTTATTTTTATTAATGAAGGGACTATAAACAGCTTATGTTCATTATTCGTGATTATGAACCCACTTCTTTAACCTCTCTGCAAGTTCAATTGTCTCACTAATCAAACCTTTAGTTTTTTCCTTATTATGAAAATAATAGTCAGTGCTTTAAGAAAAATGCAAAATGCTACTTACCAATTATGCCGTCATATCGGTCTGTACAAGTTAGGGGTTCAGAAGCCGATTTGGAGAATAAGGACACCGAGAAATTTCTCATCTATAGAATAAAAGTACCTGCAAATTTCAGTACTAATTAACATGCTGGCAAAGATTAAGAAAACGTGTGTGTGTGTATTTCATTGATAAAGGTGTGTTTTCTTTATATACAGAAAATGATGTGTCTTAGAATTTGCTCTCCTTAAAATTCTACCTTTTATGATTTTTCCCCTCTCACTTCCAAACAAGAAAACTGATGCTTTCTCTCCCTTTTGTCTCAGACCTTTCCCTCCAGACTTTTTTTTTTTTGTCCAAGAGTAAGCAGAGCTCCTTTTCATTCAAATTCCCACATAGTGACATGGTTGCTAGGAATATTTCCATAAAGGCAACGGTGGACCTGAGTTTTCACATTTTAAATAATCCCTCTGTTACGCTTGGGTTTTCTTTCCACAGAAAATGAAAATCAATGATAACCAAGAATCACTCATTTATTCTAGAGAAAATATGTATTTGGGCAAAATCCATGAACAAATGAGAAAAAATATAAAATAAAAGGAAATACAGCCTTCTCTTGGATCTCTAGCAGCTCAATTTTTACCAGGTACAATTACATCTCTATGCGTAGATAAATCTTGTTTTATACCATCCTTTAACAACTTAAATACTTAGGAGAAACAATCCTGCAAGCATAAATACTGCAGCTCAGAAGTTCATGACAGAAGAAGTCATTCAAGGGAACTGATATAACTTCTTAATAATATGACAGGAAATCAACTGGTTCTTGCAGCTAAGTGTAACAGTACAAAAGTAGTAGGCTTTTTTCTTATGAATTAAATTATAATAAATACCAAAAATTAAATCATGATCTAGAGGAATATTAATCTACAGAAATGCAAGCTATGCCTGGAGAACACTTCTGAATATATTAATAACTTGACTATAAATCAAATTTAACTTTACATTGGATATTACAGGTAAAACTTTGACATTTTGCGAACTTAAGAGTGAATCTATACTTTACAGCCTATTAATAAAAGTTTAAGAACTTGCCATAGCCATGATTTTATCAAGATGATAAATGCATTAATAATTTTTTCATTTCACTTTAATTTTGCATGCATGTTTGCCATTTGAAAACAAAGTACTACAAAGCAATTTGTCTCCCAATGCTTAATTTTTTAAACTGAATATTATGTTATATATGAACAAGGAATTTCCTAAGAGGAATATACTTGAAAATTTATGGTCTAGGGCTGGAGAGATGGCTCAGTGGTTAAGAGCACTGCCTGCTCTTCCAAAGGTCCTGAGTTCAATTCCCAGCAACCGCATGGTGGCTCACAACCATCTGTAATGAGGTCTGATACCCTCTTCTGGCCTGCAGACATACATGCAGACAGAATATTGTATACAAGAATATTGTATACATAATAAATAAAAAAATAAAAAGGAAAAAAAGAAAGAAAATTTATGGTCTAGCAAATTAGAAAAAAGACAATACATTCAACATTGTGAAACATGACTTCATTTAATTACTAGTTTGTGACATTGAAATTAAATGTATGAATACACTTGTATTTAAAATCATGAAGGCACATTTACAGCTGAAAACTCAATCACATTTTTCAATTGTAAATTAGTTTAGGTAATTTGCCTAATGATTTCAGGAGGTATAAGCTTTGAAAAAGAACTTTTTATCACTATTTCAAAAGAAAACATTAAGTAAAAAGGAAGGAAACATTGCTATCACTGATTATACTGTCTTAAGGAAATATTAACATTTTTAATGTTATAAAAAACAATCATTAAGTCCAAATTCTGAAAAGTATGTCATCTCTGCCCCTTGCCCCTCTTTCAGAAAAATAGCCTAAGTGGGCATTCTTTGACAAATTAGTACATACTTTCAGTAATAACACCAGTATTCCTTAGCAATTTTCAGAATTCACTGATACACTCACTATATGCATAAACCACTCTACATGCGAAAACCACATATTTGTAAAGTAGTACAACAAGTACATAGCGCTCACCGCCAGTTTTATTGAAGCCCAATTTGCATTACCCTAAATATATACTTCTCAGAAGTTTTCAAATACTTATTCTGCCGAGCACTGCGGCCCCCGTCTGCGCTCTATGCGCTAGAATCCAGTTCACGAGCTTCGGGCAAGAGGCTGGAGGTTGAGGAATAAAATGTACACACAGACAGATTGACACACAGACCTTCCAACACTGTTACCAAAAACCCCTCTTTAACAGCACTATGGAGGCTTAAGTATCCTGAAGTCAATGGCCAACAGGTGAAAATCCCATCCTCTGATCCTCTAAGCTAGGCACAGCTTCTAGTAACTTCAATTAGAAGGCTCTAGACCGGGAAGAGCATCTGAAAGCCAGGACTCAATTAGTCCCAACATCACTCTGTAAAAGATTATCATTTACAAGAGATACATGGAAATAAATTCTTTCACAAATGCTTCTTAATTCTATGCCTATGCATTTATATAGGATATTCCAATAGAAAATCAAGTAACAATGCGATGATGTTTCATTAACATGAGTAATATGCTCAACAAATTTTTAAAACAGGTCACAAGTGCTTAACCTTGAAAGGTTCCTGTTGAAGGCACATGATACAAATAGCATACTTTCAGACATATGAATTAAAAGCCTACTGCCATTTCATTTTCAAAATAATAACATCCCTATTTTCTATTTGAATCCCCTTCCTAACAATGCAATTAGAATTAAATATGAAATAATCTTTTATAAAACATTTATATGATTATTATAATTACTCTATATTACTTCACTTGAAATAATAAAAATATGTTTTATTTTAATTCAATATTAATTGGCAAAGAATGCATAACTCTGACAGCTGGTCACAGAAAATAAAATATGTCTTTCTGCAAATTATAATTCTTGATTTATATGGGAAGTTGTTATTTAGACTTTTGTGAATTTGCAAATGTGGCTTGATAACTAACAGGCTATAAAGTTTGATTTCTAGGTGAAATCATTGTGATATCTGTTCAAACTGCTGAAGACACGTGAAGTGCCTCTTTCCCTAGTTAGGTGCTGCCCTCTACTGACGGTTTCAAGTCATTTCTACTCCAACCCATGTTTTCAGTGTTGTGTTGTCTTTCTGTAACAAGAGATCATTTTGAACAGAAGTAAAGAAATTCCCATATTAATACAATTGTATATTTAATATAAAATCTATGAACAAGTGTCAGTCATGTATCTTTTTTTGTAATATTCAATCATTGTTTTACTGCCACATATAAGTGTTTTAATCAATATGGGATATTAAATGAATGACTCTTAAGGAAAAAATAATCACTTATGTGACTCATTAGTAATGTGCTTTACAAGAATTAATTGGTAGTATTTTATTTCACAATGAAAACATATATGTATATATCAATTTTTTCATCTTTCAAGCCTCTGCATCAATTTTTATTTTTTGACATAAATCTTTTATTAACATTTTTATTATTAATTAATTTATTTATTAAAGATTTCTGTCTCTTCCCCGCCACCGCCTCCCATTTCCCTCCCTCTCCCCCAATTAAGTCCCCCTCCCTCCTCAGCCCAAAGAGCAATCAGGGTTCCCTGCCCTGTGGGAAGTCCAAGGACCACCCACTTCCATCCATGTCTAGTAAGGTGAGCATCCAAACTGCCTAGGCTCCCACAAAGCCAGTACGAATTTTTCAAAGTATGTCTATGATATAGTTTCAGCTATTTGTATTAAAAGGAAAGAAACACTCACAATTGAAAAAATTATAAGTATTCTTTAGAAAACAAAATAAATATGTACCACAAAACACACACACATATATATGTGATCATTGCTTTAAGAAATCTTGTTCAAAAACATTAACTGAGGAATGTTGGATTGAATGAAAATCATACGAACTGATTTCAAAAAGTTTTTCTTCAGAAATGCCTTGCATTATTCAAAGTAAAAGATTCTAATTAATGTTTATAATTCATATTTATAAAGCAATATTTAATTTAGCTACATAGTAGCATGCTCCGTTCCATTAAATTCACCCTTTAAGAACTTGTTTAAGTTCTAATAAATAATTCAACTTTAATGTTAATATTTTTGCAATAATTATTGGATGATAAAAACTTTACCATTTTTCTCATCAGTTTTGAGAGAGATTATATTTAAATCATTTCTATCCAAATTGTATATAATGAATGACCTTTTAATATGTGGAATTGTTTGATTTCTGCCATAGTTTATGAATTATATTGTTAAAAGATAGTTAATTTTGCAAGTGAACTATAGTGTTAAATGTTATCACATATGTATTGACACGCATGGTACCTACCTGAAATACTCATGGATCTTGCACTACTTCAAATTGTGTTTAGCCCATCTTTTGAATACGTGGAATTAGTCAGTTGCAATTCATGAATAATATGGTTTTAATCATTTGGGGAAGAAGGGTTACACAGAGGAAAAGATAGTAGAACGTTAGAAATCAAATAATTGGATTATATAACAGATTTTAAATGTTATGTAGTGCTCAGTTTTAAAACATTAATTTATAAAACTATTTTATATCAGAGGCTACCTTCAAAACTAAATAAACTGCAGTGAATAACCACAAAAATATTTGCAATCTTAAATATTAGCCTTATAAGTTTTACTCTACTTTTCCATGCATTATGCATTATCATACATAATGCATACACATATGCATTAACCCACCCACACATACACCCCAAAGTGATGACAGGTGGGCTTTAATTACTTATATTTTCAAATATCATGATAAAGAGGCCACCTTCTTAATAAAATGATAAAGATGTTAGCTACTAAAATCAGATTGAAAAAATATTGTAAAGCCCATGTATAATAAAAAAGCACTTATATCTCTTTAACAAAATAAATAACATCACAAGTTAGCAAAAATATGCAAGCATTTTACCAATAAAAATGTACAGGTTACTAAAAGTGACAGAGAGGTTTACTCAATAATTTTTTTTCAAAAAAAAATTAACGTTAAAGAAAAAACTACATCATATGCACTAGAATGTGTATAATAAAAATAAAGAGAAAAGAAATACTGAGGCAGACTAAAGAGAACACTCATTCACTGGTGAAATAGCAAATGACGATCACTTTGTGAAGCATTCAGTGTCCTATAATGTTTAAAATACAACAACCCAGCAATGATTCTTTCAGATATTTATGGAAGAGAAGTGGAAAATTGTATTCCAAAAGTACATGCTCATTAAGCACTAGTAATGGTCTCAAATGGTAGAGATACAAAACATCATAAACAAAACAGGATATATCTGGATAATAGATTATTATTATGGAGTTACGGGAAAGAATTAGGAGTGAATAGGATCATAGTACATTGTATAAAACTCAAAAGGAAGTAATAAAATTCATTTTAAATAATGCTTATGATGTATGTAAAACATCAAAGCACCATACAACTTTAAAAATAATAAAGAAAAGTCCATATTGATTATTCTATTTCACACTCAATACCTATAAGTGAGAGCTACTTTAATAAAGAAAGTGTTTTGTTAGTTTGCACACGCTACATGGGAAATGACTCTAACCAATAATGTGCAATTTTTGAAGACTTAAAACTTCCTGCAATTTACTAATGTTTAACGTTTTCCTTTTAAAAGTCTTATATATCATCAAGCTGAATATTTGAAATGAATTTCATATTTATCATGACCCTATTCACTAATGAAAAATTATGAAGTAACTGTAAATGTTCACCTACAGGTAAATAGATACAGAAAAAAATTATGCATACAAAAAGGAACTTTACTCTGTCCTGAAGATGAATTAAATTGTGCTATTGTAAAGCAATTACATATGTCTTGACATCATTAAATGAAATAAGCATGCTATTTAAAGAAAAAATTGCACACTTTTGCTGTATAGTAATAGGAAGGAAAAGAGAAGAAATGAAACTGAAAGAGGAAGTCCTAAAGAGATGGAGGCAGAATGGAAACAGAGGAAGGAAACACCGAAATGCTCATTCTAGGGCAAAAAGGACATAATGATGAGCTATAGAGAAATGGTACCCTTAAAGAAATATACTAAACACAAGACTATTTGATCTGTTGGTTATGTATACTCAAGAACAATGAAGCAAACACAAAAAGATCTATCAGTAAAAAAAGCAAGAATGGATTGACAAACTAAGTGTGAATATAGTAAGACTACAAACATTAAGATGTGCCATTAAGTCACAATGTGGTACTGAGGTAGGTAGATTTTAAAAAATTAAATGGATATTCCTAGAGATTGTGATAAATGAGCAGACACATAAATAAAGTCCAGGGTGGTACCAACTCTGACCCCAAAAGTATAATTATTAAATGGTCTGTGAGATTAGAAGCAATTAGCACTATATTCTGGCAATAAAAGTGAATGAATGAAAGCATATGAAATCATACTGTTCTTGAAATTAATAAAGAGAGAGATCTAGAGGACTTGATATACTGTACCCAGTACTGTAAAGGGAGTGAAAGAACTGAGCTTAAGTTGGCCAACGTTGGTGATCTTGCAAGAATAGCTTTGGCAGGAAAAGCCACTGGCAATCTGTAAAAGAAAGTAGTAAGAAACAAATAGGTAAAAGAAAGCACACAATCCTACTTACTTGGCTACAGCAAGTTTGATAAAGAGGGGGTATGTATGTGAACATGTCTACCTGTTAAAAAAAAACAACCAGACAGTAATAAGAGAAAGGTATTTTATGTCACATGATTGTGAGTAAGAAGATAAACATAATACTTGGTCAAAATGAAAATGAGAGTTAAGGTGTGTAAGATTTTTAATATTACAAGCATGGTGTTCAAATGGGGTATATATTAGAGATTCGGGGATATGGAAAATATTCAAGTTTCATTGAGACCATGAAGTATGTTGAATTCTAATATTTCTACTGTC
This sequence comes from Neodon shergylaensis, assembly GCA_025134845.1. Taxonomy (NCBI): domain Eukaryota; kingdom Metazoa; phylum Chordata; class Mammalia; order Rodentia; family Cricetidae; genus Neodon; species Neodon shergylaensis. The sequence continues at coordinate 10,380,493 of JABTXL010000002.1, forward strand.
CAGAACCAAGTACTGGGATGTTCTCAACATGCCTTCTGTCATGATAATGAACTAAGCCTCCAAAAATGTGAGCAAGCCCCAAGTTGAATGCTTGCTTTTATAAGAATAATCTTGACCATGGTGTTGCTTCACAGATGATGAATAGTGAATAAAATAAATAGTTAAAACATTTTAAAATTTAAAATGTAGATAAACTTCTTAATCGCTCATGTTGGAACAGCACAAGTTTTTACAGTGAGGGTAAGCTAGTAGTCTGTGTGCCATTTCTCTTCTGAAGATGGCCAGGCTGTTTTCAAGCAGGAGGAAAGGTGGGAGATTGCATAATCCGAGGCACAGAAAAAGTAGGAGCTGAAACAAGATCAGTGACCACAGGCCACCTAAAGTCAGCAACTTCTTTCCCATCTTGAGGATTTGAATGATAAGTGTATCCCCCTGGCTATGGTATTTGAATCCGAGGTTTCCTTTTGGCAGCATTATTTTGGGAAGTTCATGAGGTGTGGCCTTGCTTGAGGAAGTATGCAGCTCGTTTGTGTGGGATGGTGAATGAGTTGATTTATTTCTGCTTGATAGTAAAGCAGGATCATATGACTTGATACTACTCTGAAGGCATAAGTCACAAAACAATCCCAAACCAGCTTGGAATTATGATTTAAAAAAAAAAGGTTGTTTATGTAAGGGGAAAACGTACATAATAATTATTCTCAATTGGTATAGGAGGGTCTTCTGTCTATGTGTTGTTTTCATTGGTTGAATAAAGAAATTGCCTTGGCCTTTTGATAGGGCAGCACTTAGGTAGGTGTAGTTGACAGAACTGAATGCTGGGAAGAAGGGCAAAGAGAGAGCCACCATGGAGCTGTCAGGTCAGACATGCTAAATCTTCCCCGGTAAGCCATGAACTCATGGTGTTATACAGATTATTAGAAATGGGTTAAATCAAGATGTGAGAGTTAGCCAATAAGAGGCTAGATATAATGAGCCAGGCACTGATTTAATCAATACAATTTCTGTGTGATTATTTCAGGTGTAAGCTAGCAAGGCAGCTGGGAACAAAAGCAGACCCTCTCCTACAACATTCAATCAACTTATAGTTATTGTACAAATAACTTTCTCAATATTTGGGGAAAATATCTATGACTTTTATTTTTGGTATTTTTTAAGATTATAAAATAATTATATTTCTCCCTCTCTTCTTACCCCCTTAACCCTTCCCACATTTATTTAAATTATTTCACTATTTTTGTGTGATTATATGTATACATGTATATATCTACTTTTAGATTGTAAATTTTTAAGTGATTTTATAGACACATACACATAAGTAACTATTCAAGAATTACTGTTCATTTTCAAAACTTTTGCATATTAAGTTTTAAGGAAATCATGATTTTCTTTATAAATAAATATATGAGATAATAGTTTAAATTTAGTTACATGATATAAATTATAATTTATTTTCAAATTTTGCAGCACCTAATCACAAAATTGTTATAGTAAATATTTGGATTTAGTTGCGCCACTCAAACTTGTTTTATCATTATCCTTTGAAAAGTTCTACTATTTATGTTGAAAGTTTTCTCCCCAAATACTCACATTGGTAGAACAGATATAAAATTGAGTATGGCAAGTAAAGTTGGCAGTTTCTTTGCAAAAATATCATAAATAGTACAGTACTCTAAGGAGAACTGACAAAAAGAATTCTCAAGAGAAAAAGATTCATGGACATCCTAAAAACAAAATAACCTTTTCCTGGACAATCTTTTTTTTTTTTTTTGCTCCAAATCTGAAATGCCAAGTTTCCGAAGCTAAGATTTCTATGCAGTATTTTTCTTTTCTTTGTGTCAGGAAAAAGATGTTTTCATTATTTTTCTCATCCACAAACATTTTAGGGAAGCCAGCTCAACTGTAAATTCTTTGGAAGATATATTACCTATATCCTATACACCCCTGAAAGACTCCTATGATTAAGTGGAAAACAAATTTTCTACCAGCTGGATCATTAAAAAGAGAACTGAAAGCAGTGAGTTGGAGTTAAAATTCTGATCCTGACTTGGTGTCAAGCGATGAGCAGCTCTAAGTAATACTGTTTTAGACGGAAAGTTTTACTGTGTACTTGATGGGGGTATAATAATTTAAAGTTAACCTATTTATGAAAATATTAATAAAATGACAAAAGTTAAATACTTATCTGTATGGTAAAAGTCATGGAAATTATTCTGTTTTATAATAATCAGCTCCTTATCCAGTTACATAGGACATATGGCAAACAATGGTAGGATTTGTAATGTAAAAAGTGCAAATATTATCAAATAATTAATAATTATATTTTAAACTTATATTAAGAATTCAATCTCCAGTCTGATAACAGACACATTCTCAGTGGAGTCATCTGATGAGTCCAGCAAATAAGCCACAGGCAGTGATGTGTGGAGGAAGCAGAGTTGTGGTGTGGTGATACATATTCTAATATTAAATGTTTTATAATTTTTTTGAGCTTTACCCTAGTGTCTAGGTTCCTATTCAGTCATTCATTCATTCTTAATATAACAGAACATAGTACAATATGAACAAAAAACCTTTCACATGAGGTTTTCCAAGACAAAGCAACAGAATGAAGAAAGCACAAGGGAAGGCCAAAGAGTCAGTTTGTTCATATACTCAGCAATCCCATAATAATACATAACTGAAAATCATAATATACACATATGCAGAGGACCTGGTGCAGACACATGTAGAACCAGATCATACCACTTCAGTCCCTGTGAGTGTTCATGAGGTATTCTCATTTTGCTTTAGAGGTCCTTAATTTCTTGGTGTCCTTCATCACCCCTGGCTCTTACATTGTTTCTGTTTCTTCTTCCATCAGGTTCCATGAGACCTGAAGGGCAAAGTTTAAGGAAACATCCCATTTAAGTCTGAGTTCTTCACTGTTTTTTACTTACTCTCTGCATAATCTCTGGCTGTTGGCCTCTTTATTTCTTCCCATTTGTTGCAGGTGAAGCTTCTATAATGATGGCTGAAGAAGGCACTGATCTATGAGTATAACAGAATATCACTGGAGTCATTGTTAGGATTTAGAAATTATGCTGGCCCTTGTCACCCGGCAGGATCCACTCAGGCAGCACCCTGGTGAGCTGCTAAGTAACTACATAGCCTATACACAGGTGCCAAAGGTCACTTTAGGAGACATGCTCCAACCCTGTCTCAAAAAACCAGAGAGAGAGAGAGAGAGAGAGAGAGAGAGAGAGAGAGATGTTTGCCTCTTGAGAAAATTAGTGGGAAAAGTTCAGGGAAATGGGTGGAGCTTCTCTCTCTCTCTCTTTCTCTCTCTCTCTCTCTCTCTCTCTCTCTCTCTCTCTCTCTCTCTCTTTCTCTCTCTCTCTGTCTTTCTCTTTCTCTCTCTTCCCGTTCCTTTACCCTTCTCTCTAAATTCCTCACATAAATTCTGTCTGTATGGCATATTTACCTTTCCCTCACCCAATGTCATCTACTGCCAAGTCCCTCCCATATAAAATCATTATGCTCTTTCTATCACTAAGGTTCCACACCCTTTTTTTTCTAGAGCAGTAGTATTTGCTTTTATTTTAGGTCCCTAAGTTTCCAGTCTCTGATTATTGGTCACCCAAGGAATATCAAATAAGAGTTTTATCTCATGAAATGTTCCTTAAGTCAAATCAGTTATTCATTGGTTGCTTTCACAAGTTTTATGCCTTTCTTGTCATGGCAAATTTTGCATGCTGGACACCATTGTAGACAAAGATATTGTGTCATGCTTGGTGTTTCTGTTTCTATTCTGAAAGCATATAGAGTAACAATTTGTTGGGACATAGGAGTGAGTGTTTTATATAAACACCAGCTAGACATCTTCATGTTCAACGAGTTATGTAGGTGTTGCCTTTATCAGTGAGGCCTTACTGTCAATTTGTGGAGATCAAGCTATAAAGAAATTTCTTACAGAGATATTGAAACCCAAGACAAATATATATATATATATATATATATATATATATATATATATATATATATATATGAGATAAATCTGATTTTAATACATCCAAACTCAGATTCTATACTATTTAACCATTATTTCTATATTTCTATTCATCAAAAGAATTTTTAGTTTCAAATAAAAGAAAATTTAGAAAATTCAATATAAAATTGGATTTTTAAAAGTCTTACTTCTTGGTGTTGATTCATAAGAAGGATGACATTTTTTAACTTTCTTGTACTACTAGTTTGCTTGTAAAAGGGTAAGTCATATTTGAAATAGTAATTAGTTGATTATTTAAACTTTCAAAGGATAAAGAGAATTTTGTTCTGAATAAAACTGAGAAATCTCTCCTTGAAAATTAAGCAGAAGTTTTTAGCAACACAGCTGATACTATATAATTGATTTTCATTGTCTAGAAAATATATTGACTATAGTCTCAAATAGAGGTATACATTTATAATTTGAATCATAATTCAAATGACTAAAGAAAGTGACAAAATTTGTCATATAGATGAAAGATTTTTAACCATCTCATCATTCTTTCACAGAAGAATTAATTAATATTTTGAGTATATGTTCAAAGTTATTTATGGTTAACACAAATAAAAGCGTAAAACTACATAAAGTCAACTTTTTCATACCATTTAAGGATTATTAATAAATACTGGAAGACTAAGGAATCATATATAGTCTTTGGTTTTCTTCTATTTTATCCCCTACTTTGGTGCTTCTAAACTCATATTTATTTTTCTTTTAATTTATTTATTTATTTATTTATTTATTTATTATTTTACATCTCAGCCACAATTTTCATTTTGTCCTCTCTTCCCGGTCAGTCTCCCTACCTCTCGCTGCTGGTCCCAATTCACTTCCAATCCACTCCTCCTCTGTTCCATGCAGGCTCCCTGGTTGTTGGTTCAGTCTCTGTGAGCCCCTATGACCAAGGTTAGTTGCTTCTGTGACATTTCTTGTGATGTCCTTGACACCTGTGGCTCCTACAATCAGAGTTTAGGAGAATCCTGCAGAAGAGGGAGAGAGATGATAAACCAGAAAATAGTTATTTTCTAATTATTAGATACATTCTTCATTTCACTTAGTATTTTCTTATAGCCATGAGCACATTCTGAACGAGACTAAATGAACAATGCTCTTGGGAACAACCACAAAAGCTAGAAAACTTCCGTGAACGTGAATGAGTGATAGATCAGTTTCATGTGGAGCATGAACTCTGCAATGAAGATTACTCCTCTCAGCTATAGTACAAGAGAGAAAGACAGTATTATTAACTTGAAAATACTGTATTTTTACAGATGGTTCATTTTGTAGAGGATTGATGCTGTTCAGAAACCATACATTTTACCCATTTAAAGGACAAAATTCAAAGGTATTTTATGTTCAAAAAATTTTAACTATCACCACAATAGATTTAAAATGGTTTTACTGCACCAGACCCTTCATCTTCAGTGACAAACATGCACTATTCTACTGTGTGTTTAAAACTACACTTCATCTAAGGGAAATATTAATCTTTGTGGCATTTATGATTGTCTATTTATTTTATTTTACCATATTCTAGGGTTTATCAGTACTGAACTTCTTTTATTTGCAGAATACATTTTAATGATAAAATATTTACTCATATATTTCAGTTGATGTATATTTAAATTGTTAACACTTTTATAAATAATGCTTTGTAAACATTGTTAAGTAAGCCACTGGTTGCTTATGGTGCTCCATCTAGGTGTGCTGTCCTGTCAGATTCCTTCATTGATGTCAGTATGGCAACTGGTCTTGTCATTTTTTCAGAACTTGTCTTAAGATTTAATGGGTGTATCTCCCTGTCATATAGTGTGTAGCAATGCATTATGATGAAAATATCTATTATAATGTTGGAGACTGCAACTTTTTCCTGGACCTTGCACCAGAATTAATAATACATCTTGAGTTTACTTAATACTTAAGAGTGCTATCCTGCTGTGCTACAACCTGTTTGTTTAATTTGAATTAGAGAACAATGTAGCAATTTATCTTAGTTTCTTCCTATGCAATCAAGTTTTATAGCTTATGCAAACTACGTACACTTATGAACTTCTGGAAGTATTCCTCATTCCTTACTCATATGATGCTTTCTGTCCTGCTCTTCAAGAGAAAGAAAATAGCCTCTTGTTAGACAGACACACAGGGACAGACACTAGGACTGATTCACAAGACAACCTTTCGGCAGTCACAGATTGAGGCCCTTAAAACAGATAAAAAGAAGATGGAAGACACAGAGAGAACAAATAAGAAAATTCAAATCTGGCATCTACCTGGTTAAATGACACCAAAGAGGAATACAGCCCTTGGTTGTATTTCTTTAAGGCAGCATCAATGCACGACTGGTGGGTCTGAAATTTTTGCTAAGGTGTTCAAATCAACAGCAATATAAAAGGCACATTTTTTGCAGCAGACACACGTATCCCCTGGTTCTCACACTATATTTGTTGCACCTTTTATGATACACCTTGCCTTAGGGGTAGACATGGCAACATAGGCTCATCATTATCTTCTAAGCAACAGACCCATTGTGACCAATTACTTCATCTAGGTGTTTCCAGCATCCTGCCATGATGTACTCAACTAAATCCATCCTTAACTTGCTTTGTTAGGGTCATTTCATCACAGAAACAGGAAAAGGTACAAATAAATGTGGTGAACAAGTTCTATGCCATGTTCTGAATTGTCCACTCTGTTTATATTCTTATCTATCCCAACTGGGGTTCAAAATTTTCCACCCTCGTGAAAACCTTGTCTTCTATAGCCTCTTCATGATATAAAAGCCATAAATCTCATGAAGACCAACAAAATGGTATCTGGTTCTGATTTTACTTTCTTTGGTTAATCATCTGATTTAGTTTAGGCCTACATAATTGTCTGTTTATTAACATAAAGTAAAGCAAATCTCTCAGTATATATTAAAATTCTTTCTACCATTGACATAATCAAGGTAACCATAGACCACTAGTTATATTGTTCTTCTTTCTCCCAAAGAGATTGGTTTCACATGGTTATGAGCTATTTCAGAAGAAATCTTAGAGTTTTATCACATACAAATTGAATAATGATTTATTTTCACATATTCTGAAAAAAAAATCCACATAATGAAGATTATTATATTATTCAATTCATTACTAAAACATTGACTTTAAAATCACTGGAAAAACTCATATAAATAAATTAGCATAATATAATTGTATCATGTAACAACTACTAATGTTATAATGGTGTGGGAGGTCCTTCTGTCCATGTGCAGCTTCTATTGGTTAACAAATAAAGAAACTGTCCTGGCCTGTTGATAGGGCAGAACTTAGGTAGAGGGGAATATGGAACTGAATTTTGGGAGGAAGAAAGCAGAGTCAGAGAGATGCCAGAGTAAGATATGCTGCTGAAACTTGTAGCATGCAGGCTTGCTTGTTGGGGTTTCTGTCTTGCCAAGTTCCCACAGCTGTCAAGTCCCAAAGAAAATCACACAGAGGTCTCCATAAGATTATAAACTGATTGGCCCATTAGCTCAGGCTTATTGGCTCTTGTAGCTTATATTAACTCATTATTCTTGTATATGTTAGCTACATGGCTCAGTACCTTTTACAGAGGGGCAGATCACATTCTGCTTCTTTGGTGGTATGGGTAGGACTACAGGAAGAGCTTCCTTCTTCCCAGAATACTCCTGTCCTCATTGTCCTGCCTCTAATTTCTATTTGGTTGTTTGCATATACTTCCTGCCTGGCTACTGGCCAATCCACATTTATTTAAAACATAATTGATAGAATACAGAACTGTTCTGCACCAGAAACTTAGCCAGTAAGCCATTGCCACCTGTGGTGATACACAAATTAATAGAAATGGGTTGAACTAAGATGTAAGAATTAGCTAATAAGAAGTTATAGCTAATGGGCCAAGCAGTGATTTAATTAATACAGTTTCTGTGTGGTTATTTTGGGGCTAAACTAGCCAGGCAGCAGGGACGAACAAGCAGGCCCTACTCCTGCATTATGATCTGTTGAGTCAAGATAATTTAAAAACTAGAAAAATATACTACTTAGATAATACATGTTTCAGGAAAATTATTAAAAAGCAATGACATAAGGAGAGTTGGGTGACAGTTATCATCAGGAATATTAGAAGACTCTAAAAATATGTTGTTCTGAACAACTATTGCAGCTTATCCTTGCAAATTTGATATGTGGTAGTATGCCAAATCAAAAAAAAACTGAAAGTGAAGCATCCAAGGATGATGGAGAATTTATTATGTATAATGAATAAACAGAAAAGGCAGACACAATACATACATCATAAGACAACACAAAGTCTGGATAGTCTTGTAGACCAAGATTAACACATGCTTTCCCTTTGCTGTAGCTGCAATAGAGAGTTGAAAGGGCATTTTGCATAAATGAGGGCTGAATAACATGTTTATTTTCAAAATTTTCCTTCAAAATAATTATGTAGAAAGATATTTTAGGGATCAAGACAGAATAGCGTAGAAGCCAAATGGAAGCCATGACCACTCTTTTCCAGGTTTGAAATCAAGTGGTAACTTGGTGAATGATGGTGAAGACAGAACTGTAATGTGCTTCAGTGATAGAATAAATGGCCTTTGAGTTTACATTGAATATAGTAGAATTTAAAGACAAGCAGGATGGATCCTTTCCCTCCTTCAAAGAGTAATGTTATTCAAAATATTGATTAATTTCATGCAGTACAGACTTGTGCTTACTGGACACATAATACAAGAAAATATACTTTAATATGAAGGGTTTTTTGATGCTTAGTAAAATGCCTTGGTTCATCTGTTTTTTGAGTGTTCAATAAAATAAGAGTAAGGAAAAATATTTGCTCCAACAAAAATAAATAAGTACTGCCACAGTTGTGTCAAGAGTCATTGAAAAGGAATGCAGTAGCTAAAAGAAAATACTCCTCTATACAAGACGTGCCTGGTATTACATTGCTCTACAACCTGCAAACTATTTGAAGCTACATCCTCACTCAAGCAGCTGACTAGAGGGTGCCTTTAGCCTTGAAAAGAGGGCATGAACGAATAATTCTTCTAAAGCGCCCACATGAGCTTCACAATGTTGTCAGTGACATTCTGATGCAAACTGATGAGATCAATTAATGCTACAATGAATCTCATTCCTCTAGAGAGTATAATAACTCACATGTCTTGCTGTTTTGTTATAGTCATTATGCAAGTAAGTATCCTTTGTCCATTTTAGTTTGAATTTTAGAAATTTAAGGGAATAGACAGTCAATTATTACACTGATGAATGAGAATATTTTTAAGTGGCGAAATTGATCGAAAGAATTCTTACTGATGTATACTGAATACTTTAATGTCATCCCTATCTACATCATAAGCAAGAAATTTTCTCTTTATGCCTTAAAGGTACATTCAAGGATAATAGAATTAACAAGCATGAAAATGTATATAGGCACATGTTAATGAGGAGACAAATACAATGGACAGTGACAATTATATTGTTCTTATTTTTAATTGTGCTATTTTATTCTGAATATTATGAATGATTATAAATATTTATGCATAATTATCCATGAATGCAAATCAAATTATATAGGCGTATTCCTTAAGATTCATAATAAAATGAGGGAGAAAATAGAAATTTCCTCAAATGTTATCACCTTCAAAATATTTTTCTTGTTTGTAAAACAGGGTCTTTCTATGTAGTCCTTACTCTCCTGGGCAGTTCTATGTATGTCAGGCTGTCTGAAGACTCCCAAACATCCACTTACCTAAGTCTCTCAAATACTAGGCTTAGAGGTGTGGAACACCTTGCTGTCTCAAAATCCTTTTCTTTTCACAGTGTGAAAATGTTTTATTTTACATGATCCTCCTGTTCTGACTTGTATCCTTGTATTTTGCATAAGTTAGCAACACTGTTCTCCCTCTGCTCTCCACAACCAATTCCTCTATCTCCATACAAGGAAGAAATGATACACGTTAATTTCCATTATTTTCAAATGCTCACATAGTGTATTGTATGTTTGATTTGAAATCAAATTTTAAAATGTACTGAAACCTAATGAAAGAGAGAAAGAATAAGAAGTTGAGCTAGGAAAAAGAAAAGGAAGATACCAGACAAGTGCTTTAACTATCTGAGCAATAGAGTTCTCTGCCAGGCCCCTCTCCCTCAGAAACAAGAAAAGCTGGCCTCCCCACCCCAACCCCAAAGAAGAAGCAGGGAAAGATTAACCAAGTCGGAGGGGATGGACAAAACAAGGAGAACTTGTACCACCAGATCAACTAAGCAGGGCCAAGATAGACTTATAGAGACTTAAGCAACAGTTACAGATATTGTATGAGTCTGAGACAGGTCCTCTGCATATATGTTTGGCTGTTAGCTTGGTGTTTTTGTGGAATTCTTAACACAAACTCTGAGGGAACCAAGTATGTCTCTGATTGTTTTGCCTGCTCTTGGGACTCTTGTCCTCTTTTAGGGTGCCTTGTTCAGTCTTGACAGAAGGGCTTTCACTTGTCAAATTAAATCTCATGTCCTGTTTGAATGTCATCTGTTGGAGGCCTGCTCTTTTATGAAGAGGCAATACAGTGGGAAGTGGATCTGGTGGTGGAGAGGGGAGAAGGCAGGGTGCTGGGAGGAGTGAAGGGTGGGGAAACTTGCCAGAATATATTGTATGAAAAGAGAATCAATTCTCAATTAAAAAATTATAAAATAAAGATAAAAGTATGAAGTTGTATCTTTACCCACGTTTTGTCCTCATTTTCTCTTTTCCCAGAATCATCAGTGTTATGATCACAAACAATGATCAACACAGGAAAGTATGACTGACTAATCAATCCAGAGAGGAAGGGTTCAGAACTGTCATCTTGAAAGAGGGAGAAAAGAATTAAGGTTAGTATTCCTATTTAACTGAAAGCACCATTACATACAAAATTAATTTAGATTCAACACATCAAAAATTTATGCTCCTTAGCACACACAGGCACACATTTGAATAAACATTCAGATAAACACCTACATTCATTCCCATTAAGAATACCCTTTGATTATTACAAGCTTTCAAGACACATTATTTTTTAATTAGAAAGTGTGTTCCTTGATTTGGAAAATAATTTGAAATTGAACATGTGCCATTTTTCTTAATATGCACCAAAGATCCTAAGCCTCAAATTATATTATTAGCTAAAATCTCATAATGCATGTTCCTTTGTCATTGACATGGAAAAGAACCACAAAAGAAAAAAATACTGGTTTTTGTTTCAAATTAATTTCATCTTTTTCTTTCACAATTCTCTTCCCTGTTTTCTTCCTTGTTTTAATTTAATTTCATAGTATTTTTAAAATAACTTAAAATAATATATACATGTATATATACTCTCTCTCTATATATATATAATATAAATTTGGTGAAGTTCAAGCAATATAGTAAAAAAGTTATAATAAAAAGAGAAATGTCATTATAAACATACAAATATTTTTACATATCTGTGGTAGAAACACAGTATCACTATTTTACTAACAAGATTGATTATATGTTACATTTAGTAACAATTCCATCAGTAATGCTATAAACTTTATTATAGAAAAATCTTTTAGGTTCATTTTCCAATCATTCAATGCATATTAGACTTGCAGGTTAAGACAACCACCGATAGAAGCAAAAGGAATAATTTAGGAGGTAAATAAAGAATAGATTTTAAATATATTGAAGAAATAGTCTATTAGTTATAATGAGTCATGATGAAGTAAAATGTGTTCAATGTATATTCATTTAACTTCAAATATGAAAACTATCAGATTGATTAATGTATTTAGACTACTTGATAATTATGGATAAGTTGAGATTTCCTGATAATTGTTTACAAAATTCATCTACTGTAAGTATATACCTTTAAAGATTCTAGAATGCCTTGTATGTATAAGAAGTTTTCTGTGGTAAGGGTAAATAAATATATAGTGATTTTAGCTAATAGTATATAAATTTTTATATAGTAGTATGTACTCATCTGTAGAGACATGCATTAATACCTCCATAGGGTACACAGAGATCAATTCTCACTCCTGTATGCATCAAATATTATCGTTTTCACATAAATACAAATTCACAGGAAAGTTTAAGTTTTTCATTTTTTACATAAAAAAATTAACCAAGATAAGGTACACACAAACACGGGGTTGTTACCTCAAAGGCAATAAAAGACCTTAGAGCCAAGTGTGAGGGACTGTGGTCTAGGGGCACAAATTCAGGACTCCCAAAATTTCCTGTTTTGTGTGGTACCTAAGATTTTATTAGTTAGAGAATCAAGAATGTCCTAAGTTAAGCACTGACTGCGTATGGAACAGTAGAGACAATTCTTCTCTTGCTTTCAGATGTTATGTGAAGACATTCTTAGCTTCTACACTGATAAAGAGAGGCTTTGGAGAGAAGCACATACCTCATTTAGAAAAAAAAGGGGTCACAAACATGAACAAGAACAAGGAAATATGTATGGAGCAGTGTAGAGGGAAGAAAAGAAATAGGGAAATGATATAATTGCATCATAATCTGAAAAAAAATGGTTCTTTTTCCAGTTTAAATAGAATGTTGGGCAGTGAATGATGTTAAAAAAAAAAGACTAAAAATACCCGAAGACAATTTGACAATGGTCTGCACCATTTTAGTTTTGCATATTATTAAAGTTCAGTCACATATCATGTTAGGAACTTGAAAGGGTGCAGTTATCCTTCTCCATTCTCTCTCTCTCTCTCTCTCTCTCTCTCTCTCTCTTTCTCTCTCTCTCTCTCCATCTTTCTTACTGGGAACTTTAGTTTACAATAAAAACAATTAATGTAAAAAATGTTAAATTGAATGCATATTTCTCCTTTCAAAGTTATGGTACATATATTAGAAACCACCAGTCTAATTTTATCCTCTTTCCTCATTAAAAACTTCACTCTTTACTTCAGTGAAGCATTAACTGATTTTCTTTTCTTTATTCTGAAAACAAACTCAAAAACCCATGCTATTGCGGTCAGAGTAATGTAAGTTGCACGCTATTTGAGAACCATCACCGCACGACGTCAGTCAATTTGATAACTGAGAATGGCTATCATGACTAATGTACAATTGCTAAATGAAATCTAAGTCCTTTAAACAAAACTCTGGTTAGTATCCTGAGCAAGGGGGACAAGATTGCTGAAGATGTCACCATGCTATTGATGGTATGCAAATTTTATAAACAGTTGCTGATGTTAGACATTAGAATTATAACATCTCCTTGAAAATTACGTGGTTCAAAGTTCAGTTGATAGAGTGTGCATGTACATATATACTTAGCTACTAAAAATTTAGTTATATATAAATTAATTATCTATATTATTATTATTGGAATTTCACAAATTATAAAAAATTAATTATGTTAACTTTATTAATAGTTAATTATTTTATACCCCATGTAGGATATGTACCATAAACAGTAAAAAACAAAGCCACAAACAAAGGGAGACTACTATAGTTACAGGCAAACATTATGTACAGATAGCCACTCAAACTATTTCTGTATTTTTTGGCACTCATATTTTATTATACCACAGCTAATATATTAGTTTATAATATAACAAAAAATTTCTTCATAAAACATAGTGCTTAAAGTAAAGTAATATATCATCTAAATTCCATTCCTTTGCATCTTCTGTCTGTGTTTTTTGTAGTTGTAAGGTCATGATGCCTCCACTCATTGCAATTATTTCCACTGCAATTATGTTTCAGGAAGAAAAATTATTCAGCACTTTATATAAATATTTACATTTGTATCTTTAGCCACCTATTACAACTATAACACTGTTTTCCCCCCTATGTATTCTATAAAGTCTGAGTCATTGCCAACTTTAGTGTTGTTTCAGGGAGAAGTTTGCAAGCTCAGGGTGTTCTCCAAAACTCCACTTGCAATATTGCTGATACCGACAGAGCTACTTCTTCTTTTTTTTCTTGCAGAACTGAGAAGGCACTAGAAAATGGTTCCAATGGATCAAAACATGAATATTTCAGTATTTTAAAGATTCCTTGTCAGCGTATTACAGACTATAAACAAAGTGCTATTTAAACCATGTCAAAGGGAGAAATAGTAGCTAGTTTCAATTTCTAAATGAATGCCAGTCAGCAGGAAATGGTTTCCTTAATAAATATTATTGGGCCGGGCGGTGGTGGCGCACGCCTTTAATCCCAGCACTCGGGAGGCAGAGGCAGGTGGATCTCTGTGAGTTCGAGGCCAGCCTAATCTACAAGAGCTAGTTCCAGGACAGGAACCAAAAGCTGCGGAGAAACCCTGTCTCGAAAATCAAAAAAAAAAAAAAAAAAAAGAGAAAGAAAGAAAGAAATATTATTCGATAAAGTATTTGTCTAATTGAACTTAAGAGCTGCTCAGTAAGCAGAAATCCCTGTGCTTGATACTAAAGAACTAGCCATCGACCCTTGGCTGGAGAAGTTACAGACCTCAGAAAAGAGATTACTACAATTTTCTTAAACCAGTAAAAATTTTAATTGTATTTGCAGTACTTACACGTATACCTACTGATAAATTTATCACATAAGCTTGCTTTTGATGCAATTGTTAACAATTACAGAGATCCTCATCTGGAAAAATACAGAAAACAAGTGTCTGTGGGGTGCCTAGCCTTGATTAACACATCTGCAACAAAACACAACCTTTCTATATTCATCTCAGGGAACATCACAGAAGAGGAACCAAAAGATTTTAAGAGCCATGAACCAAGATTCTTGATACTAGTAACATTTTCTAGACTTGACAGGGAAACTTCAATGAGATTTCAACAACAGAATTGTTCATATACAGTTTCATAATGATCCTAATCAGTGGATATGGCAAAATGGATAGAGGAAATTTCACAAGGTCTCAACCCAAAATAAAGAGGTGAGATAAATACAGAGAGGTTACATTGCAGATGTGTTAATCATGGCTAGGCACCCCACAGACACTTATTCTCTGTATTTTGTAAGATGAGGATCTCTATTATTGTTTACTAATGTATCAAAATAGATAGAGCTACAGGATGTAAAAAGAAAAAAACTCATTTTTTTTTCTACAGGGATGAGCCCCACAATACATTGTCAGATCCCAAGGGCTCAGCCTTACACACACGTGCATAATAACAATATATGGACTCATTATGGTATGTAGTGTGTGTGTGTGTTTAAACAATCCAAACTGAAAGAAGAATTTGAGGAGTAGATGAAAGCATGGGAGGAGCCGTAGCAAGCAGAAGAATGAAATGATTCATTGTACTTGTGTAGAGTAATATCATACAATTTTTATTTATTCAATATTTGTATTAAAAAAGTATTCTCTTATACGTTACATACTGCCAAAGTGAAGAATCCTTCCACCTTCCCCCAACTCACACACCTCCCCTCTCTTTCCTCTCTAGAAAAGAAGAATTGACAATGAAACAGGACAAAAAAAAAGATACAAGAAGACAAGGCAAAAGCTCTCCTATCAAGGGTGGACATATTTTAAAAATTCAAGTAAAACAAATAAAGCAAGTATTGATGATAAGGATTATGAAGTTCAACATTAAGAAAGGGAATATATAGGAAAAGAATTATTTTATTTTAAAATGTTTATATGGTTTGTGTTAAGCAATCTTCAAGAAAAATTATATATTATATATATATTATATATACATATATATATATAATCTGGAAGCAATTAATGTGGGAAAGGTATGTTCATTACAATAAATCATACACCTGAGGAACAGGGTATATTAAATATAAGGCCTTAGTCAGAAAGGAATATAAAATTATAAAATGATGGATGGTTTGTTTCAGCATGCAAATGATAAAAACAAAAGAGGTTCAAGAAAATTCTTAGTATCTTCTCTCTCAGAATTTATTATTACTTAACTGTATATGTGAAATTTGTGATGGTTTAAATGTGAAATGCTTTGTTAAAAAAAAGAAACCCAAATAAATACTCTTACTTGAAATTTATTTGAATTAATTTGCAGAGATATTTCAGATGTATTTAGTATAATCATTGAAAGAAAATTATTCAATGAATATTAGCAATGCTTTATTCATTTTTAATATTAAGATGTGTTTATTTAGTATAAACACACAAATTTTGGAGTGCATGAGCGAAATATTATGATTCAGACACAGACACTTGTTATAATTGTTATTTTCATACCGCAGATTGCTGTTTTTCTATGTAACACATGAATCTATAGTTGTGCATTTGTGTGTGCTTGTTTGCTTGTGTAGAGATAAATTTGGAGAACACAGGGGTCAACCGAGCTTCACTGGAATCTTCTTACATTGGATTAAGGAATTAGACAAAGCTTCTAGGATAGCCTGTAACCTTCAGAGTACCTAAGTGTAAGTTAATCAACTCTTTATATAATTCTGTTTATTGCATCTGACATGAAATTCTTTAAACACACTCAGATGTCAATAAGTAAAATCAATTAAAGTGAAATATCCTCTTCATGTCTTGAAATTTAACTAACACTGAATCATTTGTACTAAATGATGGCACCACATATAAACTTTTGGGAGAAATTCTGTCTGCCTTAGCCCTGAACTTTTATAAAATTAACTTTCATTCCCACAATTAAAGTCCCAAGGGATTTTCCTTCTAATGATCAAATATAAAGAATAGTATCCAATAAAATGTTATTATTTGTTATGGCTACTAAGTTATTTCATTTGTTCTCTCCTAGTAAAAATGTAATATCCACTTCTGTGGCCAAATATCATACATAACTCATACTTCGATTCTACCATTATATACAGATAAAAATAAGCAGGTTAAGTTACTGATAATCTTCCCTAGTTAGTAAGATATTTGTACAAAAAATAATTCAAAGCAAAATCAGAAGTATCTACTACTCCATTGATAAGTTCACTCATTCACATATGTTTGCATGCATACATACTTTATTTTAAAAATAAATCATTTACTACATGCCAAGAATGTGATCCAAGAAATATTTAAATATTATGACTTGCATCAAAACTCCGAAACTTTAACAATGATGTGCTGTATACATTTTTAATTAATTTCCTGGGCTCTTAGATTATATTAATTTATAAACATTTCATTAGCTTCTATTAAAAATACAGAGTAATGAGCTTCATCTCCCTACATCCATATAATGTATTCTTGGTAATAATCATTCCCTCCATTAACATAGAAGAAATATTTTGATTGATATAAATTTTATCAGGTAAGGAAAGGAACTGAAATGCAACACTGTTGTTCCTACTTTGCTTATATATGTTTCTTTCTATTTTCATGAAACTGATTAGATAGTTATTGCAAATTGTTCAAATAAGTACATTTTCCTGATGATAAAAAAATTGTGACTTTCAAGAAAGTGAACTCTTCAAGGGTTGGAGCCTGGTGCGAAGTACATATATCATCAAGGGTGCTGTCATGGAAGAAAAGGAACTGAAGCAATTTTATGGGATTCTGACTGTTTTAGGGAGCACACTGTTACAAAAGAACAAGCTGGACACTACCCAAGCTGGCTCTGGCTGTCTGGTGTCAGAGGATCTGGATCGGTGCCTTGTGTGTGTTCCCACCAGGAGGTCCTAAACTGAGTTGAGTTAATGGATGGAACTGTGTCCTTGAGCCTTCAGACCTGTGTGCTAAATAAAGCTCTTCCTTGTGAATACCTAACTATGTGTATATTTCATAAGAGTAACAAAAAATATGCACTACTATTTTTTTCTTCTGGCATTAAAAAAAGAATGTGGCTTTCGTCATACACCAAGTATAACTCATAGATGTTATTGACTCAAATTCTGAAATTAGGTTTCACTGGTTCCAAATCTGAAGACTTATGTAATGACCCTTTGGGTCAGTTTTATAGACATTTTATCTCCTGCAAATTTTTGTTTCAAGAATAAAGGAAGGAGGAAAGGAAGGAAGGAAGGAAGGAAGGAAGGAAGGAAGGAAGGAAGGAAGGAAGGAAGGAAGGAAG
>JABTXL010000002.1:10398493-10411049 GCA_025134845.1 Neodon shergylaensis
AAGGAAGGAAGGAAGGAAGGAAGGAAGGAAGGAAGGAAGGAAGGAAGAGAGGAAAGAGGGGAATTGAGAGAGAGAGAAAAAAAGAAAGGAGGAAGGGAGGAAAGAAAGAGAAAAAAGGAACAAAGGAGGATGGGAGGAAAGACAGAAGCAAGACCAATTTTTCGATTGTTGGTCCTATTTCCTGGGCAACTGTAAATCTATTCGGAAAGTATCAGAGCTATATTTCAGTGTGTTCCCTACCTGTTTCAAATTTTTTTCAGATATAACATTGAGATTTTTAATACTTTTGGAATATATTTGTGTAAAGTTGAGAAAAAGGATTAAATTCATTCTTCTAGAAATAGACAACGAATTTCTCCAGAATTATCTCTTTAAGATGTTGTCTTTTCTCCTCTCTGTATTTTCTGCATCTAATCTAAAGCAGGTATCTGTAGATGCATGAACTTACATTTCGGTCTGTCATTTGTCAATATGCTGGTGAGTTTTTGTGTGCCAACAACATGTGTTTTTACTACTATGTCTCTGCTGTATAAATAAATGCACAATGGTAACACTGTCAATGGAGTTTTCAAATGCTGAGAAAAGGTTATCCTGGATATTTTTTATACATATGAAATTTAAGATATTTTCAATTTCTGTAAAGTATTACTTTGAAACTTCTGATGTCACTCCTGATGTCAGGAAAAAGATAAATTCTTGATCAGCTCAGTTTCTCTTTTATCTATTTTGTTCATATTTAATCAGTCTACAAGATTGAGTTTCTTGCAAACAGAATGAAACATACTCCAAATAACTATCTCCAGTAGAATATTTTTTTCTTTTTTTATATTTATTTATTTATTAAAGATTTCTGCCTCCTCCCCGCCACCGCCGCCCATTTCCTTCCCCCTCCCCCAATCAAGTCCCCCTCCCTCGTCAGCCCTAAGAGCAATCAGGGTTCCCTGCCCTGTGGGAAGTCCAAGGACCACCCACCTCCATCCAGGTCTAGTAAAAACAGCATGAATGATCTCTCTTGGGGAAAAAACAGGCTTGGATTCCAAAATGGGTCATGAGATCAACAAGATTAACTGCTATAACTTCTTTTATTTCTTTTTCTTAATTTACTCTTTTAATTCTTTTAGTTTTGTTATTTTAACAAATTGCTTTACCTATTATAATAACATGTTTTCAGCTCAAGTTACATATTATTAAAAAAGATAATTTTTTTGTCCACAAAAATCATCAGTCAATTTTCTGTAAAGCATACTTTTCAGGATTGGCATCACTAATTGAAAAAAATTAAATTTGTTAAATTTACTCAAACATTTTCTATTATTTATTAATATTTTCTGTATTTTCAAATGAATATTGCACAGTATTTTTAGTCTGTAGAGTTTGATACTTTGTTTTAAAAATATAATTACCTATAACAATTTCTCACCAAGATTTATAGAAATATTGAAAATATTTTTTTGTGTATAGTACACTTTTTCTTTAACTCTAGAGTGTTCTAAATTTACTTCTTAGATCTTCATATATAACATTGTCAATTCCACTTACTTTAAATAATTTATTTGTGAAGCAACCTTTGGCTTTCAATAATTATTCATTTGCATACATTATTTGTCTTCTAACATAATTATTATTTTCATCACTTTTTTTCCCACAATGTTTGCATATTTTCCTATTTACCAAGAGGAAAAAGAAAGGTACATGCCTTTAATTCTAGAACTTGGGAAACTAAGGCAGAAGGATGACTGAGATTAGTAAGGCCAGATTGGGCAAAATATTGAGTTCTACCCTAGTGTGGACAACAGAGTAAAAGCATATCTCAAAGCAAAAGAAAAACAGAGAGAAAGAGAGAGAGATGGGGGAGGAAGGAAGAGAGAGAGAAAAAGAGAGAGAAGAGAGAGAGAGAGAGAGAGGAGGAGAGAAGAGAGAAACAGCATATGAATGATGGAGTCTGGATTCTCCTGTCATATGGTCAAATGACATCACATCCACTAGAGAACGAAATGAGTCCTCACAATTTGTGAAGAATTTCCAAATTTTCATGAATTTGAACCAGGGTGAAAGTTTTGCATGTGAATTTGTTAAAATTTTAAATTAAGTGTAGAAGAAAAATTCGTTCACAATTTCTCATTTTTTATAACAAGAAACTCTTTAGTTGCTTTATGAGATTACATTCGCATTAAACACAGTAGTTTGAAATAAGTGCAGCTGAATATAAATTTTATTATTTTGAAATTACCATAGCTGTACAAACATGAATATTTCAGTTTATGAATTTTATAAAACTAATGTGAAATAAACAGCAGCATTCAATTTCACTTGTGTTTATACATGGCTTTAATTTTATACTTTTATTAATGCTTTACATATGTTTTATTTTATTAGCTCTTAAAAATATGTATAGGACTCATGAGAATTATACTCATTTAATTTGAAGTTTTAGTTACAATGCAAAGTAATTTACCTAATGGTCTATATTCAATGCACAGTTGTTTTAGAAAGATAAGTAAACACTATTAATGAATTATTACATTTTTATAATTTTGAAATACTAATAGTTTTACTTTTAAATATATATGGAATATTTGTGATTCTTAAGGCTGGATAATTCAGTATAACAGATGAAGTAATATTAAAATCATTATAAAATTATAATATTAAAATATTACTATTTGTAATTGTTGGGTAATAAACTGTATAGATCCAGATTGATTTGCAGTTTTTATTTCTTCGAAAAAGTCACATCATTTATGAGAAATTCTCTGTATACTACATTTAACAATTTCACTTGTGTTTATAAATTGATTATAAATGATTAACAGTCATAGTCATTCTCATTCTAAAGAAAAAAGGGGGATATGATATAGAAATGATGAAAAAAATAGATTATTGCATCTACTTTAATCCAAAAAAAAAAACCCTGTTAATCTCAGACTACTCTATATTGGTATGAATTTTGGTTTACTCATAGAAGTATGAGGTCAATTTTGTCATACTACATCTTTATTGATACTCTTGTTTAAGGCTTTATATTTACTTAGCTTATCTAAAAATGTATTATATAGCTAAGACATACAAATTAAAATTTATAATAATTGAACTCACTGTCTTTTTAGTTACATTTTCTAGATATGCAGAAATATATTCCAGATGGATAGGTAATCTTCATACACATCAAGTGCCTACAGAATATGGCATTTAAAATATTTTAAGAATTTAGGCTTTTCTTGACAGTGAGAGACATCTGCTCCTGGAAGCACCGATTATTTCAAGATGATGATAAACAATTGAAGAAGCTCTTTATGGAGTTTACTTTCAACATGGCAAGGCGAACCATTTGGGCAAGAAACTGCTCTTGCTTGGCCTGCTTGACTGTATGCTGTATAAACTGGACATGCCCCCAGAAAAGTGACTGCTGACCTTGTCAAAACAAGGTGGGACAGTACTTCAGTGTTCCTGCTTCATGGAAGACTGTCAGATATTCTACAGGACACAGGGGAAAATGACTGATAAACTTCCAATATAGGTGGGGCAGTTTCAAATTTCCTTCTTCACTATGAAATATGCCTGGCACTTTAGGTCTGAAGATGGATACCCAAAATTACAAAAGAACTTTGGGTTCAGGAATCCAGATACCTCTATCAATTCTAGAGTTTTTGAAGTTGCTTAAAATGCACATCCTGTTTACTTAGGTAATAGTTAATTCTTCTGGAATCTTTGATGAAGTTTAAGATTAGATAGTTATAATTATAGTTTTCCTTAGTTATGATAAAATAAATTAGATATAAAACTTTAGACACACACAAACATAGGATGTATAATAGAGTATTTTCTAATTTTGCCAAATATAAATAGATTAAATATTATAGCTATAATTCTTGATTGATACTTGTTTTGTTATTTGTGATTTTGCTGTTAAAGTTTAAAGCTTCCTTTTCAATTAGACAGAAAAGAGGAGTTGATATGCAAAGATCCTCTGTATATTGTGAATATATTTTATTACCATTGGTTAATAAAGAAGCTGGTTTGGTCTATGGCAGGACAGACTATAGCTTGATATGAAATCCAAACAGAGAGCCAGGGAGAACCAAGGAAGAGTCACGGGTATGCCATTAGTCAACAAAGAAGTAAGATGTGAGTTAATAAGCCACAAGCTTTATAATGAAATATAAAATAATAGAAATGGGTCAGTTTTAGTTATAAGAGCTAGTTAATAATAAGCCTGAGTTAATAGATCAAACAGTTTGTAATTAAGATAAATTTCTGTGTGGTTACTTAGGATCATGCAGTAGGAATACAAAAGCACAGGCTTCAGTTACAGGTTCCAGAAATAACCAACAAGATATTTTCATTTGATAATTGCTGAGGTTGGTAAAATCAGTTTCTTCAAAGTAGGGATATTGGATTTATTAACTATTCTTAGGTAGAGGTGCCATGTTCAGGAGCAGTTGGCTAGCACAAAATTGATTCCTTTGTATGTATTTGTAAGATTTTACTTTGTTTTAGTTATAATTTTCAACTTTTTGGTGTCTTTGTTTTTTTTTTATTACTGAAGCACTTTTGCTTTTTTTATAAATATACAATGGCATGTTTGCTGAGGTCTAATGAAGAGTAGAAAGTAAAAGTCCATCATTTATTAAGGAATTGAATGCAAACACCTGACAATTAAAAGAATAAATACATTTCCATATATCAATGAAAATGTTTTCCAATAAGAGTTAGTAACAACCCAGAATAGTCTGAAGGGAAAATATCAGAATAAAGGCTAGTTCCTATGGCTCAGATTTTCCTACCCTATTAGATTGCTAAGATTGAAGTGGTGAGTGATTCATGATGCTTTGTCAGCCTTATAAGATCCTGGAACAGCCAGAAGTCAGTTAAGAAGTAACTTTAGCAGATCGCTACATGATGATCACAGATATATCAGGTTGATGTTTACTCCTCCTCATCCTGTTCTGCCCAGCCACCAAGTGATCAAGCTACATGGACCAAAGACCAAATCGACATAAGTACAGGTTATTAAACATTTACCAAGGGAACAGTCAGCTCAAATCGAAGGTTAACAATCAACAAGTTCTACAATCCAGGGCTGGCATCAGGTACAACTTTAAAGGACAAATACTTTTTCTTTTTTAAAATTTTTGTTTTAATTAATTAACTTATTTATTATAACTTTCCACCTCCCCGCCCCTCCACCCATTTCCCTCCCACTCTCCTCCCTCCTTCTTCCCCTTCCCTCCCTCCTTCTCCCCCTCCCTCTCCAGTCCTAGGAGCAGTCAGGGATTCCTGCCCTGTGGGTAGTCCAACGTCCTGCCCCCTCCATCCAGGTCTAGGATGGTGAGCATCCAAACAGACTAGTCTCCCATAAGCCTAGTGCATGCAGTAGAATCAAAACTCAGTGCCAATGTCCTTGGCTTCTCAGTCAGCGCTCCAAGTCAGCATGTTCAGAGAGTCAGCACGATCACGTGTTCTGGGTATGTTATAAAACTCTTGGTTGTTTGCGTCTCTGCCTCACACCTCAGTTCCCTTCTCTTTAACTTAAATATTTTTTTTACTGGTACAAAAGCCCTTCTTTAATAGCACAATAGCACCATGGAGGCTTAAATACCCTGCAGTCAATGGCCAACAGGTGAAAACCCCATCCTCTGATCCTCTAGGCAACGCACAGCTTTTAGTAACTTCAATTAGAAGGCTCTAGCAGGGAAGAGCAGCTGAAGGCCAGGACTCCAATTGGTCCCAACACTTAACTAGCAGAAAATATGTTTAAAGTATACTTTTGATAAAGAACTGTTTCTAAAATATACAGAAAGCTAATAGCCAGCATTCCAAATTAATATCACCTATGGAAATATTGGCAGGTATTTCACTAGAGAAATGATGCGCGATTACTAACCATGTGACAACTCATTCATTGTCATTAAACATGATCACCTGTATAATTCACAAATAAACTTCTAAGTGATTATCATAAAATCCTTAAGAAAGTTAATATTTTAAAATATATGTTAGTAGTAGTAGTAGTAGTAGTATTTGGTAGCAATCACTAATAAGAACAAATTTCTTGTTGAATTTGAATTAGATAATAACCTGGATATTAATCATACAAGGAACTAATAACAAGAATTCTAAAAGCTATTGCATATGCAAACCTCAGGGATTTTGCATACATACCGACATGCATACCCACACACGTAAGTGTGTGGGTATGCATGTCGGTATGTATGTCAATTTTTTGAGACAGTTTCTCTGAATAACTTTTATGCCTGTCCTGAAACTAGATATTTTTGACTAGACTCGCCTTAAACTTAAAGAGATCCACCTGCCTCTGCCTCCCAAGTTCTGGTATCAAAGTCCTGCACCACCACCACCTGGCTATTTCTCTTAAGATAGTAAACAGTGCCGGGTGTGGTACCACATGTGTTTAATTCCAGGGCTGGGGGACAGAGGCAAACTGATCTTTATGAATTCTAGTTCAGCCTGGTTCTAGGACAGAGTTAGTTCCAGAACAACCAGAAACCCTTGTCTCAAAAGAAAGAAAGAAAGAAAGAAAGAAAGAAAGAAAGAAAGAAAGAAAGAAAGAAAGAAAGAAAGAAAGAAAGAAAGAAAGAATAAACAGTGTCATAATAAACCAAAAAGTGATGTTTTGAATGAATAATTAAAAACCTGAAGAGTCTATATAAGTTCAAATATTAGTAAACAAAATTAGTGTTACTGCTCAACTGAATTTACTCTCTGGGTCACAGTGAGTAAATACTAATATATCTATGATAAATGATTAGAAACTCAAGTCCAAATGGATTAAAGACCTCAATATAAATCTAACCACACTGAACCTTATAGAAGAGAAAGTGGGATGTATTCTGCAACACATGGGCACAGGAGACCAATTCCTACATATAACCCCAGTAGCACAGACAATAAGAGCAACAATGAATAAATGGGACCTCCTGAAACTGAGAAGCTTCTGTAATGCAAAGGACACTGTCATTAAGACAAAACGGCAACCTACTGAATGGGAGATCTTCACCAACCCCTCATCAGACAAAGGTCTTATCTCCAAAATATATAAAGAACTCAAGAAACTAGACATTAAAACTCTAATTAACCCAATTAAAAAATGGGGTACTGATCTGAACAGAGAATTCTCAACAGAAGAAGTTCAAATGGCCAAAAGACACTTAAGGACATGCTCAACCTCCTTAGCGATCAGGGAAATGCAAATCAAAACAACTTTGATATTCCATCTTACTTACACCTGTCAGAATGGCTAAAATCAAAAACACCAATGATAGCCTATGCTGGAGAGGTTGTGGAGTAAGGGGAACACTCATCCATTGTTGGTGGGAATGCAAACTTGTGCAACCACTTTGGAAATTAGTGTGGCGGTTTCTCAGGAAACTGGGAGTCAACCTACCTCAAAATCCAGCAATTCCACTCTTGGGAATATACCCAAGAGATGCCCAATCATACTACAAAAGCATATGTTCAACTATGTTCATAGCAGCACAATTTGTAATAGCCAGATCCTGGAAACAACCTAGGTGCCCCTCAATAGAGGAATGGATAAAGAAGTGTGGCAATACGTACTTTAGAGTTCTACTCAGCGGTAAAAAAACAATGATATCTTGAACTTTGCATGCAAATGAATGGAAATAGACAAATACTTTTTTCAAAGAATATTCCAGTTTCATGAGGATGCCAAGAGGAGTGTACACTTGCCAAAGCAAACTGATACGTCATAATCAGCTTCTACAGCAGATGTCTGACACCTGCTACCCAATCAAATTGAAAGCATTTGCAGTGAATGACAGTGGGCCAGACTTCTAATCCTGCTGGTTGCTGATCCACAGTTGCTGGAAGGTAGAGAGTGAGTCCAGGGAGGAGTCACTAATCCAGATTCAGTACTTGTGCTTACAGGGAAGCAAAGACCTTAAACTTCAATGTGTTGGGTGCTAGGGCTGTGATCTACTTCTGCATCCAGTCAGCAATGCCTGGATACAAGGTGGTATTTACTATCAGAGAGCCAAAAACCAGTGTTGGCATAAGGGTCTATGTGAATATCCATATCACACATCTTAATGGAACTGAAGGGGTTCTCATAGATACCACTGGATTCTATGCTCTGAACAGAGGGCTGGAAGAGCCTCTCTGGACAATAAAGTCGTTCATTGTGAATGGAGATTACCTGACTATCAGGCATTTTTTTTTTCAAAGAGAAAAAGGATGCTTCATTGGATATTTCTTGCTAAAAATCTAGGGCACACAGCACAGCTTCTCTTAATGCCATGCACATTCTCCTCCTTAGCCATAGTTGTAAATTTGCAGCTATGTTCAGCACGAATATTTCTGAAGTAGTTTGGTAGCCCGGTACAGATTCAAGAATACATCATCAGAATCCATGAGAAAACTCTTTGTGAGCCCAGAGGCAGAAAAGGACTGCACTACCTGAATGGCCATGCAAGACTGAGATATTGAAGGTTTCAAACATCTGAATCTTCTTCTCTCTGCTAGCCTTACGATTCTGGGGACCTGTTCAGGAGCATCATGTGCTCCTCAGGGGTCTAGCTCATTGTAGAAGGTGTGGTGCCAGACAAATCTTCATGTCATTTCAGTTTACATCATGTCAGGCTTGATAGGGTACGATATCCATCATGTTTTGGCCGAGTCATCCACATAGGAGACCTTCTGTTCCTTGCTTACAATGACACCATGGTATTGGGGGCACACTACTATGGAAGAGAACACGGCCCTGGGGAGCTTCATTTCCTGCAAAGCCACCTTTGCTCATGCAGGAGCCATTGCCAATTACAAGGGCAGTGAGAGTGGCTTTGTTTGTTTCTTTGTAGAGAGGAAAAAACATGAATTGGACGGGTAGAGAGGTGAGTATCTAACGAGACTTGGGGAAGGGAACATATATGATATGACTGAATTATATGAAAAGCAATTAAAGTCAATTAAAAATGTAAAATATCTCTACCAATGACTTAAATGAGAGGGAGACACTTTGGGAAGAACCAGCAATGACAATAGAGGTGCATTTGACTGGTAGTTCCTAACATAGGCCTCAATCTTTTGAAGTTTAATAACAGTTTGTATTATTAAAAAGCTGTAGTACTGATTGTAGATTAATCAAATATTAACATATTTGAGACCTTTGTTCTAGAAATGAATGATGGTCAGTTGTGACACACAGACATCATGGCACTCAAAATTTGGAGAGAGAAAAACCATGACGACCATCCTGGGTTATATAGAAAGTTTAAAACTAGCCTAGGCTACACAGGATCTTGTCTCTTCCTACCTCCAAACCAATGGGAACTGGTGAGATAAGTTACAGACAAAAGCACCTGTGCCAGAAACCAGAAGATCTGAGACTGATATCTGAGACCCACAAAAAGTCAAATGTTAGCACATCTAAAACCCAAGCATTCCTAAGGCAGATGAGAGACATGGAGAAGAAACCCACATGAAGTTTGTACATCACTATCTTGGAATGCAGAGGACAGCAGAAACATGATTTACCCACTTTATAACAAGATAGAAGCATGAAAAAAGTAGGGGCACAACCCCCACCTTTGATGAAGAAGATGTTGGCACTTGATGGCTGTTGAGAGACAGAAGGGAAAGTCACTCTCCTGCGGGGCCTTGACTTGTTATCTTGCCCTAATCCCAGTAAAGATCCCACATGTATATGTAGAAAGGCAAAACTAATTAAATTTAGGAATATATTATAAAAAAGAAGAATATGATGATAGGGAGACACTTTGGGAATAACACTGTATGGTTTTGATAAAAATAGGTAGTGAAATGGTAAGATTGAAATACATTGAACAAGTTTATGTTATTATAAGAATAATTTTTAAGAAATATACAATTGCTGATGAATTGAAGTGCTTTGTAAGTAAACATTTTAAATGAATGAAATATTTTTGTTCCTTTGACAACATAGTCTGTAAATCAATAAATGTTTGATGTAACTTGAAATTCTCACAAAGTCTCAGAAAAATCTCTATTTCCACGGTATGCCATGTCTCTGGCTGCTGTTGTCCAGCAGATGGCAGCACATACAACGTTATAATATTGTCTTAAAAAAAACAGATGAAACTTTGATATTTCAAATTAGTGCAATTATTTTAAGACTAATAAGCAATTCAAACATACTTAACCCACTAAAATGAAATACTTTATATGTTTGATATAAAGTAATGTTGCCTTTTTGTGTTGCCATTCAAAGATCAAACTAATGATGGACATACTGAGTTTAGACAGTCAAATCTTGCTAAAAGTCTCTGGTTGGAAAATGACATTTTAAAATACAGATATTAAGTTACTTAAATAGCATTATTTATCCACAAATGTATATTATCTTTTCATGTAATAATGAACAATCTTCTAAACCTATTTAAAATTATTTTAGGAAATGTTATATATTTTCACATTTATATACTTTGTCACAGGTATAAATATTTTCCTAAGATGTGTTCAGTTTCTTTTAACCTTATTTATAAGAGAAAATTTAAAAAATCAAACAGGTATAAAAAAGCAAGAAATATTAAACTGTGACATTTCTTCTTTAAATAAAGACAATATGGAAACATACAAGCCAGCATCTGGAGAAATGCACACTGATTTCTAAAGTGACCTGTGATGCCTAGAAAACAGGATGTAGATTTTCCTCTCGTCTGTCTTCTGATCCTTAGTCTATGCTCTTTTAAGGATGGCAGTGCTTATTGATCCTATGTTTTCCTTTTAGATGTCTGTGATAGCTGGGCATTAGAGGATTTCTTAATTTTTTAGAGATTGCAATATCTTTTTATTTAGCATAAAATACACGAGTTGGATATAGGGGAAAATGCTGAGACATCAGAGAAATGAAAAAGCCAAACCACTACCACCTTTCCTACCTAACTTCCCAGCCAAAAAGAGACCAAGTTTCTGTTTCCTCCCACCTTTTCACTTCCTCTCTCTGCCCAGCAATTATCATTTCCTGTCAGCCTGTACAGACCCCCAGGCCTCCATGTTTAGCTAGTGGCTAGCTACACCCTCTGTTCTTCAGGCAAGCTTTATTTGTACAAACATGATATCACCATATTCTTATTTCTATGTGTCACATTTTAGCAATCAGGGAGACAAACAAACAAACAAAAAAGATTAAAGACATTATCCAAAATTTGGATAACTGAATTCTGTATGAAGTAGCTTCTTTCCTTTTTGAATGTCAGTATATGCCCAACTGTGCCATTCTTTTAATTAACCTCTATCAGGTCCTATCAGTTATCTCACGATGTTCTTTCTTTGAGAGATAATAAATATGATTTTAACATTTCCATAGTTATTAGTTCAAATTATGAGGATCTTGGGTCGGGAGAAAAGTCTATGTAAATAATTAGGGTTACGTCTACTACTCGAGATGTATGCAAAATTTGTGATGCTGTGCAGGTCAAGTATTGACGACTCACACAATGTAGAAAATAACCTTGACAGGAAACTTCATCTTCTGTAGATTTCTGAACAACTGCGCTATCTCTCGTCCTGTGGACTACACTGACTGTGCTGCAAAGGATGTCATTCATTTCTGCCTTATTGTCTTCATCATTAAACCTCTATAACCGATGCAGACATATTCTAGTCCATGATGTATCTCTGTACTCTGTATTCAAAAGTTGTGTGACTCTAAGTATAATGTTAAAAATAGTTTGAATGACATTTTCTCTCTCTCTCTCTCTCTCTCTCTCTCTCTCTCTCTCTCTCTCTCTTTCTTACTTGTGTTGTGCTCATTAGTTTCTTTAAAAAATAAGGCTTTTCATAGAGGCTCCAGGCTCACTAGATGGATAGGCTTGGCTGGTTAACCAGAGAGAGTTTCAGAGAGCAGATTGTCTCCATTTCTCCATTACTGGGATTGTGAGCTCACGCCCCTCATCTGGTTTCTACAATAGTTCTTTTAATGAAAAAACAATATAACATGCTCCTTACTCTGTAAATTCTTCTCTTTACCTTAGGTGGAATTCCATAACAAATCATCACCAAAGAGGGTGATCTTTTCTTAAAGTTTAACATTGCTTGTTGCTCCATAAATTATTTACAATGAGACGAGAAACTCTGCTTCATGTGTTTCTGGTATATCCAATTTAGTATTTTACACAAATAATAGCACAACTAGTTATAACTGGAATTCTATCTAGTAAGGCAGTGGAATTTTATGAACCGAAGAAAGCTAAATCATTTACAACATGGGTAAATCAGTTCTACAAAGAGGATATATTTCTCTCTCACAAACACACACAAAAGCCACAAAACTGATCAATCATGCATGTCTTATTTAGGGTCTTATTGCTATAATGAGACATCATGACAATGACAACTCTTATAAAGAAATACATTCAATTGGAGCTGGCTGACAGTTTCAGAGGTTTAGCTCATTATCATCTTTGTGAAAAACATAGAGGTATGTAAGCAGACAGGGTGCTGGAGAGGGAGCTGAGAGTTTGACATCTGGATCTGCATACAGCAGGAAAAAGGAGAGAGAGAGAGAGAGAGAGAGAGAGAGAGAGAGAGAGAGAGAGAG
>JABTXL010000002.1:10412872-10426748 GCA_025134845.1 Neodon shergylaensis
TTTTCTCAGTAAGGCATTGCTTCCTCTGTGTCTGAGTAGCAACTGAGTCTGTGCCTTTCCTCTTCCCAGAATTCTCCTAGTCTGAATGCCCCACCTATACTTTATGCCTGGCTACTGGCCAATCAGTGAATTATTAAACTAATATGAGTGACCAGACATTATAGTGTACATGAGCACTATCCCACAGCAAATGTCGATACAAATGGTTCGAATATTTTTGTTGTCTCTACTGCAACCAGCCACCTGTCATCACGTGGCTGCATTCATGGCCAGACCTTTATTTTTTTCTCTTTGAAAAAAAGCATTGAAATTGATGTTATTTAATCTTCAAATTATAGCTTCTTTTTTATAGTCACAAAGGCAAATAATTATAATAAATATTCTAAAATCAAGCAATTATATAATTATAAATAAGTTGTTTTTTTGTTTGTTTGTTTTTTTGAGACAGGGTTTCTCTGTGGTTTTGGAGCCTGTCCTGGAACTAGGTCTTGTAGACCAGGCTGGTCTCGAACTCACAGAGATCCGCCTGCCTCTGCCTCCCAAGTGCTGGGATTAAAGGCGTGTGCCACCACCGCCCAGCTTATAAATAAGTTGTATGATTTCAAAATCCTATGATTATCCAAACAGTAATTATTTATAGTGTTCCTTGGAAGTCTGCACTATAGTCACATCTCAGAAACAAATGTTTGTGATGATACAAAGTTTTATTCTTTACATTTGGTGACTCTGCACTTCTTTTAAAAACTATTATAATAGAGTTCTGTGGGGCATTGTATTTAGATATTTCAGTATACTCAAGGAGTTATTAAAGAATTAAGTGTTAAGACAGTTTGACTTGTTCTGGAAATACATGAAAAAATAAATTTTCTCAAATTCAATTTTACATCAGGAAATGTTTACATGTATATTCCAAATAACAGACTATTAAAATATCTTATTTGGAACCAAATTAGCATTTTTATATTTGTATTTGATAATTATTATATGAATAAATACTTGACTCATAGGCAGAGATACAAGGAAAGTAAATGATTTATAAAAATTTATAGCTTTGTGCTGAACACTTAATATTTTTATTTTTCATTAGAAATTTTTTTTTTTAAAAAATCATGTGTTCACATTTTCAGAATTAAGGAAAACTATGAAAATCATATAAACTATTTTAATGAATATATTCTACACACATAAAGTCACAAGCATACATGGCTTTCATTTATGTTTGCTAACAGCAGAGGGAGATATTGAACTAAAAATTAAGATTCTCTAATGTTTTCACAATGATTTAGATGGTAAAATGTTTGATTTTTAAGTTTGGCTCTTAAAAAATGTTTTATGAGCATTTTATGGACATATAATTCAACATGTTTAATTGTAATGATACTTTTAAAATTCTGCAGTTAATGCAATATATTAATATGACATTTGGCATTTTATTTAATATCTCCCAAGTCTTTTTGCTTTTTCAAGACTGGTTTTCTCTGTGTAGCCCTGACTGACCTAAAACTCATCTTTGTCGGCAATTCAGCCTTTATCTCAAATATCTGCCTGCCTCTACCTCCCAAGTGCTGGGACGAAAGGCTTGCAACATCACACCTGGCTCGTAACTCCCTTTCAAAAATCGTATGACTTGATGTGTGTTTCATTAGAATGCCTTTGTGCAGTAAAGCAAACTCATAGTACAGCCACACCCAGATATGCTACTTGCCATTTGCTAAATGTGAAACTGTAATTAACTTTTCTATTGAATTTTCATAATGGCGTTGTGGAGTCTAGAAATAAGGATTTTATCTCCTGTTCAGCAACATAAACTGTAGTGATATCTTGTTTTTACAAATAAAGCTTGCCTGGAGATCAGAGTGTGGAACAAGCTGCTAGCTAACATAGAGGTCTGGAGGTCTGTATAGACAGATAGGAGGAAGTGGTATGGCTGGGTGGAGAGAGGAAGTGATAAGGTGGGAGGAGGCAGCAACTCCTCTGCTGGGAAGTTGAGAGGTAAGGTGGTTGTGTAATTTTCTCCTTTTTGTAGGAGGAGGCCCACTTGTTCATCCCGGGTCCCCAGAGCCAAAATAATCACACAGGAACCATATTATTTAAATCATTGCTTGGCCCATTAGTTCTAGCTTCTTATTGGCTAACTCCTACATCTTAAATTAACCAATTTCTATTAATTTGTGCATCACCACGAGGTTGTGGCCTACCAGCAAATTTTCAGCATGTCTACCTCCAGCCATGAAACCATGTCATCTCCATGAATCCATACTTCTTTCTGCCTGCATTCAGTCCAGTCTTCCCCACCTACCTAAGTTCTGCCCAATCAACAGGTTAAGGCAGTTCTTTATTCATTAATGACAATCACAGCACACACTGAGGACTCCCACATCACCTTTTTCTCTCTAATTTTTCAGCATTTTCCCTAATATCTGACTCCAGGCTTTTATCATCAGTAAGACCTATTAGAACCTGGGCTACAATCAACCCTTTTGGGATGGTCAGCACATGTGTATTATATTAGTATACTTAAAATTATGTTTTAAAAAGTACTAAAAAAGTGCATTAATTTAAAAAAAAACAAATATACAGTTAACTACTAGCCATACAAAAGCTATAGTTTTTTTATATAGAAAACTGGTGCTTTCTTTAAATTCCAGTACTCAGGAGGAAGAAGCAAATATGAATGTCTGGAATTTGAGGTCAGATTGGCTGTGATGTCCTTTAAGAAGACCCAGGTTTGGTCCCAGTATTTATATGATATCTCATACCTGTTTGTGCCTTTATTTGTATGAACTCAGACATGTTCTGGTTTTCTGGGCACTGCACACACTATACTTCCATACATACAGAAAAAGCACTTATACATTTGAGGTAAAAATATTAAACCTTAAAAATCTGCATTCACTAAAAAAGCTTGATATTATATATTTATGCATCAGGATACCTTGTTTACTAAAAATTATATTTGTATAAGTTACAATAATGTACATACTTTGGTAGAGCAGGCACTGTACCTCACCTGGGCAGCACAATAGAGCCAATACTGTTGATAGAGGTATGAAAGAGCCAGCTCCAATGTTTTTAGCATGGGAGAGGTGTCCCCATTACTCATATATCATGTGGCAGCATAAGCGCGGGGGGAGATGTTCAGGCGACAGATAATCTAACTGTCCCTGTTCCTTATCATCTGCAGCATTCAAGAGAGTGGCCCCTATGCCATCCATGGTAATACAGTTGAGCTGACCCTGATGTGGGCAATCTGACACTGATGCATAAAACCTGGAGAACTGGCCACACCACTTGCTGATTGCTGCAAGAGATGAACTCAGTAGAACAGTGCAGGAGAGCTTTCCTTGGTGGTTAGGACAAAGGAGAGCTGGTGGGCTGACCAACCCTGAAACTACCCAGGCCTAGACCCAGAGTTATGTGTTGGCCAAACCCAACATCCATCCCATCTGTGATCTGCTGGATTAAGTGAAGGGACTGATCCTGCAGACCCAAAGCTGCAAGAACTAACTCCCAATTAGCAACTCTTCTCAGCAAGTATCCCACAAATCTGACATCTCCAACATCTGGGACTCTGATGTGGGAAGTTGTTCTGTATATGTGTTGCTTTTGTCAGTTAATGAATAAAGAAACTGCCTTGTCCTGTGATATGGTAGAATGGAGCTAGGCAGGAAAACTAAACAAAATGCTGGGAGAAAGAAGGTGGACTCGTGAGATGCCATGTAGCTGCCACCAGGGACAGGTGAGCTGGAATTTTGCTGGTAAGCTGCAGACATGTAGCAATACACAGATTAATAGAAATGGGTTAAATTAAGATGTAAGAACTAGCCAGGCGGTGGTGGCACACGCCTTTAATCCCAGCACTCGGGAGGCAGAGGCAGGCGGATCTCTGTGAGTTCGAGACCGGCCTGGTCTACAAGAGCTAGTTCTAGGACAGGCTCCAAAACCACAGAGAAACCCTGTCAAAAAAAAAATGTAAGAACTAGGAGAGGAGTGGGGAGAGGGAAAGAGGAGTGGAGGGAGGGGGAGGAAAATGGAAGGTGGGGAGGAGGCAGAAATTTTTTCAACAAAAAAATAAAAAAAAAGATGTAAGAACTAGCCAATAGGAAGATAGAACTAATAGGCCAAGAAGTGATTTAATTAATTCAGTTTCTGTGTGGTTATTTAGAGTCTGGGCAGCCAGGAACCAACAAGCAGTCTACTACTACAGGTCTCAATGGGAACTGAGATTTCAACTTCACAGCTCCACACAATGGTCTCTGACTAGGCCTCTCTCTATTCAGGGATACCCCTGATGCATGAGTGGCCTCAGTGGCTTTCTTTAGTCACAGACAAGGATTCTATAACCCCTTTCTTCTATTCTTGACTCTAAAGAGAGAACCACATGGTCAAACCTGATAAGTTCTGCTGCTTGCTGGAGCTGGAATTCAGCTTCCTTGATCAATTACATCTTCACCAGCTTTCTGGTTTTTTACTGTTACTTTTACTGCCTAAGGATAGTTGTCGTTGAATTTGGTCTGTGGACCAAGCTGGACACACACTCAGAGATCCAAGAGCCTCTACCTTCTAAATGCTGGTATTAAAGGCATGCGCCACCACACCAGTTCTAAGCTTTTCCTTTGATTTCTTTTTAAAATTTGAACACTTAGCTGGGTGGGCCCTTGCTCTGCAATAACCACTCCCTTTTTTTTCCATTTCTTAATCAGTTTATCTCCTTGAATACTGGAGTTAGGCGTATTCTTTCCTGGTGCCCTCTTTCTTTTTTTTTCCTCTTTCTTAATCTGTAAATTTTATAATTTTATTTGTTCAGTTTATTCCTTTTCAGTATAAATTGACAAGTAACAATCATAACCATATAACAGTCTATACAAGGATTTTTTGAGATTTTTCTCTCCCAATGGACAAGAACAGGAATTACTAAGGACTGACTACCCATAAAGTACACTAAGGCTGACAACAGAACAAAAACACTACAGAATAATATTTATTTTTAATTGGATGGTTAGAAAGATTCCTTTTTTAAGGTACTGGGGATTTGAACCCAGATTTTTAGAATGTTGAACAAACAATCTCCCACAGGTTAGTGCCATTTTTCAATTACAAATAATTTTCTGTTCTATTTGTTTATATTTAAATATACCAAACAATTGCTAAAATATAAAAAAATTCAGTGTATGTATGTTATAACTAAAACTAAAATAATGAACAAAGCTGAATATTTATGGCCAATTTTTCTTTAATTCTGGAGTCTGGCACATTTACACAAGGAATTTTACCATGGCCAAAGGCTATTTAGCTCACTTCCTAAAGTTACTATATAGAACAAACTTCAGATGCCAAGAGTACCAGTGAATGCAAACAGCTTTTACTACTGGCATTTGCAGAACAGTATGTAACCACCATAACTTATTCCAGAATAGCCTTTACTTGGCATTGCTGGGCCAGTCTATTAGTGAAATGTAGTTCCAATTATCAATGTATTTTTTAATAATTTTATAATCAATCACCTTATTTTAATTAAAACTTAATTATCGAAAATTTGGCCAATATATTTACTTGATTATAAACAAGGAAGAAATCAAATACATAGTAATTCATGAGGTACTCCTTTGGTAGCACCCAGCAGGAAGAGCAGTGTCTTCAAAACCTGAATTAACATTAGTGGCAGATATTCTCGTAGCTTCATACTCATTGATTGAAGGTTAGGATAATAAGTGAGTTATAGATGAACAGTGAACAAAGACAAGGAAATTACCACTTAAATACACACCTTAACCTAATGAGTTAAATGGTCTTTAGGTTCTATGTAAAAGTATATTAACTATCAATCATATGAAAGTATGTATGCACATCAATGTGATTAATTCACAGCTTATAAATGACTGAGAACTTATTCTCAGTTGTTATCAGTGGATACTTTAGTCACTTTTAAAGAAATATTTGTTTATATTAAATATTAGAAAAACAATTCAATCTTTTTAAACAAGTACAAAATATAATCTTCATGTGCATTTAGTCACCCTTTAAAATACTTGTAAATAGCAGTGTCTTCTATGATTGAACAAATTCTAATCAGAACAAAATGAGAAAGAAAAATTTAGGCTCTGCAAAGAGTCTTGGTGTTGGAGAGGTAACTGTATCTTCTAATCATTAATTTTCTCACTTTTAAGTAATTGTTTCATGATTTATTCTAAGATTGTGTTTTTATGTATGGCAAGAACAATGGTTCTACATATATGATGTGCTCAATAGTGCATTAAAGTCTTATAGTATAATAAAAAATTCTTTATTACCAATTAAATATACAAGGACAATAAATTTATAGTCATCTATTGATTCAAATTAATTATTACATCTTGCTTTTAATTTTATATGAGGAATGTTTATAATCAACATTTAAAAGTTTATGGGTTATGAAATAGCAAATTTCCAGTGGTTCCTAAAATTGCTTCTTGTACCACCTTTTTTCACAACCCACTGAATTTTTTAATGTACTTCTAGTACTCAAGAAGAATAATGTTCTATTAGCAATAAAGTTCCCTGCAAGACCCATTTAAACAGAAAAACTTATAGTTGTAGTGTTTTCTGTAAGATATTTTTAAGTTCCACCAGAGGGCAGTAAAAGAGTAAAAATGTTTTGAATCAAGGCGGGTGAAGAATAATCTTAATTTTTAGGAACGATATAAAAATGTTGAATATTGCCTTTATATTACAAATTGTTTTTTCATATTTTCTACTCTTTACATATCAAGGGATATGAAAGTGCTTTCTAATGATCTCAAAGGTTACATATTATGGGTACGTGGCTGCACATGAAGAAAGGAAGAGCAGGTAAGTGCTGCTTTGAATAGATTTCTTTGTCAAGCTGGGAGACTATGCTGCAAATGTATGTTTAAGCCTATGGTATTTGAAATATCAGTGTTCCTTACAGTCCGTTAAGTTGGAGCTACAGAGAAAGTCATGATCCATATGTAAGATATGTTTCTGATAATTATTATTGATCAAAACTGCAGTTTTCAAATTGTATACTTATTACATCATTTAGGACAAACATTTTAAACTTTACATTGTTTAGAAATGAAAAAAACATATTGAATTATTTTCAATGAATTGGTAATTTCAATGAATATTCTATGTAGATAGAATTATCTTTATACTAGTGATGAGGAAAAATCTGATCTGATATGATATAATACAAAGTTTATGAGCTGTTTAGTCCTAAAGATTATTACAAAATAAGTTTCCCTCTCTATTCCTTAAAATCAAAAGATTTTTTCATTAAAAATTAAAATGTAATTCAATAATTTTATCATCATAATCTAAATTCCTATTCAAATTATATCATTGTTGAATTTTTATTCATAGCATGTCATAATTTAGTCTACAAATACATGAAGACTATAGAAAATATTTCATAATTCTTCTGATGAACCACATTCACAATTCTACTATATGGTATTTAAGTATTTTTGATGTATATCTTTAAAAAAGCTCAATTTTTTTCTAGGGAAAACATCTGAAATTATAGGTAAGGCAAAGATGCTAAATCCAAAGACTGTAGAGTTACATTATATTAAAATTGTCCATATAGGTCTTCACAGTCTAGAGTTTTCATATATGCTCCCAAGTAAATTATAAAATGCATACTGAGAGATGAATGTAGGTCAATTCTGAAAGAATACTTTTCACTTTTTATAGATTAATTTATGAATCAAAAGTTAATCATTTTGTGCTGAAGCACTTCAAAAAAATCTTATAGACTTATACATACCTAATCTTATAGCTGACTACTTGGTATTGAATAACCTATCAGGGGTTAGTAGTGCAACCTTTCACAGTATATGTAAATGGTACAGAAATTGTTTGTTTCACGTGAGTAACAAACTCTATAGCAGTGTGCAAGAGAAAAACTGAAAAGGATATATAGGTCCTATCTCAAAATTTTTCATTGTAAAGAAAATACCTCACACTGGCATTGTTTCAACACACTGGGATTTCTGAACACTGCTCAATTTCTATCTGAAAATATTCAATAGTTTTTGTTGAGTCATCTTTACTTAGAAGAGAGTGTTATGAAATCCCTAAAACAGTTCCTTTGAAAAAACTGATTCCCTTGTTCCTAGCTTTGCTTTGTTTTACTCTGTTAGATTCCTCTGGGTTAAACAGTGGTGTAAGTCATGTCAACAGACTTCAAATTAACAACATGGTGTTTGACTGTTAAGTTCCTCTTAGGATAAACCACTTGTGTTATACTTAGTTTTACATATTTGCAGTCAGATCATACAATGTGTGAATGAAATCTAAGATTCAATTAAAAATTAATGATTTTAGATGAAGTTCGAATGCCAATTTTCTTAAACACTCACTTATTTAAAATGGGACAATTTAATTTTTCTCATACATTTCCTCAAATATACCCAGACATGCCAAAGTTATTACACAAGTTGAACACGTGTGCATGTGACTCTCATTTATGAAGATGCAGGTGGATTGGAAAATATGTTCTTCTCTAGCTAAAAATTATGCTATATTAATTAAAATGTACATTTTTATTACAATTGGGACATTAATAATGACTATACTCGCTTTCCAAGCATATTGCCAAAAAAGAGGCTTGTAAAATTTGATGCCCTTCTCTTGTACTGAAACATGAATGTAAATTATTACTTTACTATTTGAAAATATGATTCAGCATGTATTTTGAAACACAGAAATGTGATTATTAAAAGCAATTTTCTTATAAATTTTTATTAGTTCTTTGAGAATTACATATAATTTATTATCATTTTCAACCCACCAACGACTCTACCCAAATCATTCTCAGCTCTTTATTTTTCTACCCACCCAAATCTGGTTCTTTTTAAGACATTAAAACCAATTTGAGCATCCCAAATATCAAATATTTTTGGAATCTTCACTAGAATATAATTAATTTATCAAAAACTACAATCCCCGAGAAAACTATTTCCCCATCTCCAAGCAACAGTATTGCTTTATTTATATATTTTTATGTTACTTATGTCAAAATTTCAAAATTTGCACCTCAGAAAAGCTTTATTCCTTCTTATTCAAAGATATATATTGAAGTAAATAGATTTATACAATGGAAAACATAACAATAAAAATAAATGTTTAAGTTGATATTAGACTTTTGAGTTATTAGAAAATGTTTCTTATTTATTAAAGGTTATTTAATTTTTTAACAAAATAAAAACATATTAAATCATATACAGAGGTATATAGAAAAAAGTGATATTATATATTCATTTATTAATGTTCATAAAATTGTTGCATTAGCAGATCAATAAGATAGTTTAGCAGGTAATGATAAGTTTTTGCAACCTTATGGACCCCTATTTTATCCAATGAACTCATGAAAAGGAGAAAGGGATAGAGTAATGCGACGACATCATCCTCTTATTATCATCTATATTCAAACACTAATAATAATAAGGTAATGATTCTCTAGGCTCGGCAGCCATCAACTGCAATACCTCCTCATATAGAGAAGGATAAAATTGTCAAAATAAAGCAATGCAAAAGGCATCCATGTACTCTTCAATTTACACTTATTCATATTTTATTTTCATGGCATTATTATAAATTTATATAAGCTATGAGTGTACAAAGTAGGGTAATAGATATTTTAAATATTTAGAGTGAATATTTCCTTCAATACAACTTCATCAGTACTTTCAGATTGTATTTATTTAAGGGTCTATATTTAAACATTTGCTCCAAATGACAAAACCTTTACTGAATATTTACAAGCTACTTGTAGGCTTCTCATTTCCCAAAGTGTCATCAAGAGTTTTCTTTCCATCAACAGTATTTAATTGTACCCCATGTTGTATCAAACAAGGTCTAGATGCCTGTCTCTGCCATAGTTCAGATTCCAGAATTAGCTGTCTTACCACAGTCTTCATTTTCACACTCGTGTCTTGTAAAATCAGTGCACAAGGAAAGCACTTGTAGAATTGAAGTAGAATTAGTTCAGTGATAAAGAAAAAAAACTATTTTAATTTTTGAGATATTCTGTTAGAGGCTCATCCAGTCCAGGCTGGCCTTGAACTCACTCTGTAGCTAACAATATCCTAGAATGTATGATTGTATTGCCTCTCTTAGCTAGCTCTCTAAGTATGTGGTAAATCACCATGACTAAAAGCAACTTGAAGTGCAAAGGGTTTATTTCAGCTTAGAGTTCAGCATCCATAGCAGTCAGGGCAGAAACTCAAGACGGAAATCTAGTGGCTGGGAGGTATGCTGCGACGATGATCTCACGGATTTGCTGCTCATGGCTTGCTCAGTCTGCTGTCTTATACAACCTAGAGACATCCACCCAATGGTGGCAACACCTACAATGAGCTGTGCTTTTCCACATCAATTACCAAATTAAAAACTGAGCCACAGTCTTTTCCGTTGGCCAATCTGTGACAGATTTGTAGGCTGAGTTTCCCACTTCATAAATGACACTTGCTCATGGCAAGTTGCCATAAACTAGCCAGCAGGGTGCCCCACCTCTAACATCTTACATGTCATCCCACATGAAATACTGCAATATCTCTTCTGATGGTGTCATAAAGCACTTTCACCCAAAGCGGCTTAGCTGGAAAAGGTTTTACTTCACTTAAAATTTCATTTTGCAATCTATCACTTCAGGAACATAAAGGCAGGAGCCTTCCAATACATCCACAGTCGAGAGTGGGGAGGAGCAGATTTATCAATGCTGCTGTTGCTGCCTCTTCTCATCTAGCTTCCTTCACTGACACAGTTCAGGACTGTTTATTGAATAATACAATATGGGCAGACTCTTTCTATATCAATCATCCCCCCACAAATTTGCCCCTGCAATTCTTATCTATATTATTCCATGATCAAGGACCTTATGCAACATTGGGGATCCAGGAAGGGTGTCAGAAATGTTGGAAAATACCACCTCAGCTACACAACCCTTGTTTTAGTTTTTCTTTCTTTCTTCTTTTCCATGCTTTGTCTCTGCCTTCTCATTCTACGTATCCCACGGGTATGCATTTGTATCCCCAAATTTTACTAAATAATCTCCCATCTAAACTTTGTGTTTTTGCAATTAAGATGACTTCTGTCTCCTCCGTGAGAGCTGAAACATGTGCAACTATTCAACATTATATATATATATATATATATATATATATATATATATATATAGAGAGAGAGAGAGAGAGAGAGAGAGAGAGAGAGAGAAGATTTCCCTGTGCAACAGTCAACAGTCCTGGTTGTTCTGTGTAGACCAGGATCACCTCAAACTCACAGAGATCTGCCTGCCTCTACTTCCCAAGTGCTGGGCTAAATGAATGCAGGAACACCACCGGGCTTCATCATGAATTTTAATGCATAACTCTAAACCTGACTCCACACACTTCTAAAGAGACCAACAAAAATAGATTCATTTCTTCTAGCTGTATAATATTCTCCATTTAAATAAAATAATTACACGTTTACCTATTAGAATTGCATACTCTAGCTATCAAAGGTATTGCTACACAGAAAATTAAAATGTAACCATATGTGTGTGTGTGAAGAGATATTATAGATGCATGTGTGTGTGTGTGTGTGTGTGTGTGTAATCTCACATTAATTTTGAACATATCCCATCTTGGAATTAATTTGTGTGTGCTTTAAGTGAGAAGGATAAGGAAACTTATTATGCTGATTGCTGATCAATTTTTTTATATCAAATTACAGTACCACAGTAAACTGGGAAAGATAGGAAAACATGTTAAAGGAACCATTATTTGTAGCAATTGTTAATACGCTCCCATCATTGACTTTGGATTTTCTGTGTCTCTCAAATGGAAGAGCTGATTACTGTAGTGAATGAAGACTAGGGACAGGAATTTTCCAAGGACCATGGTGCTCTAAGGTTTATGTTTTGCTAAACCTAAGATCAGGCTTAGACGTGAGATTTCATCATTTTTATTTTGTTGAAATCTTACAGATTGTACTGGAAACAACTCTTTTTCTTTCAGTTGGATATTACAGAACAAGCAAAATTTGTTTCAGGGCCGGGAATAAACAAAAGTCCTTAGGAACGATTGGAAAGCATTTTGACACTGAGTGATATTCTCAAACTAAAGCATCTTAACTCTCTTCCTTCCTCTTGTTAATTAAAGAGAAATTCATGAACTAAAATGATAATATACAGCCAAATAATTCAATATAGAGTATGTCTGCTACTGAAAAACAGGTTCACACATAGCTGCTGCTGGGTAAATGTATCAGGGTGTAGAGCACACACTTCCATTTGCCATGATGAAATTCTGAGCACAGATTTGTCTTTCTTTAGGGGGTTCTTCTTCCAGCACTAAAACAATACATTGAGGAAATTCTGTCTTCAGCAGACCGTTGGAGATTCTCAACTCTCTTACTTCTTAAAAAATCTTTTTATTTATTATTTGTGTCTTTCGCATCATGCATCTTGATTCCATTCATTTCCTGCCCTGTGAATCTGTTCTCTATCCTTGCAGTGCCACCCTCCTGCCTCCAGATAAAATTTAAGAGAAAAAAGAAAACATATGTAACTTATTTCACTTTGATTTATTAGATATAATTTCATATTTTCTGATATGACATTCCTCCTAAAAACCAATGTCAATAATCTTACTTGTTTAAATACCTTTTAAAAACAATTGCCTTTTAATTATAAACAAAGATCTGAAAGAAAGAGATGCAGCAATAAAACCTAGTTTAATTTCATTATAAATCATCACCTCTAGAGGAATAAATAATGAAGCCTGAATGCTAGACTTACACATAAGGCTTTTGATTTCTTTTTTAAAGAATGAATGAAAAACAAAAATGTTCTTCAGTGAAGCAGTTTTTGTTAGCAATTTAAAATTTAATTCGTGGCCAATTTCAACTCCAAACAAGAATCTTTAAATGAGAGGAAGTAACAATTCTGCAGGCAGCCTGCTTGTCATTTCAGTGTACATTTGTGTCGTGTGTGTGTGTGTACAGCACACTGCTGGCAAGGAAACATTCTAACACTGTGTTATTCAGCTTTCTTTCATAACAGAACACATTATTAAGCCTTTAAAGCCACATGTGATTATTTGCATCAAAATTCATTTGCTCTGTATTTCTTGCAAAGCAGTGCGAGGGCCGCTGGCAGAAATAGGAGGAGTTGAACAGTCCCAAGGTGGAGCTGTCTCCTGTGTTATATGACACTGGCAGATTAAAGCACTTCTGATGGGGAAGGGCTTAAAGGCTGAGTCAAAAGCCAAGAAGTCTCTTTATTTACGCCTACCTCCCAGTCCTTGGCAATCTGACTAATAAGAAACTGAGCTAACTAGAAAGACTAGAAAGAGAAGAAGGAGGGCATTGCAGCAGTCTGGATCTACAGCCCAAGAAAACAAGAGTGAGCACCCCCAGCTCGGCAAAACATCTTGTTTGTTTACTGTCATCAGCAGCTTGTCAATGGTTAACTATATGCAAAGCAAAGTCAGCTTTGCTGTGAAGTATGCCGTGAATATTAATTGGGAGGAAAAGG
Source organism: Neodon shergylaensis (assembly GCA_025134845.1). NCBI lineage: Eukaryota > Metazoa > Chordata > Mammalia > Rodentia > Cricetidae > Neodon > Neodon shergylaensis. The sequence goes on from JABTXL010000002.1 coordinate 10,426,395, forward strand.
ACTACGGCTTCAGGATGCTCCAGTCTGCGCTCTGCCTGCAATACTTTCACTGCAAATAAGTGCTCACTGTTTTGTCTTTGGCCAGATGTTTTAACTTTCTGAACCTCCGGGACTTGATGAAAAGTGATATTTGAGGAGTAAGCGCACTGAAGTCGGTGGTTGGGTTTTAAATAAAGAAACTGATTGACTCTGGACCCCTCTTCCAGCTGTGCATTTTGATAGTGCCAGGAAGTGTCTGCTTTACAGGTAAGAGGAATGCTTCCAGCCTCTTCTTATATGGGTGTTTGCATTATCATGAAACCAGTGACTCTCTCTCTCTCTCTCTCTCTCTCTCTCTCTCTCTCTCTCTCTCTC
>JABTXL010000002.1:10432944-10444079 GCA_025134845.1 Neodon shergylaensis
AGAGAGAGAGAGAGAGAGAGAGAGAGAGAGAGAGAGAGAGAGAGAGAGAGAGGAGAGAAGCTTTAGGGTATTTCATATGAATGACAGCAATAACCAAACTTAAAATAAGAGTTTATTTAGTTACTATTCCTAATTTTCATATATTAGCTTCCATTGGGACAAAGCACTTCATCAATGTAACTGAGTTCAGTATTTTAAACTTATTTTACTCTCAGGCTGTTTTAGAGAGAGAGAGAGAGAGAGAGACCATTTTTATAAGAAAGTACTTCATTCATGTACTTAACAATATATCTAAGCAATGTCTAAGTGTTCTACCAGGTGTTTCATCTTTCACTACTCATATTTTTTTCCCTAATGTCAATCCTGGAAGGCTTGTTCCCAAAGGTTTGAAGACTAGATCTAAGTCTTGTGCATAATCACATTCAATAGATTTAAATTGTAAATTATTTCTTACATGAATAAAATTCATACTTTAAACCTTCATTTTAAATCAACTTCTCTTCATTAATTTCCTGAAATCGGAAAGATCCATATGCTTTTGTTTTTTTAATGTAACAATTTTTAGTTAAATGCATGTAAATAAAGAATACTTTATATTTATGGAGAAAATTTACTCAGTATAGCAATCAACAATCTCTAGAAGGAGAGGTTTATACACTACACATTGAAAAAAAGAATGAAGTTTTATTTAGATTAGAAAATATGTTATCATATTTCTCCTACTCAGTTGAGTTTCTGCCAATATTTTTATCCTAATCATATTCATAGATGTATTAGCAAGATCTAAAAAGTTTCCATGCCTTAGGGACCTTTGGAGTGGATCCATGCATGCAAGAATATACATGCATGAAGAAAAACATGCATTTAGGAATGCACTTCTCTTTTCAGTGAGGTAACATTTTTACATCTCTGTGTATTCCATTGTTGAAGTTAAGTCTTAACTTTTTAACCTACAGTCAAGAGGAGCCAAGTTTTTTTGTGAAATCATTTAAGTATAGGCCTCAAGTTATAGATAACCCAATTATTAGAGACAGTAAAAAAAGGAACTGCATATAACTTCAAGGACATGTCAATCACCATAGTTTCCAAAGGGTACAATGTTTTAAGTAAATAAAGATTTCTTTCAAAAGTGAATATTAATTTATGATTTATTTTCCTACTAAATATCGATTATCGATACTACCTTCAATGAGTTTTTATGATGTGAGTATCTTCCAAATCTTTGATTACTTTATTTTGATTCAGTATTCTTATTCCTAGTAAATAAATAAAAGCATTATTTCTTCAAGAAATTGATTTGGTCTTTGGAGCTAATAGAGTGACCCAGAAGTACAATACTTATTTCAGTACTTTCATCTTTATCATATAAATTGATCACCTAAAATCATTTACTTATATAAGGTTAATTTCTTGTTTCAATCAAATTATTCTATTTTTGTTTTATCTCCATATATCTTGAGTCATGTACAGAAATTGAATTTCTGTAATGTACTGACAGTAGTTTAATATTCCAACATCAATATTTTTAATCCTATCTTAATCTGTTACATGCAAGTTATATATAAGATTTATATGAAAAGTTACATTAATCAATAAATAACATGTTATTTCTTGTAAATTTAAGACAGTGTCTTTGCGCATTTCCATTGAACTCCACCATGGGATGGAAATTTTAAAATCTTTAGAAGAAATAATCATATCAATGATGTTGCTTTTTCGCAATCAACCATCTGGAGGGAGAAAGCCTCATTTATTGATGTCACATTAAGCAAACTGAAGCGTCATCTAAGCTGCCTTAAAATTCCTTGATGCCTCAGCCAACTAATTCCAAAGGCTCGGGATTTGAAGCCGGACTGAAAGTGTGACATATATAAACCCTTTTTCATTAACACGACACTTTAGAGTAATGCGTTATAACACTGCATAAAACAGGACTTTGCTATCAACCTATATATTGATATCTATTTATTGAAGTACATATATGTGATCTCTACTTGGTCAAATATATATGTATGCATGGCATCTTAATTGATCAAATATATACTCAGTGAGATGTATAAAATTGCTATACAATCTGTATTTGGAACTATATATAGATGGTATTGATAGTCTCAATAGACTTACAATCTAATTCAACTAGTTTCTTTTGACAAAATCAAAATAATTTTGAAATCATCAAAAACGCCTTGAAAGAGGAGGCTAAAAATTAACTGGCTTTTTAATCATGTATTATTCTGCATGCAAAAAATGACCACAGAATTTTCAACAGAGCTTTTAAACATTTGATTGTTTATGAAATGAACATGAGACAGCAATCTCTCCATGAAAAGAAAATTGTTTGTCTCTCTACAAATTCTATTCAAAATGTGTGAAGGATCCTCTCTCTTTCTCTTGCCCCTTGAATTCTTGTTCCAAATGACAAGATTTTGATGTGAACGGAAAGACCTGGATCTTGCTGGTTCTACCACAGCCAGAGGCCTTAGACCAGGGAGACAAATAAAAAAGTAATCTGATGAGCAAGGAATAAACATATGATTAAAAACACCGAATTCAAAATTCTATTTTCCTTTCTAATTTTTCAAATATTGAAATATTCTATTGAGTTCATATCTGAAAATATGACTCAAACATAGTACAATCTAATGTTTACCTGGAATCATAATAATTATAACTTCAAATTATGTTGTTTAATGACTAATCATTTATGGAAATCACATTTTTAAGCATTATGGATGGTATTATTTATCGAAGGTGTGTGTTTAAGTTAATTGTATACTTATATGTTTATAACAGGGGAGATTGCCCGGTGTGATCTTCTCTTTTAGCTACTTTGAAAGTGTAATCAAATAGACAAATAGTCTCCTGTTGCTAAATGTCTCTCAGCAGATCAGTGAGTGAAGAAAGAAACAATTTAAAACAACAAATTAGAGGCATATGCTGCTGTACTTCTGACATTAATTATTTAAAATTGGGCATGTTTAAAATAGAGGACTTTTGTTGCAAATTTTAAAACATGGAAAGCCAGAAGTCCAGAAGTCTTTTTTTTTTTTTTTTTTTTTTTTTGGTTTGGTTTTTCGAGACAGGGTTTCTCTGTAGCTTTGGCGCCTGTACTGGAACTAGCTCTGTAGACCAGGCTGGTCTCGACCTCACAGAGATCTACCTGCCTCTGCCTCCCGAGTGCTGGGATTAAAGGCATGAGCCATCACAGCCTGGCTGAAAACCAGAAGTCTTGACCTCATCACATAATACTTTTCTCTTTATTTCCTTTAGTGTTTTGTTTGCTTTTTTTCTTTATTTGTTTTTGGAGACATGGTTTCTCTGTAGCTTTGGATCCTGTCCTGGAACTAGCTCCTGTAGATCAGGCTGGCCTTGAGCTTACAGAGATCTGCCTGCCTCTGTCTCCTGAGTGCTGGGATTAAATGTGTACACGAGCAGTGCACGGCTTCTTTGTTTTTTTGTTTTTCTAACCAAGAGAAATTTTGTTATTGAAAGATTGATAAAAACTAAAATGATTCTCTTATGTAAAAATCTCTGAAAAACTAAATCTCACTTCATTAAGAAAGTATAAACAAAATGATCATGTTCTTGAATTTATTTGATTGTAATGGACTTCAATGTCTGCAAGGAAATCACCATTAGTGCTTACATATGTTGATTATTTTTTTATTCTTCTTGGTTTCTGAGGAATGAAACACACAGAAATCCTCATTATCATATATCAATCATAAGTTTCTATAGCAACATAAAGAAGCCAGTTCTCGTTAAACTGCAGCACATTACTAATCCTTGGGAAATCAGAATAGTAGAAATGGTCCACGGCTCTATTCACTAAAATCTATTTTTCAGATATGAGTAGTCTCTACCCTTCAGACTGTAAAAACAAAACTATGAAGCCGGGCGGTGGTGGCGCACGCCTTTAATCCCAGCACTCGGGAGGCAGAGGCAGGTGAATCTTTGTGAGTTCGAGACCAGCCTGGTCTACAAGAGCTAGTTCCAGGACAGGCTCCAAAACCACAGAGAAACCCTGTCTCGAAAAACCAAAAAAGAAAAAAAAAAAAAAAACAACTATGGATTATGGCACAGCAAACAAAAGATGATAAATCACAGCCCAGTCTGTGTGCATCTGGTGCTCTTCAATGATAGCAACTTTTTAATTGTAAAGGAGTAAATAAGTTGCCTTTGACCAATGGCTCTTAACTTTCCTAATGCTGTGACTTTTTTAACACAGTTCCTCATGTTCTGGAGATCCCTAACCATAAAATTATTTACATTGTTACTTCATAACTGTAATTTTCCACTGTTATGAATTGTAATATAAATATCTGATACACAGGATATCTGACAGTTGATCCCAAAGGTGTCATGAAACACAATTTGAAAATCACTACCTTAGACAGTATAGCTAGAAAGAGAAAGAACTGCAGAGTAAGAGCCATGTTTCACTTCTGTCGTTGACCCAATTTCTTTCTTTGATTCTTGGACCATGCCAGAGAACCTATGGTCTTTATGTGGTATTTATGAGAGTACTTAAGAGTCACTGGGAATCACATATAATTAGCATATATTTTGCTAATGTGTTTAGTATACTTTGAGACTTAACATTTTATTAAAAAAAATCAGATATCTAACAAATATTAACCAAATCTTGCATAATTCTACATCATTTAAAGTTCTGTATTATCACATTTTAGACAATGATTTTTTAAAAATTTATAGTCTGATTGAAAATCTCACTGCAGCAGACAGGAAACAATTGTGTAGTCTTTTCTGCAAGTTCTAAAATTGTTATAAATCAATATATATTTATTGCTAAAAAACTATTTTTTTAGTTTTATAAAACAGTGTTTTTCCTGTAGCTTTGGAACCCATCTTGGAACTTACTTTTGTAGGCCAGGCTGGCCTAGAACTTAGAGATCTGCCTGCTCTGCCTCCAGAGTGCTGGGATTAAATACGTGCATCACCACTGCCAGGTTCAAAAATTATTTTTAAAAATAATTTTTTAACAGCCAATCACAATGCATGCAAATGTTATGATATTGCTTTTAGTTAAAATGTAAATAAAATGTACGTTCAATGTAAATGAACAGCATACAATTTAAATATTTTAGTGTGCTTGAGGATTTTAACTTCTTACTTCAATTTACATTATTTATGCCCTTCATCTCTCCATGATAATTTGTATAAATTAGAGTAAAGACCATGGTCAATGACTTGTATCGGTGGATAAATTACCTGCTAGGAAAGCATGACAATCTGTGTTTGTTCTCTGAAACCAACAAAAGAACAACAAAATAGCTGGGAGTAGCATTGTATTGATACAGCAGATCCACAAAAGTCAAATCAATGAGCCAGCCTAGTCAAATCAGTGATCTTCAGGCTTAGCAAAAGACCATTCCAGGAAATAAAGTTGAAGGGAAATTGAAGAAAATCTTTGAATGTGGATTTCCAGCCTCCATATATGCATGCTCACCCGCGCCCCACACTGACCCAGCAAGTACTCTTACACACATACATAAATATCATTATGTCAGTAAGTGTACCATTTAAATGCTAGACTTGTGCTTTATAGAATGATTGTTTTTTTTTTCAATTTATGTAGATATTATTTTCAAAAAAGTTTGGGGCTTCATAGCAAACTGATCAAATAATATAGCTTTCTGTTGACTGAGGTTTCTGTCCTGTCAGGTTCCCGCAAATCGTTAAGTCCAAAGAAATCAAACAGAGGTCTACATTAACTATAAACTGATTGGCCTAGCATCTGAGGCTTCTTTTTAACTCTTTTTTTTTGTTTGTTTGTTTTTTATTTTTTTATTTATTAAAGATTTCTGACTCCTTCCACCGCCTCCCATTTCCCTCCCCCTCCCCCAATCAAGTCCCCCTCCCTCGTAGCCCATAATTCTCATCTGTGTTAGCCATGTGGCTTGGTACCTTTTTCAGCAAGGCAACATCTTGTTTGCTCTGTCTGGCTTCCCCTCGTTGTGACGACTGCAGATTGAAACTTTTCTCTTCCCAGAATTCTCATTGCCCTGCCTCTATTTCCTGCCTGGTCACCCTGCCTACACTTTCTGCCTGGCTACTGGCCAATCCTCACAGCAGCTTTCTGTCATACAAAAATAACCTTTCCCACAGTCACACATAAGAGACAGGTATTGCAACCAATTAGTGTATTACAATTGTTTTCAGCTGATATTTATAGTTTACATAAGTAATTTGTTGTCTATGACCTGGATTTTGATCAATGTTTTCACAAATATGGTTTTAATCACCATAGTTACACTTACTTAAAAATCCTATGGGTTTGCCTATTGGTCATTAGTAACCTTTGACCTTTTACTATCTGACTAGTTTGCCTTTCTGTAGCAGCGTAGAGTTGGAACCATACAGTACAAGGCATTTCAGGATTGGTTTCTTTAACTTATCAGTATTCAATGATGTTTCTTGTGTGTATCTCATAACATGATAGCTTCGTTATATTATTGAAAGATATCCTATTATCCGGGTGAACCATGCTTCGTTATTTATTCCATAGCTAAAGAAAATCTTGTTGGTTTTAATTATGAATAAAGCCACTATAGACATCTGTGTATAGATTCCTTTGTAAATATAAACTTTGACTCACTCGGGTACATTAAAACAAACATACTTATTCCATTAAACATTAAGCCTACACTTTGTCCTCTAAGGAACAGATTCCAAATGCTTATAGTCTACTTTGGATTCCCACTTGCATGGAATGAGAGTCTATTATTTAAGATACCCACAAGATTTGGTGGTGTCAGTGTGGTTTGAGTTATTCCAATAGGCCTGTAGAAGAAATTTCTCTTAATTTGCCTATTTCTCATAGCTTACAACTAGAAAAGCCTTTATAATACCCATTTGATGCACACACACATGCACAGGTACAAGGGTATGCATATATACAGGCATATAAATCATTTTTCCAAGGCTTGTTTAGTTTTTATGCATGTCTGCTAAATTCAGTGTTCATTTCTATTATTATTGATTTGAAGGGTTATTTGTAGAATTGAAATAAAAAGTTTTAATGTATATGTATTTTGCAAATATCTGTTTAATTCCATAACCCAAATTTCACTTTACTGACATTGGCAATCAGAGGGCAGCTCTATCTTAGTTTACTAATTTATATCACTTAGTCATTTTTTTATTGTTGTTGATCTTCAGAATTCTTCCTTTGATATATTCAAGGTATTTAAGTTTTACATCTGTCTATATTTCATTTTGATTAATTTTTTTTCAACATGTACTCTCTGTACCCCTATTACATTTTGTATTTATAGATATAAAAACTTCCCAGCACTATCTATTGAAAAAGAATAAATAGAATTTTTTAATCAAATAAAAAATTAAATTATTTAATTTATAATAAATTTCATCTGGAGGTACTTGAGTGTTACTAGTATTGTGATGACTAAAGAAGTGTTACATATATGATAGAAAACTGTCAAATAATAAAGGGTCTTATCATGGGTCTGAATTACCTAAATACACAAAAGTAGATAAAAAGTGTGGATATAAACCAATGGGCCTAGCAAGATCCATGTTATTTGTGGGCAATTTGAACCCCATGTTTTACTCACTAGCTTCATTACTTATACAAATGATTAGTATTAACTATAGGTCTAACGAAACTCAAATATTTAATAATAGGTTATTTTCATTCAGTCAGTCTACTACTTATATAAAATCTGTAATTAATTAAATCTTTACCATTTTACCACTGCAAGGAACAAATCAGAGGAAGGTAGTTTCCCATAATCACACACATAATCTGTCAAGTTCATATTTTCTTGAGTGGGAAAATTTTTGCCTGTTATTTTATAAAACTTAATCTCACATGATTTTGAAAATGATTTTATTATTTGGATGGCACTCATTTAGAAAGCAAATACAGTGCTGAACACATCTATAACTGCCAGGCTATTTTATCATAATTACAATACTATTTAAAAATAGGATGAAATGCTTGTTTTAAATTGTGAAAGGAATTTGTATTTTCAAATTTCTTTGGAATCTTGACTCAATAATATTTTTAAATTTTACATAGAGACACATCTTCAAAACAATGTTCATTGACCCGTTTTATGCAGTAGACCATGTTTTCCCAAATTGGCTTCAAATCCTATTGAAGAAACATTCACAGTACTGCTCTGTATAGTTGATTGGCAGCCAATGACTCGCAGGTCATATATAATAAATATACTTGTAATAAGAGCTGCTAGATTGGGCTCCACCTCTATAACCCTCTTCTTCCTTACAAACATAAACTTGCCAATGTTTAAAAGCCAATATTTTTTCCCTTCATTGTCTGCCTTTCACAGAGCCAGTTTGCTAAAATACTTACTGATATCACCAGAAGGTAAATTTTAGCGTTCTACAGAAAATTTTTCTCCATGGTATTAAAAGAAAACAAATATTAATGTGAAGCTTTTATAAGGATCAATTTATTTGAATGCATAATTAGGGATGAAGAAAATGGAGATGAGAGGATAAGTTTATCTTTTGATTTTTGATTATTTTTGTCTTATATTTCACTCCTCTTTTCATTCACATTGATGATAAGCCTTTACAGTGTAAACCCAACTTCTCCAGGCCTTTGAGTCACATTGTTTAGTGTTCTCCTTGAGCAGATGTGTCTACCACCTAGTGTTACTATAATCCCTAAACTAATATTTAAAAAATAAGTAAGTGTAAACTTATCATACATTATTTATGATTGTTTGTATATGTTGAATATATTTTGTACCCCTGACATTTGACTTGAATGCTTAGACCTCAATGACATGTAACGAAGTGGTGATGGAAGTTGACAGAACAGAGTGCCTACTGGAAGATTAGGCCTGTCTTGGGAGCCCTACTGACTTGGACTGAACTTTGGATACCTCAGAAATATTTAAAAAGTGGGTAACTATAAAAGAGCAAGCCTCTAATTTAATTTGTTTCTGGCTTCTTCTCCTGGCATCTCTCACTTCACTTGGTACCATGTTTCTGCCATCATGATAGAACACAACATGAAGTCCTGAGGAAAAGCTTAAACAATGGGACAGTTAAGTCTTAGACTTCAGAACCTCTAAACTTGGAGATAAATAAGCATCTTTTCTTGGTAGAGTACCCAACTTTAGTAAGTTAGTTTTGAGCTAACAATATAATATAAAATGAACGGATTCAAGAGCTTTATGAGGTTTAGTAATCAAAGAACAACTCCAAAAAGTGGAATTTCAAATGTAGCAATAAAAGATTTTTCAATAAATAGACAAATGGACTGAGCTTGGAGCAACATGTCTAGAATAATAGAACTATGGGAATAACAGGATAAGGATCAGGGTGACATAGTAACCCTTGCTTCTACAGGGAGCTCAAGGCCACATAAGAATATATATATACACATATATATACATATATATACATATATATGTCACATATATCTATAGATATATGTGTGACTAATACAACAAATATAGGTGTTCCTACAGGAACTTATAAATTCCCAAAATGAAGTTTCAGGATAATATTTATGAAAGGCACAAGTCTTAACATCTAATGCCTTAAGGATTTAAGATGAGGTAATGTCCAAATCCCTATCTTGAGCTGTATCAGGATGGGATTAGGCTTGGTTTTGGAACAAGGTCATAGTTCGTGAAGCAATTTCCTGCTGCCTTGTTAATATCTCACTGTCCTTTCAGGACTTATAATACCCTTTTCTGTTGATTCCACATTAAAGACAGCACACAGACATTCTTTAACCTCCCCCAATCCCACCCCACTGGATGAATAGAAATCTAAAGGGAAGTAATTACAAAAGACCTTGACCTTCTGGCTTCAAAACAACTTCCTGATAATCAGTCTTTCTGTCTTGAAGTTTAGTGAAATGACAATGCGGTGACATGTTATTGATTGGGCGATTAATTTTGAGTTCAAAGGAAGCTAAACATGGCCTGCAGCAATGTTTCTGCACAGGATAGTCAGTTTTGTCAAAGCAATTTGTTATCATATCTTCAGGGTGCAAGTGACATCTTTACAATAAGAAAATGTCAAATACAATAAAGAAAGAATACTTTCAGACTCCATCTCTTGTGGAAAGGTTTTGTGCAAAAACATATTTTATTTCAGGTCCTTTTTGAAAATCTCAGGTAACAATAAAATGTTTGTTTCAGAAACTAAAGGATCCTAGAGGTGCAGGGTACTAATTTGTAAGGCTAGCTACTGGTTGTCATTTTCGAGGTGTAAGGGATTAATGGGCAAAGGCTAGCTGCGTGTTCTCCACACAAGTTGCAAGCTCTGCTGGAGCCTACCTTCTCAGCCGCTGTAGTCATAATAAAGGGACTAAGGTCTAAAATCCAGGAAGAAAAGGAAGAAGAGAGTAAAAGGCTCTGCTCAAATCTGCCAAAGGGCTGAGTTTAAAAGAACACAAAAATCAAGCTTTTTTTTCTTGCTTTCTAGAAAGTTAAGAACATTTTAAATACAAATTCAAGAATTATAATGGAAAAAAAAGAATTTAATTTATGGCAAATTTAAATATTATACATGAGATAACTCATTTTTAAAAGATCTTAAGTGGCCTGTGGTATTAAAGACCACCTCTCCTTTCATTTTTTTTTGATAAAAGCATTATGAGATAGAGTCAACCTATTATCTCAATCTTTATTTTAGTTCATCTTATTAAGTTTAAAACACAAAAATCTTAACTACTCATAAAAGTCCCTTTCGCTTTTGTATTATGTCCCCTTGATGTTTAATAGAGCTGAGCTTACCCATGAAAGTAATTAGGAAGATGATAACTTTAAACCATTACAAGTTTGCTTTTGAATATTTTCAAAATAATTGTCATTATTTAATGTGTGTGTGTGTGTGTGTGTGTGTGTGTGTGTGTTGTGAGAGGGACATGAATGTGCTGTAGCACATATGAGAAGTCAGAAGACAAATCCAGTATGGATCATCATTTTCCACTTTATTTGAGATAGTTCCTCTTGTTTTGCCAGCTGGCCTTGGTGAACTCCCAATAGATCAGTCACACTGTCTCAGTGGTTGGGTGCACCCCTTGTGGTCGTGACTTCCTTGCTCATGTTCTCCCTCCTTCCGCTCCTCATTGGGAACTTGGGAGCTCAGTCCGGTGCTCC
>JABTXL010000002.1:10452452-10502080 GCA_025134845.1 Neodon shergylaensis
TCTCTCTCTCTCTCTCTCTCTCTCTCTCTCTCTCTCTCTCTCTCTCTCCAGGGTATCCAGATCATCAGATTATAACATTGCTGGCTCATATCTCTTTCTGTAAATATCCCTGGCCTGGGCCAGCTCATGTGGAGGTTCCGGCCCGCAGATATCTCTGGCTCCAGCCCACTCCTTCAGTGGTTGCTCCCTTGTACCTGCTCCTGTGGAGTTCACTGCCTCAGACCTGCTCGGGCTGAGGTTACTAGTTCAGATGTATTTCCATAGATGTACCTGGCCTGGGCCCTCTCACACAGTTGTCACTGGTCTTGTCCTGGTGCTGCAGAGGACTCTGGCTCAGGTCTACTCCACTGGAGGTCCCAGACTCACACCCGGACCTGCAGAGGTCTCTGGCTCCCCACAGCAGCTTTTATAAAGAAAAATATTTCATTGGGGTTTGCTTACAAATTCAGAGGCTTAGCCCATTGTCATTACATCAGGAAGCATGACGGAATATACATAGACATTGTGTGTCATTTTATTACTATGCTAAAGATCTGAGTAAATTCATGTTTAGAATAAAGTCTCATTATATAGGAAATGCTGATTCTTGAAGTAATAAATTATACCTCTGCCTTTTTCTCAAGAACTATAGAATTATGGACACATGCTATCATTCCCTATTATTATTTTATCAATAATTGATATATTGATTTACAATTTATAAATAAACTGTGACTTCAAAATCTCTATTTATAATATCAACTATAGAAAAGCTAATTAATGAACAATAATAGGCACATCCAGATGGAAAGGAACCATTTTAAACACTCAATAAATAGTAAGTCATTTTATCTACAGACAGAAAGATTTCATGAGTAATTAGAGTAACAAATGACAATGAAATGAAGGATGATTTTATGGAAAGAACATTCTGAATTAAAAAAAACAGCAACAACTAAGTGTTTCATCAAATTTATGCCCATATACAGCATAGGATTTTGCATTAGTGATCACTAAAGCAAAGAAAGGCCAGGTGCTGAAAAGTGAACAAAAGGGGAGGTTTAAAGAGTCTCTGATGTGGCATCATTAGTTACTAAAATAATCATGAAATGTGGGGAATGACAACATCAGAAATAGCAGCACATGTTCTCTCATTAAAGGAAAGATAGAATCAGAAGAACCTGAGAATATTTTCAACTTTAGTGCATGATTTTGCAGACAGCTAGGTAGGAGCTACAGGATATAGGACACAGCTATTTATAGGACAGGCTTTGCCTTTTGTTCAAAGTTCAAAAAAAAAAAGTACGTGATTTGATGTTAGGCTCTTCATGTTCTGGATTTAAGTTTAAAGAGACCACACTGTCAAGTAGAAAATGATCCAAAGGAGATCAAAAAGCAGAAACTAAAAAGAACTCTTAAGAAATGTTTGAGTTGCTCAGGAAGAAATACATTGAGTTGTATTCTGAAGGTAGATATGGTAATATAATGTGTTTCAAAGGTGTTCATAACATAATCAAATAGATTGCTTGCAAAACGGAAAGAAAGAATGGGGAAAATCTTCAAGAACTGATTACTAAGAGAGTTAAAAACTAACATGGGAATCAAACTGGAGGTTTCCTTGAAGAAAAGTCAACAAATTTCATGTAAAACGGCAAAGAAGCATGAATGAATGTTGAGTAATTAATCATGGTACGTTTTGTGAGTGGTTCTTTCTTCACATGCTTATATAAATATAGACATATATTTATGGCTGATAATCATATTATATCTGGATGAAATCACATGGCAAAAAAAATTGCTGTCAATTTAATACTAATGCCATTATTCTACTATCATCTTAATGTAATAAATGCCCAAATGCAGCTCTTCAGGAACCCCAGGAAAATGGCTTCAATAAAATAAAAGTTTGGATAACAATTCGACAGTACCAAGTTAAGGCTTATTTTACTTGATAAAAATCTGTAGTGTAGGATCATGTGCTTCCCCACTTTGTGAAGTATGATTCTTCATGAAGAATGTACAATGGTTTCTTCACATAAGCAGAACTTCAATTAGAAGATGCAAAGATGTCTTCTAGATGTCTTCAGACATTCTCATATTTCTTGAGGTTGTAATTCATGAATCAAAAGGGCAACAAATAGATTGTAACAAATCAGGTATTCAAATAGAGTGAGAAAACAAAAGTAATTGTAGGCTATGACAATAGTTTCTATAATGTTCTAACATGGCACACACATTTGAAAGACCCTGTATCTTTTAGCATTTTCTTACTAGCAAACACACAGTGAGGAAAGAATTGCAGATTTTTCTATAGAAAAAAATGAGAATATTAATTATTGCAGAATTTCTGTCAAGACTTATGAAAGCTTTTAATTGAAAATAATTTTGAAGTCTTATGTTCTCAGTTTGAAGTATATAGACTTTTAGTGTGATTACATGAGATTTGTTAGTCACTTCTAGTTTTGAGAGACTAAATGTTCCCTATTTTATGTTGCTATAGACAGTCAACCTATTGAAATTTTTATTAAGTAATTGATATACAATGGGAAAAAAGCAAACTACTCAAGTAACAAATCTTTGTATGAATATAGAATATAGTTTTAAGTTTTCAGTTTTATATCATAAAAGTCAAATCCAATATACCTCTGAAATCCTAAGTATGGGCAAATGTATATTCCATTGATGATTATGGCAACTCATCAAACACATAAATAGCTCTACCTTATGATGCAATCACACCTCTTCTCAACAAATGAACACAAGGATAGGCAAAATCATTCAGCTTGTTTTTAGCAAAGAACAGGAAAAAATACTGAGCTATGAGATTGTATTCCTTTGTGTACAGATGACCTAATATCTTCTAGAATGTTCTAACTCATCTACTTCCACTTCCTTGGTGAACTACCCTGGCAAATTAATCCATTACCACATAGTATTGGGAAAATGGTCAAACTTAGAATTTTAGTAAAATTAAATTATAAGATTCACATTGCTGCTCTATTTCATTTGCAGTAATAGGAAAAATGAAACCAGTAACAGTAAAAGCAATTATTCACATAATAAGATGGCATTTCTCTAAGGTTTATGAGAAATAATAATTATTCTTAAATATTTGGAAAATTTGTGTCTAATTAAATCTTATGACTCCTAGATAAAACTTTGAACATTTGCTTCTAATAAAATTGAAGAAAGATCAAAGCCAATAACACAATGAACATTAAAACATTGAGAGTTACAGAAAATGTTCATATCTGGGATGGTTTCTGCAACACTACACTAAAGAAGTAACTTTAAAATTACACATATTTTTATAGAAAATAAACAAACTGTATAAATGAAATTAAGATAGATTATAGAAAACAAAACTTGATTATCTCTTCCTAAACAATTTGATTGTATCACAAGATGATTCCATTATCACACAATGGCTCTCTTGTGCAATGAAGTAGGAAAGGTGTGAGGGTGTAGGATTTACAACACCGAATAACAGAAGACATCTCATCAGTGTCTCCTATGGCTGCCTGTCTGCTACCATGTTTCCCAGTGTGACAGTCATTGACTCACCCTCTGAAACTCTCAGTAAAGCTTCAGTTGAATCTTTTCTTTCATAAGTTGCCTTGATCGTGCTATTTCTTCACAGAAATAGAAATAGAAAAGTAAGTAAAGACATTGCTAATGAGTGACTATTTCCATTATAACTACTTTCATACATGATTTTAGCCATCAGGGAGTAATCAATATCCCCATTCAACCTTATTTTTGTTGTCACTCAGGACAAATGTTTACTCGCAATTTTATTTACACAAAATAAATCCTACTAATTTTTCTAGTTTCATGATTCTTCAAGAAAGTAAGCATACTTTGGTTTTCTTTATTAGAGTATTTATCAATGAAATCTTCAAAGAATTTTAGTTGTACTTATAGAATCTTTGTTATTATAGGAAACAATTTGAGAGTAATGCTGTTTTTAACTTAGAAAATTTGAATATATATTAAAAATGATGAACTGAGTGGGTAATTTTAGATAAAGGACATACTAATACAAAGACATAAAAATATATTGCATATATACGTATATATGACATGCATTATATCTCTGAAAATGTAGGAAAAAGATAGTACCCTGAATAAAACCAACTTAGTGGAGAAAAGTTTATCCATCAACACTTTATTTCATAGAAAATTAATCAATGTATTTTATTTCCAATCAATTCATTTTATAGCATGTAAATCATTTTAAATTTATTTATAGATATTAACAACTACATATAGACATAAGATAACTACAAATATTATACTATCATTTCTATGAGATGTACAAACATTTATTTGATAAACAGTTTTGGCAACATTTTAAAAATAGAAGTTAATGTTCTGGTAAATCAGTAGACTGCTAATCATAGCTATGTTTTCAGTACCTTAATATTTTTTCTATTGTAATAATATGACTGAAAATCTGTGCATATGAACATATATTCTTTGTAAATAAAAAGGCTATAGTAATCTATGTGATTCATACATCAAAACTGTAACTGTTAAGAAACTTTCTCCTCAGTTCCATTTAACTTAACATGAATTCATCGATTGTAAAGCTTTGTACTCAAGAAAGATACAATTATCGAGATACATAAAACTTTAGAGGAAGTTACTGCATTTATTCCAAAGGGTTGCATTTTAATATTTATTATAAAACCCAGTCTTTAATATCTTGATTGTATCTTTTGACTTACATTTATAAAATAATATTCTCTAATATGCCCAAAAGGAAGTTCAGATGAATGCATTAACAAATCATTAGATGATATATCAGGTAAGAATAATAATTATATCGTACTTGCCTATATTAAGGACAGCTCATAGCTGCTCACCATCAAGATAAATTGTTGATGCTGTGAAATTAAAAGCATTATAAAGTCATAAATAATGTTAATGATGAGATAAATTCTTGATAAAATATATCAAGGGTGAGCCAAGACATGGATTTAATTCCTAGTTCCTTGCTTACGCATAATTAAATGAAGTTCATCTCAAATCAATTTCATGAACAGATATTTAGACATAGGAAAACTTTTGAAGTTTAAACTCCATTACCTGGATGCCCTGATGTGAAAATTAATTCCAGCTCTTGAACTTATTGTTTAACTCATTAATTTAAAAATAAATGAAGTTTCATATCTAATTTATCCTTTAACTAAGGAAAACTATACCTACCTATGAAAAAATCTTCAAAACCCCAGAAGAATATATTATTACCTAAGTTTACAGGAACTGCTTTGTAATCATTTGTTAGGTTAAAATATGAAATGTAACCCATATTCTTGTCAGGGGAGCAGTGCCGTCTTCAATCCTCTTCAAATTGGAACAAGTATAGAGACTAATGGCCAGAGTTAGTGTCCTTGGAACATTCAGCCGTAGACGTACGTCTCCATCAAAACCCACCACTCAGGCTCAGGGAACCCAACAGAAGAAGAGCAAGAAATGTAAAACCAAGAGTAGGACACCAGGAAAACAAGACCTTCCTTCTAAATCAGCATGAACAGAAATCATGTGAACACTCAAAGACTGAGGCAGCATGCAGAGGGCTGGCAACTGTCTGCCCCAGGTACTCTGCACTGACATTATGAATTTCAGTTTAGCGTTGTTGAGTGGGTAAATGAATGGTTTCTGACTCTGGCTCGTCTCTTGGGCTCTTTGTCCCATGTTTGTCTTGTTTGACTTTAATGTAATAGTTTTGTTTTATTGTATATTTTATTGTATTATTTTGAAAAAAATTAATGAATGCAAACATAGCCACTTAGATAAAGGTTAATACTAAAACTCCTAATAATGGAAGAAGGAAAATCAGTTTTCTTCAGTGGAATGGCACTGGCCTGGCTGTATCCATCACTCCAGGGCAGATCTCACCTTCAGAAGCAGTTGAGCAAGAAATAATGAACTGTTACTTCTCTCTTTCTCTCTCTCTCTCTCTCTCTCTCTCTCTCTCTCTCTCTCTCTCTCTGTTACTGTGCATGTGTGTGTATTTACTTGGTTTCACTTTGTTACTATTTTTCTTTCGGGAATATTATATTTTATTTTCTAGATTTCATGCATTTTGTTGTATTTGGTATTTGTTTTTTTGGGGGGGAAAAGCTTAAAGTTGGGTGGGAGGGAGAAAGGGATGATCTGGACAAACTTGGGGGAGGGGAAAATATCATCAATATATACTTAAGTGTAAAAATCATTTTAAAAAATGAAAGTTTTTTTAAACCCTAAGCTTTAGATTATGAATATTTGATTTCCCTTTCCTTTCACAACTACAAACAGATAACATTCCAATAAACCTGTTATGGATTAGAAATATGAGTTGTAAATTTATGAATAGATAAAGCATTATAATCATGTCAGCTGAGCAGCACACTGTGCCTTAGAGGGGCATTTGCTAAAATGCATAACTGCATGACTGTGTTGGAATTGCAACTTGCTGCATGAAAAATTACATACCCAGGAAATAAATGTCAAAATTCAAAATTTGAATTATACTTTTCAATGAATGTGCATCTCACTTTCCTAATACCGGAAATCTGAAAATAAAATAGTATTTGTGGCATTCTAAATTAGCATCTTTTACTCTAGAGATTAATGACTGATACATGCAGGGACTAACTTTATTTTTCTAGATACTCATCATAATTCTGGCAAGAAAGACATGACTGAACAGTCAGTTCTACTTGGGGGTTATAATGCAGAAAAAGAGGAATGTTAGTACTGTGTTCCTTTTCTTCTTTTCCTCTTTTATTTAGTATTCCTGTGCCTGACATAGTGAATCAACATTATAGGACAGATCTTTCTTCTAGCTCCCGAACACACACATATGAGAAAGGAAGAAAGACACAGAGAATTATTCTCCAACCTGCTACATAATTATAAATCTATTCAAACTGGCAACAACGGAAATAAATATCTCAAACACACAAATCTGCACGCACACACACACAGAGAGAGAAAGAGAGAGAGACAGAGAGAGACACAGAGAGAGAGACAGAGACAGAGAGAGACAGAGAAACAGAGACAAAGAGTTGTATTTCAACTTATTTGGTAATTTTAAATCCAGTTGAGTTTACAACAACTAATAGATGCTCAAATAGCCACTCAGACAAAAATACACACACACACACACACACACTGAATGCCTATTTAAGTGTTGTCTAGAAAATGAGAAAATGTGGGTATGATTGTATTTTCTGATAATTCTCTATATTTAGGTCTAGGGAAGGAAAAGACTGCTGTCTTGAATTCTCTACTTTTGAAAAATAGTCAGTGGTTCACTGTGAATTCAACTCAGAATCTGAACATAAATAATATCCACAGGAGGTTGGCATTGTCAAGATATGAAATTTCTTCTGTTCCCTTTCCTTTAGATTCTGTCTTTTCTCCAATCTGCTGATAAGCTTAAAATAGTCAAGAACAAAAAGGTCTGTCTTCTAAGTGAAGCCTCACTTAGCTGTTGGATAATTTCAGAATAACTTGTACTCTTGCTGGATAGTTCACTTTATTCTAAGTTAAAGCTAAGGAGACAAACATAATGATCTTTATAAGGAACATTATTGCTTCAAAATGCTAGAATATAAACAAACTAATAAAGGATTCTGGAATCTCAACATAGAAAGCACAAAAAAATGTTGAAAAGTGTTAAATATTTACATAAGTAGGTCATGCCACACTGTGAATAATATAAATTAGCCGTATGTCACATATTTTAGCACATTAATGAACGAAAGACTTAAAATGGTGCAGAGATAGCTTAAAGAGAGTTTAAGTGACTAAAATTGTTAGAAAAAGACAAAATTGTTGATAAAAAGTAATAACAAATAACAATATTCAATATCAAATAAAGAATAAAGTACTATCCCAAGAATTATTTTTTCAACCCGGTTTTTGTTGTTGTTGTTGTTATATGGGATAAAACATACCCCAAATGGTTAAATTGACTTTTAGTTTTCCTTTACACCTATTTTCTTCACATGTATACACAAGCTTCATTATCTCATCAGAAACTATGATAATGACTCTGACAAATACTTTACTTAAATCCTAATCCAATATTCTCTTTGCTTATCTTGGTAATATTTACATTGGCTTCATTGTGAAATAAATCTTATTATCAATTTTATTAAACAGAATCCTATGAAAAGTTTCCTTACAATGAAAATAAGCTCATGTACGAGGAATGCAAATGTGATCTGACTGTGTACTGATTTATTTGTTTATATTTATTTTACTATAGTAATCTTTACCAAATTATGTTTGTGCCATCTAATAGCTTACCTTCATGATAGCAAGTGTAGTGTTTGGCTTGATTAGATTATTTTTTCTTTCAAAATATTAAGGTTTTTTTTTTTCAAAAGCTTTCAAGATTCTGTTCAACTTGCTCTCTGTGCACGAGCACGCACGCACACACACACACACAATTTCCTTAGCACATAATCTACAACAGTCATCCAGAAACTTCTGCAATTTCCATCATCTGATAATTCATTGTCTTTATTCACTGTATTAAATCCAAAAATAACATCCAAACACATGTAGGAGCCAGCCATGATAAACTAAATATGAACAGATCACCCAAAGGAAGTTCTTTATTTCCAACCATTATTACCTGCCAGAGTAGGACTCAGCCATCGATAAATTTAATAGAGGCCTGAGTCTCAGTAGTTTACCCTGAAGCAATACCTGGTTGCAGGAAGAACCACAAACTGAGATTACCTGAGCACCACCCAAGAACAAGATCATCCAAAGGAAATGCCTAATATTCCAACAGCTGTAGATAGGATCACTTGCCAGCACACACTCACCAGAACACCCCTAGACAAATGTCAGCCAATCAGCGGTCCTTAACCTCAGAAAACCCTCACCCCCACCTTTACTACTATAAAAATCCTACTCTAACTGAGCTCGGTGCTCTCTGTTTATTTGAATATATTGAACATGTGGAGAGACCGAGTTTGCAAATTGCATAAAATAAAGGCCCTTTGTTTTACATACGTGACTTGTTCTCCTTGTTGGCTTTTGGGGGACTTCACAGATTTGGGCATAACAACACACACACACCCCTAACCTAGATACTTTGCAGTATCTAGGAAACTAATACTTGGTAGGCTACTTTATATTCCAGGACCAAAAAGTTATTGTAACTTTATACACATATTTGATGTTATGATTTGGGAGAAACAGTGACAACATCTTTACACAGATGAAAACCATAAAAAAAAAGCTTGTTTCAATTTATGAAACCTACAGTAATATTCTTACTAGGTCTCATCATGCTACAAAAAAAAATCAGTGTTTTATGACTTCTTATTACCCTTATACCTAAAAGTATCAGGTCTCTTAAGACTCAGGAGGACAATAATGTAAATTCAAAATTTTCTAGAATGCTATGATTAAATCTTTAATTTATTCATGTTAAGTTCTTGTCTGCTTTATATTTTGGTCAAATAAATTATTGAACCTGGCTAAGTAAAATATCAGTAATTACTCTTAAACATTTAAAACTGAAAGACCCCCAGTGTGGGGAGACTCTCAGTCAATTCTCAGGATAACATGATCCTCCCAGGAACTCACGAGAGATCATGCTTACTGCAATTACACGAGGTTTATTGACAGGAACCAGCACTGGGGCCGAGACTCATATCCCACACAGGGGAGCAGTTTGACCCCGAGTAGCTGGGAGAAGGGGTATTTAAGGGAAGAAACCACAACCCAGTAATACGAAGGGGTAGGGAGGGCATCATTGGAAAATTCCAGAAATACCAGTGATCATTGAAAAGTTCCGAAAATACAAGTGATAATCAAAAGAGGGTTAACTCCCTGTTTCTCAAGATTGTTCTCAGGATTATAATCTAACTTTATCTTCAGCTAGTTCCTGAAACAGAGTCACTGAACCGGCTAACCTAGATTTTTGGCTCTATTTTTCCTGCTAGAGGGGTCTGGATTTATCCAGGTCTTTCAAAAAATTATATGGACTATAAATACTCTATAACTTAATACATACATATGCACACATACACATATATGTATGTAAGGTATAGAGGATTAGGAGTCTGATATATATATGTGTGTGTATGTGTGTGTGTTTGAGTTAATAACATCTATGTGACCAAGTACAATATATCATTCTGTACACTTCAATGAGTAAGCAAAATTTTGCTTATCTTTTTAATTTAGGATGTTCAAATTCTCTAGTTTAATTCTAAAGATTTTTTCATCATTTAGCAAATTTCACTGACTATTGCACACTTAGTATCATGATGAAGTAAAATCAAATATAATATGGACTATTCTCTTCTGTTCTTTATTATATGTGTTATATATTTATCTTTATATTTTTTGCAATTTTGAGATTAAATAAATAAAAAGGAAAATTATTAAATTGTAGTAGCAATGAAAGTTTACCTAATTTAATTTTTATTTTTACTTATTTATTTTGTTGGGGGAGTGGTTGTGACAGGGTTTCTCTGTAGCTTTGGGGCCTCCCCTGGAACATGCTTTCTAGACCAGGCTGGCCTCAAACACACATAAATAAACTCTATACCCCAATTCTCTCTGCATGACATATCTCTCTGTTGCCTGCCATGGTCTCCCATTTTCTGGGATCCATTGAGGCCTGGGGTGGTAGGACCTAATGCTCTTAGTGGCCTGCCACTGCCCTGCTTGGGTCATCTGCTGTTTTTTAGAGAATAACATTGGGTTTAAAGGCCTGGGCTACCACTGCCTAGTCAAAGTTGAACTAATTTATAAAATAAATATTTTATTTTATTTTGTGTTGTGAACTGAAAGGTCTGGAATAGAAAAGTCTATTTAATGTTTCTCATTAACTGTTACTGAAGTAAAGCTACATCAGTAGTAGAAAATAAAGTACAATCAGAAAAATAAGATATGTTTACAAAGCTACAGTAACTGTAGTATAAACCTTTGTCATATATTAGCATCCATCTTTCTCATTTTGGTGAAATTTAAAGTGTGTTTAATTTAATGATGTTGAGTTTTCCTTGTTTCAACTTAATGAACAAAAGATGTTTTATTTCTTGTTAATTTATTTTTCTAAATACATGAATAAATTAACAAGTAAGTTATACATGATACATGGGTTAAAAAAATCTTAAATAAATATATACATAGAAATCCCCTATACCTTCTGAGTTTTTCACAGATAATCAAAATATGATAGTAATTAATGTCTTCCAATATAGCAAACTCCATTTAGATAAAAGGTTCAATTTAACAAGCTCAATTTAATGAAAATAAGATAAAATAAAAAAATGCTTTTTTAATAATTTTAAATATCCTGTCCCATCAAATATATATGTTTTAGGCACTTACCTAATTAGAGGATTATATATAGATATATAGATTATCTATTCTCTTTTGGATATTAAAGAGGAGAAACAAAATGGCAACATGGCAGTCACAAATCCTTCACATTGCTTAAGAAATATACTGTTTTAATGTTTTCAACAATAAACAAAAATAGTCATCATAAAATATTGTTGTTGATCCAATGTAGGAAAGAACTGTTAGAGACTGACAGAAACATCCCTATATTAACAGATATCAGAATATCAAATTACTTCTGTATTAGAGCACTCAGGACCGCCAGTTCCAGGTAATCAAGGAGCACAGTTTAAAAGATAACATGCACACAGTAAATGTAATTAAATAGCCAAGAGAATACTAAATCTGGAAGTGTTTAAATAAAGGGGCAAACTGAAACCTAGAAGCTAACAGAGGCAATTGAAATTTACTGTGTGCCCGAGGCACTGTTTTAAGGACTTGTTTTTTCTTTATCATTTAATGGTTTACCATTAGCAAAGGTCATTACTGTCACTAACAAAGTGGTTAGTCTAGACCTGAGCTATTTCAGTCAACTTTTCTTGACTTTTGCTTGAACCAGGACTCAAAACTTTCTCTCTCTAAAGCTTAGAAAACTTAAAGAACTGGAGTTCTTTCCTGCAGGCTTCCCATCTGCCCATAGATGAACTCCCAGATGCTTCTTAGTGTTCCCCACACCTGCACGTGTTACCAGGTTCCTGGTGTGCTACTATAGCAACATATTTAGAGAGAGAGAGAGAGAGAGAGAGAGAGAGAGAGAGAGAGAGAGAGAGAGAACAGAAATATTTGTGGAAAAGGAGCCCCTTCCTCATGTTTTCACTCTGTCACATGGAACCATCTCATTACAGAAAACAACTGTATTCTGCTTTCTTGGAAGCAGATAACTCTGATTAAATACCAAAGAAAATACCAAAGAAAAGCAAACTCAGAGTAAGTCTACCTTTATTTAAATGTTTAAAAAATGTTAAATGCAAATAAAAAAAAAACCCTAAGAACTGACCTTTCAAAATAGTCTATCAATCGCAAATTTTTGAGGAATTAGTCTACAAATGCAATAAATAATGATTAAGCGCTAAGCAATTGCTTGTAAGTTCAAATAACTGGCCTGTGGGGATGGCTCAGAGAGCAAATTCTTGCTGCTTAAGCTTCAGGACTCAATCTGATTGCCCAGAACTCACAAGAAAACAGAGGTCAGGCTGGCAAATTAGCAATGCCAGCTCTGGGGAGGCATAGACAATAGGATCCCTGGGGCTTGCTACCCAGCAAGTTTAACTAAATTGCTGAAATTATCAATAGGTGAGAGACATTATCTCAAAAGTAGAGAGTGTCTAAAACACCAGAGGACAATGCTTGCCCTTACTTTCTCTCTCTCTCTCTCTCTCTCTCTCTCTCTCTCGCTCTCGCTCTCGCTCTCGCTCTCTCCCTCTCCCTCTCCCTCTCTCTTTCTCTCTCTCTCTCTTCCACCCTACTCTCACGTGCACATATGCCTGCTTCTCAGATTTCTAAATGCATCAGATGACCATGGCAGGGTAAACTACTGAGACTCAGGCCTCCATTAAACCTATAGATGGCTGAGTCCTACTCTGGCAAGTGATAATGGTTGGCAGTAAGTAACTTCCTTTCGGTGGTCTGTTTGTATTTAGATTATCACAACTAGCTCCTACAGTTGTGTGCAGTTTGCTCTTTCTTTATTTGTTTTAAACTTAGACTGTCGTCTGTAGTACTCTAACTCACACTATCGTTTAATAAAATCAGTAATAGATAATTTGAAATATTTTTTAATAAGAAAACAATAAAGAAAGCAGAAATTGCTTATATTTAAAACATATTGTATAAGATTACAGCACTTTCATGTTTGGAAATATGTGATAACAAATCTAGTTTTTAAAGCATGTATTTAAATAAGATGAAATAAGTTGATACTAGGCAAACATATACAAAATAAATTTCTATCAATCTCAAAAGCACCATTCAACATAGAAAGAACCTTTTCTTTCTTTCTCTCTCTCTCTCTCTCTCTCTCTCTCTCTTTCTTTCTTTCCTTATTTCAGATTTAATTCACGTTTCAGCATTACTTCCAAACAAAAAAATGTAAAAATGTACATTTTACCCAGCAGGCTATTTTCTATGGAAAACAGAATTTTGTCATTTTTCTTCTTAGTTTCTTTGGCTGAATTAAAATGTGGTCCTTTGCTGAATCTGTTTAGTGTTTAGCATGCATATAGCTACATGGAACAGTAATAATTAAAGAAAAGGGGCACAGATTCTATAGGTAGTAAGGGAAGGAGTAGTTGGAGTTAAAGGGCAAGCAGGGATTAGATTAGCAAAAGGGAAATGATAAAATTATATTTTAATTAAAATCTTTATAAATGAATTTTCAGAAATCTACCCAAACTTGTTTTTTCCATAACATGACCTAGAAATTGTAGTTTTACTGATGAACTATGGATTGATGATACAGAATGCAGTAATTTTTTATATATGATTGTGTCTATATTTCCCAGCTACTGTAATTTAGAGAGTTGATATGTATCAGGGTCATTCTTCCAAATGTAAAAGCATCAGTAAAGGGAAAAGACGTAGAAGGGTGCATTTAGAAAAGTTTTCTGCACAATCTAAAATGCTTTTTCATCCTAGTATTGATAGATTTTGTCTGGCATTAATTATTCTCCAAATGTGAGTGATTTTAATTATTCTGAAAATGAATCTAATTTGTTATGTCAGAAGAAGAAAATTTTGTAGAGCACAAGCATTGCCTTAGAAGGACACTGCTAGCTGAAGCCTAACAAATTCTATAAATGGCTTAGTACATCAGGCTGCTATGGCAACCAATCACAGGTGAAACGAAGTATAAAGGAGATACAGCTATCCTGCAGACTCTGGAGCCAGCCCAAGATTCAGGAGCAGATAGTTCAGGAGCTGGGAAAATGTATGTTTTCTGGGTATAGACATCTGTCTCCCCTCCCTAACAGGGATGACAGGAGGTGGCTGTGCTCGCTCTTACAGGTGTATTAACTCCACGCAGGCAGGTGCTCCCCTTTGTGCTGTAATTACCTCACAAAGCCGTTCCCAATCTCATCACATTGACTCCAAAGATTTCAGCACAATAATTTTAAGTAATTCACTTGGGACATCACATCTAATTATACAAAAATGAGATAAATGCCATTTTGTTAATGGACCTTCCCGAGGAAATATGGTCAAGGTTTCCCCAAACTCAAACCATGTATTTGCAAAGCACTATGTCAGCTATTTTCAATGCATTTAGAGCCCATTTCAAAATGATGTGGTATACACAAAATGCAGGCTAAAACGTGGAGCCTTGCTATCTGATTTCTAGTGGAGAACATTTTTTTTAATATCTGATTTGTGTCAAATGTAGCTTTTATATTAAATATCTTTTCAGAGTTTGGGTCAAGAAAATATCATATATTTAGCTTGTGCCATCTTGTAGAGTTTGATTTCTGTTTTTATCTCATGAAAGCAATGGGCACATCAGAGGTATTTTCTTATGAGAGAGAGAGAGAGAGAGAGAAAGAGAGAGAGAGAGAGAGAATATTAAAACAGAAGAAAAATATTTCTTTTAAATTGTCAATTTTATGTTATCTTCCGAGCTTTGCCAGCCTGGATAGGCAAAAACAATGCTGTTGAGATTAGAAAGGAGTTTTTCTCCTCCATGAGCCCTGACTTTGAAGCTGAAGCTTTACAAGCCTGTTAGAGTAGAATGCATTTATTTTTAACAAGTCAGCACTTTCTAACACCCATGTATGTATAGTCTTCAGGCTGCATCCAAATTATTGATGAATTTACTAACCTCTTCTAGGTTAACAAGTTCTTTTCTTGGAAAAAGTTGTAGAAAGAATTATTTGAAAATAATAGTAAATGCATTTAAACGGGGTGATGAAAATGTTAATGACAGACTCAGCAAGGCGACTCATTTCAGCGAGTGATAAGCATTAACATTTTATTAAACATACGGTTTTAATAAAGAAAACCACATGTTAGGCCAAAGCTCTAGGTACAGTATTGATAATAGTTTGGCATTTAGCCCATTGACTATAGCCATATAACAAATTCAGTTACAGCAGAAGGATGTCTGACAGGGTTTTTGAATAAACAGCATGCCAAAGGATTTTAGGAAGATTGAATCTTCCTAATCCTCATGTTGTTGAGAACCCAATAAGGAGGAAAAAGCAATCATTGTCTTAATATAGCAGATGTGTTTTCTGTACTGCAGAGTTCAGAAAACAGAGTTCAGAAGCATTGCATTGTGGACCTGGGAAGAACTTTGGGGTCTTGGGGAAAACTCAGAAGTAGAAAATTAAATGATTTTTAATATAGCCATAAAAATAAGTAGGATTGTAGGGGCAGTTTCCATGAAACTGACTTTTTTCCTAGAGTCAGTTTTATTCCTTTGTCTCTGAATGAAAAGTCAGTTAGTTAGAAAGTGATAGATGTTCTTAGTATTTCCACAAACAATGTCACAAACTTCAACAACCCTTAACATAAACAAGTTTCTTGCATAGAAAATGTTTCTGAGGTAACATCAAAATCTAAAATTTCAGTGTACTTTTTCATTGATGTTAATAAACATAAACACTTCTTTGTATCTTTTAATTTTGAGAATAGCATAAGATTATCAGGAAAAAGTACTCAGTGAGGTTCAATGTAATTGCTTCACTGTTCAAGGACTTTTGTAACTAAAGCAAAGGGAAAATGCTCACCTGTTAACAAGACGTCATCTGAATGGAAGATCTCAATGGACCACACACATGCATCATGTGACTTGTTCCTCATCCAGGGTATCAAGGTTCTGTGCCGTCAAAACCTGGCTGTATTCTTTCAGAACAATGAGACAAAATAATACTGTCATTTATAGTACAAATTAGCATTTATAAACCATCGGAGGGAGGAGATTACTCTTGCATAACATGAGGGATGGTATGAAATGAAAATAATTCTGAAAACTGATCTCTACATGCTAACTTTGGTTTATAAGCCAAGGCACCATGCACACATCAATTCAAAGCTCACTAGATAAATACATTGTAATTTATATTGTCTTTTTTAATTCATAGATTGTGAAGAAAAAATTTTATATTAAAATTACGTTGAGATTTTTTTTCTTTCATTTAACAAGTAGAAAGTTCCCCTTTTCTGAGCCAGTGGTATCCAACGGGCTGAAGATTTTAATGCATCTTTTGATTTGTATTAACATTTCTCAGGGAAAAATTAAACATTTTGTAATTACCTTTGTGTTCTCCAGGGTGTCTCTCGTGGTTTGAATGAGAATGGCCCCATATGCTCATATATTTGTTTGGTTCTAGTTGACAGGTTTTGGAATTTGAAGGAGTTGTGTCATTTGGAAATGGGTTTGGGCTTTAAAAAAATATTTACTATTCCCAGTTACTGTTCTTTCTGTCTTATGCCTGTTGATCAGATGTAAGAGCTTAGAAAATTTTGAAGCTCCAAATTCTGTCTGCTGCATACCCCTCCCTCCCTGTGGAGATTTTGTACTCTTACCATTCCTGAACTATAAACTCTAAAACAGATTTTCTTTTATAAGTTAAGTTGCTTTGGTTATGGTGTCTCTTACCAGCAAGAGAAAAGTACTAAAATAGCACCAATTTTTCATTTTCAAATATGTTACAAATTAGGATATCTGTTGCTGGAGTGATGGTTTAGAGCTGAATAGCACTGACAGCTCTTCCCAACACCATATGGTAGCTCACATTGATCGGTAACTCCACGCCCAGAGGATTCTCTTCTAATCTATACACCACTGCGTTTGTGTGTTATGCAAGCATACTGTAGGCAAAACATGCACTACATGAAAAAGTAAACAAACTTAGAAAGAATCTGAATTGACTGTGATTAATAGTTGCTGTACTGTTTCAAAAATTATGAGTTCCCAATTTAAAAGTTTTTAAATTACAGAAATTATTAGAATAAAAATGTGTGTATGTAGTTCTCTATGCCAATTAAAATAGGTGATCAATAAGAAAGTCATTTTGTTACCTGGTAAAAATTCAGAAAATAGATCTAATTCCAAAATTAAAAATATTATTATCAGTATTGTCGGGCAACAATTTATACATACTGAGCCATCTCGCTGTTGATTTGCCTGTTTTGGCAGCTGGGTGTCTCATATGGAGTCTCCACTTGTGTGTGTATGTGTGTGTGTTGTCTTACAGCAGTGAACTCTGCTTTCTAAATAGAACTAAATTTCATTAGTGTATGCACATGACAAGCTGTTACCAGGTAGCCCAAATACCCAGTTCCTAACTTTATCTGTATTTATCAAACTTTCTTTTGTTTACTTTTTGTGGTGAGGGGTGGGGGATCAAACATTGGTTTGTACATAGTGGGCAAGCAATCTATCACAAAACTACACACCCAGAAAAGCTACTACTTCTAGATAACACTGCCATACATATTTCACAGGGAAAGAAACATTTTTATAATTCAGCTATAAAATGCTCATTTGATTTTTTTTGCCGAAAAATAAATTACATTTAAATCATAATCTACTCTTCAAAATCTATTTAGAGAAATTATTATATATAAAAATCCCTGCTTCCTCCCAGCCTCCCATTTCCCTCCCCCTCCTCCCTCCCCTCTCCCCCTCCCCCCACTCCTCTCCCCCTCCCTCTCCAGTCTGAAGAGCAGTCAGGGTTCCCTGCCCTGTGGAAAGTCCAGGGTCTTCTCCCCTCCATCCAGGTCTAGGAAGGTGAGCATCCAAACTGGCTAGGCTCCCACAAAGCCAGAACATGAAGTAGGAACAAAACCCCATGCCATTGTCCCTGGCTTCTCATCAGCCCTCATTGTCTGCCATGTTCAGAGAGTCCGGTTTTATCCCATGCTTTTTCAGTTACAGTCCAGCTGGCCTTGGTTAGCTCCCAATAGATCAGCCCCACTGTCTCAGAAGAGGATACCAGAGAGTTTGCATCTTGTTACGCTGTGTTTGTTTCATATCCCTGGGAATCCTGCTCCTTTCTGAAGCTGAAGGAGGAACTGTGCTTCTTAGGAGAAGGGGAGGAAGGCAGAAATTTGAGAAGTAGAGAGAGAGGCAGTTGCAGTCAGGATATATTGTATAAGAGAAGAATAAATTTAAAAAGGGGGAAAAATGGAAAAAGAAAAAAAAGTCTCACTTTTAAAAACTAATTTCAAAATGATGTATATTCCCTGGTCAGTAGCTGAAGTTCTTCCTTTTATTCATTCCTTCCCCTCGTGGATATTTAGAGCAAACAAATCTGATACCTGCCAGTACCCTGTCACCGCTTCCTTAACCTTTGGACTGAAAGCCTTTGTTTAACGAGCTCTCAAGTGGAAAATTTCTACCTGCTCTTTAGCAGAGCTTGCCAGAGTTGCCATGACATCCCTGAAGCTATCATAATCAAGAGTGACAATATAAAATACAAAAGAGAAGGGAAAAAAGAAAGAAAAGAAAAAAGAGGTGATTTTCACAATTACTGCTGTTCATTAAATATTTGTTAATTATTTAAAAATCTGTAACAATCATGTCATAATATCGAAGTATGATTTTAACTTGTTTTATATGCTTATGAGCAAGAAGTCCTTCTACAGTTGCTCCATGATTCAGCCTTGATCATCTATGATTCAAGGACATAAACATGATACTGGCAAATCACTGTAGGACTCTGTAGATACATAAGGAAGAAAGTATATCTATATTTTCGAAAGCAGATAATCGGCTTCATGTTGAAAATATGCTTCTGGCAAGGAAATTAACATTAGGAAGGGACAACAGTGAGAAAACCGTGTGACTGCAAAGCAGACAGCCCTTGACCTTTGAAAACGCTGCCTGGACAATGACAGTGGTGGAACATACGCTGCTGAATCTGTTCTAAAAGGCACGAGCTCATTGCATGGGGTTAGGCAATTTCTTCTTGAGAAATATTCCTTGTGAACAAATGCTTCTATTTCAGATCATATATAGGTATTTTGAGGTTATTGCCCTTGATGTCTTAATCAGATTGAAAGCATCACAACTAATTCAGAAAAAAACGGGCCACATAACACAATGTTGATGCTAAATGTAAATATGTAATCACTGGGTAGCACCCATAGCAATAATAAAAGTATCCACCCAGTGGGCTAAACTTGAGTTAAACAATTTACTGTTACCGCAGGAAGGGAATCTTGGTCCTCTAGTTTATACATACATAAACTCCTGAGCAATTAAAGTTCCTAGATGCTACAACATTAAGTAATAAGAAAGAACTTTACAGAAATAAGTATGGGAATGTCTACAAACTTTATGAATAGTAAAATCTGCTACAAAATATTCAAAATTGAAGGTTCTGAAACTCAGGTATTTAGGGATAATTTGTTTAGTTTGTGTCAGTCAGATATTTTTCTTCTATTAATTTATTATAGCAGAAATTTATTTATGTAGCATGGATACACAAATATGAAAATCTCCTACAGTCAATTAATTAGAGTGAAACAATTATTGTTCTCCTACACTGATTCTATACTTGAATTTATACCTATGATTGTAAATTTGACTAACGTGTCATGAATAGTCCAGTTACGGTTTCTTATAGTTGTAGTATGGCAAAAGGAAAGGCATTTACTGGGTTGTTCCTCATGAATCTGTGTCAAATGAGAATTGTGAGCCACAGTTATAAACTCCTGCCTCACACAGATAGGGTAACTAAGGTCACAGAAATTCCTTGTGTGTATGTCTAGATTACTCAACTAGACTAGAGAAGAGAGCCACCTAAAACAAAGCCTAGGCATGAGGAGAATCTAGAATGAACTGTTTGGTCTCATGCTAGGGCTAGTATTTAATGAATGAATAAAGGCCTTAGGAAAACTTAAAGTAACAAGGACCATTGCTTGCCCATTAACCATTTTGCTATTCTACATTAAGTCTTATTGTATATTATGATAGTCACAAAATTGGTTGAATTTTCTGAAAACTAGAAAGCATCACAATTAAGTAAATGGTTAAGAATGATGTAAGCTTAGGAATTCATTCTCTTTTGTGTTATTTACGATATTACCTACCTATCACTAACTTCTGATGGTAATCTTATCTGTCCAGATGCAATTGGACAGCAACCATTCTTTGCAAAATACTTACTTAATCAATACTTGTGTAATAGAGATATGAAGGGTAACATTGCAAATTTATTTGACACACCTGAGCAAACTGAATGTGCGAGCATCTTAAATCCACAATGTTGTCCTGGGTCTTTGTTTGATAGGGCCATTGAAGAGATAGTTTCCTCTTTCTTTATTTAGGTAAATACTATAGGAGTACATTTTCAATGGTATGTCAGAAGGGTTTGTAGGATTGACCTGTAAACACTGGATGCAATGGCTATATATACTTACATGTTTCCACTTGATATTCATTCCCCAAACCATTTTAGTTCTGATTTTTGGAACCACATTAATAACAATCTCAGAATGGATAAAGAAAATGTGGTACATTTACACAACGACATTTTACTGAGAGGAAAAAAATGACATCTTAAAATTTGCATAGAAATGATGGAACCAGTAAAAAACATCCTGAATAAGGTAACCCACACCCAGAAAGACTATCATGGTATGTACCTACTCATAAGTTGTTATTAGACATAAAACAAAGATTAACCAGCCTATAGTTCAAGACTCCAGAGAAAGTAGGTAACAAGGAGAACCCTAAGAAAAACATACATGGATCTCCTGGGAAGGGGAAATAGACAAAACCTTTTGAGAAAATTGGGAGCACGGGGACGAGAGGAGAAGGGATAGAGAAAGAGGAGGAGGAGGGGAGAAAGGAAGGGGAGAAGAAAATGAGGGAACGGGATTGTCAAGATGGGGTAAGGACAGAGGAGGAGAACAAGAAAAGAGATATCTTGATTGAAGGAGCCATTATGGAGCTAGTGAGAAACCTGGCAGTAGGGACATTTTCAGGAACCCACAAGAATGACTTCGGCTAAGCATTGTGGAGAAGGTACCTAAACTGGCCTTCCCCTGTAATCAGATTGATGACTACCTTAACTAATTCAATACAGAGTTATAGTGAATGATGTGACTTCTAAAAAGAGTGTTCAGGGAAAGACTGAATTTTAATTTCTTAAGGAGCTAATAAGCATAGTTTATTGCTGGTGGCCATGTCAGAGAAACAGCAGTTGCCAGTTGAAGTTTGGGAGGTTGGCCAACCAGGAAGCAAAACAGTGATGGATGAATCTCAGATAGGCAATCTTCTGAAGTCTTCTGTCCCAGAATTTCTCTTGCTACAGCCATGTCATTACACGTTTGCTGCTGTCATTTTTCTCTGGTATCTGGCAAGGTGGGAATGGGTGTAGAAGGATATCTAATGTCTTTCTTATCGTGTCATTGTCTCACAGAAATAGACAATTCTACTGGACACTTCCCTGTGGATTATTATGAAGATAATTTTTCTCTCAAATTTTACTGTTTAATTGAAGCAACGATTTTATATAATAAGAGTGTTAGGAAAATTTTCATGATTGCAGGTTTTTGAAAAATATAATGAGGGATTATAATAGAGATTAGTTTAATTGGAAAACTAATCTAGGCAAAAGCAAGATATGGTGCTGCTTAGCCTCTGATAAAGCAAGGGTTGCAGAGGATAGAAAATTAAAAAAAAAGAAGAAGAATTCATGAGTTTCATTTGAGGAGTCATGTGACTTAGGTAAGACTGTGATTTAAGTTAATGATTCAGAGAGGCAATTGAGTCCCAGAATCCTAGGTAGCTCATTTAATCTTAATGTTGGGAAATGTGTTCGCAGGTTCCGGTGAGCATCATAGCTAAAACAAAGCTTTAAATATGATTAAAGGTTAGAGTAAGGTTAAAAAAAAACCTTGCAAAACAATTTAAAATCACACTTTTAAAAGTTGAGCAAAGGACTCTGAGGTCAAGCAACAGAAACAGTGGTAACCTGCCGACTGTTGGCTGATCTTGCTAGGATGGATTGGTGATTAATTCCTTGCACCTGTTTATTCCCTCAGCTTCCTGACATAAAAAGCAGTCGAGAAATGGGCATGTACCCTCAGGATTTAAAGTAGAGATGACTGATTGTTTTTCCATCCACACACATCTATCAATTCCATTTCTCTTTCCTAGGAAGATCTATCTACTCCTGCCAATCCTTTGTTCTATAGCTAACTTCTATGGTAATACAGATTGAATCTTGGTTATTATTATTTTAGCAGTTACTATCAACATGTAAGCAAATACATACAATATGTGTCTTCCTGGGTCTGGATTATCTCACTTGAGACGATTTCTTTTTCTATTTTTATTGATTTTTGTTGAGCTCTACATTTTTCTCTGCAACCTTTCCTGTCTCTACCCTCCCCTTCATCCCTCTCCCAAGGTTCCCATATTCCCAATGTACTCAGGAGATCTTTTCTTTTTCTATTCCCCATGTAAATTAGATCTATGTATGTTTTGTGAATCTCATCAATTTACCTGTGAATTTACCTCGTTATTATGAGTAGAACAGCAATGAACATGGTTGAGCAAGTGTCTTTGTGGTAAGTTGAAGCCTCCTTTGACTATATACCTAGAAGTTATAAGTATAGCTGTGTCCTAAGGTAGATTGATTTTTATTTTCTTGATGTATGACTAGTCACATCGATTTCCATCGTGGCTGTGCAAATTCACAATTTTACCAGCAATAGAAGAGTGCTCCAACCATTTCATCTCCGTGCCAGCATTAATTGTCATTTGTTTCATTGACCTTGGTTATTCAGAGTGCTGTAAGATGAAATTTCAAATGGTTGGGAAATTTTTAGTTTATGTCATGAACTAATGACATGCCAACTAGTTTATATGAACTGGTATAATAGTCTGTACATCATAAGTCCTCAAATTAATAACCCTTAATTTTAATATATACATATTCTCCAATTTTGATCTAACACATAACAATTTCTTTCAATGGTTGGAAGAAGCACAACTCACTAAGGTTCACCCTAGTAATTAGAAATTCTTAACATTTTGTGTCTAAGGCATTCAATATGCCAAGCAATTACAGTCACATTTAAACACCCATGAGCCCCTCAAAAGAAATGGGAGAAATGTATCTGGGCTTCATTTAACAGATAAAAGTAAACAAGGGCAAAATTCTAAAATATCAGGATATCGGGCCATCTGGGTCTGGGAATTTCAATGAACTAGACACAGAACAAGTCACCTCAGTAATGATGGTGAGAAAATCCCTAGGAGAATTCTTAAAAAGGGATTTAAATTACAGGTTAGTTCTACATAATAATAGTCAATGATTCTCTGCTTTTGTCATAGAAAATAGGTTAGTTCCTAGATTAGCCAAGGATGTAACAGAGAGCTTCACAGGACAGATGGGATTCCTGAAAGGAAAAAAAAATAAAGAAAAGAAAAGAGAAGAACAAACCTTCACAGTTTCGGGGACATTTTGGTGAAACCTTTAATAATCTGAATAGAGGCTCAGAGACACAATGAGCTGTTTAACTAAGAGAAACTTGATCCATTTCTGTTGTCCAGAAGCAACCAACTTCCAAGTGATCTTTTACAATAAAAGTGCCACAGCACATGGAACTCAGAGCTCTCTAAGTTTGCAGACGAAAACTTCTCAGTAGGGACATTCACACATTTCTTAATTCAAACCATAAGTTAGTCTATATTCTAGACATTTACTTATCACTTATTATGTAATTTTTATAAAAACACAGGACAGAATTTGCTGAAATTTGGAATGACACTTTACAACACAAATTTTAAATAGAACAGTTAAAAATCATTTAATTATAATATCATTGTGCATATACCATTTTATGTAAAAACTATAGGGAAAGATTCTATGCTATAAATTTATAGTTCATTATTCAACAAATATCTCTCCAGCATTCATCATTTGCCAGACATATAATAAGAGGTTTTTAAATATAAAATAATAATTTACTCAATTTGTGGCACATAGATAAAGTATTTCATGTTTAATAATTTGGAAATATTTCCTGTCCTCTTACATTTTTATGGTCCATATGTTTTACATCTGTAGAAGGCTATTAAATAAGGGTCAGTAAATATTTCAGAAATGATGAATGGATGTATCATAAGTTTATATGATTTATAAAACCTGAAAGAATGTTTTAAACTTGAAACTCATTTGACATTTCTATAATTTTCTCTTAAACCTTTTAGTTTACTGTCTTGTCCCTTGATCTTAGCCAAAAGACTGAGAAATGATGTGAGCCTTATGTTCATTGAATAGTCTCTATGGGATGTGTAAAGCTTCCTATTTAATAATCACTTTGCCACAATGAAGATGGAGACTTACTCAGAATAAATGCTCTTATTCGGAATAGGATTTAAGGAGCCATATTTGAGAAATTTACGAGTAGAAGTGTATACAAAAGAAATGTTTTGTTGTTATTCTTTCTCTCTTTTTTTGAATTTTGTCATAAATGCTTAGCTTATTTCAACATCAGTCAACTTGAAACTTGAAGATGCAATCAGTTTCTGTGTTCGATCAAAATAATTCTCCCTTCATGCAAACAACCCTGATTATCCCATTAAGGATGTGCCTGTTCACTTTCTCTGATAAAATTTATTCACCCTAGTCATAGTGGGTTTTATAGGAACTGTCATTCATTGCTGGTAGAAACTAGTCTAACCACTATGGATAACAGTATGAAATTTCCTCAAATTATCAGGCATGGAAATTCCTGATTTTCTAGATTGCCACTCATGGAAAGTCAAATCATCTTCCTATAGAGATACCTGTAAACACCTGCTAATTGTAGCACTCTTCACAGTAGTCCGAATACAGCTAAAGTACTAATCAAGAGGTAAACAAATGAAAGAAATTTGGTATATTTTGTCTCAGTTAGGATTTCTATTAACATGATCAAAGAAAATGACCAAAAGCAACTTGGGAGGAAAGGGTATAGTCCATCTAATACCTCCAGGTAACAGTTCATCATTGAGGAAGGTAGGGTAGGAGCTCCAGCAGAAACCACAGAAGAATGCTTCTTACTGGCTTGTTTCTATGGCTTACTCAGCCTGATTTGCTATGAATCCAAGGAGCACTGGTCCAAGGGTGCCACTATCAGAATGCGCTGTGCCCAATTAAAAATACTCCACCAGCTTGATTATATCTAAATCTTATGCAGGTACTTTCTCAAGTTGTATTTAAGGAAACTCTACTGCCCACTTTGCCTTCCTCTAATGATCTGATTATATAATAAATCCTTCTTTTTCCTCTTGCTGGTGAAATATGCAGGTTATTGAGATTTAGCCAGATCAGGGCCTTCAGTAGAAATGTGAAATACAGCAAAGCCTTATGGAAGTGAGATGGAGTTTCAGGTGTATATACCCAAATGCGGTGCCAGCTTCTCCAGTGAAATGCCACTTTGTCACTTCTTTTTCTTTGAAGAGAGGTGCTTATAAGCCACCTTGCATCTTCAGCCAATAGGGACCTGGGGCAACAGGACCTGAAATCTTGTTGTATCAGGACAGACATTGAGACACTGGAATGCATTCCTGTAAATGTCAGGCTAGCACCACTCTTTTCAGCTCTTCCAATATTAAGGAAGGTTGCTTTGCAATCATATTAGTGTGGATGCATTTTCCTTCTCCAGGTAAAGCATGAGTGAAACCTCCGACATCATAAAGGGAAAATAATAGTTAGTATCAGCATTATACAAAATAGTGCAAAAGGAGTGCCTTCTTTTGTGTGTGTCTACATACACATTTATTTGAAATTTCCTTCTTGTAGGTGAGGTGAAAAGATAGATACATTGTTGTTTGGAGGCTCCTTATTCCTTTCCCTGTTGCCCAGAATCCTGAAATAATCACACAGAAACTGTATTAATTAAATCATTGCTTGGCCAATTATTTAAGCATATTGCTAGCTAGCTCTTACTGTTAGAATCAACCCATCATTATTATTTTGTATTTTACCATGAGGCTGTGGCCCACCAGCAATGTTTTAGTGTGTCTGTCTCTCACCCGGGCTCCATGTCTTTTTCTCTGACTCTGCCCTTCCTTCTCCCAGCATTCAGCTTATTTTTCCCCAGCTAGCTGTATTCTACCCTATCAGGCCAAGCCAGATTTTTTATTAACCAATGGTATTCACAGCATACAGATAAGAATCCGACATCAATACATCATCATCATCTACACTAGTAGGGTGAGATAAATTTCATCCAACTTTAGTTCTTTATCTTGTTTGAATAAGGATTTTAAGAATTGCATAAGAAAATGACATAGTTCCATGTTTTTTCTGGCTTTATTATCTCATTTAATATAAACTGTACAATTATGAAAAAGATACTTTTTTATTTTAATGAAGTATTGATTCTATTACTGAATTTATACTACTGTAACAAATATAAAATGCCACCAACAATTTAATCCTGATATACTCAGCCTATTTCTTAAAATATTGTTTCAAAATTAGTATCACTTTGTAATAGCACATTTGCTGTAGGAACATTTGTAGAGATTATATTATAAATGAATAGATATAGAATTGTGCTAATGTTTTGGGAATTACATTACAAGATAATATTGTAACATTGCATTATGCTAAGCATTTTCTCATTTAGCTCTATCAAACATTTTGCTGGCAGCAACAGTTTAGATTTATTACTTAGTTACAACTAGAGTTGCTTCAACACTGTATTTTTTGCAAACTAACAAAAGTAAAACATTGTTTCTAACAATTTTTAATATTTAGAAAAGCAAGTCTCACAGCAATATTTTTAGATATCAGAAATATTCACTGAATAACTAACTCATTCACATTACATTTTGTAAACCTCTTATATCTTTAGCCTTTTTTTCAACAATTTCAGTAGCTGATTCTTAGAAGGACGCATAACAATTACACATGCTAAGATTATAGTGACATCAATCAGATATTTACAGATATAGCTCACAGAAACAGAATAAACAAGAATCATAGCTTTTGTGTGTTTTAGGATTATTATCAAAACCCCATCAAAATTGTAACACGGACTTGTTTGAACTATGAGTCTGTACGAATACTAATTATCTGCTACAAGATTTCTCCTCCAGTCCTTTGGGAGGAATTAAATACACTGAGAAGGAACAGGATAAACACTGACAGATGAAAACATGTGAAAGAAAAGACTCCACTGTTGCCAGTTAATCCTCGCCATTTGACATTTTTCTGTTTGATAGTAACCAGTCCCTGTGGACACATTCCAGAGACTTAATCTCTTATAAAATATTTACCTGTTTTGACTTGCACTTTTAGGTGGCAAATCCACTGTCAGTAACATTCCTCTTGTGTTTCTAAGTTCTGTTTTTAACCTTCACCATACTTGTATTTGCTAGTATTTATCATAAACTATGGAATATTAGGGGAATTTTTCTTACAATTTTTCCTGATATGAAAGATAAAGACCATGAGAAATTCTTCAGAAAAATATAAAGTCAGTGGTCATGACTTCATCAATAACAAAGTTTAGGCAAAACATAAGGTTTACACGTTTATACTACAATAAACAGAACTTGATCTAGACTAGGTCAGGAAGCAGTTTTCTGTCTTCGTTCATTCTCTTTCCTGGGCTATTAATGATCTGACTTAATTTTCTAGTAACAGTTATATTTATCAAAAAAAGCACATTTGATCTTGTCCTCCCTACAGATGCAGAGAAGTGACTTAACAAATCATTTATGCCATCCATCAATATGGCTCCACCGTGCTTCTTCAGCTTCCACTATAGGGGCTGAACCAAATATTTTTTGATTGATTCCATTTGTTATCATTTCTACAAGCCAAGGACACTGTGTAAGTCAGGGAGAATTAGACCTGAGGGGATGTTTTTGGTAGAGTCAAGCATGGGTCATCCATTTAATTTACTTTACCATCAGTAAAACATCCATTGGTAAATTGTGTAGAATTTTTTTGTTCCCTCTAGATATCTTAAATTGAATTTTATAAAGGGTATGTCTCACAGACAACCTAGATAGCTATAATGCAGACACATAATGTTCCAATTATTGAGACATAATATTTCAAAACATAAATAGAAGTATTTAAATGTCCCAGCCTTGTTGTACATGAATAACATTTATGTGGTATATGAGATTAATTTTTTAGTTATACTGGCAAAGAAGCTAGAGCAGTCTTTGTCTATCATGAAGATGTACTTGAGCTGGTGTCTATGCCTCAATGCACTTTCTCATGTTTTTCCTTAAGTGTTTTGAGGTGCAGAGAAATCGTTATACTGATTCATTCTACAATGGACAAGAAGAAAATGTGTCTCTTAAAGTGTTACCTTAAATAAAATTACTAAAATTATATTTTGTCAGTGCTTTAAAAACATAGGAATATTTTCGTTTACAATAAAGTCTTTTTGAAAATTATTAACGATATTTAGTTAGAGATTGTTGAAAAACACATTACTTATCTTTTTTTTTTCCTTTGGTTTTTCGAGACAGGGTTTCTATGTGGTTTTGGAGCCTGTCCTGGAACTAGCTCTTGTAGAACAAGCTGGTCTCGAACTCATAGAGATCCGCCTGCCTCTGCCTCCCAAGTGCTGGGATTAAAGGCACCACCACCGCCCGGCTCACATTACTTATCTTGCTCCTTTATAAAACTTACAAAAAGATGTTATGTCATAAAAAATTATTGAAATAACTGCAAAGTGTTATCCTCCCTACAACTGAGAGATCTGGTGACAGACTGAAATTAAAACAAATTACAGAACAATGTTCCATTATACAACTATTCTAAGTAAAATATCTGTTTCTAAAACACTATGTCAAGTGTGCATTACTTGAACTGAGATACTTCTGTCTTCTATAAATCATCACTTGGAGCAATTTAAAAAACTATAAATTATTAGAAAAAAATAAGTTCATTCATAAAGTAAAATCATAAACATATGTATATGTAAATATATAAGCATATATCTGTATATAATA
This sequence comes from Neodon shergylaensis, assembly GCA_025134845.1. Taxonomy (NCBI): domain Eukaryota; kingdom Metazoa; phylum Chordata; class Mammalia; order Rodentia; family Cricetidae; genus Neodon; species Neodon shergylaensis. Next base: position 10,481,728 of record JABTXL010000002.1, read on the forward strand.
CACAGCTGTTTTATTCTCAAAAAAGAGGACTGTCAGAACATATATTTCTCTTTAGCTTACAAATACAGTGGATTCCCTAGAAGCAGTGGCCTCTCCAGTCAAAGAATCAGGTAGGTGATCTTTACTATCTCTAGTTTCTTCCGAATGCAATCCCTAGTCTTATAGCTCTGTAGCGTATGCGACATCTCCTGTGACTTCTCCTCCTCCTCTTCTCTCATTTTCAGTGATGTACAAAGATCTGGCGACACATCCCTCATGTCTTCCTCCAGTGGCCCTCCCAGCCCACTCAAGCCCTTCTAGCCCACCCTCACTTTTAAATGTCTGCTCCTAATTCTTAGAAACACATTTTACTGGGGACCACCAGTGGCCAAACCTGGCAGGTTTCAAAAGGATTCCCTACAGGCAACGATGCCACAGAGTCTCCTGAGAAACATGGAGGGTAACATAATCACTAAATCAGAACACTCAGCCAACAAAAACAAGAGTAATTATCAGCACCCAGAATTATAATTTTCTCCATCCCTGATACATAGATACCAGCATGCTGCCTCCGGACCATGACTGCGTCTGTGGTTCATGCTGCAACTGAGGTCCTTGCTGATGTCCGTGGTCTGTACTGTCACCAGAAACCGTGTGGTAGCCTATGATATGTTCTGCTGCTGACTGTAAAGAGCGGCGTAGCTCTATTGCAGTGCTATAGATGACTGCAGACTCCTGTTGAGAATGAGAGATACAGAAGGTTTCTGTGACAACCTCACTTCCCCTCTCTTCCGCTAAAAATTGATACAATCTTGACATAAAGTCACTCATAGATTGATGCCTAGCCCAACTGTGGTCAGAGAGGCTTCACCTAGCAACTGATGGAAACAGGTGCAAAGATCACAGCCAAACATGAGGTAGAGCTCAGTGAATCCTGAGAAAGAGGGCAAGAAAGGGTTGTAGGACCCAGAGGTTTCAAGGGCACCACAAAAAAAGAAAGCGAACAAATAAAACAAAAACAAGCAAACAAACAAAAACACTACCACCACCAAAAACTAAAACAAAAAAGAAAACCCACAAAAAAACAACCACAGAATCAACTAACCTGGCCTCAAAGGAACTCACAGAGATTGAACCTACAAACAGGGGGCCTTCATGGAACTGACTTAGGCCCTCTGCATATATGTTATTGTTATGTATCTTGATCTTCATGTGAGACTCAAAAGAGTGAGAGCAGGAGCTGCCTCTGTTTGTGTTGCTTGTTTTGGGGACCCATTTCTCCTTCTGGATTGACTTATCCAGCCTCAATAGATGAGAAGGTGCCTAATCTCACTACAACTTGATATACCATGGCTAGCTGAAATCCATGGGAGTCCTGCTGGTTATCTACAGAAAAAATAGTGGAACAGGAGTGGATTGGGAAAGGGGTGGGAGTGAGAACTGGGCAGAGAAGCCGGGAGGGAAGGGACTGGGAAGAGGGCAGGGAGGTGAAACTTTGATTGGGGTGTAAAATAAATAAATTTCCTGAAGTGTAGTTTTTCACAGTTCATAGCTTTTGGTGAGGGTGGGGATATGAAAAATTCTTTGTTTTCTTTTCTTTTTTTTTTTTTTTGAGTAACAGCTCTAGCTGTCCTGGAACTAGCTCTGTAGGTCAGAGCTCAAACTCGTAGAGATCCACTTGTCTCTGCCTCCTTAGTGCTGGGATTAAAGGCATGAGCCACCACTACCTGGTCCTAAATCCAGTTCTTCTGAGGGCTGGTCACTGGGAATTTGACCATTCGCCAATGAGTACATGGGTGGGGGTGGGGGTCGTATGTATGTATGTATGTATGTATGTATTTATTTATTTATTTATTTATTTATTTATTTATTTATTTATTTTTCTTGGGAAGGTTACAAGTATTAGGTGTATCTGGGTGGAATGGGAGGTCAATGGGATTGGGTGCATTTTTTGAAACTCTGAAATAATCAATACAAACATTATGTTGGGAAAAAAAGAATGGCCAAGGTTAATAAAACAAGTGACATGAAAATGTGGAGTATGGGGTACTTTGATTCATTCCTGGCAGGACTGCAAGTCTGTATGGCCACTATGAAGATATGAATCTATCTAAAGATCCAGCTATACTTCTTCTGGGAATGTTCCTTATAGGATTTGTCATCCTACCAAAGAGACACTTTCTCAACCATTTTCATTGTCAGAAATTGGAAACAATCCAACAATCTATCAAAAGATAAAAGAGCAAAGAAAATGTGGTATATTAATGCAAATGGACTCAGTTCTTTAAAATATAATCGTGGAGATTTTCAGTAAATGGAAGGAGCTAAAAAAAATTACCTGAGTGAGGTCACCCAGACCCAGAAAAACAAATATGGTTCATATTTCCTATTGTGAGACTATTAGCTGTTAAGTCATTGACAAGCAAGCTATCATATGCATAAACCCAAGGTTTAGCTATAGAGGGGCTCTCTATAGACTAGATAATTATGGATGGATGGGTTGTGTGTGGGGAACTGGAATGTGAGGATCAAATGTGAAGGGAAATGAAAAAGGAATAATGAAAGGAATACAGGGAGGGATCGCTCCAACCAAGGGGGCATTTGAGGGGCCGTGGATATGTAATACAGTACAAGCTTTCTAAAAATATACATATATGAATGTAATCAAAGTCAAATTGACAAGTAAAGGGGAGACCGAACACCACCTTGACTTCTTCCTCACTAAATAATGCTTGTAGTACTAGGATTGGTTTACATTTTATTGGGTTATTGGCAAAAAAAGTCCTATGTATCTCCACAAAACAAACCTTGCTTTTACTGAGGATATTAGTTGTTCTACACAAGCTGACAATAAGGCCCTATTGCTGAAAAAAATACCTACACTACTGAGTGAACATGGAAAAGCAATGTTGGTCCCATCTAGAGCCTTCATTTCTAAGGACTAGTATTCACAGTACCGGCATAGGCTACCAAAAAAGAAAAGTAAACATTAACCCAGCTACAAATCCTTAATCTACAGTGGTGACCTACTTACAAGACACCATGGTGCAATAGAGACACACAGCTTGTGGTAGTAACCAGCTCATATCTGATTTGTTTTCAGATATGATATAGAACTCATACCCAACACTGCTCTGATAACCAAGAACCTGAGTTCAGATAGCCCAGGGACTTAGCAGAAATCCAAACGCAACTGCTTTGCTTAAGAAACTTAGCAATTAAGCCACTCTTAATGACATTCTGCTATACTCATCCATCAGAATCTTGCTCAACCTTTTTCAAAGACTCTTCCTCCTGCAGCAGGTAGTAACAAATACAGAGAACTACAGGCAGGAAATAATAGGAGAATGAAGGACTTTAACACACTCAGTGGGATATCTCCATTAAATCTCCCCACACTCAGGCTTCATGAAATCCTTCGGAAGAGGAGGAAGAAAGAATGTAAAAGTCAAAATGGATTGAAGACCCTAGCGAAACAGGACTTTCTAAACATGTCAGGACTGCTGTACATAAGAACTTACAGAGACTCTGGCAGCATGTGTAGAGCCCACATGGGCCTGCACAGACTGAGTCCTAAAGCTGAGAAGAGAAATGGACACATTCCTCCATCTTAAACATAAAAGCTACCTCCACTTGAGAGCCACTTGAAATAAGAAATTAGTTTTCTCTAAGGGAGTCTCACTGGAGAAACAAAATACTTGTTAATGATAGGCCCCTTGGCCAGAGGTAGTCTGCCAACACAAAATGACTTCAACAGTACTTTGATCTTTCTCAGTGATCATTTGATCTTTGTGTCAGATTTTTTTAACCTCACAGATCACATAAATCACAGATTATATAAATATATTGGCTTTCAGTTTCAAGGTTTAATGGAATTTGTGTGTGTGTGTGTGATTTTGTGTGCTTCTGAGTTTCTATGTTCCTAGTACTTTTTCTTTGGCCACTGTTGTTTTATTCAATTCCTAGTTCTTTTTGTTTTATCTTACTTTATTATTATTCTTCATCTTTAGATGCATGTTTGTTTTCAAAAGAGAGACAAAGAGCAGGGAGTGTTTGGATACCAAGAGAGGGAAGATTGGGAGCAACTGGGAAGAGTTTAGGGAGGTGAATCCTTAATAAAATACATTGTATAAAAAAAACTATTTTCAGTAAAAGAAAAAATAAAGAAAATAATTTTGATATAATCAAATTTATGAATATGATCATCATTTTAATATATATAAATATAGTTATGGTTTTAATTTATTTCCTCCAAAGTCAGTGGTCAAATTTAGTTATTCAGAGAATTCTATTAAGAAGTGAACTATTTAATGTAGGGTTAAGCCAGCCACTTTGGGGCGGGCTTGCCTTGGGCGAGCATTTACTTATAAATTGGGCGCGCGGAAGCCCACGCGGCCCTTCCTGCTTCCTGTCCTCAGCTGGAACCTTGTTTTTGTGAGTCTGATTTTCCCATTAAAGCTGTGTATATATTTCTTACAATTTGTCTGCATTAATCTATGCTGCAACAATTTAAGAGGTACTATGTACCCATGCTTGCCTCTCTTGAGGAGAAAGCTAGTTCTAAGATTTCATTCCCAATCCCTTTGCCTCACATCATGTGAGAACTTAGCAATAAGTCACAATTTTATAAGCAGAGAGGGAGCCTTCATCAGGAGTTAAACTTGACTGCACATTTGTTTGAACTTTTCAAGCTGAGGCTACCAGACATTATCCTTGGTAAGTCACGTTGTCGTAGCAGCATAAATAGCACAACAATAACAACAGAAATTACCTTGCCTGCATCCGTCATTATCTTTCTTTCTTTTACCATGCCAAGCAACCATTCAACACTGGGTTTCTATGGCGTTTTTACTGCCCACAAACAATGTCAAGAACATGCAGTAATGTGACTTTACCTCATGAAATGAACAGCTCATTTTACATCAGGCTATTTATTTCTAAGGTAGGAAGATATAATAAAAATATCCTTATTCTCTTTTAATACACACAGTAAGTAGGAGATCTTAGAAACACAAGCCGAATGCAAGTCACAGTTCTATGGTTTTGTGAATGTTCAGGTATGCTAATTTTATTTGTTATTTATATTAATAGTTCCATTTTTGTCCAAGGAGAATATTTTACATATTAAAATATGTATAATTACAGTAATAGTTGTAAATTTGTAGAGTTAAAAATGTAGATATTGAAGAAAGTTATTTCAGTGCACTAAGAGTCTTACTTTCCTGTGCTTGGCAAATTGTTGCTGACCCCAGAAAATTAGGCCTTAGCTCTGCACTAGAATTTGATCTAAAATATGTATTTGACTCTCATATGACAGAATCCCTCTCTATAAAGGAAATTACTCTTTAATTCAGTTTTCAGGAAACATCTATGTTTAGCTCAGATAGCATGCAGCTAAACAAACACAATTTCCTGAAATCCAGAAATTAACCACGATAAGACCGAAAGCAGAAATTTCATTTTCTGCATGTGATAAGAAGATGAGACCAATATTTGGCTGATACTGCATGAAGAAATTGTAGCATCTTTTAGGGAACTAATTGACAAGATGTATTTTATTCTGACAGCATGGACAAGCAGAACTGGATTCAAAGTCAGTGACTTCTAATAACTGTCAACTGTTGTGCAATAAAATAAATTGCTCCATTTTGCATTCTCAAGAATGGTCATAAATACTTTTTGAGTGAGACCTTACATTTCTCCTCAAGTTAAAGTTTTTAGAATTGTGATATTAAACAAAACTTTTATGTTTTTATACTTTTTGAATAAATTTATTATAATAAATTCTAAAATATTTCATGACACCCCACATTAAATGTACCCTTTGTGGTGAATTTGCTATGGGTTATGATAGTGTTCTTTTATACTTGAGAGAGGTGGGATCCTTTCTTTAAAGGGGAACCAATGCTATCTGATAACAGTTTCTGAGAAGTTTAGCTGTATTACATTTGTGCTATGTGCAGAGTAATCACCAAATACTCATAGCAATTAAAGAATTGAGAATTTAATTTTATGCAGTTTCATCATTTTAATATTATGAAAACCAAGAAAGTACTATTATGGAATTCAATCTATAGTTTCTACAAGCTTTTATTATTTATCATATTATATGTGTATGTGCCTGTGTGTTTGCATGTACAACATATTTTCATACATAGGAACACATGGATATCAGAAACACATTTGACACCCTGAAACTTGAGTTAGCACTGTACAGGTGCTGGGAAATGAGCCCAAGTCTTCTGGAGGAGAAACAAGCCTTTTTAACAGCTCAACAATAATAGATGCCCCATATTGGGCATCTTCATTTGGGGAGGTTGTGGAACTTTCAGCAAGTGGGACATCTTAGGAGGAAATAGGTCACTGGCAGATTGGACTTGAAGATCCCAGAATAACTTTACTTCAAACCCCAAGTTTTCTGTTTCTTGTTCCACAGAAATTGATCAAACTATGTAGCAACTGAATACCATCATTTTCAATGGAATAGCACCCATATCTTTGTTTGTTGTTTGTTTTGTTTTTCAAGACTGTGCTCCTCTGTGTTGTTTTAGAGCCTATCCTAGAACTTGCTCTGTAGACCAGGTTGGTCTCGAACTCACAGAGATCTGCCTCTGCATACTGAGCACTGGGATACAGGTGTGTGACCCCACTGGTCCACTACTCCCATATCTTATAGCTTGATCCTTTAACACTATGAGACATAGAGATATACTTTGTATATATTTGGTTGAAGTAACAAAAAAGAAATGTATATACTCCTATATGATATGATAAATATGTACTAAACTAAACAAACTATTATATTGATGATTTGAAATCACATCTTTCTTGAAAAAAAGGCAGCTGAAAGATAAAATGTCCACCCAATAGCTATGTTCAACACCCATAATCCACTCTCATTTTATTCATGGTTTACTAACACAACATAAAATAAGAAAACTATAGTAACTTTCTTAATTTTGGATAGGGTTGGACATATGAACTTACTCTAGGACCTCCAGTAATTAGTGAAAATGAGAACTAGCTTTGAAATATTCAGTTCATTTCTCACAACTGACAATGACAAACAAAGAATTTCATAAAATTTTATATCACTTAGCAATGGTCTTGGAGAAGAAATGAGATTAATATTTTTACTGTTGTTAAAGTTAAAATTCTAACATGTATTTTAAAAGATTTTGTTCTAAGTTTTGAATTTAGTTATATGGAGTATTACAAAGATAAAATTTGCATTTATTAATGCTTTCAGTAGATATTTATTGAAAGTTCAGACTCATGTTAAATTTAGTATGACACCTTTAGGTATGGCTTTTATGGAATTACTTGGAGCTCTGTGAATAATAATTAGAAGTTTATGGATTTCAATTGTACATCCAACTTTATTAACACAAATTCAGTGGGGAAAATGTTTAGTCATTTCATGTGCACTGAGAACATTTTCTCTGTGAAGCAAAGGTGATAGTTAAATAGATGTGTTTGCTAAGTCAAATACAAGATAAACTTAGGTTTTATTTCAGTAATTTTGAAAGATGTAGAAAAAGAGGCTATCTCAAAAGGAATTATGAATTCCATAACGTATTAATTTTTATATGTAGATATCAGAATTCTCTATATTTTAAAAATGGATGACTTGGCTAAGTGTTAACAGATAAAACCAATTTGAATTTTTATTAAAATTATCCTATGTAAACGTTGTTATTTTCATTTAAAAATTATTCAGCATGAATAATTCCAGTGATGGAAGTGCATGCCTTTAATCCCAGCATTCAGGAGGCAGAGGTATCCAGATCTCTGTGAGTTTGAGTCCAGTCTGGTCAACAAGAGCTAATTTCAGGATAGGTTCTAAAGCTACAGCAAAACCCTGTCTCAAAAAACAAAGAATCAAAACAAAACAAAACAAAAATTCTACATTGACTTGGATAATGTTCCTAAACAAGTTCTTAGTAGTGTATATAATGTTACTTATATTGCTTTATAAAACACTGTTACTTGGAATACATCAACACATGAGTACAAAAATTAACACATACACTGTTGTTTCCTTATTAAATATTGCCTTTATTAAGTAGGAAGGATGCATTGGATTGAACTGCACTCTGTCTTAACAAAGGAATAGTGAAATAACCACATATTAGGTAACCTTCAACCACTGATGACACAAAAGAGTGTGATCAATCTTTTGTAATGAAGATAAATCTACCAATTATGTATATGAAACTTTTCACTACAGTGTAATTTTATTTACTGGTAATTTAAAGTCACTTTTATAGATGATCTTTCAGTGCGATTTGACTCTAAGTTCCAAACAAATTTATAAAATAATATATTTGTTTACTTTTCTACAGACTCAATAGTTTTATATTGCCAAAAATATTAGATCTGTCATCACCTGCTTCCCAGTTAGTTATAAAACATGAAAGGAGGTCTCAGTTATTTGGAAACTTCCCACAGTAGTTGACCTCTAAATAAAATTATTATTCACCGTTTTATTGCAAAATATATTTTCCAGTTAAAAATATGACAAACTATAAAATATCACTGAAATATACATGTTAAGTAAATATAAATGGCAACATAGCATACTCTCAACCTTCAACCAGTCTTTAGGGAAAACCAGAATGAATGTCAGTCAAAAGAAACAGGCTTTTTTTCTAATACTTCCTCTCTTACCAGCTACAAGTGAATGCTCTTTCATTCATTTCTGCTATAGCAGCTATGTGGATTTAATTACTTTTCCATTCTATCATATATTTATCTTCTTTGTTTTGAAATTTTATCCATTTTATGTATTAATTGTATATTTTTGACTCTTTCTCTCTCTCTTTCACACACACACACACACACACACACGCTCCCTTTCTCCTTTCTTTCTCTGGCATCAATTTTGATATTTCTAACTAGCTCGTACATCTTGAATTGACACATTTCTATATGAATTGCAATGAGATTGTCGCTTACCAGAAAGGTTACGGGTCTTTCAGTTTTGGTAGCTACATGGTGTCTCTTTGACTTTACCTACTCCCTCCCTATATTTCTGTTCGGATTTCTTGCTTGACTTTACTCTGCTAAGCCATTGGCCAAAACAGCTTTATTCATTGTTCAGTAAAGCAACACTTACACAGAAGGACATCCCACATTAGTCTAGAGGTAAAGTTACCATTTCTCATTAAAGAAATTTTTTTCATTGAAGTATTTCTAGAGTTTTTTTTTAGTTTTCTATGTTTAATTACTAATAAATTAGAATTTTTATTAGTAAAAATAACATTTTTAAAAAGTGGTTAAATATATACAATATATTCAATACTGAAAGTTTAAAATTTAATATAACTCTACACGGCTTTTATTCTAAGAGATTATTTAAATTGCATAGAAATTTATTAATATGTACAGACATTGTTTCTGTTTAATTTGGATGTGTAATGTTTTTATTTATTAGTACATTTTTAATAATAATATATATTCATTTCAAAATAAAAATACAATTGAAATAATTATTAATTAAATTTGTTCTTTGACCTAATACATGTGTAAAAACATAATTGCTTTCACTTCCCATCTCTGTCATAAGACACTTCTCAATAATGGCTTGCAACATTCATGTCTTTTCTGGTATGTCTTGTGATCCACTGATTTTAAACAAGACCATCTGTGTGGTCATTATTGATACTTTCCACTGGAGCTAAATGTACTCACCAATTTTACACGAGTATTGAAGATGACTGCTAGAAAACCACAAGTTCATTTTGGAAAGACAGGGCCCCACTAGCTATGTCTCCATTCATAACTTGATTGTTGACATGAATAACTGCAGTTTCTGTGAGTCAAAGATTGTATTTTCTGTGTCACGCCAAGAAAGGGACATTTTCCATTTTAACTCTTCTATTCTTTTAGCCTCCTCTTCCATGATCTTCCCTGAGCTTTGCAGGAGGGTAATATAAATGTCCTGCATCCACAATCTGAGGCGATGCTTCACAGTCTAGAAAATGCTTACCTTGATTACATTTATTTCTCCAATAAGGAAAGTCAAACCAGTCAGCGTCACTGTCATTTTCCTTAGAATACATTGTATCTTCTTATAACCACACCTGCATAGTTATTCTTTTTACATTTTTTTCTCAAAATTAAAGGTAAAATAATGATGCTAATTCTTTGTAGTTCAGATATATTCAACTTATTATTTTGTATGTGTTTATAAAATTTAGTTTAAACATTTAGTTTACACAAACATATTCTCGGGTAGTGCGTAGGAGGTCCTTTTGTATATGTGTTGCTTTCATTGGTTAATAAAGAAACTGCCTTGGCCTGTTGATAGGGCAGAACGTAGGTAGGCAGGGAAAACAAAAGAAAATCCTGGGAAGAAGAAGCCAGAGTCAGGGAGATGCCTTGCAGCTGCCAGAAACAGCTTTTTTCTTACCCGGAAAGCCACTGCCACGTGGTGATACACAGATTAATGGAGACAGGTTAAATTAATAAAAAGAGTTTGCTAGTAAGAAACCCTAGCTGATGGGCCAAGCAGTGATTTAATGAATACAGTTTCTATGTGATTATTTTGGGTGTAAGCTACCCAGAAGGCTGGGAAGAACAAGTGGCCCACTCCCTCCTACAATATTCTTCAAATATTGTTTTACTTTATCATTTCTTTATAAATATACATAATGTTAATGTCAGACATTATTCACAGCATGCATTATACTAAAAGATATAAACCTCTGTTGGAAACGATACTAAAGAAGTTTGTATATGATTCTATTATTGAGAAGTACAACAAAGCAAAGAACAAAAGCTTAGGAAAGAATGAGTGTAAAGTAGGTCAGTCTTATGCTGATGTGTGCAAGTTCTTGCCATGACTCTTCTTAGCCTGTGGAGTTAAGTGGTAATACCTACTTGTTCAGAGGAGGAAATCAAAGCCAGGCTAATTATTTGTGGTATATGCAAAAATAAACTGAGAAAAAAAGTTATGTGTTCACAAATTAGTTGCTTGAGAAGCCCACACAAGCAATGAGCCCAGAGAATGTATCAGGATGCAGGTCTGTGAGAGCTTAGAAGAGTTAGGAGAAGGATACTGCCTCTGTTCAGGATCCTTGTTATTGTAATACTGCTACTGAGGTATGTACTTTTCCAATATCCACTTGTTGAAATTTCATCTGCAGGAAATTGTAGACAGTGAAATCTTGAGGATACTCTATTATTAGGGTGAAGCCATTTGTGATGCTATAGGTTTAATACTATTTCTCATGCTGTGGGAGGAGACAGAGATAAGTCAAACTGTTCTTGCCATGTTAAAAGCTTGCTGGAACATTAAAAAATAGTAAAAAAAAAATCTGTTGTTTAGAAGTCAGTCACCTGGTTCATGGTATCTCATTATATCAACTCAGGACAACTTTAACATCTACTGCTGAAGGTAAGGCAGGTCCAGGAAAGCTTCACAGAGCACCTGATGTGGTGGACACACACCTACCTGACTCTCCAGGATCTGGAGGAGAAGCTCCTAGAACATCTGCTCCCACTGTCTGGAGGATTGCATAGGTTCTTGTCCTGTTAGATCTCAGCAGGGAGCTCTGTGGATCAAGACTCATTTCACCGCACTGTGGTAAGATAGGGTACATTGGAGTCATTTCAATTTTTCTAAATATGTTAAACTTTGTTGTGTGCATTAGATTTTAAGGGGGGGGGCTTTCAGGAGCTGCAGAGCAAAATGTGTAATATATGGTTTTCGATTTAACATTCTGTGGTTAATTATTAATTCTAGTTGATGTATGGTGTCATGAGAAAAATCTCCAATAAAATTAGATGTAAAGGTTGAATGCACTGACATAAGTCATATGATCTCTTTATAGGCTCTTCTCTAGTCTTCAGCATAAATTAATGGACCAAGAGTTTACTTATGCCAGTTTTTCATAAAATGTTCTTCTCAATGTAGATTTAAATGTATAATAGCAGTAACCAAGGTATTATAAATTTTTGTAGTTCTATTTTATGTTTCTGTTATTTTCTTTTATGCTCTTTGTCATTACTCCTTTTCTTAAAACCTATTATAGTACATGGGACTCCTGGCAGAGGGAATGGGATCTGTCTTTGACTTTGCTGCCTGCTCCTGGGACCCTTTCCTCCTGCTGGATTCCTAGTCTGGGTTTCTCCTCCTGTGGTGCCTTAGGCCTGGTGCAATTTGTTATCCATGACTGGCTGAAAGACATGGAAGGCCTGCACTTTTCTAAAGATAAAGAAGAGGGAGAGGGATGGGGGAAGTGCCTGGAAGGAGAGGACGGAGGGAAACTATAATTAGGCTGGGAACAAATAATTAATTGATTAATTAAAAAAGAATATATAATTAAATGAATATTTTAATTGCTTATTTTATATATAGAACATGTACAATTGTAGGTTATTTCATTGTGCTTTAAAGTAACAAATATTTAAATTATAAATAAATCTTATTTTCTCTACAATTTGAAATTAATTAAAAGAAAATTCATATGTTAGTGAATATGTTCAGCATATTAAAATTTCTTCTTTTACTCTTGTTTTCAATTGCATTAAAAGAAAATTTCTTTACCTTGTTTTTCTTACATTCTATCCTTCTGCATTGTTCAACATCTAATAATTTGGGTGTCTCAAAATGAGGCTTAAATTAGGTATATAGGAACAAGAAAGAATGTTGATAATTTTTTACACATTTTAAGTCTATTCTGATCTTCAGGACAAAATAGGCAACTCTCATTTACAGATCTCTAGCTACTCAAATGGCCACCATTTAACTACAAGGAGGGAGAAGTTAAACATGTATTGAACAATGTCACAATTATACTTTCTTCTTCATTTTCTCATTCCAGGAATGTATCTTGAGGAGTTTAGAGCATGACACCATTGAGGGAACTATCCAGAAAGTTAGATATTATACTGCAACATTTATTTGATATCTGAAAATTAAATATAAATTGCTTTAAAATACTTCAGTATGGATTTGGACTTGCATGGAAGGGAATGGATTTGTTTGTTTAAATTGGTAACATATTCTCAAAACTCACTTGTCCATGAGTGTTTCTTTAATATGGAAAATGAAAAGGTCATAGACATTAGGAAAGATCAATGACTAGCCTTCCAAAGGAGCTGAAGAAAATCAAATAGCCAAAGAAAAGTTTATTTTAAAAGGAAACTGCTGTGTTATTTTCTTGTGTAGTAAGTTTGATTAACCATTTCTGTGTGTCTAATTGTTTTCTTTCTGTGATTACTTTTGTTTGTTTCTTCTTTAAACTGGATTTGGCAGCCTCACCATGGAAGCCGAGTAGGGAGTAGAGCAATCTTTTTATTTTTTTGTAACTCTGTAAAAAGCTAAAACCAGTGTTTGAATTATATGTCCCCTAAATACTTAATAGTCTCAGTCCACAATGTCACATTAATGAGATGATTTTTATAAATTCGATTAATTTCCCTAGGACTGTAATGTAAATATTGTCAAACCAAATAGGTCTATTATGTTTGAACATGCGAGAAAGGTATCAGACATCACCAGTCTTGATTACGGCAATAATCTGTCATTAGGGGAGTCTGCAACATTTGTTATTGCTTAATTTTATTGAGCTTTCAGAAACAACTGTCTTCCTCCCATATTTATGTAGTGTGCTTAGAATATTAATTGTTTTCTCCTATGACAGATGTTTAAAGAAACATCATTTTCATTTTTATTCTTATCACTACAATAAAGCAAAATATTTGTGTGCATTCTATTCCTTGCTCTATCCTTTAGCTTTTCACGAAAAGATTCTTTAAGTGCTATATTTCAGTTTCCCACCCTGCCCTTTGTTTACTTGACTGCTTCTTAGGCTGTCAACAATGCGTCATGCATCTCTTTCCCAGCTTGCTTGCAACAGGGGGAGACTAATTAGTTGTTTGAAACCACCACACCCTTCTTACTAATTTTTACTGTCTCCATCCTTTTTGGTTGTGATAAAACATATATGGGATAAAATAATCAGAAACAATAGCATTTTGCCACATCCGAGTTCACTGTTCTGGAAATCCTAATATGGAAGTGTCAGTAGATATGGTACCTTATATGAGCTCTTTACTTATATCTGTCCATGTATAAAGAAGAGGACAGACCTGTCCTTCAGAGCTCTCTTATATTTACATATATCTCACTTGTGATGGTAGTACTTCTGTGATAGATTGCATTTCCACACTACGCCTTTGATGGCATTACCTCAGAGTTCAATATTTAATTATAGAATTTGCATGGACACATGCAAGGTAGAGAATTCAGCTGATGCAATTCCCAAATGTGTGTTCAGCTCACATGCTTCTTAGATGGGTCAATTTTAATAGCCCTCAATTCTTAACTCCTTCTAAGATCAACCAGAATCCAGGTTTTCATCAATATCTAACTCAGACATTCGTGTGATTAAAAGAACAATTCAGCTATAGAATTTACTTTATAGCTGCATAGCTATGAAACTAAAAAGACTAGTCTTGAAAATACAACTGAGAGAAGCATCTAGGATAAAAATTATCACTCCAAATGGGGGAAGGGAACAGGGGAAGAAAGTGAATAACAGCAAGCAAGTAAGTTCAAAATACCTAAAGGGCAGCATTCAATTTGAGGGCTTAAAAACAATCTTTCATTCTCTGCTGTAGTTATGTCGGAATGGAGCCCAGTATATTCAGCAGCTCATCCATTAGGTTTCCTGAACTTGCCTCAATGCTGAATACCTGTGGTTTTCGCAGGATATAATTAAAGCCTGGTGATTCTATTGATCTGAAGACTCAGGACTGGACTATCCTAGCAGCTATGTTGGGTTTTGCAACAGTGAGGACCCTCTGTCACGGTTGCATAGTCAAGCATCTACTAAATGACACTCCAATGAGGCATCTCTGTAGTGGCCATCCCCATTATGAGTGAAGGTGAATTTCCACTAGTTAATTCCCCGACTTACATGTCAAACTCTTAAAAATGACCTCACAGAGATGAACTGAAATAACTTTGGGTTTCCTTTCATTCACTGATAATTCTCATGTTTTATTCATCAAATATCATGAACTATATATCCTAGAAAAAATGAAGACTATGAGGATGTAGAAACATATGAAAATGTAAAAAAAAAAGATATTTTTCTTCTAATGGTGGAGGCTTAATCTTGCACTAATCTGTGGCGTACTCAGAAAAAAAATATTTTTACAATCTATCATTAGATTATAGAGTACTAAATTTAAGGGAAACACTTTTTGTGAACATTTTTGAAATATACAGTTGTATTTTCTTATTGGAATTCACAGTTACCAGTACTAGAGAATTTTCCAAGTTCTATCAAAATGTTTACATTTTATTTAATATTCCCATTGACTTATTTTATATTATTTTAGTTGTATTATTTCACATTTGAGCTATTGGAGATTTTAAATTGTGCTATTTGATGTGTTTTTTGTTTGTTTGATTGTTTGTATTTTTGACACTGTCTTCCAGAGAGAGATGGATCCATATAATGGCAGAAAGGGGAACCGAGATGTTTGACTTGGAGAAAAGTGTGTTAGAAGATACATCTCTGGGCAAGGAAAGGAAGTGGAAGCAAGAGTTATAAGGATGTACTGACTGTGCTAGGTTGTATATATCTAGGACCGGGAAGTAGAGCCATAGAAATCCCAGACATGACAATGGTCAATATTTAAATACAGAAAACACTGCGTTCCTAAATACTTTTATTTAGTTTTTTTAAATTTCTATTATTTTGTCTTTGTGTCTTTCTCATCATGCATCCTGATACCATTTATTTTTCTCCATCCTCTGTCCTTGCAGCAACCTCCCCCCTCCCCCACACATAGACCATAAAATTTAAAAGAAAAGAAGAAAAGGGCCTGGGGATCTTGTCATGGAATCTTTAGTCTGACATAGTGAGTCATGCAGTAAACTCTTTTAACCATATATTTTTATTTTTAGTTGTTCATAACAGTCACTGGTCTGGGTAGAGGCCTCTGGTTTCTGGTACACTATCATGCGGGGCCCTCACTTGGGATTGCTCTTGAATATCCTGTTGTTGCCTTCTGTGGTGGAAATGTCGCAGCTTTGGATCTGCAGTACAGGTCCCTTAATGTGCTCCCGCAGATCACAGATGGTGTGGACATTGGGGTGGGCCAACACATAACCCTGGTTCTGGGCTGGCTTAGTTACAGGGTTGATCTTTCCCTTGTCCTAACCACCAGGGTGAGCTCTCCTGCATTGCCCTGACAAGTTCACCCCTTGCATTAATGAGCAGGGGGAAGGGCCAGTTCTCTTGCTCTCAAGTGCCCAGGGACAGATCATCCATACCTATACCTTCATTGCCAGCTCTCCCACTTGCCTCAGAAGTTGATGGGGCATGGGGCATGTCTTTAGTTGGAGGCAAGAGGGGCAAAGGCGAGCCAAAAGGCTTTTGTAAAAGGTGGTCAAATTGCAGAGTGACTATAGAACAAACTATGTGGACTTAATAATAGTTTATTCTCTTTTATAACACGAATCAAAGGAAAAGTATATTTAAAAGAAAGCTGATTTCTCATAAACTTCTTCCTAAATATATCTTTTGTAACTTTTATTTAATTCTGTTCAGTTAAGGTCATTTTACACCTGATATACTTCCATGAGCAAAAGAGATGTCTTTCTTTGAAAATGAAATATTGTTTATTTTTCAAAGTAATAAGAATTATATTTCCTACTATATTGGATGTCTGTCATTTACACTGCTCACAAGAATTTAGATTTCAAAATAATGCTTAACTTTCAATATGAAATTGATTTTTATTAAAAGTATGCTAACCACATCTTTTTTGCCATTTCCATTTTAATTTATTTGCTTATAAATTACTCCAGATTAAATTTTTATTTTGTCATTTGACCACACATATGAATCACAAATAAACAAAATGTATTGTATTAGGATCTTTTCGACTACAAAAATCAAAACACACAAAAGTTTTGTCAGGTCATAAGGACTTAGGGAAACAGAAAGAAAAAAAATAGGACATGTCTCCTAACACAGGTAATACTTTAAAGAAGTCACAGGTGGCATTTGAACCCAAAGCAGCTCTCTTTCGGGGCACAAACGCATCTAGCATCTACAGGTATCTAACCCAGTGACCTGTGTTCTTGATGCCTAACAGAGCACAACACACTGTTCCCAATCCAGTTACCTTCTCGGTTGCCATGGAGACTCAGAAGTCCTTTGTCCCTGTTTCTTTGATTCTACTTTTCATGCAGTCCCTCTCTCTGTGCCTCTCTCCCTTCTTGATTGCAGCTATTCATTTTGCTGCAGCCCAGAAGCTCTTGCTTTTATATCTCATTGACTCGGCATATCATTCTCTGATCATCCCCAGATCCCTGTTGTCAGGATGCTAAAGTGTTGTGCAGTAGAGCTATTTATTCTCCATAGCTTTTCTGAAGCAGCTTCTCTGGAAATATTTATTTGTGAGATTTGTTTCTGGTTGGGTCAGATTTGGTTTGTGGTTTAATTGTGTACACGATTACTGAAAATTTACATGCCCTTTAGGTTTTAGGCTCTGTTTGGGAAAATTTACGATTAAAATAAATCTTTCAGTTCCAATAACCATACTGAACTAAAAAAAACAGGAAAAAAAACACGTTTGCTTTAAATTTCTTTTTACTTAAAAAGTAAATTTATTTTACTTTTAATCATCTTAAATGTATTATTTTATAATATAGCATATACTAAAGTATTATATTTGAATAATTTTATTTACCTTGATAAAACCTTTTACCCTGTAAGTTAATTAGCAAACAAAAATGAGAAACAAGGGAACAAGCTGTTGAGAGAAAGATCAGAAACAGGAACAGGAACAAGAGCATGCAAAGACGGCTAAATATGACCAGAGTTCATTGCACATGTGTGTGAATTTGTCATGATGAAATATATTATTGTAGGTAAATATATGAATGGTAATAATTTATAGAATACATATTTAGGGATATATTTCATTTTACATGTGTATATGTGGACATGTGCATGACTGCAGGAGTGCTCATAAATAGGTCACTAAAGTGCCTTGGAAATTATATACCTGAAGTTACAGAAATTTTATGCAGCCAAGAATGGGTGCATGGAACCAATTTCAAACCTTCTACAAGAAGAGCTATGGCTCTTAACAGCTGAGCCATATCTCCAGCCAATAAGTAATTCATACATACAAGTAGAATTCACGGAATGAACAGGTTGTACGTAGAGACGTATGTATGTGGTTTTTCTTTTTGTATGGGTGTGTAAGAACAATTAGTGAAAATGTCATGACTTTGAAAGAGTACAAGTAGTTAAGGATATTGGAGAATTTGGAGGGATGAAATGGAAGAAAGATTTGTTATAACCATACTATAATCTCAAAAAATTAAATTAATAATTAAAAATAGTATTTTAAAAGTATATTATTCTGCTGTAGTAAGCTAGGTTTTACTATTTTTGAAGAGAGATAAGTCGGGCGGTGGTGGCGCACGCCTTTAATCCCAGCACTTGGCAGAGGCAGGCGGATCTCTGTGAGTTCGAGGCCAGCCTGGTATACAAGAGCGAGTTCCAGGACAGGAACCAAAAAGCTACGGAGAAACCCTGTCTCTAAATATTAAAAAAAAAAGAAAATATTTTTAACTAAAAAAAGTAAACAAAAAATAAATTTTCCATAATCTAAAAATAATAAATAAAAGTAGATTCAACAATCTAAAAAAAAGAGATAGTCATGCATGAAGAATGCTAAGAAATTTTACTATATTTTTCTATATGTAATATTTAGTTAAATAAGGGAAGATGACAAAACAAACACATGTATGAAAATTTAAATTTAGGCAAACTAATGTTCTGAATTATACATAACCCTGAGTCTTGCTGTGAATATTTAATTTTATAAATACATTTATTTCCACATTCACACAATTATTAATCATTTGCAGAAGTTGACATTCTGCAACTACATTGTGCTTTACTATAGAGTGACAGTCATACTTCACGAATGCATTATATAGTTAGGTTTCTATCAGTTGTAGATTTCATGACTGCAGGTCTCTGCCCTGTTCTTATAAGAGGTTCCGCAATCTGTGGTGTCCTTCATTACAAATGACTCAGTAGTTACAGGCAATTTACTTAGTATCGTATCCTCACGGTTCCTTGAAAATGTCCCCGGCACATTTAACAACGTGTATCACCAGAAGGTAGTGGCTTACCAGCAAAGTTTTAGCACGTCTATCTCTAGCAGCGGATCCTAGCATCTCTGACTCCACCCTTTTTTCTGCCAACATTGAGTCCATTCCTCCCCACCTACCTAAGTTCTGCCCTATCAACAGGCTAAGGCAGTCTCGTTATTCACTAATGGTAATCAGAGCACACAGAGGGGACTCCCACATCATTAATCATCAGATTTTGTCCCAGATGTGTTTCCTTTAAATTGATTGCTCCAAAGAATTTGTCACATTCATTAGTGTAAATGGATACTGTGATGGCCATTCTTGGTATTCAACGTGACCATACATGAATAAGCTATAATATAGAAATGGAATGCATGCTTGGGAATAGATATTAAGAAAGGGAGACAGCGGGCCCTTGGTCTTGAAAACAATTATCTGTAATCCAGCCTTGGAATGGGAAGACACATTTTAATCTGGCCTACACTTCTCTGCAGGAAGCCTTTTATTTATTTATTTATTTTTATTTTTTATTGAGAAAAAGAAAAAAAAGTTTCCGCCTACTCACAGCCTCCCATTTCCCTCCCCCTCCTCCCACCCTTCTCTCCCTCCCCCCACTCCTCTCCCCCCATTGGAAGAAGGAAGGTTTGTTCTTCACCTGCTGCCCTTGCCTTGTTAGCACATCCATTCCTTTTCTGGCATTGACAACTACCTCATCAAAATTCTAGCATATATAGAAGGCCAGCTAAATATTTAGTCCCTGAGACTGAGCAACTACTAGATTCTTGGATTTGCTAATTAGTGTAGCACTAATTCTAATTGGTCTTAATAATGAAAACCTGGAGTCAGAAAAAAGGGATAAATACTGAAAGATTAGAGAGGCAAAGGAGCAAGTCACAGCTGCCTCTTATCTCATCAACTCAGAAGACAGTGTGCCAAGCTTCTGTTTCCACCCTGACTTATCACTTCTTCTTTTGAACCAGCCATATCATTTCCTGTTTCTTCCTCCCAGGTGCTCGAAGTAAAGGTGTATGCCACCAATACCTGGCCTCTATGGTTAACTAGTGGCTAGCTCTGCACTCTGATCTCCAGTCAAGCTTTATTTGTTAGATCACAAAGAAAATATCACCACAAGTTATTCATTATTGGATTGTAGCCTGTAAGACATTCCAATAAACTCCCCTTCAAATATATATATATATATATATATATATATATATATATATATATATA
>JABTXL010000002.1:10502180-10577918 GCA_025134845.1 Neodon shergylaensis
ATATATATATATATATATATATATATATATATATATATATATATTTCCAATGTCTCTGAGATAAAAATGAATGAAATTTAAATTTATGCCCTGATAATGCTGAAGCATTCATGGGCAGCCCGTATATGGTAGTTTTGTTGAATTTGTCCATATGGTTTCCATAATCTAAGCTGATAAGGACAATTGACCATATCTCCTGCTCAAGATGGTACCATTCTCATTACAGACGGTTGTGAGTCACCATGTGGTTTCTGGGATTGAACTCAGGACCTTTGGAAGAACAGACAGTGCTCTTAACCACTAAGCCATATGGGGATGTTTTATACATACAAACACACACACAACACAAACACACACACACATATATGTATATATATGTATATTTATTCCATAAGTTTTGTGGCTCTAAAACACCTTAGCTAGTACAGGCAAAATATTGAACACAATGGGTTAGAAAATAAATAAACAAAATACAGTTTGGAGAAGGCCAAAGAGAATACTGTCCAGGAGAAACTGTGGGGGAGTTGGAGAAGTGAAATATAATCTTAATACATTATGTGAATTCATAAATTTCTTAAAGCATAAATAAAAGCATATTAAAATAACAATACATAACTTATATTTGAAAAATGTACCGATATATTATTTTTCATAGCAGTCTTTGAAGTGAAAACCATTGTTTGAAAGCCATCACTGATGTCAGTTATTAAATCCTGCCAGGATATTCACAGTGTATTATAGTACCCACCTCATTATTTGTTTCTAGATTTCTGGAGACTCAATTTGGAAAGACAAGTATGGAAGCATGCTGATTTGAATAACAGATCTTTATTAAAACATATGCATTTGAGGAAATATTTTTCTTGCACTTGCTTGTTTTCCAAAAGGAAGTATATTCTTAAGCTAAAGAATATAATGACTACATAAACAATAGAGTTGAATTTCTGCTAAATCAAAACTTCCACCAAGAAACTGAAAACAGAAAATTGGATGCTATTTCTCATAGTAATGAGCAGCTTGTTCCAATAGTGTTTAACATGTGTCCTCTCACATAGAAAATGATTATATTTTCATCAGCTTCTTTAGGCTAAAGTTTTTATGCACTTTATTTGAATATATGAGAACCAAAGTTCTCATCTTATCTCTCTCTCTCCCTTGCTCTCTCTTACTTTCTTTCTTTCTCTGTGTGAATGTAAGTGTGTACTCAGTGGTTTCACATAGAGTAGAACTATTAAATAGCAAAAAATACTATATTATAGACTTGGTTTTCAATTGAAATGCTTTTTATGAGTAAAGAAGTTATTCATATAAAAAATATGGACCACTTCAAAAATCCTGTGCTCAGTCTCTCTCTAGCAACAACAAAAACCAGCAACATTTCCAGGTGCTCTTACAGCTAAAAATTAATCAAAATTCCTGTGTTAGACAACACTGCTTGGAGGTCTCTCTGATCTTGTGATTGTATATCATGAGAACATTTCTTTAATAGTTCTTCTGAAACTAACAGATGTCCCAGAAACTATCTTTGAAGATCCGTCCTTTAAAAGACAAAGAGAATCCATTGCTAAATGTTTTTCATTGTAGTTATCCATTCAAGGATATGCCATATAAAACTCTTAGATCCTGTAACAATCCAGCCTCACTCATTTACTTTAGTGGTCAAATAAAGTCTACATACTTATACAGACATGCTCTTCTTTCCAATTTTCTACCACACATTCTTACTTTTCTCCCTGAATTTCTCTCTGAAATAATGTGGCCTTTTGATAACATTAGTGATATTCTCTGATTTGTGGAACAAAGGCCAATATTATATGTTTATAGCTGACTAGCTTTTACCAGAATGGACTTTAGGTAGCTGTCTTAGAATTCTAGTTTGTGGTGTTACTGTTGTTTTTCTATATGTGAATTGGACTCAGCCATGTATGCTTCACAAACCAGTAAATTTTTGAAAGTCATAAAATATAGCAAATAATAAATGTAAACAATTCAAGATTTTTATTTTGAATTATTTATGCCTACAAGAAAACAGCAATAGGCCACCAAAACATCAGTTATTTATACAAATTATATAATACTCTCTAAGAATTTCATATATTAAGAGAAATCCGCATTTTCAAAAATGTACACACAGACTATTAGATGGCCAGAATGCACACAAATTGCTAATGTTTGAACACATAAGTCAATTCATATGAACTTGTTTCTGTATGCTTCTTTTCAACTCTATTTACATTAACATCATATAGGGACCCAGAAATAGCCATGGTGGAATTTGTTATATTATTGAAAATGGCAAGCATAACAAATCAGGGATTTGTGTCCAGTCTCATTCACCCTTTAAGAGTCTTTTGGTTAAATTGTTTTCTGCACTGTCACTACATTAGCTCTGGATGATACAGATTAGAGATATATACAAAAAAGACACTAAATTTCTCTTCCAGCCATCATTTCTCCAAAGAATGTATGATAATATAAGGACCACTCTATGAGATAAAACCCATATCTCACACTGCTTAGGTGACCAAGAATTTAAGCGTAGAAAGAAAGAAACTTGAGCAAAACCAGAACTGCTGTTTAAAAAAAAATCAAAATGTATTAGTAAAATAAGTCCTAATCATATTATGCTATACTCACAGATCAGTCATTATCAGAGAAGCTTCCTCCTGCAACAGAGGAGAAATGATGAAGAGACCTACAGCCAGGCATTATGCAAAGAAAGTCCTTGGAACATACATCTTTAATGATGGAATTCTAATGATGTAATTTCTCCATTTAATTCTTGTAACCAGAGCTCGGGTTACCCAGAAAGAGCGTAAGAGTAAAAGGAAATGGAGCACATCAGGAGTCAAGGCAGCAAGACTTTCAATGTCATCAGAGCACTGAGGAAGGATGCTTAAAAGAAATCCCACACTAGCTCAGAATTGAGAAAATAGATGGTTATATACTTAGGGGTAAACTCACAAATCGGAATCCTCTGCTGGAATGGAGACCAGAAACTGAAATCCGCAATCATAACAGACCGGAAAAGAGGCCAGACAATACTCCACATCAGCATATATAGCACAAGAGGCCACACCCCAATGGGAGGGAAACCATTAGCTGTAAGACTTCCTACAGCACCTACCGATTTTGTTTAAATAAGAGAGTTCTAAGCCTAATAAAAATTATATACAATATGAACAAATATATATATATAATAATCATCCTATCTTAACTAGTTTAAGTCTTGTATAATAAATAACTTGGCCAAGTCATGAGAGGAAAGTAACTAGAACTATTTATTCTTCAACCCAATTGAATATCTAGAAGGAAAATAATATTACTTGAGTAAGCAGGAAAGTACAATCAAGAAACTTCCAAAATGTGCAACAAATGACAGAGACAACTGGCTATCTGGGCAATCACTCAAAGTCTCACAAGGGAGAAGCTTGTGCATGTATGAGATCTCATAGCCCTCTTTCACAGTGACACACTTCCTCCAACAAGACCACACCCACTCCATTAAGGCTGCACCTCCTAAAATGTCATTCCCTTTGTGGACCATTTTCTTTCAAGCTATCACAATACTTAAGGACTAATTTCAGATCTTATTCATGTTCAATCCTTCAAATTTTACATTTTTGACATTTATTGCTATTTAATATTTCCAAGAATGGACTGAAATAATGGAATAAAGGAAAATAATGGAAAAGAGAGAAGGGGTCAAAGTGAGATGGGACGAGGAGAGTAAAGTAGAGGAAGAGTACATAAAGCTATTTTGAGGATGGGTTAAGATGTTCAACAATCTGCGTGCAGAAACAAAGTTCTTTCTGCTGGTCACTTTCCATCTCTTTGAAACACACTATGTAGACAATTTCAACTAGGAGGTTGATGAATGTCTGAAATTCTCTTTCAGCTATATAATCTCATTAAAAATAAAATGTATGATCTAGCTGACTTGTATAATCTCTAGACACTGTGACAGGATGTTATACACAAAATTAATACTTAAAAACTGTGAGATCAGATGCCAAAAATATCTCAAAAATTTTTAAGCAATTTTTAAGACTTATAATTAGCCACATGCAGAGTAAGAGTAACAGACTGGATAGACACACTGGAAGTTGGGAAGTTGCTAGAAAGTTCAAAGCTTCCTCTTTCAGTCTGACAAATTCAAGGAATTTCACATTCATACCTTATGCAAAGGAGCTAAAAAATGGATGGTATAAACACAGTCAAAATTCAAAATAACCATGCTCTTCAGCTCTTTAAGTTTTTATTTATTCTTATACTGTAAAACATGTCACCTCTGTCACATTCAGGTGCTGCGACATTTATTGTGATGGACAAACTCTAAAACACATTGCCTAAATCCAAATTCATAAATGAGTATCTCTCTCCCAAGAGCCAAAAATAAATGTCACAGACAACTCCTATGTTGACAGTTATCTGTTGCTTTTGCATCTGGAGAAAAAGAAAACACCTCATTCAAAACCATGCTTCCTTTAGAGTAATTTACATTCAACTGTAACAAGTTTTATTGGCACCTATAAGCAGTTTTCTTATATAAAGACAACAACAATAGAAGTAAGAGTAACAGGTGAGGGACATACAATAATCAGTTTTGAGGTTTTATGTATTTGACCACATATGGAGCCTAAAATATCACTCTTAAGAAACTAATGCTCACTTTATTGGACTCATGAAAATGATAGCTCGTGCCAAGGTTATCATTAATTGCTTAATCATGCTTATATATTCATTTGTTCATACACACACACCCCAAACAAACAAATCCCCAAACAAACAACAAACAAAAAAAATGAGTGTGATCTATTTTCTGTGCAACTTGTTTGGGCACCCTTATGAATTGGCATGTATTAGTTCATACAATCAGTACAATAAATATGCAAAATAAATTTAAATACCCCTAATATAGATAAGGAAACCACATCCAGTAGTTCTGTCTTATAGCATAGGAAGGAAAACCTGTATTCAAATATAACTTTTCTATGCTGCAAAGTCTATGTTTATAGCTACTAGAACAACCTGTGAAACTATTTTCTATAATGTAATGTGGGGGTCTCTGAAGATTTGGTTCAAAATGACAAAGTAGTGAGCATTGGTTCAAACTTTTAGAGTCTGATGCTATAGAGCTTATTTTTTGCATATGTGAGTACAGTATGATTTGGGAAAAAAAGTTTACTGACATACCATAAGCCCTTGTGTAAAAGGAGGCTTAATTATATAACTCTTCTCAAAAGTACATGTCACTACTTCCCTGAGAATGTGCTACATCTCTTACTAAATATAGTTTACGTGTGTTATCTTAAGGGCCTTAGTGGAGGATATGTTGAGGTCTTGGTCATACAGATACTATAGAAGTAACCTAGATTATTAGCTTCCTCTGTTTGTGCTTTTGTGAAACCCGGAGACCCCCCTAGCCATATAGATAGGGCAGATATTACCAGGCTACTGGTTCTGCTTGTGGGAGTTTTGGGGAGCTAGGTATGACCAGATCTTACAGATAACATAGAGGTTACTTAAGCTATTAGCCACCACCTTTCTCAGCCTTCTGGGTAACAAACAAGTTTTATATCTCTTCTGTTTAAGAGATAAATTTTCCTACTTAACATTCTTGGTATGCATAGTACTCATTTGTAAATTCAAGAATTTTGTGTTCCCAATAGTGCAATATATTATTATCATATATTAACTAATGCTATATATTAACAATGACTGAAAATGTAACTGATTTTATATTGAATATATATATATATATACATAACATTTTCATTTTCATTATTACTCTATAAAGGAAGAATGCTGGTTCTAAACTACTGTTTTATCAAGCATCTAAATAGTTACTATTTTAGGTTTAATTAGAATTTTAATACTTCAAAAATAATACTCTTCATTTTAAAATATAATGTATTTATTTAATATAAATATGTAATATCATTACTTATCAGTGGAGTATTTAATAAATGTAAAATCATCATCGTGTGCCATGTTAAATTACTTCAACCTATCACTTTATATTGTTATACTTGTAAAGTACATATAGTCAAAATTGTATTTCCTATATAGTAAAGGAATTTCATAATATTTCAAAAATAACATAGTAGAAAAATGGGGCACAAATTTTAAGTTGCTGTGTGTAAAAACTATTTGAAATAATACATGTACACACATACACATGTGTTTTGTATTCTAATTCATTATGCAAAGTCTTTGCAATAATTTGAAGCAGAGGTGTGTTCACTGTGACAGTAAAATATAAGAAGGAGCAGCAAGTAGGAGAAAAGGAAAAGTTCCTGCATCCAGAAGTTCATGTTTGTCTTTGGTCTTAGTGGAAAGAAACTTAAATGAAGTCTTACCATTTATAGGGTTCATTTGATAATGAAGGAAAGCGTAAAGCAGGGCTCTGCAGAATACAATGCTATTTTTAAAAACTACAAAGGGCTGCAAAGTAAAAATCCCGCAGACACTGTATAAGATGACATACAATAAAGTCATATATAACATCTTCAAAAACAGCTTCATGATAAATAGTGCTAAATTACTGTATATAAAAGCTGTTTAAAGATGGGTGGTGGGGGAGGGCATGCCTTTAACCACTGAGCTCAGGAGGTAGAAGCAGGCGGATCTCTGTGCATTTGAGGCCAACCTGGTCTACAAGAGCTAGTTCCAGAATAGACTCCAAAGCTACAGAGAAATCCAGTCTCAAAACCTCCTCTCTCCCAACCCCCCCCCCAAAAATACAACTGTTTAAAAAGAGTGGTGGGAAAGTACACCTTCTGAGAAATCAAATGAATATGGCCAGACTTAATTTAATCACGCAATATAAATGCTGTAAACCTCTTAGGCAATCTTTAGTATTACAATCCTCATTTAGGTTTGGTTTGGGACAGGGTAACTGGCAATTCCAGTCAATGCCTGTGGTGTTGGCACATCGTGATGCTGATACTGGAACACACATGCTATGGAAACTCAAAGACAAAAGCAATGTTGGCTTTGGATGACTACCAGTATTCTCAGATGAATAGAAAATTACTTCCCTCTTCCCAGACCTTTAGTTTAAAAAAAAGAAAAAAAAATATGTCATGGAGCACTTTTCAATATGCTTAAACAGGAAAACATGTATAATCTTTTTAACTCTGTAAATTGCAGCAAGAAAGAAATAGTTTTGTCCCCAAGGTTTCAGAAAGGGACATTCAATTATTCAATAGATGCATTGTTCACTCTATGATCCACTGTGATCAGAGTTTAGAAGCTTGGGGCTCAGAGAAAATGGAGAAATAGTCAGAGCAACACTCCGTAGGATTATGCTCGGAGACAGAAACGGGTGAGATAGCAGAGAAAAAGCAGGTGAATTCCATGTCTCTGTAAGACTAGAATATTTTCATGATTCACCTATCCAACAGTGCGATATTCATGTGTGTATTTGTTCTCCGCACGGAAGTGAAATGTAAAGTTAGAAAACAGAGTTTGTTCTCCTGTGCCTTTTTGTTACTACAGCAGCAAAGACCCACTGAGGAAAAATTATTTGTTTTTGGTACAGAGAATTGAGTCTGTTCTAGTGGAGCCCTGATATTACTGGTGGACAGGTTGATATATTGGTGAAGGGACGATTGTTCCGGAAGGTGAGTACAGCTTAAGGCATGCCAAATAGATGGGTGCAATAATTATCACTTTAATAAGGCAATATTGCTTTCCTTCCACGAATTTCTGCCCTCTGTGTAGCCACTGTGGAACAGACATGAAGCTCTGTTGGGTTGTTTCCCCTTTCAGAATCATGACTCAATCTCAATTCAGAAAGGCAGAACTTTTCTTTCTTCTTTTTCTCTTTCAGATTCTGGCCAGAACCTGCGTATGCTTTTTTCTGGTTTTAACCCTCTATTTTTACATTGTTGCTTACAAGCAACATGATTTTCTATCTTCTTCTCCTTTCCCTTCTCCTCTAAGCTTTATAACTTATATGCAATAGTTTAATAAAATTGTTTTAGAATTTCCTCCTTTTTTTTTTTTTTGAGAGACAATCTGACTCTGTAGTCCTGGCCTGGAACTCACTATCTATAACAGATCCATGTTATATCTCCATGAACTCGAGATCTGCCCGCAGCTGCCTCCTTTGTACTGAGGCTAAATTGTGCATCACCATGCCTGCCCCTGAAGCTTTCTCTTTTGAGACAATTCTTAAAATCTATTATAGCGTCTAAGAACCCCATGATAGAGCTCAATTTCCCAGTTAATATGCAGTAACTCTAAAGGAGCTCGCCATAATTTCTAGAACACAATAAACTGAAAAGTAGTTTGTTTTTATGACTGGTTCAGTAAGCATTTATTTAATGGATAAAATAAGACCCTATTTTTTTGTGGTTACTAAGGTAAAATTCAAAATTTAAACTCAGACAAATGCTGTACCACTGAGTTACACAGTAGTTATTTATCTATTTCTGACCTTCTAAAGGTTGCTAGACATTGTTTGCAAAAAAAGAAACCTGAAGTGACGTTGCAGTCTGTTATGGATAGCAATACATATTTTGAGGCTACCAAAATGAGTAAGAATTTAAGACAGAATAGTAACTGCATTATGGAAGATAATTCCTTAATCTTACATATATTAGGATTAAAGTGGTTTCTAATTAGGTCTATTTAGTGGTATGATATTTATAATATTCACTTAAACTTATAAAGAGAGAATTCAGATAATTACACACTCACCTGAGACCCCATTTTTCACAATGAAAAATTCACTCATGATCATACTTTAACACATTAATGGAGTTGAAGTGAGGAGGGCAAATGCTAAACGGTTTCCCGACTGATAGTACACCATTGCTATACAGTTTTTGTAAATGCTACCAAATCCCAGAGAATCTAGACAACAATGAGGACACTAAGAGAGATTTACATAGATCTAATCTACATGGGAGGTAGAAAAAGACAAGATCTCTTGAGTAAATTGGGAGCCTGGGGACCTTGGGGCAGGGTCAAAGGGGGAAGGGAAAAGGCAGGGAGGGGAGCAGAAAAAAAAGTAGAGCTCAATAAAAATAAATAAAAAACTCATTCAAGAAATATTAATTTCATTTTTCTCATAATGCATCTTCTAGTTCTCAAATAATATATGATATTTATTATCAAATACGGTGATATCATGAATCATGTGATTAGAATAAGTATTATTAAAAGTGTATCTCAAGGAACTCTTGAGAATATGTGTTGGTCAGGGGTAACAGAATACAGAAATGAAGAACAAGAGAGTTTCAAGGATAGGAAAAAATATCTGACAGGAAGAAAATATCTATGTTCTTTTTTATATGTGGAAAGAAACAACCTTCCAATTCTTTTTCTCAAACTTAACATTTAGAAGATTTACCTGAATTTTTATATCTGATTTTATTATTGATATTTCTTTTCTTTACTACAAAATATAATTCAAAGAAATGGCCAGTAACTTTAAATAATCCAATTAAATTTAAATTATCTAAAAACAAATCACTATTTCTCAAATAATAAAATGAATTCAATTCATCTTGAACATGTTTCATTAATCTACATTACACGATCATTTTAACTAAGCACTGTAGGAGCTTTGTGTCTGCTACTCTAATGATAAAGGGCATGGCCAATGTGATGAAGCATCTCACATTCAGTGAGCTGTCTGGCTACTGTTCACGAATACTGCTTGTATTGTTCCTGGGCTGCTCTATTTTCAGCCAAATGAGCCTGTGCAATTCTCCATATGCATGGCATTTTTCAATAAAATTATTTCTAGACAAAACACAGAACTGTCACTTTAATGTCTTCTCTCCACATATTGATGATAGGAAAGTCTGAGAAATGAAGGCCTTTATGGGGAACAATGAACAATAAATATGAAATTTCCATCCTTCTGCAGCCATAAATCCCTGGGTTTCCCTAAACAAGTCAGCTTCAGGTTGCTTCAAAGTCCTGAGGACTGAGGAACAGTTTTCACATAATTTGATGCTGCGTAACATCAGCTTTCCCCGGTGGCAAACATAATCTGTGCCATACAATAAACTACCTAGATAATACATTCAGTTGTGTGCTTCAGCTGTTAAGATTAAAGATTTTACTGCAGATCATCCAATTCAATTTTACTTAGAAAAATAACTTCTTTAATCAGAAAACGAATAATTTGTGTTAGAAATGCCGTCACCACCACTATACAGACTTGTTCCTCTTCTATTTTAGTATTTCCATTTTCAAAAGTGAAAAAGTTGACTTTTGAGAGAGTATTTACAACAGTAAACTTTTAAATTCCCATTTCTGTGAGATTATTTTAAAATCTGGAAGGTTAATCAGAGTTTAAACACAAATTTAAATTGTGCTAAGATCATATTTCTAGTTTTGGAAACAGTTTCTTTGTTTTGATTCTCCCATGATTAGTTTTAGAAAACAAGTAAAGGGAAACATAAACTTGTTAGATTCTCTGTATTGAATTATGGTGGGACAGTAAAACACAAAACATGGACAAATGCTCATAATCTCAGAATTAACTGAAGCAGAATATGATACTACCGATTGTTGTCATGACTGAACAAAATGTGGTGTGCTGTTTTGGTAACAGTACTTGGCAGCTAGTCTACTGAGTCTTTTAGTCTTTTAGCTCTTTCTCACTCTCCTTTTCTCTCTCTTTCTCTTTCTCTGTCTGTCTCTTGTATTCTCTGGCTTTTCTCCATGCCCTCGAGCAGAGAAATAAAGTTAACTACCAACTTTGGAATCATACAAAAGGCAACTTCAAGTCTGAGGGCAATCCCAGGGCGAGCAGAAATCATCTTTGTCATGTAATGTAAGCCAGGTGTTGAAGTATTGCACATCTTTCTTATCTCAGAAAGCTATCCTATCAGAGCATGGCGACGCAGAAAAATCCAAACACAGCTGGACTAAACATGGATTGCTGCAATGCTATTTAAAGAATATATAAACTCTCCTTCCAATCTGGGGTCAGTAAAATGAGAAAGAATTCAATGTAAGAAAGAACAGGCTCATTCTGGAGGGGCTAAAAAAGAACATATGATGTTACACAAGAAAAACACATGATGATAATGCAAAGAACAAGGAACAAGAAGAGGAGGAAGAGGGAAAAGGGGAAAGTAGAAAAAGAAGGAAGAAGAAAATATTCTTAGTTACTGCTACAGTGACATATATCTTTGGCGTTAAACTTCAATCAGGGGTCCCATGCAATCTATGAAAGTGCTTTACACCCTCAGATGGAAGATCATATCATCATTGTTTTTTATAGAACCATAATAATTGTACTTGTTGAGTTGAATATTAAAAAGCAGGCTGATGGTGTTTTTCTTTGTTTTGTTTTAAGGCAAATTAACTTATACAGCTTGAAATATAACTGGGATTAGACTACTCAAAGCTCCTTTGACATGGCTGAAGTAATACACACATAATACAATTTAGAATATCTAAATACTATTTGTCATGGGGTGGTTTTTCTTTTTAAGTCATTAGAAATTTTGACAATTTCATAGAACATAACTACCTTAGTCACTATGCCATTTCTGTGAAGAGACACCATGTACCAGGTAACTCTAATGGAAGAAACTATTTATTTGGGGAGCTTAATTACAGTTTCAGAAGTTTATCATCTTGGTGAAGATCAGGGTAGCATGTATGCAGTACTGGAGCGGTAGATAAGAGCTCGATCATGATCCTTATGCAGAGAGAAAGAGAGGGGGAACAAGAGAAAGATGAGAGAGAGAGAGAGAGAGAGAGAGAGAGAGAGAGAGAGAGAGAAACAGAGACACATAGAGAGAAGGAGACTGGATCTGGCCTAGGATTTGAAACCTCCAAGTGTCTCCCAACCCCTTGAGTTATACTCTTTCTCAGCAAGCTACGTACTAATCCTTCTGAAGTAGTACCATTCGCTGATGACCAGTTATCAGAAGTATGAGTCTATAAGGGCTATTCTTATTCAAATTATCAGAGTAAGCAAAAACATTATTTTATAATTATTTAGAATTTTAAAACTTCTTATTTTCATGATTGTGAAAGCTAAGCTTATTTGTAAATAATTATCTATAAATATGGTCATCTTCAATATGGAGGAACCACTCTAAATGTCCTACTTAATAACATTAATATATGATGGGTATGTCATTTAATAGTTTTGATAATTTGGAGAATATATTCTGTGATTTGGAATCGGCATATTTTGCAATCTATATTTTCACTATTGTTCTGAAAGGAAGCAGGATATTAATTCAGTTTCTTCTTTAAATTAACTAACTATACTTTTAATTTGCTTTGGCTGTAGAAAAATTGTATTTTGCTTTTAGTGAGTAGTGGCACTGGAAATGAACTCAGTATTTTCAGCAAGCAACTATGTTTTATCATTGAGTTACACTTCTAATAAAGACATAAAAATTAACTTAAATGTAAATGCCTTATTTATTTTGAGTTATTAAGTGATTAATCAGTGAATCTTTACTTTCAAAAGCAATCCAAACTGATTTCTATACTTCTTATATATTTATATAAGTTTTTGCAAGAAAATTACTTTTTCCTAATAATAGAATTGTATCTATGATAAAGCAATAAACTAAAAATGGCCTCAAATTTCAATTGCTTGACTGTGAACAGTATCTATTATAAAACAATAAACTATAAATGACCTCAAATTTCCTTTGTTCAACTCTGGTTCAAGATTTAAAATTATTAATGCCAGGTGCAATCAAGTGGCCCAAAGCAAAAAGCTCTCATGACCTTGAAATCTACTTAAGTTGTATAAGTTTAGTCTGTTTTATTTTATTCACATAGAGTTTCCAAGCTTTAAACCATCAGTTTCTGGAAAAAAGAAAAGCTTATAAAAAGTATGGAAATGGAAATCTCATTCATAAACACATGTTCTACAGAGGCACAGGGTATCCAGAAGTCAAGGAAACCATATGTCTTCTTTTTACTATCACATAAGAATATTTTTTAATGGTTCTTTGTAAATATTAAAGCTTATTTAATTTAAAGCCAGATTTTTGGATTAGGTATAATGGTTTAGATCACACACAACTCCCTTAAGTACTTCTCATATATAATACTAATGTGAATTCATATTTTTTGTAAATAAATATAAAATGCAAAGGGCTAACTGCATACAGATGCAAATAAACAGACCAAAGAGACAAAGGGTTGATGATATTTTCTCTCTTTGTATATGACCATGAATAGGAAGAAAGGTACTATTTTCATTATTTATTTCCCCCATGTAATAAATAAAAACTCAGTGTGATTTGAATAAGCAGATTATCTTTTGACAAATTTCTCAAATCAACTTGAATTTAAAATAAATCCTAAATACACATCCAAAAGCACTTATCAATAGGTAGAAATTGAAAGTACTTGCCTGGTGTGGGATTCCTCTCTGTATGCTGTGATTACCACTGATTAATAAAGACACTGCTTTGTCCCTATAGCAGGGCAGAATAGAGGTAGGCAGGGAAAACTAAACTGAATGCTGGGAGGAAGAAGGCAGAGTCTAGAGATGCCATGTAGCCCTGCCAGAGACAGATGCTGGGGACAGAACTTTACCCGGTAAGCCACAGGTACATGTCCATACACAGATTAATAGAGATGGGCTACTTCAGGATGTAATAGCTAGCCAATAAGAAACTAGAGCTAACAGGCCAAGCAGTGATTTAATTAAAACAGTTTCTGTGTGGTTATTTCGGGGATGAGCAGCCAGGAATGAACAAGTGGCCTCATACAACACTTGCCAATAGGCAGAAATTAAACACACTATATCAAACTCAGAACCTACTGGATCCTCCAATATCCCAGGCTTAACACTTACTCCTCTAATATTTCCATCAGCATAAGGTTCCACGGGCTTAAGCATAACTAAGAAATGTGAACTGAAATGATATGTCATTTTAGAGTAGGTTTAACAGGCAAGGTATCTTCTGCATTCTGTTTGTTTCGTCTGTTATCTGAACAAAAAGATTCACCCAGGTTCACCCAGGGAAAGTATATTAGCATGTACATTACAGTAAAAAGTTTCACAGTGAATAAATATCTGAGAAAGAGCAGAAGGGAATTGGAGATTTGAGGTGGTATATGGAGTTGACTCAGTTGATTATCACTTACTGTCCATCTGGTAGAACTTTTCATGCCATTTCAAATACTGATTAGTTAATAATCATTTTATGCATAGGTTTCCACTTTCTGTCTTCTAATTTTCTTGCTCCTCTCAACTTCATCAGCACAATAGAAACGTTATTTTTTAATAAAATCCAACAATGTATTTTAACATGTGGTATGCAGCAGCAGTTACTTTAACTCCCTACTCCTTCCTTTAAGTCATTTCTTACCTCAACAAGCAACCTATTAGATATTTTTTTTGTTTATTCTTTCCAAGTTTCTTCTCATCTCTCTTGATTCTCTCTGTTTTTCTGTATTTATATTAATATCCTCCAATGATATCTTCCAGATGTTTTTTTATACTGTAGTGTAGCCACTCTGTGACATTAACCCAGATATCATTCCTCACACATAGCAAAAATGACAAGATTTTGCTTAATCCTTTTAGTGGATCAGTAGCCAATTTAGTTTTTTTATTATTTCTTTGTTAGATAGTAGTGTAAATTAATACAAGGCTATGGCCATCTCTTATCAGTTCGCTATATTCTCAAACTGATTATTTCTTAATTTTTGATTACCATGTGTTATTTGTATACATTAATGGATTCCATGACGGTTCAGCACACGAAGTTCTCTTGTGCCCTTGCCAGACTCTTAGTGTTTGTCTTATCAGTGTTCTGTTGCTGTGAAGAGACACCCAGCCAAAGCAACTTTTATGAAAGAAATAATTTCACTGTTTAGCGTTTTAGAGGTTTAGTTCATTATCATCATAGTGGAATGTGTGGGGGCACATACTCAGTAACTGTGACGTAGAAGTAGCTGAGAGCTACATCCTGATCAGCTGCTAGAGAGGTTTGTTGAGGACTCTCAACGCGGCATGGTCTTTTGAAAACGCAAAACACATCCCTAATGGCATATTTCCTCCAACAAAGTCATATTTACTACTCCTGTCAAATAGTGTCTACCCGGTGATTTAGCATTCAATATGTGAGCCTCAGGGGGCCATTCTAATTTAAGCCACCACATTGTTTGTCTCTGTTTCTTATTTATGAGTTTCTGCAACCACTGTCCTTATTACTAAACCTCACATCTTGCATTGCACCGTTTTCCTTGCACATTCTCCATATGTAAAACACGGACTCAGAGGTTTCATTTCTTTCACTTCCATAAACTATATTTAAATACAGATTTTTTTATGGTTTTATAACTATATTATTTGTAAATTCCATTCCAGAGTGTTTATTATTCCTCTTTCTATCTCCCTCACATATTTATCACTTTGTATGAGACAGTGATTTTTATATATTTAATCTATTGTAGTTTAGATTGTGAGGAATCTACTACAGAAGACTTCTCAGAAACAGGTTGCAATACAGCCAAAAAAAAAAAAACTTCTTTGTTAGCCAACTAGCAGCTACAAAAGGTGTTCACAACCACAGTGCAGTCCTGAACCTTTCTTAGGTTGAGTTTGCAAGCAGAAAATCCACAACTTTGGTTGACACACCTCAGCCAGCAACAACAGTTAGTGAGAAGTATAGAACGAGAGAGGCCAAAGAGCAAAGGTGGTATATTAACAGACATTCGAACTCTGGATTTTGATGGATTAGATCTTTGTTCTTATTTTAGCAGGTGGTGGCTGCTTACATGCTGAATTCCATAACCTGAATAATACTTCCATCATGGCTTCACTTGTGTCAAGTTCTGGGGAGTTTCACATATGGTTATAGTCCCAAGAATGTGAACAGATAGGCATAAAACCTAGGAAGTCTAAAACATTCAAATACAGAGACTATTTAGTGCAATTAATAGGACAGGATCAAGGCAGGAAAGAAGAAAACAACACTCCAACACCTCATTAAGGATGATTTTCTCCAAGCTGATTACTTCCTGCTGTCATTTCTCCATAGGTGTCTTGAAAATTTTAGTATGATTCATCTCATTTTGAACAGGTGAGCTTAAGCTTCTAGTCAGGTGCAAAGCCTAATCAACAAGAGGTTTTATCCTTGACTATTAATATTCGAATCTATCAGACCTAACACGTTCCCTAGTGGTAAGCAGGTTTCTGCAGAAATCCACTTAATTTCAACAGACGCCTTCAGTATTTTTTTCTCAAAATACAAATTATTTCCACATTCATTTCTCATGTTCACAATTCTTCCAACCAGTGCAAAGTAGTGTGGTCAAATTATCTCTTTAGTATTTTATGTACATGTTATCTTAAGTGAAATAAAATGAAATGATTAGTGCAATATATTTGTTAAAACATGCATAAAGAAAGTGAATTATATAAAAGTATAGATACTACTCTACCATTTACATATAGTTATGATCTTTACAGGTTAATTCATCTAAATTATAAAGTAATTAAACATTGTTATTTAATATAGCTGTCTAATCTAAAACATCAACTAGATGAAATATTAATGAAAGCTATGTCAAATAGTCAACACAACAATCATATAGCCTATGGATGAATAATAATGGAGGGATAAGGATTTCTGTTAAAGACCATGAATTGGTTATAATAAAAAAATAGGCTTATGAGTAAAACAAGAAACATTAATTACTGCAAAAGTCAGCAGGATTTTAGGCACTAAGTCTCTGGGGGTGTTTTGTATTGAGTTAAATCTTCTTGTTATCTGTCTACCATGGAGCATCTCTTGGTGTATTAAGAAAAGAATTTCCAGCAGGTCAGTGGGCGCATGAAGAACAATATAGCATGCTCAGAAAGACTATCATTGAAGGAATGGACAAAGGAGAATAAATACAGTATTCTATGTTGTTTACCAGCTTGAGAAATATGGTGTTCTGTAATCATCTAGAGATATCTTTCTTGATAGATTTTACCAAGAGCTAATGAAAAAATGTTAGAATTCACCAATATGGCAAGAAAATACATAACCGAGGAGAGTACTACAAAAAGCTTCAACATTGGAAAAATCACTGAAGCCAAGGGAAATCTGAGAAACTAAGTTGCAACCAATAGTAGCTTCAGGCAAATGAGTATACAGAATTTAATGGAGAAAACAGAGCAAAATTACATTAAAAAATAAATATGAATGTGGTAGGGACTTAAGAGATTAAAAGTGAGTATTTTCAATGTGAATTCAAACAATAACAAAAGTTTATGTTCATAATAATAAAGAGATCCATGGAAGATCAGCATCGTGGCATGCCTGTCTCCCCTGACAATGTGATCCAAGCCTGGCTGGCTTGATATGTTTCATTCCAATATCAGTGATGACAGGAAAGTGTCTCAGTTGCCAAGTCTAATGGCAAAGAAAGGGTGTTGTGTCTTTGGCTTTGCCATTTGTTTATCTATTTGGTAGGGATTAAGACAGGAATTATTAGGAAGGCCTTAGTAATACAAATAGCAAGATTTTACATCAATAAAATAAACATAAAGTCTCCCCAAATACACTGTCTATGATAAACAGAAGTCCTGCTTTTATGTTGACAGAAAGAAAGACTCACACAGTGAGATGTGTCTTCACTTGGCCAGTCACAGTTTTGTATTCACTGCGAGAAAATGACAAATAGAGCAAAGATTGACTACTGGAAAAGACTACAAATTAGATACTTACATGGAGTTTGCCTCAGCAGGAAATAAAATGAACTTCACTAAGCAGTAAATGGATGAGAAGAATGAGGCCGCAAACTATAATTAATACTAAATATAAGCTGAAGTGAAGAAATAAATGACATAAGGCACAAGTTACTTTTTTGTTGCTTTTCTAATGCTTAGAGTTCCATAGGGCTGAGCACCCATCGTTGCTAGGAGCATGACTGCAAACAGCAGGTATGGTGAAAGGAACTAGATGATGACAGCTCATGTCTTCAGCTGCCAATATTTGGAAAATTTTAATTTAAAATATTGTTATATTAATTTACCATATAATTTAAAGAATACTTTATGCATTTTTCTAAAATGTATTATGTTTGCATAGTGTTACACAAGAATAGTTTACACAATTGTGATGGTTTCTTAAGTTTCAGAATATAAGAAAATAACACTACTATTAGGACTTTTAAATAATCATATTTGAAGTAGGAGAATGGATATTTAAAAAGTTAAACCGCTTTCAGTATTAAAGTATTAATTGACTTAA
The DNA here is from genome assembly GCA_025134845.1 of Neodon shergylaensis. Lineage (NCBI taxonomy): Eukaryota > Metazoa > Chordata > Mammalia > Rodentia > Cricetidae > Neodon > Neodon shergylaensis. The sequence continues at coordinate 10,520,387 of JABTXL010000002.1, forward strand.
ACAGAAACATTTACACAAAAACCTTTGTATATGAAATCTGTTGTGTATTTGATATTTTCAAAATTTATTCTTTTTTAAGAAAATATTTGAAAAAAATATATGAATCACTAACTGGCAAAAATTAAATGTTACAAAGTCATATGGTAGAACATTGTATTCATATATTCTATGCAATCACTACATGTTTATAATGTACATAATGCCCCAAAAGTCAGCAAAACAAAGTAAACAGGACTAATGACATGTACATTTTTAATGCAATGTTTTCCCTGTATACTTTAGCTATTGAATTAATTGTTGTTATTAGCTTAAACAATTATTTCATAAGATAACTGATGGAGAGTTTGCTAAGGAACCATGCATCAGGTGTTATTTATTACCCCAGTTTTAGTCAAGCTAGAATTTAATGCATTAAAGGATATTGTCTTCTGTGAGAGTGTGGACCTCAGGCTCAAGAAGGGAAATAAGAGCCTCAAAAGTATTTTGGAAGCTTGTAGTTTTGCACTAAGACAATTTTAGCTATTATTTATAGCAACATATAAAAGAAAATATTAAAATAAAGAAAATATGGCTTCCTATACCATTATAGACTCTACTGTAAGAAAATATTTTTCAATAGATCAAGAATGCACAGAGTGTTGATTATAGATTACAGAAAGCATGTATGAGATGAATAGAGAAAAAAATACGTATTGAAAACCTTTCTACACACAAGAACCCTACAAGAAGCTACATGGCTTGTATGGAATTGAGAATGCTGTAATCTAACTCAAAAGCAATTTCTAAGTTAGATTCTCATTAATTTCTATTAAAATGCTTGAAATTCTTTTAAAAATCTCAAAATTATATAAGCTAGTCAAATATGCTTAAAAATGTTAAAAGCACAGTAAATCTGTAAAACATAGCTGAGATGTTTTTCTTATTGTAATTGTACTACAAAATTCTACTTAGTACACAGTATAACCCTATTTTTCCAGTTAATTCATACTCACAAATTTATTACATATATATATGTGTCACTTTTAAAAATAGAACATTTTAAAATACCATAAACCAAACCAAATTATAAGGTTGGTCTCTCTATGACATGTGATTAGGAAACCAATTTTTACAGTATAATACTTTCCTGAACTAAGAATATTCATATTTTTAGATACCTTGCTTCATACCCTGGTATTTTTTCCCTCAAGTACAGCATGATAGAATTTTTTATTCACTAGCCATCTAGACCCTGCTGTTAACATGACACTTACAAAGAGAAGCTCTATATTTATATAATTGACACACAGGGCACATATTCACAATAACTCACCAGTTACTTTGTCCCAAGTGATTGCAGTATATTCTAGGAAAAGGGTATATATACTTTTTAGCCAAGAAATCCACAGGAACCTTTTAGATGTTCAGAAGCTTTGACAAATATTTATGTGGGAATATTTTATAGCAACCCTGAAAATACTTTTTCACTTATGAAAAAGTTATTATTCATTGCCTGAAGATAAATTAAGGTCTATAAAATAATAAGGAAACAAAATTTACTGAAACAAATTATGAAAATAGCTGTAAGTGGAGGTTTAGTAAATCCATTTAATGTAAAAGAGAAAATGATCAGTTCTAAAAACAAAGTTTGTAAAAATCTCTCTCAGGGTGGCACTTAAGTGTAATGTTGCAGAATTACATGAATTTGATATTTCAAAAGATGTTTAGAAGGATACTAAAGAGAATGAATTGATTCATTATTTATCTACTTTTAAATTGTATGATTATGAGACTTTTATTTTATTTTTGTTACTAAGATAGCAAGAAATGTGATAAGTTATGGCAGAAATTTATTTATTTTTTTACTAGCCTTTTTATTTTTTAGAAAGTTGATGCTATTCTGATGAGTCTTTTTATTATTTATTTATTTTTTTCATTTATTAAAGATTTCTGCCTCCTCCCCGCCCCCGCCTCCCATTTCCCTCCCCCTCCCCCGATCAAGTCCCCCTCCCTCATCAGCCCAAAGAGCAATCAGGGTTCCCTGCCCTGTGGGAAGTTCAAGGACCACCCACCTCCATCCAGGTCTAGTAAGGTGACCATCCAAACTGCCTAGGCTCCCACAAAGCCAGTACTTGCAGTAGGGTCAAAAACCCATTGCCATTGTTCTTGAGGTCTCAGCAGTCCTCATTGTCCGCTATGTTCAGCGAGTCGGGTTTTATCCCATGCTTTTTCAGACCCAGGCCATATTTGGTTTCTAGCCGTAAATAAAGGACATTAAGCCTATAATTCGTGATCCTAGAGAAGCTAAATAAGAAGGTGAACCCAAAGAAAAACATATAGGCATCCTCCTGAATATTAACCTTCATCAGGTGATGAAAGGAGACAGAGACAGAGACAGAGACCCACATCGGAGCACCAGACTGAAATCTCAAGATCCAAATCAGGAGCAGAAGGAGAGAGAGAGCACGAGCAAGGAACTCAGGACAGTGAGGGGTGCACCCACACACTGAGACAATGGGGATGTTCTATCGGGAAATCACTATGGCAGAAATTTAAAGTTAGAAATGATTTTATGATAAAGAGCTTAATCTACTTCACTTATTCAATCATTTCAAACTAATAATATTCAAAATCATAAAATATTACCTGTAGCTCACTTTATAAATTGAAAAACCACAAAAAGCCTTACTGCTGAAAATAGCACACAAATGAGTGGCAAAACATGGAAAACTCAACTGTCCTTGTCCTGAAGGTTTGATCCTTACCTGTTACCTTTCGTAGTTCTAGAAGGTAACAGTACTGAAAATAAAGTAATTATCAAGCACTGATGATTTTTTGAAAATTTTGAATTTTTTAAAGTTATTGCCGACGTCAGGTCATTTTGGGCAATAGCAAGCTTCAAGGACACTATATCATGAAGAAATAATAGGAATGGGTACTAAGTAAAGAGACAGTATGAGATAAGTACAATTCTTCAAGAAGAACGATAAAGATTAAGTAACCCTTTCCCCTTGCCTGAAAAGAGCCAGATCTCTACAGTGGGACACTTTACATGGGGAATCTTCTCCTTGTTTTGTAATAAGGATTGTTTACTTAAGATCCTCGAATGCAGTTAGAGGAATTTCTGAACTGGCTCCACACTTGATATATAATTTCAAGTTTTAAGCCAAAGTTTCCCTAGTCTATTCAAGTTTATTTTCTTTTGGAGGCTCATCTATACATATATGAATTTGATGAGAAAAATTATATGAATCTCACTGTAGAAGTGTGTGTGTGATGTGTGTGTGTTAATAAAATCGAGCCTTTACTGAGAAATATTATAGAAGTGAAAGAACTTCAGAAACCAAAGAAAGACCATGAATGATTTCTTTTCTTGGACAGCACAAAGGAAATCAATTAACTGAGTATGAGCAATGAGAAAAAATTACCATGCTTCCAAGAATGTCTTTGGGAAGAGGGAGAAGATTAATAAGGGAAAATGTGGTATTATGACTTGCAACTTAAAAAGAAATAAGTTCCAGATACATCTTGACAAAAATTCCTTCTGACTTAGGATTATAGGTTTTTACATAACCAAGAAGTTTTAGAATATAGTGCTGATTTTAATTAAAATTATCTGAGCCAAGAAAAAAATTGAATCTTCTTTTTTAAAGGAATTGTCATGTGAGAAAAAAAAAGGACATTGAAGCTTAGTTTTCCTCTATTTTCTTTTCTTTCCTTTGTGATTTTGGGTGGGTGGTCCAAATATGTTAACATTTGGAAGTAAAAAAAAAGGTACTAAAAATAATTCTGAGAATAAAACTAATATACTCTTTGTGGATTTGAGATACTCCTTGATAAGTTTCTGTGATTTAAATCACAATATATATTAGACAGCTGGGACTAGCTAAGATATTGTGGAGGCTATCCAATTAGAATATAAATTTGAAACTAGAGGTAGGATGGAGTATAGTGAGCATTGCTAAAGTTGCTGAGGTTGGAAGGATTGAGATGGTGGGAACAGGGCTTAGAGCCAGTAAGAATGCAAGACACAAGCCAGAGTTAGAAGAAGAATGGGACTTGAGCCAAGACTATTATCAAGGCAATAAAATGAAAGTTTGGAGATACAGAAAAGAGATGAGACTCAATATAGAGGATGTGCAGATGACCAAATTGTAATTATCCAATGCCAATGACCTTAACTCTTTCAATAAATTGCACTTTAAGACAAACATTATGAATATTTAAAAAGGATAGACCCAGAACTGACTATGTTTTATCATAGAAAAGTATTGTAGACAACTGCAGAGAAAAAAGGCATGTAGTTCATTCTTTTCCCACAGCTTCATTTGACAGTTATGGCTCTGTGTCTAGTTTTCATTGTTTTATATCTTTTTGGTAGCAATCAATATGCTTTATTACCTAAAATAATTTTTAATTTGGTTTAGGTAACTTCAATTGTCAAAATTGGGAAAGCAGAAAAATATACTCAATTATAGTCTAATGGAAAATCAGTACTGGGAGAGATAGTTTAGTAATTAATCTATATTGCTTTTATTCTAAGATTCAACTTTGATACCAATTGAAAGATTAAGTAATCAAGTAAGCAAAAATCAAGAATTAAAGTTAAGTTGTACCCAATATTTGAGTTTCTATGTAATAAAATGCAGCATGAGATATTGTATACTCAGATCAATATTCAGTCTCAAGACTATTTTTTTTGTAAGAAATAGTTGCTTTAACCTGTTACAAAAAGTCATCTTTCAATTAATGGCGAACTGCTCATTGGATCAAACTATGACCAAATCAAAATGCTCTTCATACCATGCCCAAGTATAGCATCATTCAGCTGCAGCAAATCAGGTTCCCCTCTTGATTTCTTAAAAAATTGTACATGCTGCTGAGTAGATGTTTCTGAACTAATTTTGGTTTGGAAAATTTCCATGTCTATTAATTACTTTTCTCTCAAATAATCCTGCAATATATAATTTGTTTAAATTATTATTTTTTCATTTCCTTTCTTTGAAATTGCTTGCCAACTAATAAAACCCAGACAAAAGTTCAACAGGCAGTCCAGATACCAACTTATAAATAGCTATTCAAATACCTAAATGTACCCGTTTAGAAAAGTTTGTTTGGAAATTTTACTGATTAAAATATGCTCATAAGCTTTACAGTCTTTTATTCTGGACGTGAATTATCAGTTTTCTAGAAAATGTTAAAAGACAACTTTTACGCATATGCAGGTGAGAAAGATTGTAGAACGAGAGGAGCAGTGACCTTCCTGTGAGAATGTGTCTTTAGTAATATCAAAATCCCTACCGTAACATCTTACATGATCGCCATGTGGGAAATGAACAATGCGTGGAAGGGATTGACGTGACGAAAAAGAAAGGAAAAATGGAATTATATTATAATCTAAAATAAATAAAACATGTAGGGGGTGATGTCTAATTACATCATTTTGAAGAATCAAAGCAACAAAAGTAGAGAGGTAGGTCAGCAGGGAAGGATATTAGGAGGCAGAGAGAGAGAGAACGAGAACTGGTTTGTTAGCTAAGAAAAGAGCTTAAAGCTTATATTGCATCAGGAAAAATGAGCAGTTTGTTAAGGTAGAAATGCAAGTTGGGCCAGACAGAAGAAAATAACACACAGACTTGAAATCCATCAATATGATTTTTATTTGGTTCACATATTTATTTATTTAAAGTACATGTAGCTATCTGCTCCCCAGATCCAGTCCTTCTCTCTTACCACCAGATCTGCAAAAGAACACTTCTGGAAGCCTTCTCTTCCCATTGTACCCATTATGGTATGCTACAGACCTTGCGTCTAACCTCCCTCCCTCCACTTATTGCTGTGTTCCAGACCCCACCTCCAGCAGACACTTCCTGCTAACCCAAAAAGTACTCCTCCTAGGGCAACAAGTAGGCTGTAGATCTGCAGATTCCATTTCCTCCTCCAGGTCCAATACGACAAGTCTCATCACCAGCTGAATGAGAAATGAAGCCTGCTGTGGTGTCCCTTTCCCCTCTGGAAAACCCAAACCCATCACAAATATCTTCTCCCACAATCTTCCGTGACCTAACGTATCCCATCATCTCAGCTTTCGACTCCAGTAGGCATTTACTGGGAACAGGTGAGCTGAGCAGGACAACGAGGCAAACCACCTGATGACCTTCAACACTCCCTGATCCTCTCCGAACCTAATCCCTCAGTCTCATTCCTTGTGTTGCTTTAGAACATGAGCTGAAAACTTCTTTCCAGATCCCACATCTGAACCTTTCCTTACCTCCATCTTCTCACTCTTCTCTTTATCATAGCCCGCAACTCCAGCAGGTACCCCGCCCGAATAACGCCAAGTACTCTGTTTGCAGATCTTCTCTCTCTGTTCCCTCTGGTCCAGTTGCCCAGTCTCTTCCCCAGCTCTGCAGAAGAACACTTGTAGCAGCTTTCCCTGGACCCTAATCTCATATCCTGTGGATCCCATTGATTTTCCCACTCTAACTTCCCAAATCCCACTCATTGCTTTATCCCAACACCTAAATCCAGGAGGCAACACCTGCCAGCCCAAAGACCTCACCTCCCAGAATACTAGGCACACTGTCAGTAGTTAAAACTTTTTTCTCTGTCCACCCAGATCCAACTCCAACTCACGTGCAATGCTCTGCATCAGAATACCTGTGACAACCTTAGTATATGTAATGATGTGTCCTACCAGGTCAACAAAGTAGGCTGAAGGCAGACCCGTGCCTCTCACTTTGCTCTGCCAGTTCCAATATGCCCAGTCTCATCCTCAGTTCTGTATCAAAAAACCTTGCTCCAGTCCCCATTTGCTCTCTGACCTCACTCCCATGGGATGATGAAGAACTTCTCCTCAATCCTCCAATACTAGCAGACACTATCTCCAGACACACTATCTGAGGCAGCCCAGGAAAACAGGTAACACACAACCATCAATATCTCCAAAATCCAGAAATAAAATAGAAACTAAAGAACAAAGCATCCACTGAAAAAAAAAGAAAATTCCAAAAATCAACATCTAGACCTATAATCATCCCCAACTCAGATGCTTAGCCACCAGAGTGAAAACGCAATCAATAAAGAACAGGGCAATATGTCTCCATTAGAATCCAGCTATCCCACCATAGCAGGTCCTGAATACTCCAACACAGCTGAACAATGAGAAAAACACTTTAAAACCAATTATATGAAGATGATAGAGGTTCATAAAGAGGAAATGAGTGAATCCCTTAAAGAAATCCAGGAATATATAAACAAGCAGTTGGAGGGAATGAATAAGTCCCTTAAAGAATCTAAACAAACAGTAAAAGACACACACACACACAGACACACACACACAAACATCCTTGTAGTATGATTGAAAATCTTTTGGGTATATGCTCAAGAGTGGTATTGTTGGGTACTGAGGTAGGATGATTCCCAATTTTCTGAGAAACTACTATACTGATTTCCAAAGTTATTGTACAAGTTTGCATTCCCACCAGCAATGAAAGAGTGTTCCCTTTACTCCATATTCTCTCCAGCATAAGCTATCATTGGTATTTTTTATCTCCTTCTCTTTGATTATTTTGGGAGTCTGTGTGACTAGGAAATGAATGAGCGACTCCTGATGACAGATTGGTGTGACAATGTATACCAACTAAATCCACCTAAAACCTATAACACAACAAAGTTTAGCCACGGTCTTTGTTTTCCAAATGGGCTCCGCTTGGGCATGCAGGGGTGCCATAGCTCCTTTAAGACAGGTCTTCCTGGCTCAGTATTTCCAAGAAAGGCTGCATGGCTTCTTCAGGAACTGGCTTCCTGTTTTGACAGCACAAAAGGCTCTGACTCTTTCAGGAGGTCCATCTACAGAGCATTTAAATGGGATTTGTGATGAACATGCCACCACCATGCTGGACTGGGCAGAGCCTAAGCAAATCAGCCTTGGTCCTAGCCACACCACTTTGTATAAAAAGCAGTGATAGTTAGAAAAGGATTACAGATACACAATAAAGACAAATTTAGATGAGAAAGGCCTCTAAATGGGTCGTAGCGTGTTTAAAAAAATGTATGTATTCGGTTTGCCAGTATTTTATTTACAATTTTTGCGTTGATGTTCATGAGTGAAATTGACCTGTAATTCTCTTTCTTGGTTGAGTCTTTGTGTGGTTTTGGTATCAGGGTAACTGTAGCTTCATAAAAGTAATTTGGTAATGACTCTTCTGTTTCTATATTGTGAAATACCTTAAGGAGTTTAGGTATCAGGTCTTCTTGGAAGTTCTGGTAGAATTCTGTATTGAAACCATCTGGTCCTGGGCTTTTTTTGGTAGGGAGGTCTTTGATAACAGCTTCTAATTGTTTGCGAATAACAGGTCTATTTAGATTGTTCACCTGGTCCTGGTTTAACTTTGGTATATGGTACTTATCTAAAAAAAATGTCCATTTCTTTTACATTTTCCAACTTTGTGGCATACAGGCTTTTGTAGTAAGATCGAATGATTCTCTGAATTTCCACTGTGTCTGTGGTTATGTCCCCCTTTTCATTTCTGATCTTATTAATTTGCATGTTCTCTCTCTGCCGTTTGATTAGTTTGGATAGGGGTTTATCAATCTTGTTGATTTTCTCCAAGAACCAGCTTTTGGTTTCATTGATTCTTTGGATTGTTTTCTGTGTTTCTATTTTGTTGATTTCAGCCCTCGGTTTGATTATTTCCAGTTTTCTACTCCTCCTAGGTGAGTCTGCTTCTTTTTTTTTTTCTAGAGATTTCAGGTGGGCTGTTAAGTCTCCAATGTGTGCTTTCTCCGTTTTTTTAAGTGAGCACTTAGTGCTATGAACTTTCCTCTTAGCACTGCTTTCATAGTGTCCCATAGGTTTGAATATGTTGTGTCTTTATTTTCATTGAATTCAAGGAAGACTTTAATTTCTTTCTTTATTTCTTCCTTGACCCAGGTGTGGTTCAGTAATTGACTGTTCAGTTTCCATGAGTTTGTAGGCTTTCTGGGAATAGCATTGTTGTTGAATTCTAACTTTAATCCATGGTGATCCGATAAGACACAAGTGGTTACTAATATTTTTTTTTGTAGCTGTGGAAGTTTGCTTTGTTACCGAGTATGTGGTCAATTTTCGAGAAGGTTCCATGAGCACCAGAGAAGAAGGTATATTCTTTCCTATTTGGGTGGAATGTTCTATAGATGTCTGTTAAGTCCATTTGATTCATTACCTCCATTAATTCTCTTATTTCTCTGTTAGGTTTCTGTCTGATTGACCTGTCTATTGGTGAGAGAGGTGTGTTGAGGTCTTCTACTATTAGTGTGTGTGGTTTGATTACTGCCTTGAGTTCTAGTAATGTTTTTTTTTACATAAGTGGGTGCTTTTATATTAGAGACATAGATAATCAGGATTGACATAGATAATCAGGATTGAGACTTCATCCTGATGAATTGTTCCTGTTATGAGTATAAAATGTCCCTCCCCATTTCTTCTGATTGATTTTAGTTTGAAGTCAACTTTGATAGAAATTAGAATGGCCACACCTACTTGTTTCTTAGGTCCATTTGCTTGATAAAACTTTTCCCAGCCCTTTACTCTGAGTAGATGTCTGTCTTTGTGGTTGAGGTGTGTTTCTTGTAAACAGCAGAATGTTGGATCCTGTTTTCGTATCCAATCTCTTAGCCTGTGCTTTTTTATAGGTGAGTTGAGTCCATTGATATTAAGTGATATTAATGACCAGTGGTTGTTAACTCCGGTCATGTTTTTTTTTTTTTTTAGTAGAGTTTGTGTGTTTCTCTTCTTCAAGTTGTGCTGGTGAAGGGTTACTAAATGTCTGTGCTACTGTGGTATATAAAGGAGGAAGAGAAGCATTGGCAATTATAATCAGGATACACTGTATGAAAAAAGAATCTATTTTCAATAAAAGAAAACCATAAAAATCAAATGGTATTTATGGTGTACAAACATAAATATATGGTAAATTATTACAACCCAAGCATTTTCTAGAAGCTTGAATGAAATTCTGTAGAAGTCAAGGAATTCCTCATTTTGGTCTTAAATAATACTATATTAAGGAATGGTTTATGTGTTTTCTGTTGAACATGATTAGCTGTGATGAATTACTCTGGTGAATGTCCAAGGATAATAGATATTAACCTTAGACCACTGCTGTGGAACTCAATGCATAGCCACCTGACATTACTAACATATAACTGGAGGAAACAAATCATATAAAATGATCAGTATGTTTAAATTTATTTGGATGAAGTAGTTGAATACCTTGCAAAAACACCATGAAAGTAAGTTGTGGGTTTATAAGGACAGGAAATGTAGGTTTTAACAGCAGCATTTACTGATTCTAATATTTTGTAAATTTAGTGTTGAGCATTTTGTAGCTTTAAACATTCAACAAGATGTGCTATCCATAATCATTTGAGTAAATGGTCATATGTATCCAGCATATTTATCAAATTGCTATAGTAGGGAGAGCAGGACCCTTTGTTTGCCCTGGCCGCCTAGCTAGCTTACACCTGAAATAACAACACAGAAACTATATTTATTTAAATACTATCTGGCCCATTATCTCTAGCCTCTTATTGACTAACTCTCACATCTTGATTTAACCCATTTTGTTTAATCTATATATCACCATGAGGTCATTGCTTACCAGAAAAGATTCAGTATGTCTGATTCTGGCAGCTCCATGGTAGCTCTCTGTTTGCCCTTCTTCCTAGAATTCAATTCTGTCTATCCCGCCTACCTAAGTTCTGCCCTATCACCAGGCCCAAAGCAGTTTCTTTATTAACCAATGAAAAGCAACACAAATACAGAAAGACCTCCTACACCAAACTGCCAATCATATTTTCATTTAAAAGATGATTATACAGTTGACAATACATTACTAGGTTTCCTCAGAAATTCTTAAAGCCATGAAAATGAAAGCAATATTTTTCAAAATGATAACAGATCCATCACTTTCAGTTTACTTAGACCCGCCCCTCACACTGTTCCTCTTTATCCTTTCGTGGCTGATTCTGCAAATCTGTACTCCTTGGTTCCCTTGTGAAGTATCTTTCCATTAAATTCCACTGCTAAGAAGATTTGGCGGGAGATTGCAGGACAGGGTGAACAGAAGCCAAGGAAAAGTCTCCTTCCCTATGTAATATGACATCCCTGGCAATGGCTGAATCTCCTTTCTGAGAAATTTCACCAGCTCAAGGATGAACCTGGCAGCTCAGGTCCTAGGTTCTGGTAACATCCACTTCTCTCCTGTAAACCAGCATCCTCTGGGGACAGTTCTTTAGAATGATTATAATTTCTATGTCTCGTTGTTACAGAATCTTTTTATTTGCTTAGTAACTACAATGACTGAAGAGTTAAATGATCTTTCCTGGACTATGTTCTAGTTTCGTTCTAGTTGCTGTGATAAAAAAGCCTTGACAGTAATTAACTTAGGACAGAAAGACTTTATTTCAGCTCAAAATGCCAGGTTATAGTCTGTGGTTGCAAGTTAGATGTCAGAAACTTGAGTCAGCAAGTCATAACAGTCAGTATCAAAAGTTGAAAGGATTAATGCGGGCATGCTCAGCCATTTTCTTGCTTATATTCACCTACATTTCTTCAATGAAGATACTCTGTGATTGAAATTCTTTACCAGGTGATTCTAGGTTGTATTAAGTTTCAAGGTGACATTTAATGCTAATCACCAAAGATGTTTTCCCCCAACTTGGACCTGAGTATTATGCTTTCTTCTATTTGATAGTTTAAATGTAATTGGTCCCCATAATCTCATAGGGAGTGGCACTATTAGGAGGTATAGCTTGTTGGCACAGGTGTGACCTCGTAGGAGTAAAAGTCTTACTGTGGAGGTAGGCTTTCAGGTTTCCCATCCTCAGGATACAGCCCCGTGTCTCAGTTGTCTTCCTGTTCCTGCAAAATGTGGGACTCTGAGGCATTCCTCCAGTACCAAATTTGCCTGCATGCTGCTACACTCCCTGTCATGATAACAATTCACTGACATTTGAAACTGTGGTGAACCACCCTAGTAAATTAATTTACTTTAAAAGAGCTGCTGTGGTCATGGTGTCTCTTCAGAGCAGTAGAAACCTTAACTAAGATATGCTATATTTTATTTGGACTTGCTGAAATGGAGCATTTGGGCAATTGGAGTACTAGAAAATGGAACATTCTAGCCAAGCGGTGGGACATGATCTGTTAATCCAAACTCTCTTTCTCTTTCTCTCGCTCTTTTTCCCACTCCTCACCCCCCTTCTCTCTAACACACACAAGCACACAAAAATAAACTATTTAATCTCATAGACATTACACTATAATGCATATCTTCAACACCTCTAAAAAATGTCAGGCAGCTTACATGTAGTATCATGATATTAAATAATGTTCTTGGAATAAAATCTTACAATAAATTGTAAAAGATAAGTTTATTTTAGACTTTGAAAATAATTATTTATTAAAGTGAATTTTTACATATAATATTACCCAAGATTAGTTCTTAAGAAAAATTCTATAGATACACTGTCTTGTGATTATGTGAATTAATACAAAATTAGCTTTTTGGGGAAACTAGAGTGATAGCTGTATTAGACATGTTTAAAGCAATTATCCATGAATGCAACTTTTTTTTTTTTTTGGTTTTTCGAGACAGGGTTTCTCTGTAGCTTTGGAACCTGTCCTGGAACTAACTCTTGTAGACCAGGCTGGCCTCGAACTCATAGAGATCCGCCTGCCTCTGCCTCCCGAGTGCTGGGATTAAGGGCGTGCGCCACCACCGCCCGGCTTGAATGCAACTTTCTCACCTGTGTTGAGATTAAAATAAATGTACATGTCTTTTATTTAGCACTCATTTTTACTGAACAACCCCAGGCAATAACAGACAGCCTGAAGAAAGTGTGTAAGATTTATAAATAATCTATCCTTTTCTTGGGCATCATCAGCAATCATTTATGAGGAAAGGCAAAAGTTCACAGCCAAAAAGTAACTATAGATCATGCCAATGTAATTTGGGGCAGAATAAAGTTTTATTTACCTCACTACAAGAGTTCTACAAAGTTTAGCAGTGTATGTTATTTATATTTAACATATTAAGCAATATATATGTTTCTTTGCAACTATATTATAAAATTGTTTGAAATAGTGCTCTTCAAATATCAGTCAATAATGTATTAATTCTCTAATTTCTATTTTAAACGATTCTTTAATGGCTAGACAGACAGTTTCACAGTTAATTTGGTTTAGAAATATTACACAGTTGTAGTATAATTTACAAAAATTTTATTATACATTCCATTACCTTATTTGATAATTGTGATAGTTACACAGAAGAATCTATATGATGATCAGATAATACCTTTCAACTAATAATTCTTTAAAACAATGACATATTTGCTTTATATATCCCTAAAATTCATAAACTCATTATTGACCTTTGCATTTTTCTTTTTTTAAAAAAGAGTAAAAAATTAATTTCATTATCTTTACAAATGATCTAGTTTGATGTTCTAGGTAGTTTTAAACTTTTTCATTCTGCATATTTCAACTTGTATAAAAAGCTTCATTTTCCTCACATCTACCCTTAATGCCTAAAATCACACAATTTTAAGCAAAGCAAAGAGATGCATTCAATCCACAAAAGTTTGATATTCCTCAAGATTTTAATTCTTACTCAACAAAGTAGTTCTGTTTTTAATAAAAATGCTTCCCTCAAGCTTAATATGGTGCTATGACAGAGCCGTGCTCTTTGCCAGCGCTTTTGAAGATTGTGTATAAAATACTAACGGAACATCTGAGTTTTCCTTTCTAAAGGCTCCCACTCTTTGGCTCAGGTATTGCGTCTGTACATTTTGAAAAATAGAAGCACTTCATACAGATCTTTGATATCTTTTCATCAAATACAGTAGGGAAGACCTATTTCATTTTTATTTTTACTTTGGTTTGTATTTTTCAGCATTAGAGCCGAGTTAAGTTCCTTGTCATGTTATATAACTGGAATATCTTGTCATATCCTGACATTTTGTCACCTAAACAATGACTCATGGCCCTGGCAAGCTTTCAGAGAAAGGTTCTGGCAATTATCAAATAGCTGAGTTCTTCCTTTGGCGTTTTACAAAGCTAAAGTATATTTGTGATATATATAGTCTGTGTTTTCACAGAAATTATTATTTTTTTTTTCCGAGACAGGGTTTCTCTGTGGTTTTGGAGCCTGTCCTGGAACTAGCTCTTGTAGACCAGGCTGCTCTCGAACTCACAGAGATCCGTCTGCATCTGCCTCTCAAGTGCTGGGATTAAAGGCGTGCGCCACCACCGCCCGGCAATGTTTTAACCTCCATTCGTTCATGGTTCTTTGGATGGAAGCATACAAATTGGTTATATAGATAATAGACCAATTTTCAGTATTTTGTACATTACAAAGTAATTAGAATTATTCAATAAAAACAAAAAATAATTTTTTTTATTTTAAAAAATTAAAATAGCTATTATATTGCAAAAAATTAAGGTATATATCCTAGAGTGAACCTATAGAAAAATATACAGAAAAAATGAGAAATTAATTTCATAGTCTGGATTCTAAAAATTACCCCTCCACAAGGCAGTATGGAATGAGGAAAGAAAGAAACCAATTGGTCATTGATTCTTCAGTACAGCATTGGGCATATATTTGGAACTACACAGACTGACAACCATACATGCTGTCAAAAAGTCAGGAGGCCTAAGGCTGATGATGGACATGTGAAAAATCCTATGCCACTTACAATTTTACACTAAAATATGACCTAGTCACAAATATGGTTTCTAACTTTATCATGAGAGGGCATGTATTAAAAATACAATAACTTTGCTAATGTAAAATCCTAAGAGTGAAATAAAAACCAAATCCTTAAGTATAGTGAAGTAATGCTCTGACTACAATTTTTGTTCATAGCAATCCATTTATTTCCTGCCATTGCACTGTACTGGAAATAATTTTCCAAGGTAAGCTGTGTACCTATGACAGAAATGCATGTTATATATTTCTATTAATTATTGTGAAGTGGCTTGACTTCATTTGCTAAAATACAGTCATATTATTTCTCAATCCACAGAAGTATGATGTTTCGTCCACAAACTCTTGGTTCAAGTCCTTATTTATGTACATGTCAAAGTTATTTGAGTAAATCTTTCTATATTCTGTTCAGAGACTTGTGGAAACTTCCTATTCCTTAGTTTTTGTGACATCAGTAAGTTCCTCTATACCAAGGACTTGATTTCTATACCTAGAACTAATATAATTCTTCCTTATCTTTGTAACATCATCCACCATAATCCACAGACTTTGAGTCTTTCTTTCTTTCTTTCTTTTCTTTCTTTCTTTCTTTCTTTCTTTCTTTCTTTCTTTCTTTCTTTTTTCTCCTTTTTAATCACTAGACTCAAGATTATCATTAACATTTTGCCTACCAACATTTGACCAGTTTATAAATTGTTGCTGCATGGATTCTAATTGGTCTTAATAATAAAAACCCAGAGTCAGATGTTAGGGGGTGAAAGCTGAAAGATAGAGAAACGGAACAGCCGGCCACTAGTTCTTACCTCTGAAATCCTCAGACTGAATGGGATGTCCTGTCTACAAGTAGACTGGATGCCTTGAGCTCCTGTCATCACCTGCCTTTTTACTGAGTGTAGATTTTATGGGACATGATCACTTTGATAAGTACACATTGATTTTCTAAATGATTATATTTCACAAAAAATATTATACCTAATGAATATGTCCAGTTATGTTGAATGATTAATAAAATATGAGTATGTGGAATTCTTTTTGCATTTT
The DNA here is from genome assembly GCA_025134845.1 of Neodon shergylaensis. Lineage (NCBI taxonomy): Eukaryota > Metazoa > Chordata > Mammalia > Rodentia > Cricetidae > Neodon > Neodon shergylaensis. The sequence continues at coordinate 10,536,163 of JABTXL010000002.1, forward strand.
ATGCATATATATGTATGAGTATACGTATACATATGTACACACATATATGTATATGTATTTATGTATGCAAATATGTATGTATATAGATATGTATATGTTTGTGTGTGTGTGTTTCTGTCTTAAACTGTATCTTTAGGACAATGGCAACACTGAGCTATTGGTTCCTTCAGCCAATGACAATGGCCTGTTCCACTGTCCATGTGACTTAAATATTGTCACTCTGGAAGAGGGCTTATTTGACAAGCATCTATTGCTAGTGCCAAATTAAACTCAATTGTTAGTTTCAATTGTTTATCTTGTGCAACTACAAGCTTCTTAAGACATAAAATCTTGTATGTTTTATAGCTTTCACAGATAAAATTTACATTCCTCTCTTAGACTGACAATGCTTAATATAAAACACATTTATTCTTAAATTTTATGATACCAAACAAACTGTGTGACATTAAATTTACTGTTTTTGCGGTCCTCATGTAGACCTTTTTTCTTTGTGTACTGGAAATTAAAATGAGAAGCTTGTCCCTCATAAGCAAATATTCTACCATCTATCATAATAAAAACATTTCTGATTATTGATTTCTTTGAAAAAATAATCCTACTTTATACTTCAACCTGGCCTTAAATTCACAATCCTGCATCCATTGCTTGAGAACTTGGATTATAAGAGTGTATTAATATGTAAGCAGTCCACCATGAAGATGCCAAACATAGTTTTAAGTGTATTCAAATAGGTTGAGATGATATGGTAATTGTAGTTATTTAGAGTTCTTTACACCACACTTTGAAGAAAATTATTATTTAAAAATTTAATCTGATGTAAAAAAAATCAAAAAACTGTAAAGAAAAAATTAGTAAAAATCTAAGCCAAAATTAGTGAATTTTGTTGTTGTGTTAAACACCATTATCAAAGTATCTTATCAAAAAGTATTTTAAGCCTATATTTCCAGAAGGATGAGTCCATCATGATAGGGCAGTATTACAGCAAGCACCATGCACGGCAGTAGGGACAGGAAACAAAGAGATCACAATTCATGTAAAAGATAGAAGCAAGCAAAGAGAGAGAGCTAATACACAGGAAGTAAAAAGATCTCAAACTCAGCTCTCAGTGGTGAAACTTTCCCAGTGAGGCTTCACTAACCTCCCCAGACACCATAACCAACTGAGTACCAAGTTACCAAGTTTGTTGGGAAAGTTCTCATGTTCTCATTCAAAGTACCACAGAAGACCCTGTCACAAGCAGAAGGAAAAGAATGAACAGTAACAACAACAAAAAATATGTTTGTGAATAGCCTTGACAGGAGGAAGGCGGAGGTCAGAAATCTATTGTAAAGAAAAGACAGTTGGAGAGAGGAAGTCCTAACATCAGTGAGTTCAAAATGAACACATTCCTAAAATATTAATACACCAAATCTGCCAAGAAAGAGAGCAAAAAAGGTATAAGAATTACATATATCATTATATTAAAGTTCAATATTTTGTAGAAGCAGTTTACAATCTTTTCCCAAAGTAAATTCTTGAACCACATGATTTTTCTTAGCAAATTCTTCCTAACTGTCACACTCTTTTCTTTCTTAAAAGAGTTTGTTCCAGAGATATTGTTAGGAACAATTCTTAGGGATAAATAAAAATTATTGCCTAATCAGGCAATTAGGTCATTTAACTTTATTAAGATAGACAAGAGTAATATGAGAAAGGAGAAATTAAAATCAAATTAAAAAATTGCTGACACAATTTTTACATCATAATTTCTAAATTTGATATTTAATTTTGCTTGGCCTTCATCATTCTTGCTTTAAGATGATTTTTTTATTATTAATTAGCTTATTTCATCCTCACCAAACCTCCCCTCCCTCCTCACCTTCCACTTACTCCCCCACCTCCTCTCACCTCTTCCCTATCCACCTTTTCTCCATATTCGCTCAGAAAAAGGCAGGGCTTCCATGGGCATCAGCAAAGCTTGGCAATCCAGAATGAGGAATGGACATCAGTGACAGCCCTGCTCCCAGGGGTAGACCAAGCTACAGAACTCTCACATATAAGCTGAGGACCTAGATGGGTTCCATTCAGGCTCCCAGCTTGTTGGATCAGACCCTGGGAGGTCCTCTGAGCAAAACTAGCTGGTTCGGTGAGTTTTCCTCTGATGTTCCCGAACATCCTGGCTCCTGCAATTTTGATATCATTAATACCACCCCTTTACTGTCATTCATTTAAAATAAACTAAAAAACAAGATATTAAAATATCAGCAACAAGTTTTACTCTAAAATGTACATCCTCCCTCGCCATGCTCTTTTCACATGGTTTATAATACCGAGAATAAACTCTCAATCAGCATGTTGACCATTTATACACATTTCTATGGGCTTCTGTTGACTGGAATAGGAATCCTGAAGCCTAGGAAGTTCAGGTGCCTCTCAGTATGCTGTTTGCAGAAAGTTTGCTCTTTCATATTTCAAAATCATTAGGCATATAGCTATTGCCTGTTCTTTGTCTCCATAAAAACACCCATTATAAAATCCATTATATACAAACTTTGGGCCAACTATGAACTTAATAGAGAAGAGGTTGATTCATCAATATAAATTAACATTGAGTAGAGCTAGGAATTTTAATATTATTTTAACTGAGGAATCCACTTTGTTTTGGTTTGCACAATTTTAACTTCTTACTAAAACTTTGGGTGTATTTTAATTTACTGAAGGTCTCAGAATATTATTAAAACCATGTGGAGTTGGTTTAAATCTAGATATCCTGTTACAACATCTTTTTCTAATTTTAATCTGGCATGTAGTTATCATTACAACTTTCAAACCTTAAATTAGATTTAGTTTCATGATATCCCTAGGAACTTGGATTCTTGCTTTATTTACGTTTTAGTCTGAATATTTAGAGGTAAACTTTCTGATAACCTGTAATATATTTTTGAGATTTCTAATTCACACTTCCTAATTGTTTCATAAACACTATATATTATCTTACTTAAATTATTTTATTTCATTTTATTCAGGTAATAAAATATATACAACATTAATATGACCATATGAGTAAACCTTAATAAGAATTTGTCTAGATAATATGGTCATGAATTTTCTTAAGTATCAAAGCATATCATTGTATAAAGAAAAGAATCCAGTAATAAATAATTTAGCAATAGTTGGAAATCATTTTTTTGCAATGAACAGAACCACTGTCTGCACAATGGTCAAGCTGGATTCATACATGCATACATATACATGTATGCATACATGTATTAAGCTTACTAATCAAAGAATGTGCCAAAATCTAAGTGATGAAATAAGAAGTTATAGATACAATAATACATCTATAATTTCATTATTTATATCCTGTCCCCCAAGTCTTACATGTATCAATATAAAAAGACTTCTTAACAACAATGCATTATTTTTGCAGAGATAGTGTTTGACTGAATACTTCATAATGGTATTAAGTTTACTAATTAAGGAGTGTGTCCAAATATAAGTAATGAAATAAAAAGTAGAGATGCAATGCAAAACAATGCAATGGTTTTGATTTAGATTAATTATAACCTGTCTCCCAAGTCTTAGATATATCAATATAAAAAACTGCATAGAAAGAATGAGGTTTTTTGTAGAAGTTTGACTGAATATTTCATGCATGCTTGACAAGTCCTTTTCCTAAGCCATGCTTTCAGCCTTTAGTAAGGTATCATATAATGATGATCAATGCTTATTTTATGTATTAAATTTCTAGTACTATATCAAACTGTCTACTCATTTTATGTATTGATGTAACTAAGATCTACAAAGAGTCAATTCACATGATCCAAAGTATCAGAATATCAAAACTCCAGGATACCAAAAAGTTAGTTCAGGTCAAAAGAATTCAAAGATATGAAACACATCATCATGATGGATATCCACTGTAAACTTAACTGATTAAGTATCCTACCAAGCTGTGCTTTGGAATTATTGTACAATGAAAAAACAGCATGTGAATTCAATATGGATACAATATTGTGTTTCATTACGGTATGTTGTAGTGCTAATACATAACTGGACTAGAATAGATCAAGAAGAAATATTGCTGTCAACAAGACAAAGAAATAGACATTTGATAGTTGATGGCCAAAAAAATATAAAATTTTCTATTGAAAGGAGAAAAATAGTCATACCTAATTCTGAATGTATAGAGGGGAGTGCATCATGCTTACATTTTATAGCAGAGAGCATGACTTTTAATTCTTCATGACATTTATTTAAAATTGTTGTATTGAAAAGAATAAACTTTATAGAAATATAATGTGAACTGGAAACAAGTGATTATATAGATTATTCTGGTATTAGCTATTCATACTCATCTGATGGACAAATAATTTTTTCTCTTATCTACTTTAAGGCAGATAGTTACAATACAAATTTGTATCATATTGACTCATGGGTTTACATTTATTTATTACAGACCACATTTAGAGAAAAAGTTAGTTCTTATATATAGGTCTGGGATACATTTGGAATTATATGAAGACTATATTGCAACTTAATTTCATATAACTTAAAAATAAATAGAAAATAGTTTGCAAAATAAGGTAAGTTGAAGCTTAATTTGCTGCAGAGTCTACTTCGGTTCTTCATTTCATAAATGACTTGAAAGGCAATCAGCAATATGAACTATACAGACCCTGAGTTCTTGGTTTGATGATTGGTTACACTTCTGGAAACTGTATAAAAGAAAGCAGATTCAGTTAGGAAAGCAATTATCTGTCTCTGCTTCTGTGCTATTTCCTCCAGGAAATAAAACAAAATGTCCATTCATATCAAATCGGTGCTGTTTTCCTAGAGTAATAATGCCATTACTTTGTTCTTTCTTTTTATATGGATAGTTTCACTCATTCCTCTCTTACATATTTGTGAACACACATCATTTTATACAGAGGAAATTTGGTCATAGCTAATTTCATATAAATTCAATTTTACATCTCATATTCAACAGTCACCATAACATGTTAGTTGGTAAGCAGATTACTTCCTGACTGCTAAGAAAGTAGAGCCATTTTACTTAACACAGAGATGTGTGTGGTCTTTCTACTACTGTTTCTAATAAATTCCTGGAAAAGATATGGTTAACCCTACCAAAAATAATAAATAAAATATGATAATATGAATTTTAAAACTCAACATATTTGTGTGGGATGAAGCTTATGTTACATAAACTGGATTTTTGTTGATTATATTTTTCAAAATAGTCTTTTTAAATTTGCAGTAATTAGTTTAAATTAGAATAACAATTAACACTTAGGGACCTATTTGAAGAGAACTCCAGCTTCAAATTTAGCATTTACAACTTCTTTTAAGAACAATGTACCCAATTGGACTTCCCCTTAGTAACACTTATCATTGAATGAATAAATAAAATTTGTGTGTCTCTCTCTGTATTGAAACTTTTGTCATTGGTAAAAATAATAATTTTCGTTTAAAATCAATAACTTTACAGCAATTAAAAAATGATCAGAATATCCCTATTCAAGTATTTTAAGCATTTTAAATATATAACTGTGTAATAGAAAACTATAATGTTAAGTAGCAGGAAATCTTTATACCTTTCAGTTTTCTAAATACAGCGAAATAAAACCAGCTCTTCGGGAATGGAAAGAATATCCTCAAAGGGGTTCTTGAGGGAGGAATACCACTGCCGGAGTGGCAGCACCTTCCCTTACGGGTCCAGGTAAAAGGAGGTCTGAGGGGGAAGCCAAGTTCTTTCTGCCTGCCTGGCTTCACTCCCTACTGATGACTGGTTAGACAATGCCTGACTCTACAGTTGATGTTGCCATTCTTCTTGGACATTGACCCACTTTCTTTGGCCTTCTAATGTTGCAGTAAATTCTCCAATAATTCTCCAGATTTTTAGCGACAGGTTGGACTGCCTACGAACCCAATCTTGTATATTAGTCAGTTACTAACTTTCCAGGCTTCCTGGTGTGCATGTAGACACATTTTGGAAAACCAAGCCCATTAAATGCAAGCCAATCTAACAAACCCTCTTCATAATATGGATTGATTCTGATAGTCATTTTCGTTCAGTAATGGAGATAGAGTCACAGGTGATTGTTAGCTCCCAGACATTGGGTGTTGGGAACCTAACTTCTTTCCTCTTGAAAAGTAGAAAGCATCTTTAATCTCTTAGCCACATCTTTAGTTTTATGGCTCTGTTTTTAGTGCAAAATCTTCCATGAAGCTTTTGTGTATATTCTCCCATGATATTTGAAGGGATGATGCATCTCTCAGGAATAATGACATAGGCAAATTTACATCATGTAGCCATATTTCTTTTTACACAGCTAAAATTTCACCATTAGTTTGTGCATTTCTTTGTTTGTCATTTCTGTGACATCTCAGCGGAGTCCTTTATGTACATATTTTAACACTTATTTTTTTACGACTTGCATTTAAATACCACATCTGCAAGTAGAGAATAATTTATTGTATGCTATTAATAATGTACTTTTAAAAAATGTTTTTTTAATGGTACAAGTTGAAGATCCCACAGGGAATATAGGGCAATGTCTACATGCAGAATAATAACAGCTTTTACAACAATGCAGATTTAAAATTTTATTTTACAGAGAAGAGAGAAAAACAAATAAAAATTAGAAAACATGTCAGATTATACACACATAATTAAGGACTAGAAGACACATGACTGGTAGAAATATAAACTGGCACAATCACTGTAGAAATCAGTGTTGTTTGTTCCTCCGGAAGCTACAAAGGGAACAACAAATTGGTCTAAAAGCAGAACTACAGTTATGTCTCTCATATGCCATTCCTATGGGCTTATATTGAGGAATCCAAATGCATAGTCCACACAGATAATTGTTCATCCATGCTTCTTGCTGCTTCTATTCACAGTAGCTAGGAACTGCAGTCTGTCTTTCAACACATAAAAGACACTGTCCCTTTAGAAGTAGACAAAATGTAAGCAAAAAAGGTAAACACATAATCTTATGCTAACAATCCAGCATTGACAGTTGAAATGCATTTATCTGTTTCTAGTTAATTTCGCAGTGTTCTATATTTTCAAGAAAAAAGTAAGGTGTAAATGAACAGATGCTATTTTTTTTATAGCCATGTACTTAAGGTTTGCCAACTTCACATGCGGGAGCATTTTAGATTTCGTACTTTCAGGAACAAATATTGAATATACAGATGAAATGTGTCCAAAGTTCAAAATACCTGAAATCTTAAGATTTCTGTTTCCAGAATTTTATATAATGAAGAAGGCTAGAAACAACAACACAGATTCTCCCCTAAGCTACCTAATCATACCTGGTATGCACATGCCTATACAGACACATTGAATGAGTAAATACTTATATGTTAAAGAACAGAAAGAGAAATTTTGTATTTAAGACTCTAAGAGAATCTAAGAGGATTCTCTTAGCTTTATCCTGCTATAGTAGGGAGGCCATTTGCCTGTTCCTTTTATTCCTGTATCAAAATATATACTAAAACTTTCAATTTCATTTATCTGAAAAGATAAATACTACACAGATTCTTATAATTATGAGAATTATGTAACTTGTACGTAAATATAAACAAATACATTGGAAAAGAAAGTATAATAACTAACTAAATTCAAAAAAGTATTTTCGAGTATATTCATGAGGGAATTTGTCTATAAGCATAGATGATATTTGATTTTGTACTATTGGAAAAAATTTAAACTATTTAATGATTAATGGGCTGTATTGTGAAGTGATGATAAAAATTGAAGACTTCAGTGGAGAGTCTGAAGTGGCCAACAGAAGGGTGGACAGAATGCTATTTCAATAGTCTTTATTCAGAAGGAATCCTGATGTGTTGATGTAATAGCCCGATCATGAAGTGACCTGCACGCCTCTATGGACAAAGACTTCTTTGACTTTTTGAAGTGGGATTCTTCGGAGATCACATAAACATAGCACAACATGAAAAATTGTGTCTTTAAGTGTTTTATATTTTCCTCATGAATAATAACTAAAATAAATTGACTGCTAAGGTTAATGCACTTGCTAAGAATATTATGATTTAAAATGATTTAATATCTTCTGCTCCCCCTGCATTTTAAATAAAATTATACTTTTCAGAAAGCCTTTGGTGAAAAAAACAGTAAGTCAAAATTGAGCAATTACTCTGTCTAGACTCAAGTAAATACATTGTCACCCAATTTTATGAATAAATAATAGAGTACTTGTTCAAAGAATGTGATTCACTCATCAGACTCAATCCTTGCCAGAACCCAAACTGTTGCCTTGAATCCTTATAGAGCCTCCAAGATATTAGAAAAGTAAGAAAAGAAAGACAATAAAATGTATTGAACACACAATTTCCAGAATTAGTGACATTATATGTATTAACCATTATTTACAATGTACGACCTGCTTTGTACAAGCTTGATATGAAGGTCTATGCCTTGTGCCGTCTTTTTGTTTGTTTGTTTGTTTGTTTTTCGAGACAAGGTTTCTCTACTGTAGCTTTGGTGCCTGTCCTGGAACTAGCTCTTGTAGACCTGGCTGGCCTCGAACTCCCAGAGATCCGCCTGCCTCTGCCTCCCGAGTGCTGGGATTAAAGGCGTGCGTCACCACCGCCCGGCTTACTGCGTCTTTTTATGCTGAGTTCAGAGACCAGTCTTTTGCTGAAGGGAAGGAAGTGGTGTACAGTGGATCTGGTAGAGAAGAAACTTGGAGGGAGGAGGTTGAAAGGAGTGGAGAGACTGGAGGTTGTGGTTCAAATGTATTCTATAAGATACCAGTAAATAAAATAAAATAAATAATAAAATGGATGATTGTATTTTCACTATAAAACTATTTAAAAATATTTTTGTATTGTGATAATATATTAACATTCATTTCTCTCAAGAGAGAAAATATACAAACAACTGCCAATCTTTGTGGTTTTGTTTAAAAATAATCACATATTTCAGTATTTCTTCTTAAAAGTGGAAACAAAAACAAATTGCGATGAGCCATTCATGAATGCTTTTTGAAAATAAAAGATAAAAGCCACATTTATTTGTCTTCATTAAATACTACCTTCTGCAACTGCAGTTTGTACCAAACCTAGGAGAAGAGATTCATACTGAACTTCAGTGCTTCAGTGAGATGTCTAGACTGTTTTCCCTAGTAGTAAAGAATAGATAGACTCAGAATTGCTGAGTTGAATTAAGTTCTGGAAAGACACCATAAAGCAAAGCTTTGTAATTGAGAAAGGAATCAAACAAAAAAGGAATATTCTTTCCTTATGATTTATTGATCTCAGGAAGCCCTCATTCATGAAGAGAAATAAATTATTTTCCTCATGTAGGTTGGAATTTTTTTACTTAATAATGAAGATTCATGATGTCTACACAAATCAAGAGTAAACATACGCTTTTACTTTTTCACAAAACTTACAAAGTTTTGAGAGAGGAGTAAGACATTGTAACCAATTTTATTTTTTGCTAACAAGTTGTCACAGCTGGCATCAAACTAGAATTGGGTAATCATTAACATAGAAACACAATCTACAATAGAGGCATCATTTTAAAAGGAATTATGATATTTAAAACTCAATAACTTCTTACTTGCCCAGTACCATTTGTATATTTTTGTGTTGCTTGTGAAAATAATTGGAAGATAGAATGCAAACATCCCACTATTAAGTTATTGTTTGCCTGATTTGTACAGGAAGAGAGTCATGGACTCTAGAAAGCCAGGTTTTTATCTAGTGAAAAATGATGCACTAGTGAGTACAAGATCCAAAGATAGAAGATCTAGTTTGGTTGCATGTTCTTCACTTCTTACTAAGGTAGGTAATTAAGGCATATTTTCTATGCCTGATTCCTGCTTAAATTTGGTCAATTTTTCTTATATTTTATTACAAGTTGTTAACTGTACATACAAATAAAATTTGGTCTATATATGTATACAGTATATATTAATCAAATTAATTTGCTAAAATCGCTATTCTATAAAAAGTATCCCATTTCAACTAAATAAATCTCCTTTTCTGTGATATATTATCTATTTTCTGAACTAAACTAGACTTTCTGAAGTTAAGAAGTCTTACTTTGTTTCTTCTAGATTAGAATATTTTTGAAAAATAGAACTTCATTTCATGTTTTTCCAGTTCCTAACATAACCTTGGCATAAATTAATTTCTTATAAAATATATTTATTTTAAATAAGTATAATATTTGTTGAGTAAATTTTTAAGTTTTCCAGAAACAGGCTACCATTCATTTTTTTATCTTTAAAATGTACTAAAAATTGAGATATATTTATATACTACTATTTATTACTAATGTGTTTGAAGATCACATTTTAATGATTGTTTTCATTCTAAATGATATTTATGTAAAATCAAAAGAGTTTTAAGTCATAGAGAGGTCATAATTATTCTAATGTGGAATAATTGCCAAACCATCTGTGACTGTGTTAATGTGAAACTCCACCTTATTTACATCCTACTACAGTGATGCCATTTATTTGACTAGACCACAGCAGAAAGCATTTCAGATTGATAATAAATATTTATGTATGAAAATAAGTCCACGGCACACTGTATTTTTAAAGTTACAAACGATTATGTTTGAAAGAAGACTCTTTGTCTTTGAAAGAAGAGACAAGAGACTTCATTGAAGCAGATTGAATGAGATGCAGGTTATATTTTATCATAACTATAAAACAGCAAATGACTATAAAACAGAAAATTTCTTTTCCTTTAGAATTTTTGTTTGTGATTAAAAACATTTAGACAGATTTCTAAGAAACCTGATTTTTGGAACATATCCAGTATGAGATAAGATCATTGTGTAAGTATGAGGTTATGAGTGAAAGTCAACACATACCGCCCTAACACAATGCTTAACAGAGTAACGATGAATTAAACTCCTTAGAAATTACTTCAAGAATTTCTAGGCTTTGTTCTTAAAGGAGATTTTGAATAATATTAAGAATATGTATATAATATTAAATTACTAGTTGGTGTACATGAAATGTCTAATGCCACATTGCTCAAATTGAAAAGCTGATATTAAAATATAGAACTGTATTTATGAATTTAAAAATATGGTGATGATTTTCAATATTTATAATATGCTTATTTGCTAGTTTACAATACTAATTTTAATTTTCTTGTTTGTTTAGCTTTGCCAAGTTACTAATTAACTCTGCCCCAAAGTTTTATCACTACTAAGTATGTATCAATGAAAATCATCTATGAAAGTATTAGTTATATAATAAGTATGAGCATATATAGCTACAAATAGGATATGAGTGTTAATATAATGAAACTTACCCTGTGCATTGATTTATTATTAAAATAAGTTATTATGTTTCTGCATTTCATCTCAAATGCCCAGTTTGGGCCAAAGCTGTCTACAATGTATTTGTATACAAAGATAAGCATCCTATGTTGGATATTTCCAAAAAAAAATACATGTGATCAAAGGAAGAAATAAGATTGTCCAGGCATGGTGATGTGCACCTTTATTCCCTTAATTCTGAGAGCAGTCTCAGGTTTGTTTATGTAAATTTAAGGATCTAGTGCAGCATAAGTGTGTGAGGGAGTGTGTGTAGTATGTGTTTGGAGTGTAGTATGTGTGTGTGACATGTGGTGTGTATGTGTGCATGCATGTGTGGTGTGATAGAGGAGTAAAGTTTGGTTACATTCCAGAAAATTACAAATAATGCTATAAGGATATGTGACTGAGGTCTGTAAACATGAGTAACTGTGAATCACAAGTGTTCGAGAGCTGGAGTCAAGGATGAAAATGGGAGAATTGTTAAGTTTTATAAAAACCAGGAATGATGTTATATGCTTTTAACCTTATTACTCAGAAATCTTAGGATGATGATCACCTCAAAATCAAGGTATCATAGTTTGTATAGCAATTACAAGCTAGTACAAGCTCTATAGAAAGAACTTGTACCTAATTTACTTTAGATATTTATTGTCTGAAGTTTTTCATCTGCTCATTTTTTCAAAAACACATAAATACAGTCTTTTCATTCTATACATTTTATTTAATATATTTTCAATTAATAATAGAGCTTCTACAATTTTGTATCAAAGTTACATATCATCAAGTTGATTTAATGGCATATAATGTTATTTTTATTATCATGATAATTTATTTTAAATTTTTATGTTTTGACAAAAACCTTAATGTTCTTCTTACTACAAATAGCACTAGATGTGTTCATTCTTTATAACTTTAAATAACAGGTTTCTACATTGTGCTCTTTCTTTAAGATTTGGAGGCACAATTTATTCTGTTATAATGAAGTGGAGGTACTCATTAGTAGACCTCTGGTAAAATTTATGATCACCGAGATAGTTGAAACGACCCTGTTTCTTCCTTGATAAGTTTAAGTATCTCCAAATTAAATACAAGAACATTATCTCCTTTCTCCTTTTTCAATTGCTTTGCCAAGTTTATTCAGTTATGATCTCATACATATATATTATGCATACAGAATTCCCTCCACCCACTGCCTCTCTCACTAACTTTTAAAATCATATGTTGAATCTATATATCATCTACTACTTAGTTGCCAGTACATATAGAAAACATAGTAAGCGGATCACAGATCAAAAATCTCTTAAAAGACTTGCATAATTTTTGAGAAAATGTATAGAGACATCTCACATAAAAGGGACTCATTAGCCATATTTTTCACAGGTCATTTATACTGGGATATAGCATATTTATAACCATGGAAACATTTCCCAACCTTATGTACTGCACCATAAGTCCTTGATTTTACCCCTGTTCAGAGTAACTCTCTAAAATACTCCTTGGTTCAACAACAAGTAGCGGCTTAGGAGGTCGGTGAATTTTCACCAAAGTTGTAGTACAAGTGGGACCTTTGGTTAGTTTTACCGATATTTATTAACAATGTCTGGAGTTGTAAGTATAAGAAGCATCATACAGAATGCCTCTAATGTCTTGGGGGTTGCTGCAAAAAAATCTCGCTAGAAAATATTAATATGGAGGTATATAGAAAATAAATCTGATGTATCCTTGAGTCCCATTTATGAAATTTATTAAATGGTAAGAGGCAAGAGATAAAAGAGACAAATTTAATTCAATTTACTATGTAGTCTGAATTTATTGACCTGCTACTAGCTACTATTCTGCAAATTTTAAATTGTTCTTTTTTCATATTTGAACAGATTATTGAAACCTAATTTTTGCTCCTGACATCTCTGCTGGAGCATAGTTATTCCTTATTATTTGTTTAAAGCAAGCACCCTACAGACGTGAGGCTTAAGAACTAGCACAACATTCCTAGCTTATTTTCCCCGTTTTTATTTCCAGTTGAACTTTTAGTAAAATGTCAAAATAGGCTTTGACCTCACTCTGTAGCTAGGTGGGCCTCCTGCCTCAAATTTCTGAGTAGATATAATTACATGTTTGCATCATCATCCTCAACTTAAACCATCTATATAAGGATTTGGTTCTTCCAAGATTTAATGATTGGTTACTATATTTCAACTACTGTGATAGGCAAGTAGTTTGTAAATACCAGAAGCAATAAGCAGTGATAAAGATAAACTTTGGTTGATCGAAGGTGTTAGATTTGGGGCTTCTTCTCAAATGTAATGTAGATTCAGTCAGAAAATTAAAACACTCTTCAGCAATTTCACTTTTGGAGACAATGATGAGAACTAATTTAACATTCTCTGTGGGCTATAAAAAAGGTTAGGCCGGGCGGTGGTGGCGCACGCCTTTAATCCCAGCACTCGGGAGGCAGAGGCAGGCGGATCTCTGTGAGTTCGAGACCAGCCTGGTCTACAAGAGCTAGTGCCACGACAGGCTCCAAAGCCACAGAGAAACCCTGTCTCAAAACAAAACAAAACAAAAACAAACAAACAAAAAAAAAACAACAAAAAAGGAAGGTTAAAATCACAAACTCTCTTAAAGAAAAAGCTAGATAATTTATATTTTTTGCATTTCAAGAAATAACTTAAATTCACATTGAAATTGCTCTGTTTCATACTTGGCTGATCAGTCAGTATGAAACTGCAATTGAATTTTTAAATTTTGAAATTATTCTAAAAATGATCAGTGTCTATTATCAGTCAAGTTGTATGTTGTTTCATTTTAAGGGAGCCATGAGAAATGTCATGTTTTACTGATGACTCATGGAGTCTCACTTTGGAGGGATAAACACGTGACAGGTACTGGCAATCACTCTACAATTCTAGTTGACCAGTCAGGAAAGATTTAAAGATCAGAAAGGCACTGTTAGGGAACTACGATTGGAGAGACTACGCCACAAATTCGGTTCAGGTAGTTTTTTGAAGTGTGTAATCAGAACTGTTTGGGTGAAAAATGACTGTTCAAATAAGAATGAATGGTGTACATAAGCATACATTTGATACATAGAACAGTTTCCATTGTGCTTTAGTTGACCATTTTTGAAAAGAAATAAAACATTTTAATTTCTGCCTCTATGTTTCACATGATTTTTCTTTCCATTAGTAGCCTGCCAATTTTCTGTTTACATAAATTTGAATGGTCTGCTTTTATGATCAATTAACATCTATGTTATTGTTATCAAATTGAGAATATAAGTGAAAAAAATAATAGAACAGTAAAGACAGAATAAAAATATCACAAAAACCTTTTTATCTTTTCAACCTCTGAAAAACTCAAAATAAAACACTTCTGGCTTAAAATTTGTGTCTTTAAATTTGACACCAAGATTAGGAAACAAACAAATAAAATATGATTCCATAGCTTTGTGTTTACAAAATCAGAGGTAACCAGTTTCTTTGTGAAACCAAAAGAATGTTAAAGTGCTGCTGTGTGTCACAAACCCTGGCGCCGGTTCTCAAGATGTTTACATTTATAACCCACCCTTAGTAAACAAAGAACTTGAGAAACTTGGCAGAAAGTTAAACAGCTTACAGATGCACACAGTCATTTCTAAAAGTCCTTTCCATTACAGAGTCTGTCCTTGGTGTTTATGGATCTATGAAAGCATATCTGATATCTTCCACATATGTTCAAAGGGCAATTGAATTGTACTGAAATTGGAAATATTATGAATGTGTCTTGATTATTGTCCATAACCATGGTTAATATAAATGTTTTTAATAATATTTCATTAAAGTATAAATTTATTACTAGAATAAATTATCTAGTGAAATTAATATTTATACTCTGTGAAAGAAAAATTTTGTTCATGTCATTATCATATTTTTTATCCATCATATGTTGAAAGATAAATGCATTATTAAATCACAGAGAATATATTTATTATCCTGCCACATATCTATAGAGAAATTGCTGAAGTTCAAATGAGTATTGGGCAGTATCAATGAAATGTGTCTTGAGTAGATTACATAAGAAGTCAATTGTGGGTGTGGCTGTGTATAAAATTAAAATAAGTTTAGAGTGTAAACTTTTTTCTTAATGATTAAATCATTGTTTACTTTAGCAGGAATTAATTGCCCTCAAAATGGAAAATCCTTACATTGACTTTTAATGGCAAAGGCTTAATAGCCCATTAGTATCAAGCTCTGCTACTGAATATCATGTTGTATAAATGTGAATATAATCATCTTTTAATATGTCTCCAAAATAAACTTTGAAATAATTTTTGAAAGGAAATGGATAATGTTTTAGTTTTTTTTTTATCCCTGAACAATCCATCTTCCTGTAGTGGGACCTTGTGAAATGTCTTCCACTGCATTGGATGTCAACTAGTGATGCTGTTATGCAGGTCTCCTTTAGGTGATCATAGTTTTGAGATTTTATAGTTACTGCTTCCTTGTCACACACAAAAGACAATATCCTAAATTATATGTTCTGATTCTCTGGTTGCTACAAGCCGCAATATTATATAGGAAACTCCTGAAATTGACCTTGAGTCCAGGTACCCCTGCTGCTCCTCACTTAAAATACAGAGGAGTCTTTAAATTTTTCCATCCTTTCTTTCTGCAACGTTGCCTGAGCTTTTTGTGTAGGAATTTCATTGTAGATATATCACTTGTAGTCGCTTTGTGGTCCATTATTCTCTACATTTTGACCTGTTGAGAAATTTTGAGATGATCTATGTCTTCTGCAAAAAGAAACCTAATTGATAAAAGACTAGAGCTACTCTCATTAGAGGTAGAAAAATACATATTTATAATAGAGTTAGAAATTATACTGGTTTAGGCAAGGGGTAATATAAAGTCCTCCTTTAGGTTACATATCTTCCTTATCTAGGATTTATATTATCAGGCCTGAGTTTCTTCCTCTTGACCAAGAGGTAAGTCTAATTAGAGAGCTCATGGTTACTCACAAGATGTACATGCCAATATTGTACCATTTTGGGTATCTTGGTATGATAGTTATTGCTGCACTTTTTAAGCCTTACAGTGGTGTGGGTCTGTCAACTGTTCTCCTCCCCTGACAAATTTGCATTGTTTTTCAGATACTGTGACAGCTTGTCTTCAGGGAGCTAGCTTCCAGGTCAGTTCTTTTCTTTGAGTCCTGTGTCTGAACGGTGAAGTGTCTTCAACAACAGGCTTTTACCTTTGTGTTCTGGGAGAAAATTAAGGACAACAGCAATGGTATATACTATTTGATTGATTTTATTAACTTTCTGACAAACATATAGAAGGAATACTTCCTATATCTAGCACTGAGGTCTTTGTTAGACGGTCTGTGGATCTTTGTGGAAGTATTATCATATACACAAACACATGTATAATAGTCATATTTCTAAAAAAGGCTAAAATACGGTTTCATTATGGCTTTTCAACTCCCTTGATTTTACTTATCCCTTGTTTCTTCCTCTCCTTCTGTTTGTCTCCTTTCCCTTTCAGTTAACCCCTTGGTTTTTCACATTTCCTGCACCACAACACCTGTGTCTTGCTATCCTCTCCAGTCTCTATTTTGTCAGGACAGTCTCTTTCAACTCCTTGGTTTCTGCAGTTACCACAGATTATAAACTCGCTCCTAAAAACCAAAAGCCTGGATCCACAAATAAGAGAGAACACGTGGCCCCTGATTTTCTTTAAAGAAAATGTAGAGTTAATTACACCTTTAGTTCTTAGATCCCTCAAAGTCTTGCATTCCTAATCTCTTGCTTTTCTCAGAGAAGAGGTATTAATAATTCCTTTAATGTGTTCAAAGATTCTGCTCTCTAAACAAGATCTTGGTATTTTGATGTTTGTATATCCCAAGCATTCTTGTCACTTTTATTATGTCTCAAAAATCAGTTTATACATTGATAGTTTTGGAGTATGACATGCAACCAATGTCGAAAAGTTCCCACAACCATGGAGCAATTATAAACTGAATTCTCTTTGGATTTAATATTAATTAGGGTGCTAAATGTCCCCAGTGAGCTTCCTGATGGATTTCCAGGAATAGTATAGTCAAAATTTTCTCTGTGCCTTGTTTGTAGCTGTTTCAGAGAGCAATCTCGTCTTCATACATTCTCCTTTGGTATAATTTTAACAACTCTACATTGCAATTTAACCTGCAATACTTTTCCAGTCATCTATCTTGCTTTAACTTTCTCATGCATTGTAAGGACATAGAAGAGAACAGATATATGAAATTCTGAACTTCATCTCTAAAGGGACTTCTGAGATAACCGAGGCAAGACAAACAAATGTATTATTCAATGTCAATGTTTGGAACAGAAAACCATACTCAAATGATGCATGGCTAGAACTTGACATCATCACTATTAATCATCACTCATATTTTCTAGTATGAAATACACAATATTCCTATTTTGAAGAATTTTATTTTAAGACCAAGTATTTTTTTATCACTTCCCTACAATCACCATCTGTGGATGTTAATGACTCATTTCTGTATAGAGGGGGAAAATCTCTTTATAACATGTGAATATTTTGTGATTGAAGTTAAGATGATATAATTCTACTGTCATTATTGAGTTCTTCCTTCTATTTGCAACTGTTAGCTACAAATTCACAGATTCAACTTGCAGATAATTGAAAATAATTTGCAATTCAAATTTGTGCAGATTTTATCTGGTCATATTTTTAAGCATACAATTTTATATATAATATCTATTATATGTATTATTACATGTGATTTGTAGGTTATTTAAAATACATGAGAATACTACTACAGAATGTCTCCAAATACTAAGCTCTATTTAAAAGTTCACTTAATGCCTGTAGATCAAGATATCCATAGATATCTGAAACAAATCCCCAAGGATACCAAACTATGCATGTGCAGACTATAAAACTAATGTCTAAAAGAATTTGAAAAGAAAGAGTTCATCTGCAGTACAGCACAGGTGGAGAGGTGGACTACTAAATATGTTAGTGAATTGTATGCATGACTTACTTTGTCAGAACTGACCTTAAAATGAGAGTAAGAATTTATGAAGGGTATGTTGGTGACAGAACACACAAATTAGCAATTCCAGAAACTCAATTCTCCATGAGTTATTTCTTTATTCTCAGTTATTTGTACTCTGGACAAGCAAAGTCACAAGTATGACTGGAGAAAGGAGAAACTAGATGAAGATATGCTCTGACACTCTTAATTCAACAACACTTTGCAAAACAGACAGATGCTCCTGAATAATTTCTGACTCTTAGAGAAATGAAGGTAGGTAGTATTAGAGGTGTGGATTCAATGAGGGATAACCAACATAGCTTCTGTCGGTTATCCCTTTGTTGTAAATGTGTTCAGTTATTATTCCAAGCATCGTACTTTGTCACCCATGGAAGATTGCTATTATTTCATAGAGAAGAAAATTTATATGTTTGGTTTTTCACAATGGCATAAAAACTGTCGATCTCAGTATTTATTGAAAAACATGACATCATACTGAGAAGCTTAACACAATGCAGTACTTACAGACACCATTGTTTAGTTTAATATAATTTAAAAGAAATTAAGGGAAGTTCTTTTCTTCTTTATTCATTTAATATTTGAAAAGGAAAGGCTTAATCTATGGGATAAAATCGGATGTTAATTCTCATAAATTATTTTTAAGGAGTTCATTTATGTTACACAGAAAATAAAAAAAATCAGTACTTTGAGAAGAGAGTAAACCATATACTTAGGTATTAGGACGTGGAATTTTAATTACAACTGAAAAGTATTAGGGGTTTGCATAGAGCCATTAGATTTCAGGATTACATAGACAATTCTTGAAGTATACAATTTTTTAGGAAGAAATTACTGTCTAGGTCAAGATGTAGTTCTGTTGATATCTCTTTTCTTGACAATAAAACTGTACACTGGATTTTTCAGGTCTGCTAGTGCATGGTACAGTGAAAATGTTAGCAATCGAGTTTCCAAGTGGAAGATTTCTTTTATAACCAGTCTCCCATGGCTACCTATAAAGGTTAGTGTTTTTGTTTCTATAAATACGTATGAATACATGTGACCCCCCTAAAGATAGCTATAGATAGTGCAAGATAACAACTTACTTCATAAAAATTTTCTTTCTTCTTGAGACTGTGGTAATAAAATAGCCATGGAATTTTAACGGAGAGCCATTTCTATCATGGAAATGTGACACTGTATATTTTCTGTAAAATAGCTTTGTTCTGAGACACTAGACATTATGAGTATTTCACAGACATGTCTTTTATTTATTAAAGGTTAATAGCTGTTTTCAAATGTTCTGTCCCTGGTTGCCTCATTTAAGACTATATAAATGGGCATATAATATAGGCACCTAGTTTCATTGTACAAAAATAAATTCTTTGAAAAGTATCTATATTTCATATATCCAGCCTGAAGAATGGTCATAATCCTATTTTAGGTGTGCTGGATACCTAAATCATTAGAACTTCAAGCTAAGATTTGTATGAATAATTTCCTGTGTATAATAAATGACTCACAAATTAAAAGTAAACTTTTCATTACTCATGAAAATATGTAGTCTTTCATAAGTAATTATTCACAATGAAAACCCAGAGTAGGCAATTCCTCAAGGCAAATGAATGTTGTGATTTCACATTAGGTAGGAATGTGAGGCATACATTGGGTAGAGGTTGTGAGAGAAGTCTATGTTAAAATGACAATGACATTTTGTGATCATATTTGACTACCAAGTCGAATATCCATAAATATTGTTTATTGCTATACTTGAAGTCACAAAATCTTCTCAGTACAGGCAGGTGACATGAGCTTACTCTCTAAACATTATGGTAAAATAATGTTCTAAGAGAAGATTAGTTTTGGAGACAATATGACACATTTCTTGAATCCTTTCCAGACTCTGATGCTACTGTATTTCGTAGGCGTTTATTGAAATGAACAGGACGGTGCAGCTATGAGTTCTAACAGGTAGCAAGCAATGCACTTCAGGAATGCACATTCCCCGATACTCCACTCATAATCGTTAAAGCATGTCATCCTAAAGTAATGGTTTCCTCAAGTCTGGCTGTTCCCTAAGTACTGATGCTTCATTTGTGGTAAAATTTGCAATAGAAATAATGGAACTTGGTTTTATGACTTTGGGAAAGGAAAAAATATTATTAAAAACTGAGTCATAGTATATTCATGCATGCTTACAAGGCTGACTATTAATGGTGAATTGGAGATCCAAAATCTGTACTGAATGCTCAGTTCTAGGATATTTTCTTCATTGGAAAATAGGAAGTTGTCAATTATACCCAAATTATAACATGCCTTAATTCATTGTGAACTAGTTCTATCAAATAAGTCTAGGGGTCCTGGAGTTATTTTTATTACGTGTTTTGTGTATCTGGCACCATTTTTGGATGTTAGTGGAATATCATGGTACTATTCTTCGAAGGATAGAAAATTATTAGTCAATTTCAAAGTATGACAATATATTAATTAGTTCCTTTAACAGTTTAGAAATACCTTCCTAAAGTCTAAATCTAAAGGGTTGTGTAGCTCCTGAGAGTTAACTGAGAAAACCTGGTTCATCTCAAGGAAATACGCACACAAAAAAGGAACAAAAGCAAGAAAAATCCTAACTTTCATTTGTCATATAATGGAGATGATGTCTAATTCTGTTGAATTAAGATGGAATAAATTTTGGTGTTTTGTGGCTTACATATAAAGGAGACAAGGTTTTTTTTGAAAAAAAAAATTAAACTAACCTTATCAAACTAGTAAACAACTTAAACTTATTTGCACAAAGGGAGCCAGAAAGCCTTGGACACTTGTCTTGTTGGCCCAAGGTATCATTTGACTTGTGGAATGCTGTTGTTGTTGAGCCAGATAGGTAATTGCTCTGTCTTGATTGTATCTAGAATGACATACAATAAAAGTTTTTATTTTGTTTTTTTCATACTTTAAACAGTGTTTCACAATGAATGTGCTCTTGAGGTTTAGGGAGGGGTAGCTGCTTGCTCTTACATGTGCCATGAGATGATTCAAGCTCATGAGTTCATTGTACTTCCTGATTTTATGAAATGTCTGGAAAATGTCTTTAACGTTTTCTATTTCCCTAGGAAGAAATACAATTTGTTCACTACAGAGAAGTTAGCTTATACGTTCCTAATAAATGGAGAACAAGAATTGAGAAATGGCTCAAGTGTACCTTGCAAAACCTTCACATATAGTTAAACCTTGGGACCATTTTCTCACTAGAATTTCTGTGTGCCCATTTTGCATTAAAAATTTAGATTAAAAAATAGTTGTATAGAAAAATTAGAGCATTTATTTATTCAGTTATGAAAAATATTAGAGATGAAAAATTCTTTTAAACATTCATAAAGTAATAATCTGTGGACTGGCTAGATTGAGATACCCAGTATTATAATAAACATATATAAATTTAAAGTATTGATGCTATTATTTTATATTTACAAATAGAACTATTCTTATATGTACTAGTGTAAGAACACTAATAATTATTTTTAAACAACAAGTTAAAGGAAAGAGATTTCAATCTTTGTGTGACCAACTTCCAACACAAGTATTCACCGCAACCATTGCTGAATAGAGTAGTCACAGCAAAGGGTAAATAACTATAATCAGTATATTTTAATATGCTCTTATGAATACTTAAGTTTAACCTATTTGCATTTCCCATGCAAGAAATGGTAGGCTTGGGGTTATGGAATTGGTTCAGCCAGTAAAAAGAGCAAGCAACACAATTCTGAGGACCTGAGTTTTATCCCCGTCATTAATATAAAAAAAAACCTCATATGGTGGTGTGCATTTGTAACCCCAATACTCCTACTGAGTAAAATAAGGAAGAGAAAGAAGAATTGCCAGAAATATCATGGCCTATGATGGAGTATACAAAAACAAATAAACCCTATGTCAATCAGACAGAATGTGAGAACCAATTCCAGAAAGTTATTCTCCAACTTCCAGAGGTATGTGGGCACACTGTACCAACATTTACATTTATAATAGTTTAAAATGCCAGTTTTAGTTTAATTTTCAATTGTTTCAAAGTAGAAAAAAGAATTCTTAGTTTATTAGCCCAACATTGAAGAAATACAGAAATCTGTATTATATTCTGTCCTTGAAGTTTAGTTTAGTTACAACTGATCATGAATGGCTGTTCATGAAAGAAACTCAGACAAATTCATCAGGTCACTTACTAGTATTTTTCAGGAGAGCTTGCAGTATTTGAGAGAATAAAGAGGTTTTCCAGTATCCTTTGCAATGTGCTATTTAAGAAACAAAATATATGATCCCTCAAACAGATTCATGTATATTATGTTTTCTGAATATTTTAGATTTTCACTTCTGAGAATATGAAAAGATTTCAGTAAATTAATTAGCCTCATGAATGTTTTGTTTCTATTTTAATAAATAGAAGGAGTACAACTTATGTGCTTCATTTTGTGTGCACGCCACATAGACATATTTGTGTAGTGTGTGTACATCTGTATGGATTTACAGGTGTTTGCATACATGTGTGTTTATGCGTGGAATACAGAGCTTGACATAGATGCCTTCGTCAGTTGCTGTTCTCCTTATCCTTTTCTTCTCTCCCAGAGTTTGCTCAGTTGTTGCCCAGCAAGCCTCATGATGCTCCTTTCTACTCCTGACCCATTCTGGTATGAAAGATGCACACTGTTGCTTTCTTTATTTAGCATTGGTACTTGAATTTGAACTCAAGTCTTCAAGCTACCTCTCAGGTATTTTACTGACTCAGCGAATTTCCCAGGACTGAATTTTCTTTCCTTTCTCTTTTTGGGATGGCAGAATGTATCCCTAATTGAACTACATTCACCTATTCAGGCAGGATGGTCTGAACTTCTGATTATCTTGTCTTTCTCTTCGTACCTAAAATAGTAGAGCCATTGTTATCTAATTTTTGTTGGCTCAAAGGCCCCCATAGGTTACCATCAGGAACATCACTGGAACATGGTGGAACACATATCTCAGATCTTCCTTAACTTTCTGAGCTGAGATTCATAATTGTTAAAATTTCTAGGTGACCCTTAAGAACATTAATTCAGGAAGAACCATGTAAATTAATATTCTTGGAAATTTCCTGTAGTATGTTCTTCAGTGCATTGCTTCTCTAATCTTACATTTCCTACTTCTTTCGGACACATTTTGAGATAGTGAATGTAATGATCCAAATTAACTAATAAGTAAACCATGTTTTCTCAAAATGTGGCAACAGTTATCACTTCTAATGTTTTCAACTGGAAGCTTGCAAACACATTTGAAACTGCCTAAGTATCTGATACCTGCACAGGCATTCAAGTCAGAGTTGAGCTTAAAAAATAGAAATAATGTCAGAAATAATTGTTTAATTTCTTTAAAAGCTTTATAAAAATTCTATGAAACATTTGTATATAAAATTCCAAGTTCATCAGATAAGAAGAACAATGTAGTTATTTTGCTAATTAATAATAATTAAATCTAAAATAATAACAATTTGTTTGCTAATAATGACCACTCACGGTGGTGTGTTTCATTATATGAGACAGAAACTCCTCTAAAATCTTTGAAATGCAGCTTAGAAAAAATATATTTATCACTGGTTTAAAGATACATTCAAACAGCATAAATTAAGACTCTAGCAATTAATCATAAGAGAAATTTTCTACAGATCCTCACATCACTAGAAAAGGAAGTCATGAATGAATCAACAGTTAAAATCTTTGCAGTTCCTACTAAATTTCCAGCTGTCTGAGTTTTGGAGTTTAATTTCTGTCCTGTATAGTTTAGCATCTTATGAGCAAAGGAGCTTTGCTCTGATTCTTTTTCTTAGCTAAAAAGCAGGCTTCTGCTCGCTTTGGTTTCCTATTGAGCAAGACAATTTATTCTTGCTCATTCTTGTTCTAGAGTCTCATTTTAAGTTTGAAGATTTGATTAGCTCAGCTTCCTGTCTGAACTCTGACTCATGCGAAGGAAATGAGCAGCAAATCTCTTGTCTTTGTTTGCTTGTTTATTTCTTGTCTTAGTATTTTAATGGGCTTTGTTTTCACTTTTTGTTTCTGTTTTATGCTTCAAGGACTCATATTGAGGTACTCAAGGATGACATTCCAGGTTGCAAATTGACTAGAGTGTGTGAGAAGTCATTCTTAGATAAGGAAGAAGCAGAATTCATACTTGAAACATTTCTAAAAGAATGTTAAAAGGAAAGCAAGGAAGACTTTTGTGGTATTTTGCATAATCTAAAGGAAATGTCAGTTCCTCCTAGGTAATGACCCTTGCAATCTTAAATATACTAAGGATTTTTTTCATGATCATTTGCAGGACTCTTTTTTCTATCACATAATATTGTCTCCCCTTCCCCTAAAAGAATAGATGTTCATTTTTAATATGATAATATATCAAATGTCAATGTTCCTTGAGATTTGATTAAAAATTAATGGTATCATTATGATTTTTGTAATAATGGGAATTGAATAAAAGGCACTATGAGCATCTGAAAAATTCTTTACCAATGATGTACACTCTCTATGATCAAGATTAAAACTTAATTGTATGCCGGGCGATGGTGGCGCATGCCTTTAATCCCAGCACTCGGGAGGCAGAGGCAGGCGGATCTCTGTGAGTTTGAGGCCAGCCTGGTCTACAGAGCTAGTCCCAGGACAGGCTCCAAAGCCACAGAGAAACCGACTCGAAAAAACCAAAAAAAAAAAAAACTTAATTGTACATATTCATGAAAACACCATAATATAACCTACTACTTTGTATCCAATATAAAGCAAAAAAAAAACAAATGAGAATTAGTGTTGTTTTCAGAAGAAAAAGAAAAAACAAAATTTTTATAAAAATATTATATTAAAGTGTGAAAGGTTAAGATTAAAATGAAAATGCATTTATGGAATTCCATAACAATATTCTTGCCTTTGTGGTATAGTATAAAATAATCGTGCAGAAACTTTGCTTCAAGATACAGTTTAAATACTTTTGTTGAAACAAACAACACCAAAACATTTATTGTGTCACAATGAAAAATTCCTTACTGAAGCAACTCTGACTCTTGACAATTCTTTCAATTTCACAAAGAACTAAAAAAAAATCAGAACCCTACTTGATTCCGCTATCCAAATCTTGAAATTAGATATGCATGCTGTTGAATACTAAACGAAGTTGAAGTTTTTTTTTTTTCCCGAGAAGCATCAGAATTTTTATAAAAAAGATGAATGAGAGATATTTTCCATTTTGGTCTCAGAAAAACGAAGTTCCCATAAGAATCTATACACGCCTTTGGCCTTTCTATCCCCTGTAGTCTGTTCTGTTCTTTTCTTTCTTTTTTTAAACTGGTTCCCAAGAGCGTCTTAACTTTGAGAGCTATAGATAAACTACAGGGAGGTTTATCATCGTTAGTTAAAAGCTTATTTGCATGAGCCATGCTAATATTTGATTCAAGGACCTGAATTCACAATGTCAACAGATTCAACAAATGCAGACACATCAGTGTTAAAATCACACATCTTCCTGGGTTTCTCTACAGTTTGCTACCCATCACTGGCACCAAGTTACTTATAGAAAAACTTGGCTAACATAAACACAGGTCCAAATGAATGAGACAATTCAGAATTTTGAATGGAGCTCCATGCTTTGCACATACTTGCATTGCACTGTCAATGGAAAAACTTTTGGTGTGATTTCAGCCCTCATTTTGATTATCTCCAGTCTTCTACTCCTCCTAGGTGAGTCTGCTTCTTTTTTTTCCTAGAGCTTTCAGGTGGGCTGTTAAGTCTCCAATGTGTGCTTTCTCCGTTTTCTTTAAGTGAGCACTTAGTGCTATGAACTTTCCTCTTAGCACTGCTTTCATAGTGTCCCATAGGTCTGAGTATGTTGTGTCTTTATTTTCATTGAATTCAAGGAAGACTTTAATTTCTTTCTTTATTTCTTCCTTGACCCAGGTGTGTTTCAGTAGTTGACTGTTCAGTTTCCATGCGTTTGTAGGCTTTCTGGGAATAGCATTGTTGTTGAATTTTAACTTTAATCCATGGTGATCCGATAAGACACAGGTGGTTACTAATATTTTTTTGTAGCTGTGGAAGTTTGCTTTGTTACCGAGTATGTGGTCAATTTTCGAGAAGGTTCCATGAGCTACAGAGAAGAAGGAGAGCCTGAAATGGCCCGATCCTATAGCCATACTAATGAATATCATGCATATCACCATAGGACCTTCATCTGGAGATGGATGGAGATAGAGACAGAGACACACATTGGAGCACTGGACAGAGCTCCCAAGGCCCAAATGAGGAGCAGAAGGAGGGATAACATGAGCAAGGAAATCAGGACTGTAATTGATGCACCCACCCACTGAGACAGTGGGGCTGATCTATTGGAAGCTCACCTAGGCCAGCGTGACTGGGACTGAAAAAGCATGGGATAAAACCAGACTCTCTGAACATGGCAGACAATGAGGGCTGATGAGAAGCCAAGGACAATGGCACGGGGTTTTGATCCTACTGCATGCACTGGCTTTGTGGGAGCTTAGCCTGTTTGGATGCTCACCTTCCTAGACCTGGATGGAGGGGGGAGGACCTTGGACTTTCCACAGGGCAGGGAACCCTGACTGCTCTTTCGACTGGAGAGGGAGGGGGAGAGAAGTGGGGGGAAGGGGATAGGAGTGCGGGGAGGGGGAGGGAAATGGGAGGAGGGGAGGAGGCAGAAACTTAAAGGAATAGGATGACAGAGAAAACACATTAGGTATTACATGCAACTAAGATAAAAAAAAAAAGACTGGCTTCTTTAGGCTAAGGGAGTAATTATTTTTGAAGCAAGGATTTGAAGTGGAAAAATGCTTTGAAAGCTTTAGAGTTCTAAGTATTCTGATTCTTTCATGTAGCCAAAGTTCATTGTGAGGAAGTTTCTACACGAAAGACATGAGCTGTAAAATAAATCTTAAGTAAGCAGGATGCAGGTCACCTGAGATTCCAATACTTAGGGAAAAGAGGCTTGTAATGTGAGTGAGGCCAACATGGCTATATATTCAGATCCTGGGCCAAAAACAAACACATGCAAAAAGAATCCAGGAAAAAAAAAAAGCAAAGAACTTTATTAAAGGTTGATCAGTGCCATCACATCAGAGTTTTGTTCACGAATATTATTCCATCAACTGATAATGAAGACTAACTCATCAGAGGTCATAAATTGTTGATTTTTTTGGATTATTTTAGGTTCAGAACTCAAGAGATCATGCTATAATTGCTTTTATTTTTTAAAAAAAAAGAGGTATGCAATATCTTTAATTTTTTTCTTACTGTCTTATTTTTCTTATTTTTAACTAACACCCACCAACTGTCTCCATAGAGCCATGCCGGCAAGGGGTACTTTGTTCATATGATCACAAGCAATATCATAATTAGCTCTTTCATCAATAGGTAAAGGGCTTATAGATTCCAGCTTCAGCAATTGAGCGATGACTTGCAATGCTCTTTGTTTCATCTTCCTTAGGGAATAATTACAAATACACTATATTTAATTAGAATCTGGTGTGTGGAAACAAGTTCTGAAACCAATTACTTTATGAGCTATGATCTTCAGTTGCAGGCCAAAATACCTTTAGCTTACTTAGAGGAAATTTCAATTTGTTGGAATTCACAGAATTTATTGGGAAGGAGATAAAATTTGATTTAGAAACAACAGAAGTCAAATTGTTCTAGGGTTTCTTTTTGAATACATTGCCTCCAGAGACTTATTCCTGACCTGCTATGAAAATAACTAAATATGCAAAATATTCCCTTTTATCACTCTGACTGTTTGACATCACACACAGAGAAGTACTTTGAATATCAGTGCTACCAGATGGTATGCAAAGAAAGGTAATTAACACCAAGTAAGAAAATCAAATTCCAGGAAAATGAATGCAACCGGAGATAGTCATATTAGGCACAAATCTAGACTCATAAAGCCAACAATGTGTTTACTTTTTTTGGATATTAGAATTGAAATAAACAATATAATTGAGTGAAATAATAAACCTGCATAACAACAAAATAGAAAACTGTCTAGGAAATCAGTAAGAACCAAAAGAATGGAGGAGGGTAGAGGGTGACAGTAGATATAGGTACAGGTGACATGTTCAATACTCTATACGTGTATGAGCAGTTCTTACTAAAATCAATATAATGTACCATGAATTGATTTCAGTGACAATAAAATTTAAATAAGAAGAAAGAAAATCAAACTCCCATAGCAACAAAGACAGGTTAAGGAAAAGCACAACAATCAAAAACCAAAGCACGTCAGTGGATAGTAAAAAAAACACTACACAAATTATATAAGTCTTGTGTTTCAAAATGCACTCCTGATTGTCAGAATTAGATAACCTTTATACTGCTCAACTTTGGGTGGGTTGCAACTTCTCATTGTAGAATATTCTGATTAGTTTGATATGACATGGAATTCCTAACATATACACCCTATATTTTTAGTCCTCTTTTTTATAATCTTAAATTTTGCAGTAAATTCAGTGTTTCTATTATATTTAAAATGATTTGCACTTTAGTAGAAGCACAAAAAGCACTTGTATAATTACATAATTATACAAACAAGTAATCTCCAGGATTAGTAAATAATTCTTTGCCAGGAATAGAGTATACTGTGTTCCTTACTTTAAAACACATAGACACACACACAAAGGCAAATACAAAATAATGTAGTAATGCAAATATGTCCTTAGCACCTGCTTTATAACAATAGGATATTTGAAACTTAGCAATCTTTTTAAATTGTTTTTAAATTGTTTCAAAACAGAGAATTTGAAAGAGAGTGAAGAAGTGTATAAGGAAGATTTTAGAGGGTGGAAAGGGAAAGAAGAAATGCAATAATTATAATCTGTGATGAAATTCCATGACATAAAAAAAACTTGTGGAGGAAAAAAAATATTTCAAATTACAGTTACACATCCTAATCCGTCAACAAAGGGAAAAGGGTAGGAGATCAGGAGAGGAACTTGGTGGCAGAAACTGAAACAGGCACGGAAAAGCCCTGCTTGCTGGTTCACTCTTCTCGCTTTCTCAACTTGCTTTCTTCATAACATCTGGGACCACCTGTGCAGGGGTGGCAAGCCCAGAGTTAGTTAGGCCCGCTACACCAATCATCAGTTAGGAATATTACACTGAACTTCAAATGCTCAGGTTGCCAGTGTCCGGGGGTGCATTCTCCATCTTAGCTCACTGCTCTCAGTTCTTCTTCATATACATAAGTGCCCCAGGGGTCTATACATGTTTATGTGTTTATATTCCATCACAGTACCTGTATCTCTGTGTTAGAATAAAAAATAAATTTAGCAGTTAGTGATCATTTCATATCTTCTTTATTTTTTATATTGTCTAAATACAAACAATAAATATATCCTGTTTCTTGAACTACATACTTCATTACACACATGGGAAAATTAATTCTTCTCCTTTCCCATCACTGAAGTGCCAAAATTTTCTGCAATCCCATTTTCTTCAAATGACAGTATCATGTTCATCATGTTTTTCTTAAGCCAAAGAACTGGTCCTCATTTATTTCATTCTCTCTCTTTTTAAAGCTGCCCAATTGATGATTAGATCTTTCAACTCAATCATTTTTTCCCCAGTCATATCACATTCCTGAAAAGATTTATTACACATGTATTATTGTTTTTCTTGTTCAGTTCATGTTTATCTAATGTTGATGAGACATTATGGGTGTAGTTTCTGATATTCCTTGTAGACACAGACTTTTAGATGTGGGAATTGTTATGTAGATGTATCTATAGGCAATGGGCTCCATAAAGGTGTGTTTTGATTGGTTTGGCTTTTCTGTTATGGTCTCCATCTGTTGCAAAGAGATGTTTCATTGATGAGGGATGAAGACCATACATATCTGTGTCTAAAGACAAATATTTAGAATGTAATTAGGGATTATTCTGGTTTAGAAAAGTGGTGGTTGTTGGTTCTCCTCCAAGATCATGTCATTCTGGCCATTGTTTTGGTTCACAGACATCATACCATGATGGGCTTGAGTGTTGCTTCCGTCTTTTGGAAACTTGCATGGTACCTTCTCATGCCATGAAAGCTAGTACTCATCGGAAAGGCTTTCAGTTCACTTTTAACTAGGGAGACTCTAGGCCCTCAACCTGAAATGCATGGTGTCTGCAGTGAAAGGGACTTACCACCTACATCTGAGAGGTAAATAAAGGTCCACAGCAATAGTTTATAAAGTTTTGAATGTCTCTTTGACAACTCGTACCAAGAGCTCAAAAGTGGGTGGGATTATTAGACCTGTGGTTGTAGTTTGTTACTAGTTTTTTCAGTTCAGCTGGGAAAATTTAATTTAAACCATGTATGTATATTTACATACTGACTTACAGATACTGTAGATATTTTATGCATATAGCTATAGTATTATTCCTTATGATTTTCAAGACAGCTATAGTGTGATTTTGCCATCCTGTCTTTTTTGGTATTTATCTCTCCCTATGCTAACAAGAATCATAAGCTTGTTTTTCCCATTTATCATCTGGGATTAGTTGTATACCACTGTTCTTATCTCTATTGCTACCCACCACTCCTATCTTACATTAGCTCCATTTTACTTTTCTTGATTCTACAGTTATTTCAAAAAAATGTACTTGCCCAGTATGATCTTTTCTAGTTCCAAACTCCAGAGCTTATAATTTTATTCTTCTCTACAGAAAAAATATTATATAGCACATATGAACCACATTTTTCTTAGCCATTTGCTGGCTGAAATACATTTAGGTTGCTTCCTTTTCTTAGTTGTCTATGGCCATACCATCCTGAACATGTCCAGTCTCATCTGAACTTAGTTATTATGAAAAAGAAAAAAAAATAATATGACTCAAGAAGTATCTATGGTGTAGGAAATTGAATATTTGAGGATATATCAAAAAGTGGCATATCTTAATCATCTTGTAGATTTATTTTTGGTCTTTGAGAATTCTACATACTGATTTCCAGAATGGTTAGCCCAATTTGCATTCCCACCAATGGTGAATACTTTTCCCTTTCCCTACATCTGCTCCAGCATGATTTTAGCTATCTTTTTTGTTCTTCTTCTTTTGTTTATTTTTTTTAAACCTTTGACATATAAATGAGGAAAAGCTGTTTTTATTTGAATTTCCCAATTTGCTGTGGATAATGAGCTTATTCAAGACATTTCTTAGTCCTTAGAACTGTTCGTCTGGGCCTGACACCCAATTTAGACTGCAACCAGGTGAAGAATTACAGAAAACTAAGCAATTCTGAAAGCAGGAGAAGGAGCCTTCACCAGGTAAGACATACAAACTGGTCATCTAATACTAAATGGTCAGCCCTGACAACGTCCATACAAGCATCAATATATACAACTAAATTTCATTTATATATTTAGGAATGCATACATGTACATAAAAACAGTCAAGGAAAAAAGAATATAATAATTGAAACATGGGCAAAGAGGTGCATGTAGGATGACTTAGAGGGAGGAAATGGCAAGGAAAATGATGTAGTTATATCATAATTTCAAGCATGGGGACTTTAGGGGAGGGTTGAAGGGGAGAGGAAAGGTAGGAAGTGGAATATAGAAAAATGTAGAGCTCAATAAAATAATAATAATAATAATGATAATAATAATAATAAAACAATTTCAAACAGTAAATGAAATAATTTTAAAAGTGGAAAGCTAAAATATAATCTGCACTGACTTCTAAGACTAATGTCTGTTCTACTAAGGTACGCCATTATAAGGCTATGTGGTTAGGGGACATACTATATAACACATTCTTACTCTAGACTCCAAGCAGAAGATGCTATATTCATAAATTAGTTGTGCTAACAAATAATAGAAAAGTGATGCAGATGTAGCTGTTCTGTTTCCAAAACCAGCTCTATGGTCTGTTGTTTAAAGAAGTTATGGGGCACATTTCCATTCACTTCTGTTAAGAGGACTTTTTTTTTTTTAAATTTTTGGAAGACAGAGTATAGTTCTCTGTTTTTACACTTTTGCTATTGATTCTGATTTTTATTGAAATTACATATATATATATATAATGTGAAAACTATGCAGAATAGATATAAATATCAAACTTTTAACCTGATAGAGAATAGTGTATCATTTTCTTCTTGTACAGGGAAGCCCAACTCTTTAAAATCCAATCAATAACTTCTAAATTTATTTTATTATTTAACAATTCAATGAAAACATTCAATTTAAATAAATTTAAGACAAGAATATAATATACTTAATGCTACATGGCAGTGACTTCATGTGTAATTAATTTAGTATCAATAAATTTTAATTGTAAGAAACACATATTTGACATTTAGCATCTAAGTTACCATGCTATTTATATCAATTAACTCACTTATCAAGTGTCAATTAGCAGATTAAGTATTAATTGCTGTGAAGTTAATTTGTCACAGACTTCTTTTTAAATGTTAAAATATTAAAATTCATTAAAATTACAAGCCAAGTATAAAATTATTCACGTATAAATTATGTTATATTATTTGAGAAAAAAATCATTAGCAATTAATTTTTTTCATGTTTTCTAGATGGTTTTTATTGCTTTTTCTAATCATTTATCATAGATACATTAGCTAAGTGAATATCATCAAATCCTTAAGAGAGTTAATATTTTAAGATATACATTAATAGTAGTAGTATTTGGTAGCAATCACTAATAGAAACAAATTTCCTGTTGAATTTGAATTATATGATAACCTGGATATTAATCATACAAGGAACTAATAACAAGAACTCTAAAAGCTATTGGCATATGCAAAACTCAAGGATTTTACATACATACATGCATATGTGTGTGTATGCATGTATGTATGTATGTATTTTTTTGAAACAGTTTCTCTGAATAACTTTGGTGCCTGTCCTGAAACTAGCTGTTTTTGACTAGACTCGCCTTAAACTTAAAGAGATCCACCTGCCTCTGCCTCCCAAGTTCTGGGGTTAAAGGCCTGCACCACCACCACCTGGCTATTTCTCTTAAGATAGTAAAAAGTGCCGGGTATGGCACCACATGTGTTTAATCCCAGGGCAGGGGGGCAGTGGCAGACTGATCTTTATGAGTTCTAGGCCAGGGTGGTTCTAGGAAAGAGTTAGTTCCAGGACAACCAGAAACCCTTGTCGCGAAAAAACAAATAGAGAATAAACAGTGTCATAATAACCCAAAAAGTGATGTTTTGAATGAATAATTAAAAAAGCTGAGTCCATATAAGTTCAAATAATAGTAAACAAAATTAGTGTTACTGCTAAGCTAAATTTACTCTCTGGGTCACAGTGAGTAAGAGGACCTTTTTACAGTCAGCTATATTGAAATAAACATTAATATTTAGTGTTTTAAAGTAAAATGTTTTCTTTTTTTTTCATGTAGGAATTAGGCAAGATTATGGTTTTCCATATGGCATCTCCATGAACGTTAAACTGATTTCGTCATATTTATCGTGAATACTCCCTTTTGTCAACCTCCTGGTTGTTAGGAGTCAGGCATCTATACTGGCCTGCCCTTCGGGTCCTGACAGGATAGTCCTCAGCTGCAGTCACTAAGAGCACCTCCTGGGAACATTCACTACATTCCCTTTTCAAAGGGCCCTGACCACCTCCTCCTATCTCTCTTTGTCTGTCTCTCTGTCTACCCACCCCCATTTCTCTGCTTATCTCTCTGTCTCTCCCCTTCTCTCTTTCCT
Source organism: Neodon shergylaensis (assembly GCA_025134845.1). NCBI lineage: Eukaryota > Metazoa > Chordata > Mammalia > Rodentia > Cricetidae > Neodon > Neodon shergylaensis. The sequence goes on from JABTXL010000002.1 coordinate 10,570,201, forward strand.
CTGTGACTTTTCTTTTGTTTCCTCTGTCCCCAGAGCCCATCTCCTTCCCTCTATTTATGCTTCGTTTCTCCTAATAAACCCGCTCCACATGAACTCTGTTGCGAGGCGTCTTGATCTCTCAGCACATGTTTAAAATTACAACACTGGTCCCACATACCTCATCCTCATCCTATTTACAGCAATCCTCATTATACTTTAATATTCGTTTATTTTTAAATTTAGTCATCTAAAATTTGCTATAGGAATAATTTTTGCTATAGGTGCACCAGAGAAAAATTATTTACAAGAGTGTGGGCATCTTATTAATTGTCTCACTGCTGAAGAAAAATGTCCATATCTCAGAACTCATGTCCTCTAATAGTTATCATTCCTAATAATATCTATAACCTCATATTGCTGGAATTATGCACATGAATAGAGGGCCATGCAGTGGGGTTTTGGAGAGACCTTTCTTTCCTCATGAGTCTTTGTGTTTCTAAACATTTCTTGCTTGGAGACATCAAGTTTTTTTCAATTTGAGAAATGTTCTGCTACCATTTCAGTTTATACAATTTACATGAGTTCGGTTTTCTGCATTGGATCCTTTTCCCATTGATTAAACTCTTGGGCATGATAGCATCCCCAATTACCTACATTTTGTGATCCCAGTCACTTCTATCTGTATCCCTTATTCACATTTTAACCTAGTAGTCAGTGTTCTCCTCCTTCTCAGGAATTCTCCTTCTTTTGGATGGAGACTCCTGGTGATGCTTCCATGCTTTTTCTTATTTGTTTCTTTGAGGTTTTCTTTTCCATCATTTTTGATTCCTTTTCACAAAGTCTAATTTTCCTAGCTAAAGATTTTTTTCTATTTTTGATAATGTTTTTATCTATAATTTTTCATTATTTTGTATTTCTCATTATTTTACCCATATTTGTGTGTGTGTGCGCGCGCTTTGTTGGATTCACTTTCTATGTTCTAATTTTATCAATCACATATCTTTGAGATAATTGACCTTTTTGCTTGCAAATTTTGAAGTCCCATTTGGTTTCAAATTTTACTTATTAAAGATTTCTGCTGTTTTTTGAAAAATGATATTTCCTCTCTTTAAAATTAAAAGAAATTGATATTTTCTTCTTTAAAAATAAAAATTTCTGTGATGCAATTTGTACATTTATTTGTTAGTTTGCTGTACTTTCTGTATATTTGTTTTATTACTCTAAATTTTATTTTATTCTTCTATTGTATCCATTAATAGAATATGTTTATAACTCATCATCAAATATGCATTTTGTGTAAATGTATAATGTTTTCAGTATTTCTTTTAAAAATTAAAAAAAAGAATGCTCTGACAAAAGCAAATAATGAACATAGTAGTCAGTTCCTAATCTATGTATATTTTCAGTGCTCTGAGACCAAACTAATTCATTACCATGATAAATATTAGTATTCAAAAATCTACTACTAATAATATTCCATTGGAATCTTTCAATCAATAGTGGTTGGCCATTTCCTTACAGAAATTAGCTCATAACTAGACGTACTGGTCTAAGGGCTTTACTGTTTTTTTTCTTTCCAGTAAGTCATAGCAGCCTGTTTTAATGTCCAATTATTGGATTTAGTAGCTAAGCCACAGTGGCAGCCTGTAGTAGCATCAATTATTGGAGTTAGTAGCTAAGCCAACAGAAGACAGCATCAAGCCACAGCATCAACCATTCTATGCCCAAGAATGTGAAGTGCTTACTTTTTCCAAAGTCCATTCCAAATGACTGACTTCACTGGGACTTTTTATTTGGATCTTCAGCTTTTGAGGTCAAAACAAGTAGCAGAAATAACAGTGATGCTGTTATTAACTCTGTCTGAAAGAAGAACACCACCGAATTGTATATGTTTCCTTGTACTGGCTTTTACATTTTCCTAAGTAAGTTCTAAATTGTGTTTGACATGTCTCAGCTCTTTTTGAAGGAGACAATTTTATAGTAAAACAGATATATTCTGCAGTACAGGAAAAAATATTTAGAATATTGTTTCATTTTTCTCAATATAAGAAACCTCAGGAAATGAATCTTTCAAATGCTCAAGTTTCAGAGTATTTTGTACTTTCCTGTTTTTGATTAATATCATCTGTTTTATGGGTGCTGTTTATGCAATGAGTTGTGGATATACCACTACCCAGGAAGATAACCACAATTTTTGTTGTGATTGTTGCATTCTGAGGTCCAAAATACAAAAAAAAAAAAAAAAAAAAAAAACAGGGGATATTCAATTTCCATCATCCACCAACTTCATGACAGCTCTTTGATCTCATATTTTAATTTACTTTATTCACTAAGCTGTTGGTTTTATACTAGTTTAAGCATACTGAGTCCAAAACTTCTAAGAAGAAGGCTTATTCCTGAGCACAAAAAGTAGGCTTGTAGATTTCCATCACCTAAATTCAGCAGAACATTTTGAGTGGTTTTGTCAGTCAAATAGTGCTTGTCCTTAATACATCTAAAAAAACTTTAAGCCCAATACTTTGTTGACTCTCATAAACTCATTTGTTTAAAGGCTATTCCTCACTGGATGGTGATGACGAGCGCCTTTAATCCCAGCACTTGGGGGGCAGAGGCAGGTGAATCAGTTGAGTTCAAGGCCAGCCTGGTCTTTAAGAACTAGTTCCAGGACAGGCATCGAAGCTGCACACAGTGAAACCCTGTCAGGAAATACAAACAAACAAAATCAAACAAGCAAGCAAGCAAGCAAACAAACAAACAAACAAACAAAAACAAAAAAGGTTTATTTCTCACCTCATGGTGCCAGTTGTTAAGAGGAAATGTTAGAAGGTAGGACCCAGAATGTGAAGGTTCTCTCTATGGTGAGGACATTGAAGGTCCAGGCCTTTCATTTGACTCTCTTTGTTTTTCTGATGCTGTGTAACAATTTCTTGTGAGATGAAACATTTCTGCATAAGCAGCACAGCTTTGCTTCTTGTTTACTCAACTATCCTAAAATAGTTTTGCTGACTGAAATGTTGAGGAGTCACAGAAATCTGGCCAAGTTCCCTGGCATTCCACCGAGTGTACCTGCTAAGAAAATAACAACACTATGAAGTGGCTGCTGTGAAAAGCAGATGAATGACATCATCAATTTTAAGATTTAAACAATATTTAAATGTAGCAAAACATTCATTGTAGAATAAAGCAACTACAGTTAAAAAGTTGGGTCTATGAAATATTGCAAAAAAAAAAAACAAGTAGAGATGGAAATAATCATTAGTACAGATAGAGTCTCAGGCTGATTTAAAATTAATTATAAAGTAGAAAGTAGGATGAATAACTATACCTATTCATCCAGCCTTATACCCACAATTATTCATGAGAATGAGGCAGCAATCACAAGTTCAAGGGTATATTGAACAGCATAGTAAGCAGTTGGACAGGCTAAAAATTTTGGGAGACCCATAGCTCCAAAATATGAGTATGCATATATAAAAAAATAATCACATAAACATTATAAACATTACTTCTATAAATAGTTATTCTATGAATGTTATATTTAATGAATATAACTTGGATTATATTTAATAAATGTACTAAAATATAATTTATGTGGTGCTCACAATCATAATTATGCTATGATCAAATTATACATATAAAATTGCATGCATTATCTATACTTGATATGTGATTATGGATCATACCACATAAAACTGTATATGGCAATGGTATATAAACAAAATTATAAATATATTTACATATATGCTATGACATACACACTAAATTAACAATGACTAAAAAAACAGGTCAGGTTTGAAAGAGAGAAAGAGGTTTATTTGATAGTGTTCGGAGACAGAAATGGGAAGGAGAAAATGATATAATTATATGATCCTAAAATAAAGTGAATGGGATCCCCAAAAATCCACGGCAAACAAGAGGGATAAATTTTGGTGCCACTGCCAGTGCCTAGATACAGTAGGGAGGGGCCTTGGACCTCCCCCAAAGCAATGTGCCTTACCTTCTCTGAGGAGTGGATAGTGAGTGGGGGTGGGGGTAAGTGGAATTGAATTGGAGGAGAGAAGGGAGTAGAAACTAGAATTAGTATGTAAAATGTAAAAATATTGTTTTCTATCTTTAAAAAGGTAAAACAAAATAAATAATTCAAAGGATGTGTTTGGGGAGTGAAATGTATCCCTGTTGATGACCCATGGTTATTTCCTCAGTATTTTATTAAGCAATAAAATATGATGTAGTAGCTCATTGAGTAGAGAGGAGTCATATGGACATTGAAATTTATCAAGCTATTATTTTTCATTGGAAAATGTTACCAATGAATGTTTCATTGAGGCAAAAATCCTAGGTGGTGCCTACATCAGATTCTGATACATTTCTCTTTAGTTAGCACTAATATTTGGATCTAGGTCTTGGGTAAAATACAATTTATGAGACTCAATTTGCTACACTGCTCTACTGCTTCAAGATGACGGTCGTTTATCATACAAGTCTCTGCACAACAAACTTCTAAAGTGCTGCTTTGTTTGTATGCATGAGATCTTAAATGCCTGGAGAGCTGGGCATAAAGTTTTAATGTATTTCACATTCTGACTTCTGGTTGTTAACTGCAATAATCATCTACTGTTACTTAAAATAGCAATAACCAAGAGTAATGTGAAATAGGAGGGGATTATTTCGAACTGTTGAAAAACATAATGTCAGCTGAATGATTTCTACATTTTTCTACTATCAGTAAATAAAGTGTGCCTCTGAAAATATACAATGTCTTTTAGTTACCTTCAGTCATGTGCATTCAAGTTGCCCTATTTAAAAGACAGTTTCTGAAGAACATTTTTACTGATAAATCATTTCCCCAAATCACTGAATGATTTATATATGCATAAAATGATATCCTCAACAGGAATATAAATTCTTCATTTTAACAAGAAGAAATTCAAGGCTAGGAGTTTCAGTACTGAAGAATCATAAATTCCATCTATTTCCTATGGAAAGTCACCTGTTGGTTTTTTATAGTTTCATTACTAATGATTTTTATGTTTGTGAAGAAGTAGCCACTATCTATGTCAATTTCCAGAGAGCCTGTGAACTTTATGTCCTAGACAGAGTAATTTATGTCATGTATATCTCAGTTGTAAGCAAATTTCGCTCCTCAACTTAATGAATTACTAAGAAAAAAATAACATTGAAGTAGCACAAGGGGCAGAGTGCACACCACTGGAAATACTGCTTTTCACTGTAAATAGTATTTGCCAGGTTCATCAGTCACTTAGTTTAAAATATTTTAGAAGAAAGGGATAGCTGTGACACTTTATTTGGAATTTTAGGAGGTACTGAGGGAGTGTTTAGAGTTAGAAAATTTCAGATAAAATACACACACATTAGTTTAAGTTATGTATATGGATGCATACACACATACACCTATGATATTGTTTACTGGTATCAGAAAACTTTGTCTAGCTGGAATTCTATTGCACTGAGATTTAACTCTATACTTATACCTGAATTATCATAGCCATCCTTGATGGAACATCAATAAATTTTACTCCATCAGTTTTGTGAATTGCTCTAATTAGATATGTATAGTTAGTACTGTCTAGGGGATTTTCACATGAATTACTAATAATCTGCTTCACAATTTTCTTTTCATTGGATAAATGGACATTCTAGACATAATAAAATTTTTGCAACTAGTCCAAATAACTATAGCTTTAAGAGTATTCTCTTGGTTACTGGGGATAATAATTTAGACAATGAGGTAATCTACAGTGTCACTGATGAGGATTAAGTTGTTATTCTTGCTTCAGCAATGTCTTCTATCAAAGAAAAGGAACTCAGTGCAATCCACATTTTCAGCATTGTTTCTAAAGACACTGTATAGTCCTCATATTTTATGAGTCTGTGGTTATGAATGATTTTTGCCTGCCTTGAATGGTTGTTTATTCTTGATTTTCCAGTAAAATAGTACTGGTTTACTTGAATTCTGTTTAAATAGGATAATAAACTTCAACCCCATGTAACACTATCTGTTTTGGAATTCTGACAGCGAAAACCACTCTTTGTTTGGTAGACATCTGCTCATCACATGTTGGAATGTGTTTATTCTATTACCATCTAACCCCAATGGATTCACACCACAAATAAACAAACCAATAATTTTGACAACCCATTCTGCTAGCTCTATGGAAAGTATCTTAAATATCTGGAGTATACAGTAATGTAGGTTTTGGTTAATATAATCTAGGTTATATTTGGCATTATTTATTTTGGAGAGATAGTTTATTAGCCATCTTTACTATGCAATGATTTGTTCCATATTTTCTAAAAACAAATGGAGAGAAGGAAGACTATACAGGATATACTTATTTGGATATCAAAACTTCAATTCTTTTAAAGACGATTTCCATATATTTGTGGCGATTTTTACTATGAAAATGTCTCTTACTTAGTATATCAACCCAGAAGATTAACTAGGCACATTTCAGAGTGAACTAGAAAATAAACATCATGAATGATTTAATGAGATGAACCTTCTCATAACAGCAATGCCAATGTCTTTGTTTCTGAATTTTAGGTAACAACATTCATACTTATCTGCTGTTCAGTGGCTTCTAGAATATAATAACTTATAAATGTTTGTATTTCCTTTAGATAGGCTTTGTCACTAATGAGAGTAATGGAAAATTCATGAGAAACAAACAGTAGAAAATGAGTATTAAACTAGAATCTTCCCAGGATGGTGAGTTTGGGTTTGGAATGACACAGTAGTGCTTTAAATTACTAAGGGATGTGTAATCCATACTTCTAGGGATGCTTTCAGGAGTGGGACTTGGCTTTCTTCTTAAGCTAAAATTGATTTTAAGAAATGATTCAAGATGTGGAATTCAGGCACCACTCTGAGATGATGAAGTGGTGATCACTTTATGTCGTATTGTTAGGGATAATTCCAATACTGTTCAGTTAGTTATTTTTATAATCTTTGTTATTTGTTTTGATTCTTGAATTTTTTATATATTGTACTTTATGAATGCCACACAATTGAGATATACCCCAGTGTGTTTAAATATACCATTTCATCATTTTATTTCAGGAATGCAGAAATGAATTGAACACATGTAAAGTAGTGCTTCAATTTTGCAGAATCCCATGGATTAGAGATGAGAGCTTGTGATTCATCACCTTTATAGAGTCCTATAGAAATACCCAATAACTGCAATAATAGGCAAGATGTCAAAGTACTGGGATATTTTCAAGTTTCCTCACTTCTACAATGTAGTAAGAAGGGTCGATGGTTGGTTTCCGGCTGCCCATTTAGCTTAGACCCAAAATAATCTCGCAGAAACTATATTATTTAAAACACTGCTTGGCGCCTTAACTCTAGCTTCTTATTGACTAACTCTTACATCTTAATTTAACCCATCTCCATTAACCTGTGAATCATCATTTGGCTGTGGCTAACCAGCTAAAGTTTCAGCATTTATGACTCTGGCCGCTCCATCACTTCTCTCCGACTATACACTTCTTCCTCCCATCATTCAGTCCAGACTTCCCAACCTATAAGTTCTGCATTGCTTTAGGTCCAAAGCAGTTTCTTTATTCATTAACCAATAAAAGCTATACATAGACAGAAGGATTTCTCAAACCATTTCCCATTTCTATTTAAACAAAAGGAAGGCTTTAACTCTAACATAGCAAAGTTTTATATATATATATATATATATATATATATATATATATATATATATATA
>JABTXL010000002.1:10577928-10630760 GCA_025134845.1 Neodon shergylaensis
ATATATATATATATATATATATATATATATATATATATATATATATAAAGTTATCAAGCAAGAGTTAGAGTATAATATTTATATCTACTTTATCTTTTATCATAATCATGGAAAACTGTTGCAAGGTGGCCTGTTTATTTGTCGCAGCCACCCAGAACTGAAATAATCACACAGAAACTATATTAATTAAATAACTGCTTGGCCCATTAGCTCTAGCTTCTTACTGGCTATCTCTTACATCTTAATTTAGCCCATTTCTATTAATCCATATATCACCATGAGGTCATGGCCTACCAGCAAAGTTCTAGCTCGTCTATCTCTGGTGGCAGATCCATGGCGTCCCTCTGACTCCACCCTCCTTCCTCCCAGCATTCTGTTCCGTCTTCCCCACCTACCTAAGTTCTGCCCTATCAACAGGCCAAGGAAGTTTCTTTATTCATTAACCAAGAAAAGCAACACCGAGACAGAAAGACCTCCCACACCATTTTCTCTTTTCTGTTTAAACAAAAAGGAAGGCTTTAACATAGTAATATTAAATATAAAAGGTATCAAGCAAGAATTACAGTTAAAATGTTTATAAAACAGCACATAGACAGAATGAACTCCCACTCCACTACAGCACATCAAACTTTCTAGTAACACTTAGGTAGTTTGAGATGTTTCTAGGGACATGGTGAAGGCATGGTAAAATACATTCATGTTGTTTTGGCAATAGTTATTTCTTTAACATAGAATAATTTTTATTCTAATATCATCATGTAGCACACAGAATCCTAGGAATATTTATGATCATTGTTAAAAGAAATATAGTCTATTGCATTACTATCACAATGTTAATATAGAAATATTTATTATAAACATTCATTATAAAGAATTGCCTTTACTTTTTCAATAGGTTGTACAATGACATATTGCTATTTGTTACATGAGAGCAACTATTGGTTTTAGTTCAGGAAGGTTCAGAGGTCTCCTTTTGTTATGTATCTGAAACTTGTACATGTTTCTTTATAATTATTTAACCTATTAATGATATTTATTTTTAGCACAGATGCAACATATATACACGCACACACACACAGACTCATGAGCCAGTAATATTTATGATATTCAGATTGTTTTTAATGTCTTAAAGTACATTCTTGTCTTTTGTTATAATTAAAAATAAAGCAATATTTTCAATGTTTTACTATTTGTACTAAGAAATGAAAGGTGATGATTCCCTCAAAGTAGTCAACTCACTGAATTAAATAATCCCATCCAAGAGCAGTTAATACCCAGTGACAGATCACTGAGTGAAGAAGATGAAGACTTAGATTCTAATTTCCCCAGAGTATACTGTAAGAAGAATACAATATTCAGTTGATGTTAATCAATACCAGCTTTTTTTCATTAAAGTTAGACCCTAATGTTTTGATCACCTGCTCAGTTATAAAGACAATCAAAATGGCATGTGATTATTCTTACTTTCTAGCCCTATTCGTATCTCTCATTTCACAATGCTTTCTTTATGTACTCTTGCTTATCAAGTGCTCTAAATTCAAATTTCTCTTCTATAACCAACTGTAATTTATTACTCAGGCAGCATTGTTGATGCTATTAATTTAAATTTGTCCTATGGTTAGACTTATCATATGTTATATCTCTTGGGCTTTCCATGGAAGTTTAGGTTATCCCAAATATCCTTCACTTTTAGAATAAATACTTTTGTCCTGAAATATTCAAAACTATAAAAATGTGATTTTACCCCCTAGGTTGAGATATTGAGCCACCAAATGCTTGTGCATTTAGTCTTTTCCAAGTCATACTTGATCAATGAAATTTACTTCTTTGAGACAAAGGTATTGATGTGACAAGAGTGTACTGGTCTTTTAAATTCACTTATATGCTTGTGAGTCCCTAGTTACCATTCATACAGGCTGAAAAAGAATCCTACAGATCTTTTCCCTGGAAAACAACCTAGTGGTATTCAATTCATGCAATCAAATTATGTATGATAAATAATAACCAGGTTAGAAAGAAATGTTCTTAGTTATTTCCTTTCTAGGAGTTTCTTGGTGTAAATAGATATTTTTCTTCATGTAGGAATTTGTCATGGATATTACTTACACAGCATTTCTACTACTGTAACTAATATTCTCTATTTGTTATGTTGCATTTAAGGAGCAGTATATTTATCTGGTTTAGAATAGAATCTCAATGGTCAGACTATTTGGTGACAATTCTGGCTTCTATGCTTGCTAAATGTACAGAATGGTTTTTTCTTCTGAAAATTGTGATTCATAAGAATGTCAATATCAAAATTGTGATTATAATAAGAACTATGTGTTAATAAATGTAATAAGCATTCCAAGCTGTTGTTGGGTATATGATGACTGGGGATGCTCTAAGGAAATTCACTAATGGGGAGAAAAGGCAATCAAGCATCTTGTGGTATGGGAACTATATTGTCTCATCTTATGGTTCTGAAAAGGGAGAAAGCTAAACAGAGAATAATAGCACCATAGAATTTGGTTTTGCATAAACACGGAGGACAGGAAGAATGCCTATTTGCTCTTTAGGGTTTTGTAACGCTGTCTCAATCGCGCAGCTTTGCTCCTCCTCAGTGGCATACATTTTATTTAACAGGCCATATTGTGCATGCTTGGATAGGCCTGTGGGCTCTAACCTTTCCACACTTGAGTGGTAATTAAATCAATCAAGCCTTGCTCTGCTATGATTCCAAGTGCTTAGAAACATTGTAAACTGCCTAAGGCAGCCTTTCCAGTTCTGCTTTCAATTAAGTTATCTCTGCCCCCACCTGTCCAGTGAATTGAGGCAAAAGGTAGCATATGTCTGCCAAGAAGCTCCTTCATTCTTGTGTTAAATGCTTTTTGGCTGCTGCAATGTATTCCCTAAGCCTCGTTCCCACTTCAATGCTAGCTGTAAGAAAGCTCTCTGAAAATGCTATTTCCCTTACTAGGAGAACAAGTTTTCTGGCCATCTCTCTAGAAATAAAGTTTTATTGGCATAATAGATTTTAAGACTTAAATCTGAAGATTATTTTTTCTGGAATTTTGACTAATAATGTAATGTTAAGGGTCAGTTAATATTAAAATTTGAGATTCTTCATCTTTAATTAAGAAAATTTAGTAATAAAATGAAAAGGAGAAATCCCAGGGGAGGGTTTGTGGAGTAGACAGAAGTTGTGTGCCAGGTCTTACACACATTGTTTAAGGGTATTTAAGGGATATTGTTTAAGGGCCTAAAAATAAAAAAAAAATTGATTTGCTTCTAAGAACTTCTAAATCCATGTACTTGTTTTCCTGTCATGATAGTGAAAACTATCTTTCTAGCCATCCTTTTTATGTGGGCCTATCATTTTTATTATGGTTATAATGCTTGAAAAATTCCGGTATACAGTGCACAGGAAATGAATAGGTAGTACACTTGCATGATTATATTTTAGCTTTGTTTTCACAATCATGTACTCAAGTAATACATTCATTACAAAAAGACTCTTAATTGCCAGTCATCATGTTTAGTGTGCCTAGTGTAGTTAATTACTTTAAACAAGTTAATTAACTTTAAAATCTCTTTATGAAAATGTAATACAGGAATATAACAGAATAATGGAATAGGATCATATCTACCTTTTATTTTTAGCTTCTAATCCCCTCTAAAGTTTCCCACATTAACTCCTACCCTAACTTCAAGTCTTAATATAATTCCCTGAGTCTAGTTAATTTTATTCTTATGGTTGTAAAGCTCATCTCCTCACAAGAAATTCTATTAGTGCCAGTATCTTCAAAGAAAAATGAAAGATTCTCAGTAATTATTCACTTGTCACTGTGGATAGGGCGTTGAGACCATCTAAGCATCTTTACCAGAATTTTGGTCATTTTTACCATGTGCTTCCTTCTTCAGGGAGGCACAGCTACTTTGAGTGCAGTAGTATGTTAGTCATGTCTCGTCCAGAAGACAGCTGACAACACTCCTCTCTGTCCTCAGCCTCTTTTGTTGTTTTTGTCTCCTCTTCTGTGTTTCCCTAAGACTTGACAAGGATTAATTATATATTTTTATAGTTATCTTACTGTTAAATATATATAATAATATATCAAAGCAGAAAGACATGTGAGTATGCCATTCATACAGCCTGAAGTGATTCACCGTTCAGTATCATTACTATTATCATCATGTTGATAATAAGGTTATATTTTGCACATTTACACTACATGTGTTATAAAATGTTTTCCATGTTTTGCACAGTCCATATTATTTTATTTATTACTATTATTATCATGCTTGGCACTGTGTTTAATTATGTGCAATACTGTATTTTCTTTCCTAACAATGATAATAGGTAGTTTATATTCGGGACATTTTTATGCTCTATATATTGCACAATTTGTTTCCATGTTTTCAACAGCCTATAAAGTAAGTTTAATTAGCTACCCAATCCTTACAAATGTTATTTTAAAGGACTTTAAGTAACTTCTCTGGAGTCACTCATTAACAAAACCTTTATAAATTCTAAATATTGTATTTCTTTCTCTCTTTTTTTTTTTCCAAGACCGGGTTTCTCTGTAGCTTTGAGGCCTGTGCTGGAACTAGTTCTTGTAGACCAGGCTGGCCTCAAACCCTCAGAGATCCACCTGTCTCTACCTCCCGAGTGCTGGGATTAAAGGTGTGTACAACCACCGCCTAGCGTAAATATTTTATTTTTTTATTTCAATTCTTCCTTCTTTACTAAGATAAAGGATTATATTTTTCTTATTATGATGCACATTGAAAATTTTTATAACTAGGGAAATTTCTTGTGATAATTTTAAGTTCTCTGATATGAGAGTAACTTTTGTCATGGCAACACCCAGGTTACTGCCAAATGTGTAATGAAAAATCATGTATATCAAGTTCTGATATAATAGGTACAACACTGAGTATGTGAGCCAGCTGACATATCATCATCTCAGGACCTTAATTCATACATTCACATATACGACATCATTTTGATCAGTTGTAATATAAGATACTTTTATTTAAAGTTATATCTGTGAGTTATTGCTTAAGAAGTACAAATTCATTTAATTATTGCTCAAGAAGTACAAATTCATAATTTTACATTATTTCATTCAAAATGAATCTATTATTGGGCTTTAGACATAGAAAATATATGATCATTTAAATTCATTGTAATCTACTTTTCTGAATCAATAATGCAATGACTTAATTGGGGTGAATGTGAGTTTTGTTAGTATATGTTGGGGAGACTTAATTAGCTTCCCACTTCACATTGGAAACAAGATGTACATTTTTTGTAATGCTCTCAAGTATGTAGTAGATGTTTCTTTGTGTGTCTGTGTATGAGGTGTTATCTGTCCAAACAAGATGAAAATGTGTTCTATATTTTGGAAAGAAGAAATAACTTGAGCCCAGATTTAATTATGAATACTGAAAATTCAGTTTAGGTAAGGGTGCACAAAAGTATGATAAGCTTGGGGATTGTCCAAAATTTCCACGCAAGCACAGTTTAAGTGAGTGGTCTCTGAGGTACACTTGGCAAATGAAGTGAGAAGCAACCTCTACATTTTGCTTTAAGCAGCATTTTCTTGCTTATTAATCTGAAAGTTTTTTCTTTGCTTCTTTTTAGCTAACTACTGCAGTTTTAATCATTGTAGAAACATGTCAAATTGCTGTGAATTAAAACCCATCAAAACTGTGGAATGCCTTCAGGATTTAAAAGAACCTTGGAGGGTCAGAGCTCATACTCCCTATTGGCTCTGTCTGGTGCTATCAACTTTTATTAATGCAGCTAAGGAATTAAATCATTAACAAATCCTGTCTTATACTCTGCATCATTTTTTGACCCATGTTGCAAAATTGTTTCAGAATTATGTTTCTATCCAGTAGGGATCCTATCTTACTGTTAAAAAAATACCTGCAAATTTTGAAGCTGTCATACCCAGAGCATGCTGGACTGATGTTTTATGGTATAAAATCAGTTCAACGAAAGCAGTTAGGATACAACTGCTTGAATTTCCTTTTTTTTCATTTTTCAAATTTGTTTGCATGAATTGATGTCTGTTCAATTCTCCAAATGATATGAAATGTAAAAAGACTTTGTTGGGCATGGCATACTGCTTAAGACACAAAGCATCAAAATTTTCCCCAGTTTTCTTCTGCTTAAAACTGTAACAAATCATTCCATTTTTGAATATTTAAATTGTATTGATACATGTTTTCCAAATAAAATATAGCATACATATTCAGAGCCCTATTTTTATTGGACAGAAGCATTTGAATAGCAAATATAGAAAGAATCTCGGAATTATGATTCCATATTTTCTCTTTTGTAATCAAAAGTGTATTATTAGAAAGTGGATTTTATCTTAAATATTTTATTCTCCCATTTTTTGCATATTTAAAAATGATTATCCTTCAGTTTTTTTCTCAGTTCTTGATTTTCTACTTTGTAAATTCATCTCGTTATCATCTTTTCTTCTCAACATTCATGAACACCTGAGCTAAGGTGAGGGGAGCTGGAGAGAAGCAATATCTTAAGTATCAGTCAAGGCAATGACAAAGTTTTAAATGAAAGCTGGGCATGATAGTGTTTGCTTGTTACCCCCGTAATCACTAGCGGTGGACCCAGGGTCGTTAATGCTCGTGTCGGAACTGGATGGTGACCAGAGCAATTGGTAGGATCACACGGGGTGGGGGCGGGGATGATAATAATACAGCTCTTATTCACTTAATATAAGCATAATTCAAAAAAGAAGAAAACATCATTCTCTCCAGTGCCCTAGATGCTCCTCTAGAAATGACTATGTATGATTATTGCTAGTGGATCAGTACAGATGAGAGGGTTTCAATGCAGAGGGGAGACAAAGGAAATAGAAAATTTATTGTAATGATCTGTGTAAGGATTTACAGGAGGGACAGAATAAGGACTAGATTTAGGAATGTGCTAGGAAGACAGAGAAAATGTGTCTTCATGGCCCTCAGTAAGGAGTAGTCTTGGAAAACAGCTTGAGAGAATTTATCAATCGGTTTGTACTGTCAAAACCAACAGTAAGCAGCTTATAAAAGTAATAGCTTATTTATTAAGAGGATGGGAACACCAAGATGAAATGTACAACTGATTTAATGTCTGAATGGAGTTGCTTTCTATGTTGTAGATACTATTTTCTCACTTAATCCTTACATATCAGAAAGATGAGGCATTTTCCATGGTGTTGTTAAAAGGCATTAAAAGGTGTCTTTAACAATTGATAACAATATATATAAGAACTAACCTCATCTGTTGTTATTTTTAATTTATCTTATCTTTCAAAACAATCTTTATTTTACATACCAACCTCAGTTTCCTTTCCCTCTTCTCCTCCTGTACCCAATACTTTCCCCCCACCCTATTCCCCATCCATTTCTCAGAGTGTGGCCTACCATGGGGAGTCAACAAAGTCAGTGACATCACTTGAGGCAGGACCACACCCTCCACCCTGTATCTAGGCTGAGCAAGGTATCCCTCCATGGGACATGGACCCCAGAAAAGCCAGTTCATGCACTAGGGACAAATACTGGTTCCATGGCCAGTGGCCCCACAAACTTTCTAAGCACTCTTAATACTCTCACTTTGAGTACTAAATTTCAACATAAGGTGGCCACAGAGAATCAGTCTAAATAGGAAGCCAAAAAAACAATTCTCAACTTTCTAGACTTTTAAATCTGATCAGATTTTGTGGCCTTAATAATTTATGGCATGTGTAACAAATGAGAAATTAAATATTGTTTTTAAATAACATAATTAATCACATGCAAATTTTATTAAATAATGTAATTAATCATATGTAATTTTTATGCACATTTAAATGTGTGCATACTTATTTGGCTATTAATATTCTTCACTTAAATAACCAAGCTTATTAACACTGGCCTGGATTTATAAATCTTGAGTCTTTTGACATCTTGGAGGCTTGCCAATTCCCTATAGGGAACAGTCCAGTAAATGAAGACTTCTGTTCTATTCTATTGTGAATTATACATTACTGCTTTTGAATGATATAAATTAACCTCAATCAATGTCAGTTTTTATCATTGGCAGAGTTCACAGATGAACTGAAAAAAAAAAACTAGACAAGGACATTTGACACAAGTCTTATTATTCTTGTGAGTATGTCTTCATGAATGGGTCCTATATTGCTGTAAACAAAGCCCTTAAGACCAATAAGTACAGGACATTCCTGTTGTTTTTTGAAAACTTAGAAGAAACTATTTTATTTATAAAAGTATTTTTCATCTAATAAAAGATAGGGTCCATGATGCCATTATGCATACATTTTAAGCAGATATTTTAATTATGAAAATTTAGATGAGGTGAACAATCTATGCACCACAAACCTGACCTGTAACTCAAAACTTGCTTTATTTTCAGCAAAGTTGCTCATATGGAGAATACAAGTAATTAAATTGAATGATCTTGATAAAACAGTGAGAAGGGCTGTTTCTAAAAATAAATATATTTTAATGTGATGTGCAATTCATTATGCCATTGAATTAATATAAATGTACATAATGCCTTAGAGATAATAGCAATTTTATTAGATTCACAATTGCTTCCCATATTTCATTATAACATATTTGTGTGGTGAAAATTTATTTCACATTAATATTCATGGATATAAATTTATTCTTTTAGGTTAACCTAAAATTATTAGGAGAAATAACAAAAATACCTTTATCTTCAAGAGAATTCTTTAAAAGTTTTTTGTATAAATTCATGATTTTGTTGACAAAATAATAGAAAAAGTTTATTAGTTTTACTCTGAGTGTACTTTTTTCAAAAAAAAAAAAAACAATGTTTGTTTTGATAATATATGTAAGAGGCCTGTCATGTTTTTTCAAGGTGATACCATTTCACTAGGACTCTTGCTTTTCTGTCACAGGAGCAAAAGATAATAAGCGTTATTTATACAATTTTTAATATAAACAATAAAAAGAAATCTGTGTTTTAATATTTTTTGGCTATGGCTTCTTTAAATAATTAAGTTATGCAACAATTCCTGCAATTTTTTTTCTGTCTTTGATTACACAGGTAAGAGCTTTACAGGAAGATTTGTTTCTGCCTGCTTCTAGATTCTTCAACCCTTTATCCTTGGTTAATGATCTCCAGAAATGGTTGTTTTCTGGCTGGCAGATAAAGATGAGCGTCTCTGGAGACGGATGCCATCATAATAGCTTTTCTAATCACTAGCAAATGATATAATCTATGGTAGTCTGAAAGGTCACATGATCAGTAGCCCTGCTTACATTAGCACAATAATCACTAACCTTCAGCTACACAGAAACTCTCAGATCCAGCAAAGAAGTGGACAAACCTACTGAGATAGCAGGCTAGTCCTGTACACTTACCAAGGTGCTTTCCTAGAGAAAAAAAAAATCAAGAGTGAATGAATGCTGTCTAAACTGACTTAGATATCTCGTGGTATTTAAAGATATTTACCTCCTAATATCTTGCTAGTTTAAAATTTCTAACTTTGTGTCACTGTGTTAATACCCCTTTATTAAAGAAAATGTGGGCATGTAGACTATCTTTCTTTAAATGCCACTTATTTTAATATATGCACATGTATACTTAGAATATTTATATTTATAGGTTTTGTACAAGTTTAGAATGCTATAGAATATAAGAAGTCTGTATCATTTCATATAGATTTTCACATAGATTCATCATTTTCATATAGATTCATATAGCCTTAGAATTTTGATTATCAAGATGTAAGAAATCTTTATTATTATTATACCCACAGACTTTTATCAACACAGTTCACTTCTGTATCAAGCAGTTTGTGTTAAAATCTATTTGTCGTGTGCATGTTACTTCATCTCTCAGTACCACAATTAATATAGTTATGAAATGATATGAAACTCATATCATCACAACCAACCCAGCAACTAGGTTTCATGAATGAATCATAACTCTTCTACTTACAGAGTTTTGGTTTGTAGAACATGGTAACATATAAAGAAGAGCAACAGATGACCATGGTATATCCCATAATGCCATTTATAATTTAGCACCTCATTTGAGAGAATTGGATCATATTTGCTAAATATTTATCTTACCTGTGAATACTGAATAAGTCAATATGTAGTAAACGTAGAATTCATAAGGCATGTATTTCTGATCAGTAGAAATTTAGTGGCTATCTTACATATTATATAGAGTCTTTGTGTCATCCTTTCACTATGTCGTCTATCTATCCCTGAAGGAACTTTCACCTCTATCTCCATCTATTTACTCTTTCCTTATGTCCCCTTACCAACAGCTCCAATGTATTTTGTGGTTTTATGCCTGGCTTCTAGAAGTCTATAAAGTTTGTAGTATTTCTCTAATAAAAATTTTTAGAATTAAAGCATGCATCAATAAATATTAAAGTTATTGAAATGAGAGTGAATGATGAATTGACATATATTTTTACTTTAGATGTGATAAATAGACTTAATGATTTCAATGTTTTGCTTTCAGCAACAAATAGGGTGTGCAGACTGTTTAAGATTCTTAGTCAAATTATAATGTGACTATTGACTAATTTTTAAAATGTTATTTATAATAAATACTAACATGAAAATCAAGTATGAATATTTATGCTATTGAAACTTTCTATTTATGTTATAAATCTTAACCTTGACTTTTTCTATAAAGTCCTTTATAGATAAGATATTACTTTAGATTTTAAAAAATACTAAGTATACAAAGTGGCTTAAAGAATAGTATCTTTTTCTATTTGGTTAATAAGTAATAAATAATCCAAGCATTGGTAGTGGTATTATTCTTATATCCATATAAATCTGAAATACTGAAACTAGAAAAGTTTAACCAGAGTTGTAAGTAAAAGAACACTAATGAAAAGGCAGAGAAAATGTATATTAATGAAGGAACCAAGTTACACATAAACACAGAAACAATAAAAATATTAGCAAAACCTCAGTAGAACGTCAACATAAAAGTTGAAAAAAAGATATAACTACAAGTGAAATATACAGCAAGATAAACTAAGACTACAAATGTTTGTTAGATAGTTAATTAGAATAATTTGAAACAAACCCTTGTAGAGTTTACATGGTCGAATTTTCAGACAGAAATTCGTGCTCTTTGTCTTAAAATCATGTGACTATGAATACACTTACAACTTTTCTTAAGAGAAATATAAGCTATCAGTGTTTAAATTCTAATTGCTAAGAACTCTATAATTTTAGAAAAAGATTTTACTGGAAGTTAACAAAATAAAGACATAGATTATCAAAGAAACTTTTAAAATAATATTATTTATATATCATTTTCTAAACTGTTTATTTGATAAGCTACACAAGTTTGCATGTGGGAAACATTTGAAAGTGTAACTCATGGGAACAATCTTATCCTATGCTACTCTGTGGGAAACAACTGTTAATACATATGACATGAGAATGGCCTGGTTTCCAGCAGTTTCTCAAAATTCAAGTTAAATATACATTGGCCTTTAGCCCAAAATCCTTGGCAACCTTTGTTACCCAGGGCGTACTAAGAGACTCACTTGGATGCATAAAATATTTTCCTTAGTAATTACCATGAATAGGCTGGAGTTGTATAACATCGGACAGAATCTTAATTTTAATAGGAAAATGTTTGTCTGTATCAGACTCCTAAAGTACATTACAATGATGTTAATGACACCTGAAAAAATGACCTTTCTATTTCAAACAAAATGGTTCTGTTTTTGTTTTAGTTTGATGATTTTTTTTTATTCTCTTTGCCAAAGGAAATTTTCTTTTAGTTTGACAATTTTTGACTTGGATATATATAGTCTTGATTTCATCTTCCGTTCTTGAGATGCTAAATAAGAAAGCATAATTACATTAAGGAAAAAAAATACTCTAATACTTTTCTAAATATCATACAATCCCTTCTAAACTAATGATAATGCTAAAGAATATTATTGTTGTTATAATACACAATTTAGTAAATTATCATTTAGCTCTTGGGAAATTTTAATCAAAGATGAAATTAAAGACTTTATGGTATTCTATTCTTATAAATGACATGCTTAATCTCAAGGTCTCTAACTGGGTCAAGGGTATTAGTGGAACTGGTTTTAATTCAGTGCCTAGAATTTCATTTCAGTGTAAGAAAAGAATTCCATTGATGTCAAAGGTCACAAAAGCTACCAAATATGACTGTGATGCAAAGCTAAAGAGAGATAGCCGGAAATGTATGCTTCAGAATAATTTTGTAAACTAGGTCAATTCTCTGAAATTCCTAGCTTTAATGGATCAAACTATGAGCAGTAAAAAAGAAATGGAATTTTAAGTACTATTTTACTTACAGAAGTAGTGAAGGTTTAGTAAATTGATGGCAGATGGTCTCATTAGATAAAATGGCCGTTAAAGACCATCAGTAATAAGATACAGCATGCCACACACATGCAAGATGTTGACCCTCAAAAATTCCATCCTGCAGTTGACAATCTGGGTTTGTGATGACTTACTGCAAATTCTATCCGTTCTGAAAAATTATTCTTATAGGTGAATATCACATGATAAAGTTTTCTGAAACTGCCAAATATTCATTATAGGAAAGAATATCAAAGAATTCAATTCCCATTTATGTTTGAAAACTATTTAATACATAGTATACAAAATATATATATAGTGTATAACCTCATACATATATATACACTCCTAAAAGGCATACAGAACATTTTTGCCTTCTACCATGATGAAAAAAAGGCATTCCAGTTTAAACTCTTCTGTTTGTGTTAACCAGGTGACCTGTATACCCTGCGAATCTCAATTTAGAACTCCTACAATGGGAAACCTTCCCTTCAAGACCCTGGATGGCAGTAGGCATGTTTTACAGATGAATTTCTGGGTTAAGTTGTTTTAATATTTAAGTGACCTTTGTTGACATTTTGTTTCTTTCCTGATTTTTTTTAAAGTGAATTAAATTCTCAAAGGTCATTTCTTGACATTGTTATTTGGACAAACATGGAAACCAATATCAGAGATGTTGAAAATTGTTGAGAGAATACATCTAATACCAGCAAACTTAAGTGTCCATGAAAGAGTGAGACTAAGCTTTTGAGAGGAAAAAAAAATGAGAGAGATGGAAAGCCCTTTCTGCAGTAAACTTGCCCTCCTTAGCTCCAAGTATAGATTTACATGCTGGGCCCAATCTGTAAACAGCAACCTTGTTTAACACAGAGAAGTTATAGATATGGTAATGAGTGACCTAACCTCAGTCTGCAAGGTTTTTTTTTTTTTTTTCCATTGCTATCACAAAACACTCAAGGAAAATAGGTAAAGCCTAAGGAGAAGAAAATTGTTCAGGTTGAAGAATGTGCTTTTCATCTCTACAAACTTCTGGTGAGGTTCTTTCCTGCTAAAACACACAATTCCTGGCATTCTGGTATTTCCAGTTAGTTGATGATGGGTAGGTCACTCAGAAACACAGGGATACAGACACAAGGGAGAGGCTTGACTTCCTATTAGTGATAATTTGTCCTTTTGACAATTGTATCTTATATAAGAACTTTATCAGTAATTTTGTAGAGTATTGTGTTCCATTGTCCTAAAAGTTACTCAATATTCCCCACTATTTAAAAGTCACATGTCCTCCTAGCATCATTTGATCTGGGGATTCTCTCTGCCAATAGTTTTGGAGTTTAGGTAGAGGCTGCTCATTTGTTTCCAACTACCCAAGACCCGAATAATCACACAAAAGCTATATTAGTTATAACATTGCTTGGCCTATTAGTTTAAGATTTTTATTAACTAACTCTTACATCTTAAGTTAACCCATTTTTATGATTTTATATTTTACCATGAGGCTCATAATTTACGAATAAGTTTCTGACTGGTTTCTCACTTCTTTCTCCTTTGGCAGCTACATGGTGTCTCCTTGACTCCACTTTCTTTTCTCCTCTATATCTGCTTTGAATTCCCTCCTTGCTCTATTCTGCCCTGCGAAAGCCCCCCCCCCCCCAAATTCACAGCATACAGAGGGAAATCCCACATCATTGGGGTACTGACCTTAAGGCATGAATGGCAACTTGTCTCTGGACATGATCTTTTAAAAATGAGAGAAACAGAGATTCCACACTATGTTGTGTGGTGAAGACCCCATTAAGGTAGAGTGAAGATGAAATTCGATTAGAGATTTCATTTATCTACGCAATATAGATAACTATTCTGTATGTTTTTATATATACCCTCATATATGTATGTATGTATGTGTCTGTGTACATTCTTATTTATCTAATTTTTAATGATCCATTTTTAAGAAAGACTCACATAAATGTAATACCTTTATGGATCAAATACTGAAGAAAAAGGGACAAAGATGGGTAAAAGACCAGTAATCTCCCAAATTGAAAAGTTTGAGAAAGTATGTAAACCAGTAGTTCCAATTTAGAGATATAGTTGCATAACAAGTAAATGTGGGTTCTTTGTAAGTCATTCCTGTCATTAGCATTGCTGAAATTTGGGGAAACAGGTATGGAAAATCATCAAATAATTTTGAAAATATCAAAAGATTTCCACAAGCAAGTGAGCTTGTAGAATGTTGGATGAAATGTGACCACTATCTAGCTATGCTCTACGGCCAAAATAATTACAACTAGACTGAGCAGAACATAAAATCTCCCCATAACTCCAATAGCCATCTTAAAAGATTTAAAGACATTTTCCTGCAATTTTTCAGAATATACTTCTCCTAACACATAAAGTCTCCTTTATTTATGAGCCAGCACTTAATATTATTTCCCTAAGGATCTTTTCATAAAGCTGGAGTGGAAGTCTAAGAATTAGTTCATTTAATCTAGCGGAATCTAGCCGGGACATCTCCCAAGAGCACTAGTCTACACTAAGGATCAAAAGTAGATATTAGAAGAATACCATTTCAGCAGATCCTGAAAGGGAGAACCTTTCAATAGACTTGAAATATTTTTTTTCCTCTTTGGCACTACCTACAGTAGGTGATGTCCCATCTCATGAAGTCTGAGGATTCTGCAATACTCAAGGTGACTGGACACTGTGATGTCAGAATTCTGAGGCTGATGACATATGTATGAAGATAGGACATACAAGGCCAAGAGATGAGCCAGTTTGGAGTCTGACTGATGGCCTAGCACAGGCGCTACCACAGGTTCTAATCGTGTACAGCCAATGCGGAACAGGGGTGGTGAGTGACCAAACAATATCACTTGATCAGGATGTAGCCTGGGTTCTCAAAGGAGGATATATAAGGCTCTCCCATTCCTTTTACCTGACTCCAGTTGTCTGCGCCACTGGCATGGCACCTTCTAACCCCATAACCCACGGGAATTGTTAGGGCCCAGTAATATCTGGTCCCTAAACAAATTCTAATTGTCTCCCTCTCTTCGCTTGTAGCTCTGGACAGCACCCCAAGACGATTTATTTCGGTGACAAGGAACCTTGATGTGTGTTTTCAGTGTTTTCAGCCGGAAAGCACTGGAACCCGATTCTTTTCTTCTTTTGTGTTGTCTGTCATGTTTGCCTGCCCATCTAGTTAGAAAGGCACAGGTTTTTGTTTGTTTGTTTGTTTGTTTAAGTTCTTCTGGTGCCTCCAAATAAGGGCTTCATCCCCAGGAGGCAGAACAAGTCCTGGCTTCGGAACACCTTCCCTTGACCAGAGACACCTCGTGGGCATACTGACAGTGTCTTAAAAAAAAAAAAAACACAGAAATTCCCCACTAAGCATAAAGCACAAAGGTCCAACACAATTGTCCACCCCTGTTGACTGCCAGCTTCTCTTTGACTGTTGCTCACCTGCTATCTCTTTCTACAAAATTGGTAACCTCTCCTTCATCTCCAACCCTTCCTTGTCTAATATGTGTAGAGTATCTAATGATGAGGTGGTAGGCAGTTCAGACCCCACAAACCTACTGAGGAGAGTGTGAACATAATTAACACAGCACATGCAGCCTCCCTGTCAGCTCCACTCCTACTGTGGGGGTCTGTACCTCCAGCGAAATACCCTCAAAGTGAAATGCTTCTGTGTCTGCATATACCTGAAGATGCTAATTCCCTCACGTTGTGGTATGACCGCCATCAGTCACCACAGTTTTCCCCTTTCCCCCACACCTCAGGCCTCAAAGACTCGAGGAAGCCTTTCTGGTCAACCTGGGACAAAATGTTGCTAACCAGCCCTGGAATCCCACCACCATAGCTGAAAACATTTGGGACAATATAAAAGGGCTATTTGATCACTCCTGGATGCTCATATATGCCTTAATTGATAGAGTGGTATTGTTAACCCTTGTAGTCTTTAAATGTCTCATGCAGTGTTGTGATATGAGCAGCGGGGCTGCGTCCCCAGCACCCCAGCCGCCTGCTCGGCTTATGCCCCAAAATAATTACATGGACACTTTATTCTTTTAAACACTGCTTGGCCCATTATATCTAGCCTCTTCTCGGCTAACTTTCGCACCTGGACTAGCCCATTTCTAATAATCTGTGTAGCCCACGAGGTGGCTTACCAGGGAAGATCTTAACCTACGTCCATCCTGGGTCAGAGCTTCATTGCGTGTGCCCGGGAGAGGGGAGCATGGCCTTCGCTCCAGAGAGCAGAGCTGTCAAGTCTGAGCTTACTTTCTCTTCCTCCCAGCATTCTGTTCTGTTTACTCCTCCCATCTATGTTTTAACCTATGAGGCCAAGCAGTTTCTTTATTATAATTAACCAATGACCTTCCTCCATCATTGCAGCATATTCAACAGCAGGAGGCAGTGACTCTTCAGATATTAATGGTTCTTGGGCATCCCTTTATTGGTCCTCCATTGGAGGTATGCATGCCTGGCTATCTAAAATTCAAAAGGTTACTGTCTAGTGCCCTGACCCTGGCAGCTCCCCAGGAGTGAATGCTCTTCAAGGGCTGATAGTCAATGACTGGAAAAGCTTGTTTGGCAGGCCAACCTAAGGCAGGCACAGTCCAGTTACTGAGGCCTGCTGAGCCAGGGTCAACAAGGCCTTAGCAAAGATCTCTGACTCCCACTAAATGCCCACATAATAAATGAAAAAAGGAGAAAATGTAGATGTGTAGGAAGAAAAAGCCTACAAGGTCAAAAGATCAGCCATTCTGGAGTCTGCCTGAGGGCCTAGCAACAGGCATAGTCAAAGGTCCTGATCATGCCTAGCCAATGAGGGATGACAGCACAATGTCACCAGATTAAGAAGCAGGCTAGGTGCTGGGAGGAAGGTGTATAAGTCTCTCCTCATTGCTGAATAAATGAGCCTGCTTTGCCACTTGCCTAACTTCTGGAGCCTGTGCTGTTGACTACCACACTTTCTCACCTCCTTCCTCTAGGGAGTCTCTAAGACCCTGGAACAATCATACACACACACACACACACACACACACACACACACACATAGCATTCTGTATTTAATAAATCTTTAGAATTGTAAATATTTGCTTTGATTTCATTTTCTTTGTTTAGGACAAAATATAAAAACTTTACTAGATAAACATGAAATTATGGGGTAGAGTCTAAGAAATAGCATTCTATATCTCACCATTATACTCAATGTAATCTTCAAGTTGAATATATTTACTCATATTGTATCACAGAGCAGTTAAATTAGTTAAATGCATTAATGTTTTATTTAAGGTTAATTTATACTAGATTTTATGTACTAATATTTTTAAAGTGTCTATATAATTCTTATTTAAAAAATACCAAATTCAAAACTGATGCTTAAAAGATTTAGCATAATTATACATATCTGTGAACAGTAATCAATTCAATGTCATTTAAAACATATTTTAAATAAGTTTAAATAATTTTACTATATACAAAAAACAATTTACATATTCTGATTAAAAAATCTATTACCTTCGTAAAATAGATGACCTGTGATTATCATGCTAAATGTAGAATCTGTACATAAAGTAGATTAACTGATCTACATATATAATTTATTTTTTCAGGGATGTTAATATTAAGTTATTTCTATGGTATTCACACTTCAAATAGAAAACATATTGCTTGTCTTGTAATGAAAATTTCATATCATGAATTTTTATTAGAATAAGAAGTAATTGAATCATACTTAAAATGCAAAGCAAGAATTTACCGAACAAAATATAACTAAAAAAATTATTGTGATAAACAATAAAAAGTTTTTAAAAAATCTAAAACTTATGTGAAGTTTAATATCATTTTAAACATCAGTGAAATTTACATTGGGTTTTTTTTGTCACCTTTCAGAGAACAGATGACATTTACTGAATTAGTGATCCCACATGTTGAATGTAAAAGTCTTAGAATAAAATGTAAATCCAGATATTAAATCTATTAAATATTTTTTACATTTTTTCTCAGGTCTAAAATTAAGCTTCTTTTGAAGCTATTATATAGAACACATCAAAATTTGAATAGTGTTCACTGTGTAGAAATAAGCCACAGTGGTGATTTGGACAGCAATTTGTTTTTCATTTAAAGTACTAATATGACCTCTTTAATCCATGGAACTTTATCATCACATATTTGAGATTAAAGAATATATCAATAAATATTTAAATAAATACATTAATCCTACAAAACCATGTCTAGCACTTAGAGAAATACTATTATTTGGAAAAACAAAAAGTGCTATCACTATTAAGTGGCGGAAATGATTTTCTCTTTTGTAAATTGCTTTTGCCTATCTCATGTGAACATCCCTGTGACAATGACATTAAAATAAGCATCTATATGCATTCATCAAGGGTATGAATAGAAAGGTTACACTTGGTAAACCAAGCCTCTTTGCCGCCAGAGTAACTGAAAAGTAATTTGCACATCAAAGTGGGAGCTACCCATACCCAGACACTAAAGTTGTTTCAATTGACTCTTCTTAAATAGGTGATGTGATCCCTGGCTCCTTCTCACTTCCTCTGTGATCACCCATTCAAGCCACAAAAAAGGAATAAACAAAATAAATCAAGAGCAGAGCTTGTTCCCTAGTGGGTTACAGAAGACACTGTTTTCTACTGTAGCTCTCTCCCACAAAACACTATTTTGAATTCAGAAAATGGATACCAGTGGCTATGCCATTTTGGGCAGCACTGTGCAGAAGCCTAGCCAGGCCTTTTACTGGATTGCTATTGTCCAGTCAATTTTATAGAGAATAAATATTGCACAATCTTTTTGCCTTTTACTATTTTTTAAAGAAAGAGGATTTGTAATTTTATATATTATACACATATGTATGTATGTATGTAAATATATGTAACATATATACATACAAAGAACCCCATCAATAAATGTGTTTTATATATTTTCCTTTCTTCATGTGTATCATCCACTATACAAATCCCTATTCCACACAGTTCACTCTTTCTTTGATTTGTACTACCACTGTACAAGGAAATCCCTCTTTTTAGACCACCTGGTTAATTCACTATGACACATATTATTTTCAATTTTCTATTAACAATGGTTATAGTATATATTAAACATAAGCTTCTGAATTTGTGTATATTATTATTTCGAACAAACATAGAAGATCATGTTGAAGAACAATCTGATATGGCTAAATATTGTACAGTTTTTAAAAAGTTAGTAATATTTATGCATCTTGATTTTCTCATAAATGAAAGTAGTTCATGGATAGCCATAGAAGAGAGATTTTCTTCAGCGATGTATGTGCTATAAGAGTACATATATTCCTGTCCCAAAAACCACTTCTGTAAACAGAGTGAGCAACTGTGAAGATGCTCCCTGGGTCACAAAACATACAAGAAAATATTATTCCAGCATCAGAGGTGTTAATAGAGAAGAGGAGGGGTTATGGAAAGTGTGAAGGGAACAAGACTGGGAATAAGATGAATATAGCCAATATATGTTAATGGATAAATGAAAATGTAATAAATAAATTTAGCATGTGTTTTGCTATATTTTGTTTATTAAAAATCATCAATTTAAAAATAATTTGTATTTTTAAAATCATTAAATGATAATTAGCACCATTTGTCACATCATCACAAGTCGGCACATACCAGGCTCCCTGTTTTACACAACAGGAATGTGAAACACAGGAATACTGAAGAGCTTGATTAATACAAGTGTTAATAAATGATTATTATTTAAAAAGTTAATAAATAATTTGAAAGAGTTAATCAATGATTTCCTTCATTGACAATGAAGGAAACAAGCATCTCAGTAATTTCAAAGAATAAATCCCCTTTTTATGACTGTTCACACCTAAAATCTAGTAAAGTAGTCTCATAAACAGAAAATCCTCTGAGATTGTAAGAATATTTATTGCACATAATCTGCTTAGACAAAGGGTTATTTTAATAAAAAATAGGTTATTGATTTTACAACTCATTTACTTGGATTCTTGTGGCATGAATAAATATCTGAGACTAAATGCAAATATACTCATAAAATGGTTTGATTTTTCTGATTTTGATTAAAATGTAGATATAATAATTCATTATTTAGACAAATAAAATAAGCTGCAGAAGTACATGTGGCTTCAGAAATAATTTTTACTATTTCCCTCCCTTTCTAATTTCTCCTACATCTCTTTCTTCTTTTTCCACTCTTTTGGTTTGTGTATGACATGGGAGCTGGAGAATAATATTGCTTATAACATCAAATAGGCTTTCTGTAATGTATATATTTTAACAATCTTGATATTGTGAGCACATTTTCCCCAGAATCATACTTTTTAACCATACATCATATTATGCTTTTCAAATTTTCTTTTATATGAAAATTCAAGAAAACAATCTGGAAATGTGAGGAGAATTTCCCAGAAACAATGAACAGATTTAGAAATAACAATAAATAATCAATAAGAAAATACATTCTAAAGCACCTTGATACTAAATACATTAAAATTTAAAATAAGGAATAAATATTGATGCTCTACTTGCATGAAATAATATTATTATCTTAAAATTTAACTTTCAATAAGTAAAGGTTTTCTTCTGGGTTTTTCTTTATCTTTTTTTCTTTTTGAGAGGTGGGAGGTGACAGGAGCGGGGAAACAGGGCCCCCTTTCCATAGCCCTCGTTGTTTTGCAGGTTTTTATAACACATATTCCTCACATTTGCATTAACCATACTTCCACTGCCTTCTTCTATGCATTGGGACTGCAGACATGTTTTACCCTCCCGGCATAGAAGAGAACAGTTTTGTTGGTCTGCTTTGTTTTTGTTGTTTCATTATTTTTCTTTACGCTGCATAACAAATAGGTAAACTCAGGATTTAATGGTTCCTTAATCTCTTGCCAACTGATACAGATCAGATATCAGAAGAGTTTGGATGTTATACTGGTTTCTCTACTCAATGTCACCCAGTAATGAAATCAAGTCATCAGCTGATTTGTCTCCTTGGAAGATGAGATATCGAAAGATCCACATTCTTTTACTTCAGGATGTTGGAGCAATTCTTAGCGTAGACTGTAATTCATTGCAACTTGCTCCTGCAAAGCTCACAATGTTCAGTAGTAATCCCTCTGGACTGGAGTTCTGCCTTCAGAAATCCTGAGTTTCTGTTTCAAGGAGCTCATATATTTCAGATATTAATGTCCTGGATAATTTCTCTTTTGATTGATTCAATTCTGCTCTATTATAGACCTTAATTACTTTAGTCAAATCCCTTCCTCTTCTAAGTAATACAATCAGTGGCTTGGTATCCTTTTACCTTGAACATAATTTTCTTACATCTGAGACAGAGATCAGTGTCTGCTCGTATGCAATTGGAGGGAATTACATAAGGATATCACTTTTGGGGTCACTCTAAGGATTTCTGTCAAACTGAATACCCTGTAATTTATGTAGTAACTATTTGACAGTGCATAGTCATTGTAATTAGTTATGGTTAACATAAACTATAATATTTAAGTCATATGTATGGAGGATCAAGCAAATCATGAATTTTAGAAAATATATATTTCACTACCTTTCCTTCTCTTGTTGTTTCTAAGATGTATAAAATTATTATCAATCAACAAGGACTGTTATACACAAACATCACTTCTGAAAGCCATTTCCCAATAAATTAGAGCTATTCTGGCTCAGCAATAAATATTTATTAAATTTATAAAAATTTACTACGATACTAATAACAAATAATTGTACTAGACCATACTAATAGAGATACTGCCAAGTTGTGTGCCCATCTCATAAAACTGAAAAAAAAAAACTAATTGTACTTGGGAAAGAGTAAACTGATTCCTACAAATGAAAATTACAAATTATGAATCATAAGTTGATTAATTCCAATAAAAGTTTAGGTTGTCAAATATGCTGTGGGAGACATTTATAGTCAAGTAGACAGAAAACAAATTATGATGCTGTATGCTTTAACTATGGCATAGAGAAACATGCTGGGCATTCAAACAGAAAGTTTTTGGTGAACTGTGTGTAAAGTATTTAGCTTAGGACTTCTCAGAAATTCAGACTTGAAAAGCAGTTTCAAATAGCACAACAACATATAGTAGCACAAGCTACCAAACTCCTTTGTAAATCTTACGCTGTCTGTCATAACTCTCTGGAGCTTGAGGGAAACAAGGCTCTAGTACTTTAGATTTGAAATGATGTCTTACAGTAATTCTATATCTATACTTGGATTCACATTTTGATGTACATCTAAACAATGTTTCTTAAAATTTTCTGCACACCTTGCCCTCCAATCTAGCTGCTATTTAATATGCTGTATGGGGTCTTTTCTCTAGATAAGTCAGTAAATCGGCAGTGTATGAGAGGGGAATTTTTGGAGACATTCACCCCGGAATGTTGTTAAAAAAATATTTTACCATGACAGATATTCTGTGTTTTTCTAGTTATAACTCCAATTGGTCCCAACAACAACTGTAGTGAAAGAAACAAAAGGAAGGTGATGTCAGCAAAGGTTGAAGGAGTTCAGTTTTCTTCTTTCATTTCACAGATCTTTTGGATGCTCTCCTAATAGGACATCTGGGCAAAAATCAAATAAAAAACATTTATTCATTTTAACAATTAAAGGTGCTAAATTTTGTGGATTATGCATAATTACAGCCCAAAGATTCTTCTAAATTATCCATCATTTAAAAATTAAAATGAGCACTCTATAATGCGTTGGAAGTGTATGTGACTCAGCAAAACATTATTTTTTAAATAGGTTTCAAAAGATTTTGACAATGTTTTTCTAGAGGCTTAAAAATACAGGTTATCACAAGTCAAGACATGGAGAATATTTGTAAATTGTTTGTTAGTTACTCACTATGACCACAGTTCAGGACCTGTCATCTCTAGGATTTTGCCTCTGACCCAAAGGCTATCTGACATTTTTGCACAAATTGAACTTTCCTTTTTCAATGGCTTACACGCTACTGTGGGTTCTTTTTTCCCCATCCCCTGCTGTCACTTCTCAGCCTTCAACAGCATCTCACAGTGCTTCTTCTTGCCAAATAATGGGGTTTTGTGATGTTTCCTTTGCCTGACTTGTTTGTGATCACTCAGCTTCAACTTGGCGGTCAGTGTGTGGTTTCGCTGACTGTCAGTCACCCTTTTGTGCAGGCTAGCTCCAAAAAGCTGAGTTGTAATGCCTGCGACTTCATTGTCCCTGGGTTCATAGTGTATCACAACTACGGAATTTCCTGAGAATTAGATTTTAAGGAAAAGAATGAGCTGGAAGCTACAGGACAATATGCTCTCTGTGGCTGTGCCAACGATGTGCTCACTCTCTGGTCACTAGCTCATTTATGAGCTCTTGAACTTCTGGTCATGTCCTTAAACTAATATACTCTCATGGCCAATTTTAGCTGAGACTCTTCAACTATCTAAGATTATTGATTTGGGATCTTCTTGGTAATGAATAATACATGCTGTAAAATATCTTCCTAGCAGATCTTTAAGACCTACAATTGTACATTTACTAAGACACTATTACACAATTATAATTATTGAAGTTATAGCTTTAGGACTTTCAAAATAGCACAGGTTGCTGAAGGAAAACAAATGATCTTATAGGACTGAGAGCACTTTTATCTTGTTTATTCCTTAACAAATAACAAGTATCTACTCTCTCAAAATAAAGAATATTATTATATTAATTTTTAGAGAGGATCTAGCCCAATATCAATGATGTTTATTTTTGTCAAACTACTCTATATTATTTTTAGCTCTAGGTTATTTATATTTCAAATTAATTTTATAAAAATATATAGGATTGAAGTACAAGAATGTCTTTATTCTGTAATGCATGGAAGTCATTGTTCTTTTATTTAAATTTTTAGTATGGGTTCTTTAACACTTTATTTCTACAATTAGGAATTATTATTAGTTGATGAAAGAAGCATTATATATTTTATGTAAGTTTTATGTATATTGTAGAATCTGTTTGCTTCTGTCCTCCAAAGAAACATCTCATTTTCCATAAAAAACCCAATAAAACCCATTGGCATTTTAAGGCTGTATTCATGCTAACTGCTATGAAGAAAAATATTTTTAGGACCAAACCGTAGCTAAGTTCATTTGTTCTTGTTGTTAGCTTCCTCATTATATTCTGTCCCCTTCTTGACATCTACATCTTAATTTTTACATGAAGACAAAATTAAGTCCCTAAATAACTGTTCAGAAGGTTTATCTTGCTCTTTTCTTGAGTCTTCTTAAAGAAACCTGTGCATGGCCAATATTATTTATTACAAAATCCCACTTGAAACAAATTGACCTCAATGTGTCAAGTGAAAGTTTTCATAACAAAATCAGCATGAGATAGTTGTAAGAGAAAAAAAATAACTTAAGCTCTAATAATTGTGCCAAAGGTTGTTCAGGAAAGATTTCACATTATTTATTGAATATCAGGGAGAATATTGTGTTCTAGGCCATGGTAGGATCATATACTTTCAACTTCTGTAACTACAACCTGTGTGGTTAGGTCACTAATTTTCTGGGTTAACCTCAAGTTAAGTGGGGGTTGACCTAAATTTAGATTCATAGAACATGGGCCCATTATATCTCTGGTATTTTATTTTAACATATCCATCCATGTTTTTGTTGCTTTCTGAATTTACAGTTGTATTACTCTGGAAGTTCTTCACAGGAGTTTTACTTCTACATTAGGTTAAAAAATGTCTGGAGCTCAAGATACTGGAAGCAATACAAGAACATGGAATTCAATGAAGAAATAATTTCAGAGGTAATACCTCATTCATCAAGCTCACACAGTAAACTTTAAGAAGTACTTTGAAGATGGGCGATATGCTAATGGACTTTGTGAGTTTCAGATGCCACGAAGGATTTCTCAAATGTATTTAAGCATAAATGCTTCCTTGGACTCACATTGCCGACTGATAGCTTCTTGGAACGATACTGGAAAATGCTGTCTGAGCTAAATAAGACGAGCTCCTCTGTGTCTCCTTCTTTATGGAGGCAATGTTCATCATTTTCATTAGAAAATGCAAGATCCATTTATGACAAGCTGCTTGTCACTAATTTGAGTTGGATTAAGAATCCTGTTTTTGGTTCATGTGTAACAAATAAATGATGGTTTAATTTCTGCATTGGTCAACAGGAAAGTTATAATCCCCAGGTAAAATGCTATAACTGTAATCAGTGATTGAATTTTTATACCTGTCATCATAGAAACAAATCCTCTCCATGTGGACACTTGTCAAGGCCTGCCTGATTTTCAGCACTGTTTTTATTTTTTTCTTGTTAAGTTTCCAGTGACTTCAGACTTTTCAAGCAAGAGACTCCATGTTTCTTGTTTAAAAGGATGAGCTTATTTAAGAATGAAAAATTGAATCCCTCATGGTATCTATCAGCAAAGCTCTTCAATCCTTTTTAATGATAACAAAGGATATGTATGTAGATAGAAGCAACTTAGCTGATATAGGGATTTTATGTATAATCTCTTTCTTTGGATTTTCAGCTCAGCAACTGTTATATGTGTTATTTCTGTTATGAGATACTAGAAGCAACTGATTCCTAGTGGCTAAACATCCATGGAACTGTAGCAATTATAGTCTTTGTTTAACCTTTAATGCGTTCAGTTTCTTTTACTGAAGTATATTGAGGCCCCATTGCCATAATACTTGTATAGCAAAGATTCAAGAAAAACTTCATTAGGAAAGAAAAATCATTACTTTGTGTTTCTAAATAAAGAGACAATATCACATTATGTAAAGATATTTGTATAACTGCGTGATAAGATTGGAGAGAATATACAGTATTAGCTGAAATTACAAGCTAAATAAAAGGACTAGAAACAGTGAAGAAAACTAATCTTGCTTACTTCTATCTGTACTCAATTTTGATAACATTATATGACTTTTCTGTGCTTTTCTTCACTGAGTTAAATGTCATAACTTAGTATGCTAAGTTATATTTTACTTTATGTACATGGTTGTTGGGTTTTTATTTCTATCTTGCATCACATATATTCCTGGTGTCATCAGAAGTCAAATAGGGTACTAAATGTCTTCATCCTGGGCTGAGAGACGGCTGAAAGTTTCCATCTATATGTTGGGAACTGAACTTGGATTCTCTGGAAAAACAACCAGTACTCCTAACTGCCAAGTGTTATCTCTATCATTATGAAAAAACAAAACAATACAAAACAAAACAAAACATAAGCAAAGAAGCAAAAACAACAAAAGGCAGAATTAAAGTCATCTTGCAGTGTTTTTATCATTCTAAGGATTGATACTCCAACAGTGAAAGCATAACATCAGGTGACCAAAATTAAAAACTGGGTTATGGGTGTGGCTCAGTTTTAATATGTTTATAATGTATTATAATTTAAAATGATTGTAATTCATAATGTATTATAAATTAAAACATATAGTATTATTACTTTTTATATGATATACTTTAATATAAAATATATAGTATAATATAATATATAATATTTAACGTAAGATAATAGATTATGTAAAAAAGTATATACATATATAATATTTAACATATTATAAAACATCAGATGACTAAAAATAGAAAGTGGACTGGGACATAGCCCACCTTGTATAATGCCCAAAGTCATGACATTTTAAGGTATACAAATTTCCAATTTTAATTTAAAAACATTTTTAAAAATTACCAACAAATGGATTCTATACTTGCTTAAATATTCAGTCTATATATAGTCTTCCTTCCATTTCCATTATGTAGCTGGTATTATCAAAGAATTTTTAATATCACAAAGCTACTGCTCATTAAAATGAATAAAACTACATTATTATTGCATCCCAGATTTTCTCAGAATAGTAGCATAGTACAGAATTTTCTTTTCTGTTTTGTGTGTGTGTGTGTGTGTGTGTGTGACAGAGTTTCTCCGTAGTTTTTGGATGTAAATCTACAGAGATCTAAGCCAGCAGTATTTTCTGCCTGCTTTGTTGTAGTCTATTTATTGTTAACACCGGCTCCAAGAGGTTTGTTTTCTATTACCTCCCACAAGTTTTCTGCCTTCTATTTAACCTCAATTGACTGACATACTAAATTATGCATGATCAACTGAAAAGGATCAGTTAAATATTTGGCACTCGGTCACCATCTGTGCTTTGTACATAGACATACTGCATATCATTTTTGTATTTGCTTTAGGAGCTGTTTAATGGTTACAGTTTCCGTACTGTTTGTTGTTCCACACAACTAATTCTGGTGATTGTCATTTTCTGAAAATATAAAGATCTATTCAGGAAACAGTAAGGAACTAGGAAAACAAAAAGCTCCATTAATGGTGACTTAATTAATTGCAAACCATTTTCAAGGGAGTTAATACAGGTGTATGTACTTTGATGAATGTGTCCAATAAATAAGATCAAATTTTACACCACAACACAATTCTTTCAGAAAAAAAATCTGTGGATTTTCCGTATACCAGCCTGGTCTACAGAGCTAGTTCCAGGACAGGCTCCAAAGCCACAGAGAAACCCTGTCTCGAAAAACCAAAAAACTAACTGGGGACATCGCCCTGGGCACCTGGGAGACCCTCTAGGTCCAAGTCTCTTGCCAACCCTAAGATGGCTCCCTTAATTAAGAAACGTGCTTCCCTGGTCCCCTATCCAGCCTTCCTTTATCCCAATCATCCAGTTTCCCCAAGTTCCCCCCATCCTCCCCTTCTCCCTTTTCTCTCCTCATCTCCCCTTACCCCCCTCCCACCCCACCCCCAAGATCCCAATTTTTGCCCGGCATTCTTGTCTACTTCCCATAACCAGGAGGATAGCTATATGTTTTTCTTTGGGTTCACCTTCTTATTTAGCTTCTTTAGGATATCAAATTGTAGACTCAATGACCTTTATTTATGGCTAGAAACCAATTATGAGTGAGTACATCCCATGTTCATCTTTTTGGGTCTGGGTTACCTCACTCAGGATAGTTTTCTATTTCCATCCATTTGCATGCAAAATTCGAGAAGTCATTGTTTTTTACCGCTGAGTAGTACTCTAATGTGTATATATTCCACACTTTCTTCATCCATTCTTCCATTGAAGGTCATCTAGGTTGTTTTCAGGTTCTGGCTATTACAAATAATGCTGCTATGAACGTAGTTGAACAAATGCCCTTGTCATATGATCGGGCTTCTCTTGGGCATATTCCCAAGAGTGGCATTGCTGGGTCCAGGGGTAGGTTGATCCCGAATTTCCTGAGAAACCGCCACACTGATTTCCAAAGTGGTTGCACAAGATTGCATTCCCACCAGCAATGGATGAGGGTATCCCTTCCTCCACAGCCTCTCCAGCAAAGGCTATCATTGGTGTTTTTGATTTTAGCCATTCTGACGGGTGTAAGATGATATCTCAAAGTTGTTTTGATTTGCATTTCCCTGATCGCTAAGGAGGTTGAGCATGACCTTAAGTGTCTTTTGGCCATTTGAACTTCTTCTGTTGAGAATTCTCTGTTCAGATCAGTGCCCCATTTTTTAATTGGGTTAATTAGCATTTTAAAGTCTAGTTTCTTGAGTTCTTTATATATTTTGGAGATCAGACCTTTGTCTGTTGGGGGGTTGATGAAGATCTTCTCCCAGTCAGTGGGTTGCCTTTTTGTCTTAGTGACAGTGTCCTTTGCTTTACAGAAGCTTCTCAGTTTCAGTAGGTCCCATTTATTCAATGTTGCCCTTAATGTCTGTGCTGCTGGGGTTATACCTAGGAAGCGATCGCCTGTGCCCATCTGTTGTAGGGTACTTCCCAATTTTTCTTCTATCAGTTTCAGTGTGTTCAGATTGATATTGAGGTCTTTGATCCATTTGTACTTGAGTTTTGTGCATGGTGATAGATACGGGTCTATTTTCATTCTTCTACAGGTTGACAACCAGTTGTGCCAGCACCATTTGTTGAAGAGGCTTTCTTTCTTCCATTGTATACTTTTAGCTCCTTTATCGAAAATGAGGTGTTCATAGGTTTGTGGGTTAAAATCCGGGTCTTCTATACTATTCCATTGGTCGACTTCTCTGTTTTTATGCCGATACCACACTGTTTTCATTACTGTAATAGAGTTTGAAGTCAGGGATGGTAATGCCTCCAGAAGTTCTTTTATTGTATAAGATTGTTTTGGCTATCCTGGGTTTTTGTTTTTCCATATAAAATTGATTATTGTCCTCTCAAGATCTGTGAAGAATTTTGATGGGACCTTGATGGGGATTGCATTGAACCTATAAATTGCTTTTGGTAGGATTGCCATTTTTACTATGTTGATCCTCCCAATCCAAGAGCAAGGGAGATCCTTCCATTTTCTGGTATCCTCTTCAATTTCTTTCTTCAATGCCTTAAAGTTCCTGGGGCAGCTGAGGATAGGGAACCTGAAATGACCCTATCCTATAGCCATACTGATGAATATCTTGCATATCACCATAGAACCTTCATCTGGCGATGGATGGAGATGGAGACAGAGACCCACACTGGAGCACCGGACTGAGCTCCCAATGTCACAATGAGGAGCAGAAGGAGGGAGAACATGAGCAAAGAAGTCAGGACCACGAGAGGTGCACCCACCCACGGAGACAGTGGGGCTGATCTATTGGGAGCTCACCAAGGCCAGCTGGACTGTGACTGAAAAAGCATGGGATAAAACCGGACTCTCTGAACATGGCGGACAATGAGGGCCGATGAGAAACCAAGGACAATGGCATGGGGTTTTGTTCCTACTTCATGTTCTGGCTTTGTGGGAGCCTAACCAGTTTGGATGTTCACCTTCCTAGACCAGGATGGAGGGGGGAGGATTTTGGACTTTCCACAGGGCAGGGAACCCTGACTGCTCTTCAGGCTGGAGAGGGAGGGGGAGAGGAGTAGGGGTGGGGGAGAGGAGTGGGAGGAGGGGGAGGGAAATGGGAGGCTGGGAGGAGGCGAAAAAAATTTTTTTTGTATGTATACAGAAACTTTGAGCCAATGAAAACCTCTTATCTGGTGAAAGTGTTTAGCAAAGTAACTGCTTGGTCATTGATTCTAAATGAATAATGTATAAGACTCACTTGTAGGCTCAGAGAATATTGGGAAAGAGGAGGTACAAAGAGTTGGATGATGGGCAGGACTCCCGTGAAATGTTATTTTCTGGACATAATAAAGTTCTTGAAAATAGGAACACACAGAGTAAGACATGCAAAAATAAAGATATAAAAACAACCAAAATAACCCATTTCCAAAGAATATTTTATAAATTTTGAAATATAAAGAAAATATGATTCACATTTATAACCACTAGTAGAATATGCACTGAAAATTGATATAGTATGTTTAAAAAGCTATACATTTATAGTAGAAAGTATACTAGGTGCTATGCAATAGAACATTAATAAATATTTTGTCAACTTGTGTACCTTGAGATATTGATATAGTAATCATTATTTGTTTCCTCATTATTATTTTTATTATTGTATATTAACTCCTAATTACTTTTACAATATGTTACATTAAATTTAATTTGTAATGAGCATGTCTGTAATAGATATCGTCTTTTCAATGAAATGGAATGAAATCCTCTGTATTATTTTTGCTTAATAATAGTCCTGACCTATTTGGGAGCTCAAACATCATTTTTGTTTCACTTTATCACTATAACTGTATATGGCAATGCCTTCATGTCAAATGAATTTTAGAAATGCTGACCTACATAAACTGTCACAGTCATGAAAAAGAAAGACTTTCATAAGCTCAAATATAACTTGCAGAAATTTTCAAAAGTTAATATACATTTTACTAGCCTCAAAATTCACACTTAATATTTACTTCTTTGTTACAGAAGAAGCACAGAATTAAAATGTTCAGGATAGAAACTTATGATGAATAATCTCACAGAGAAAAGGACAAGACATCAGAAGTCACTAGGAAGAAAACAATTTCAATGTTTTGGTCATCCTTGGCTTTTTGGAACCAAGGATTAGATGGAAGAGCATCTCAGTTACAATTTCTATTCTTAAGCTATAAAAGTTTTACCCTTTAACCCTGGTGTTTTGAATATTGTCACTTTCCACTAACAATAGTATTAGGAGGCACCGAGGTTCTTGTACTCCTATACAAGCACCAGAGAAACCAAAGGGTTGTTTCCTCAGGGGGAGAGATATGTAGCCTGTTTCCCACCCAGAAAGTTGGGAAAGCATGTGGTTTGTAGCCTATTTGTGAGGCTGAGACTATACCACATGCTTTTCCTGGTTCCTCAGATGTCATATCTAGTCTTTCTATATAACTCATGTTTATGGAAAAAATGTTACATGTACTTTATAAAGAGCTTTAATATAGTCATGTCTTAAACTTTATTGTACACATGAAAATGAATTTATTATCAACAGAATTTTTTTCAGATTGTGCTATTTCATATGTCTACAATAAATTACCTGGGATCAGACATTCAAACTCTGAACCAACTGGCTACTGAGTTGAATTTATCTGGATTTCCTTCTTACTCCTCACAGATCGACACTCTGCTGGTCATAATGTTTACAGAGACACCCTACAACTATCTTGGTACAAAAAAAAAATCTACCTTGGCAAGATTTCCATGTAAAGTTGAGAATTGTCCTTTCAATATCTGATTGAATTTTGGTAGGGAATGCACTGAATCTACAGTATGTTTTTGGTAGGATTTTGAGGGATGAAGTCATGTTTTAAGTTTAAATTACTGTGTTATCATCTATGGTCATACCTCCCAGAATGCACCCAATCTTGTCTGATCTTGGAAGCTAAGCAGGGATGGGCCTGGTTAGTACTTGGATGGTTTTCCATCTGGGAAAACTGTGTGCTACAGGCTTTTTTTTTTTTTTTTTAAAAATATTGTGCTATCTTCTGATACATTTTTCAATTCTTTCTTCAAAGGCTTGATATTTTTATTATACTACCACTGTTTTACTTATTTGTAATGGTTGACATTGTTAATATCAGATCAGTAGCATGAAGTAGACAGAAGCGCTGAAGATCTATTTAAATTTTGCATGTTTTATGACTTCAACTTTATGTATTACACATTTTATTTCCTCCAATATCAGAAAATACAACTACTTATCTCCATCTCTCTGAACAAAAATCTTACCATGTTGCATAACTAAGAGCCAAAACTTTCAAAATTATTCTGTCAGTATAGCATTTTGTGCTTGGATGACAGAAGGTGGCAAACTAGATTCATCTTGGTTGTAGAAGTAATTACTTTTCTTGTTTAGTACATGTTCTAGACTGGTATTGATAGGAAAAATGATAAATGCATATGTAAATGTAGACTGGTATTGATGGGTAAATTTATAAATGCATATGTAAAAGCACACGTATTTGCCTCTATCACCAATTCCACAAGTTAAATGTGCTTTTCTCATTAGCAAAAACTTCTTAGCTCCAAGAACATTCCATTGAAATTCAAATATTGCTTGGAATGTGCTGAGCACTATGCACAAAATGAACTGACAAAGAAATGAAAACTAAGAAAGCAAATGATCCATTTACATTGTTATCTTAATCAACCCAGGCTTTTAATAGTTTCCACACTTGTCATATAAAAGTGCTGAATTAGATGGCAATCAAAGCATGTCAGTTATTGTAGTAATAGTCTTTTTCTTGGAGCATTGGCCTAGTTTTTCACATTCTTTACCTCAGTGAAATCTTATTTCCAGCTGCATGAGTGATATCGTTACTACATAAAAGACATAAAACTGAATATTAGGTAGACACTTTACAAGAGCAAAACACTAATCCACAAAAAATACAGGAAAAAAACAACTGCTAATGACGTGTCTGTCCCACTTGGTCCCACAGGCATTCAGCCCTAAATAAATGCACAGAGGCTTATATTAATTATAAACTATTTGGCCTATCATTCAGACTTATTACTAATTACGTTTTACAACTTAAGTTAACCCATAATTCTTATCTGTTTATAATTTAGCTATTTGACTTGTCTTGTTTTCTCAGTAAGGCATTGTCATCTTTCTTCCTCTGCTTCTGGATGATGACTGTGTCTCTGCCTTTCCTCTTTCCAGAATTTTTCTACTATGTTTGTCCCACCTATACTTCCTGCCTGGCTCCTAGTCAATCAGCATTTTACTAAACCAAAATTAGTGACAAATCTTTACTGTATACAAGAAAACCTCAGCTTTGAACCTTTGAGCCCTGGAAATATACAAGCTATATTATGTTAACCCTAAATAGCATCAAAACACTCTTTTGTTATCAGCTAATATTAAATGCTTATCATAATTTTATCATGATAATTCAGAGGCTGAATAGGTTGCCAGGAGCTTTTAGCAATTTATGTTTTTAAATATTTTATAATTTTATACTTAATTTTGTCATTTAAAATATTTTGACATTTACAAGCTATGTAAAGTTCAAATTATTGGGAATTTCTCTAGGGTCTAGTTTCTTGCTAGCCCCATAATGGCTCCCTCAATCAAAATATCTCTTTCCTTGCTCTCATCTCTGTCCTTCACCATCACATACTGAGTTCAGAGCTGTCATCACAGGCTTCTTCATAAAACTTTGCCACATTGGTGATTTATGAAATTATCTAAGTTTAATTCTCATTATGTGAAAAAGTGTTTTTGAATTTAATGTATCCAGTGAAGGAGTGTTTTACTTTTCTTTTTTTGTACAAAAGTTTCATAATGAGTTAAGGACAATAATACTCCACCCTTACTCTCCAACTCCAGAAAGCCTGCATATCATCTTCTGGAAATTTAAAAGTCAGTCATTAGGGAGGAAATCCCAGTGCAGATCATGTGTGATTCCTCTATAACTTGCTTTCAATGAATGTTTCTTTAGCAATAAAGTCTTAAGCTCTATTTCCAGAAATTAAGTTAGGGGACAAATAAGGAGCAGTACAAAATAATTACACTGAAATAAAAAAAAATAATAATTACACTGAGAGGGGAAAAGAAAAAAATAAAGATGGCGTAATTTTTAATTTAATGAATGTGACATAACATAGCCATACATGTGAAGGGGAAATCACATGTGTAAGATATTTTATATTGTGACAGAGTGGAGGCCCATTTAGATTATAGAGTCATGAAAAGTCATTCTTTACAGGTGGCATTTTCCATGGTAGAAATAGGAGTATACTTTATTTTTGGAAAATATTGAGGAAATTCACATTAGTATCAGGAATTATGCTGTTATTTACAATAATTGACAAAGAATTGTCTGTTTGAACTATACTAAATAGTGTACACAATGATATCAGAAAAAGAAATAAGAGTAAGTTAAGGAATTCTGTGTGAGAAGTGTGCAAATTGTTCTAATGGACTGAGTTGCTGAAACCACCTCGATTTCACTCTAACTGGAAGCATTCTGTAATGTCTACAGTCTAAGAAAAGGTAAACACTGTACTCTGTTTGATAAACATGCCAGTCCTAGGCACTCATAGAACTGTCCCATCTGG
Source organism: Neodon shergylaensis (assembly GCA_025134845.1). Lineage (NCBI taxonomy): Eukaryota > Metazoa > Chordata > Mammalia > Rodentia > Cricetidae > Neodon > Neodon shergylaensis. The sequence goes on from JABTXL010000002.1 coordinate 10,612,731, forward strand.
CTTTCATGGTGCTCCAACATTGCCCGGGGACTGACTCATATGCGCATAGTTGAGGTCAATCTCTTAATGCTTCTCTTCTGTGGTTATAACGTGCAAGCGCCAAGTGAGGAATGACTCTTCATTTCTCAGCACACAGGGAACCTATCTTTGAACTTTACATTCTGATAATGCTGAATTATCTTTGCCTTCTTGTTTGTGTAATGCAACTGCTTGCTATTCTAACAATTTATAGTGACGACAAAATGTTCACACAGTCCAAAAGTCATTATCCAGAAACACAGTAGTGCATTCAGAATCAGCAAAGATTCTAGTGGAAAAGAAGAACAGATAAATATGAGATAAACTCATATGGTAGTCGCTACCATTATAGAATCTTGTTATTGACTCAATTTGCAATCCTCAATAGGTATGCTTTCTGTCATCAAAACAACATCAATAAATGTCCCATTTACCTGAAAAACAGTTATAAGAAGGTGCATATTCAGGAGTCAGACTAAGTTATTATTTAGTAAATGGTATACTGGAAATACTCATTGAAGAAATATGTAAATATTTCAAATGTTGTTCACATTTGAAAACATGGTTATAGAAATCAAATATAATATCCAAACTAAGAAAAAAAGATGTAGAAATTTTCACAATAAAATTGTCAGTTAAGGAAAGCTTAGTATCCCATAGTATATTTAGGAAAGGTTATTAGATAATAAGATAAGATACCTCTCTAAGAGGGGGAATTCATATATCATGATAAAAACATCTTAGCAAGAGACTTAGAAGAAATATCTAGAGAGACAGGCAAACACAGCCAGAAACAACTATAAAGAACCCAAGTTGACAATATGAAATCCAAAGGAATACAACACCAGCAATTTAATATACAAAACATGTGGGAGCTTCGCATGAAAGGTAATGTATGGAATTTGCAATGGAGGTCAGACTTGCACGTACTGTTCTGAGTTCAGTCCCTTGGCATAATTGGAGCAGAGTTAGGAGTGTTCCAGGAACCAGGAACAGAAACAAACCCTGAGTTGTTTTGAACAGCCAGTCTCTAAAGGGGTTTAGATAGTTCAGAGTATCTATCTTTGATAATAGGAATTATTTTGGGAAAATGACAGGGGATGAAGAAGTTTGTAAACAATGTTTATAAGTAGCTCTAAAATCATCTCCTTTACAAAAATAATACCCCTGAAAACAAATGTACAAAAACATATAATTGATTTCTGTTTCTTTCAAATTTGATCTGAAGAGCTTTTCCTTCTCTCAGTGGTTATTAGTTAACTGGTCAAAATATCAAAGATAAACAACTCTAGAATGTTCATCTGTGCATGGGTCCTTTAAATCAAAAATCTACTACTGAAAGACCACAGTAATAAAGAAACTATATTCCTTCAGAAAATAATAGTTTACTTGAAACTTAAATTTCCTTTGTAAACTAAGTACAGCCATTTCCTTTTAAAATTCACTCTGAAATAGAAAGCACAAAGTAAGAAGAAAATAATAATAATTAATTAAAACAGTAAAAAGAATAAGGATTCTGGTATGTCATTTCTAGAGACCTTGAGAAACTGGTGTGTGAAGTTGGGAGCTGTAACCAAAGCTGCAGTAAAAACTGTGGGATGTCGGTAATGTCAGAAACAGGAAGCACTTGAGAATAATCCACCCCAGGCCAAGACAACATGCTATTCAGACAACAGAACTGTAGGGTTCGAATTCCCAAGATCCCCAGACACTAGCTGATGACATCAAGATCACCGGCTTTCACCAATTTCCAGAGAAATTCATAGTGTGTTGTTTTCTCTCAAGTATTACAATCTTGCCTTATTCCAGTATTTTCTGCCATAACCACAACAATCCCTTATGGATGGGAAGGTTTATTCTGTGACACTTTGTATTAAATGTTCACAGCTTTTTTAAAAAGATATAAGTAATAATAGCTGGAGTTTGTCTTTAGTCTCAGGAGAAACTTTTTAACTTTGAAGTTTTGAAGAGTGTTGGAATTTTTGAATTTGAACTAAATAAATTTTGCATAATGTATAATTACAACCTTCAGCTAAGGCAACCAGGGGCAGAATGTTGTGATTTAAAATTACTTTTTATGGTGTCAAGTTGACAAGTAATGGACATGTGTTTAATACTTCCAATTAATATGATTAAATTAAGAAACATCAAAAGCACATGTCAGGGCAAGCCAAACCACCAATGCTAGCTGGAAAAAAAAACATAAAGTGGACTCAACTGAAAAGAAAGAAAGAAACTTTCAAAATTGTGTCAGAAGGAAGGGAAGTCTGGAAAAGATGGAGGCAGTTGGGGAAATGGAGTGCCTATGTCTAAAATACATTAAATAATAATTTTAAAGAATGAAAACATTGCTTAAAAAAGAAATAGTAGAATCATGAATGGGTCACAAAGTGATTTATAAAAAAAGAAAAAGAAAGAAATACTATAGTTATTACAACTGAGTTTATAATTAAGATATACTTTCCAAAATATGAAATTTTCTTCAAGTGAAATAATTATTTTAAGGAAGTTTTGGTTTTCCATTTTTCAAAGTCAGAATTGATTTTGTTGCATGTTAACATGTGAAAATCAATATTTTTTTTACTTAATATAATACAAAGTAATATGACAGAATTAAAACAAAGAGTTCAAAATGTTAATGCCAAGCCAGTGGACAAGACATTTAGTTGAGACTAAGTATTATGTATAATAAAGGAAAAGCAAAAGTTCTAGCAGAATGCTCTAATAAATATCAATGCAATCACTGCTGGGCGTGAAAATTGCCTGGGACAAAATGGATCGGAGTAAATTAAGCCAGATAATTTGGAAAGTAAAATTCAATCTTTAAGACAGGTAATAAATTCTCACAGAAAGCCAAATACTGCGCCAGCAAAGCAAATCTCTTCGTTCCAAGAATTAATGGGGTATTTAGGAACAGAAGCTCTATAGATTTTACATAATTTGGATGAGGGGTTTCAAATTTATCTTTTTGGGGGGATTTGAGAGATGCAAAAGAAGGAAAACACTACCACTGTTGAGTTATAAACACAACTTCCCACAGATTTAGCTAAGAGACGAAGACTATTAAAAAATGTGCAAACCAAAGTGAGAAGAATTCAAGGTTATAAATAAAATTGTGTATTACTAAATTTTAATATCTTCATAAATGCATGGTTATTGTACTAGTACTCAGTGAAGAAAATCATCTATTCATTTGACAAAGAAATTTACTGCATGTAATTTTAAGAATAGCACTGCTCATAAACAGTGTTATTTTTAGAAACAGCTCTATTTCTTTGTAACGGCTATCATACCAAATTCCCCTTATGTGAAGCAATATCACTATATAGGAGAGTTTAGATTTTTGGGGAACATTATTATTCAGTGACTAATGATGTTTTAGTTTTAAAATTATGAAAAATGCATTTTATGGAATGCTACCAATAGATAGTAAATAGTAAAATTAGAATTGTTATATGCTTGGAAATTTCCTGTCTAAAAAGTATATGCTTAATATGTAATAGTTCAAATTGTAAATAAAATATGTACCAAGTGGAGGTAGAGTAAAGGGAGTGGGTGTATTCCTAAATTTATAATCAATGTAGAATACTGGTGAAAATTAACAGATTCTTTTCTGTATAAAACTAAATCATGGTTTTCTGAATTAAATCATAAGCATTCTGATAGCATGGATATGATGAACTATAAGTTAGATAGTATGTTTCAAATAATTAAGGATCTCATATGAGCTTTACAGAATCTGCGCTCTTTATAAAATTGTGAGAACTAGACTTGCTAGATAGAAACAAAGTCAAAGGCATGGTATCAGTATCTAACTCTCTTTTTCCTTTTCTTTTCCGTGTCTTTGTGTGTCTCTGTCTCTTCTCTCTGTCTCTGTCTCTCTGTCTCTCTCTGTCTCTCTGTCTCCTGAGTAGTTGAATTTGCCTGGAGCATGAATTTATCTATCAAGCTAGTATTTCTGGAAATACAGGAAAGCCTGTAATGGTTTACTGTGCCTTTTCTTTCAGCCATGAGTTTGATAATTGTATACTGGGAAATTATTACTAAGAAAATACGTTCAGAAATTTTAAGAAGATTGAGATGTGACCTCAATGAAATTGTCTCAGATAACTGTCAAGATAAATAAGAAACTCATAATATCAAAGAAAAGCTTGGGACTTTGTCCCTCCATCACCTGTTACTCTGGGTCTTAACTACTTTCATTAACTTTAATGATCCATCCTCAACATCACACTTCCTTTGGGTTTTGATGTATCATTAAATCAATTATATCAATAAATTGATCTCACATGTCCATGTCTCTATTGTAATCCAATGTCTAGATTAATTTATACATTCTTCTAGACTGATTATATTTCTCAAAATTTTTGTAATTAGTTTGTTTCATAATTATAGCAAAGTACAAAAGTACTGCAGCAATTAAGAAAATGGTAAAGTCTGGGTAATGTTAGGTCCGTGGTAGTTCTACTTGAGTGATGAAAACCTGAGTTCAGTTCATTCCACTGTTGAAGCAGGAAATGGAGTAAGAAAGAGGGTGAAGGAAAAGTTACTTAAAATATAGAATGTTTAATTGCTTAACACCACACTACAAAAATTAATTTTGGTTAAATGCCTGATAATTTAACTACTTTGGACCTATAAAATGTTTACAGAAATTTTAACAGTAATGCACTTTTACAAGCATGTAAATGCTCATTTTAACACTGGTCAATTACTGTTGTGTTTCTCACTTAACACTAATTGTAAATTAAGGTTCTCAGATGGAGTGAACGCCAAGATCTCTCTTCTGGGAAGCTATATGTTTTCCCTATCTATTAGCAAGTAACACGTTGGTGCTAGACCTAAAGTCATATTAATAACTTATGATCTACACTTAGATCCATTTGGCTGAGATTCATAGCTATATATTTAATTGATTATATTATATGTGAATAAAATGGCACTTAAAATGTTATTGTTTGTTAGATATGTGTAGGGGGAATAAGAATACATTTCTCCATGTAGGAGATAGCAATTTTCTCCAATAACCTTTTTTGTCTTATGTTTTTTTCTTAATAGTCATTATATATTACTAATATCTTGACTCAATGTAGAGCATGTCAAAAATTCATAATTGTTATTATTTTTAAATGTAAAAATAGAATAAATATTTTTCATAGTTAACTTTTTCTACCAGCTCCGTCACTTCTGACTGGAACTGATTCATGTGTTTTTGAATTAAGTCATTTTTAATGAACAATTCACTCATTTCAACATGAGCATTTTTGAGACTTTATATAAGATTATAAATTTATTACTGTTAATACTCACACATAAACTATTACAAATAAAAACTACTTAATAACTGAACAAAATATTTAGAATGCCTTAACAAACTTCAATTTTAACATTATGGCAGTCATTAATAATAAATGATAGATTATAAAGTCAAAACACTGTCCTATCATTAAATTTAGATAAATATGAAGATCTTCAAAGACGTTCCCCATTTTAGGTTCAAAGAGAACTTTAATAATTTTTATGGTTTTTGTTGTTGTTCTTGCTGGCTTTTTTGTTTTCATGGATTCCTAAATGTAAGAAACATTCTCTCATCTTTGACAAACAGTATAGTCACAGTCAAACACATTGACAGAGGAACAGGTGCATTCCTTAAGCTCTACCAGAAAATGCAAATAATTAAGTGATACTTAATAACAGTCTCTCATTCTTTCTCCAAGTGTTTACAGAAAAGACTTAAACATTAAGTTGAAAGATATGCGAATAAACAAAATGTCAATATAGGAAAATTCAATGGCAACAGTATTTCTCCAAAGTTACAGACACTTATTTGCCAAACATATTCTGTTTATTTTCCACTAGACATCTGGAAAATGTTGTTTTAATTGTTCACCTTATATTAGCTTTTGAAAACCAAATGACTTTCTATTGCTTTGCATAAAACATAAAGGAAGTGGCATGAAAATCAGGTTTCAAGGTCTTGGCACTTAAATGATATTTCCATTAGTGTTTTCTCATTTTCTTAGAACATTTGTATATTTTCCAGTAAGGGAGTATATTTTATTTTGGTTTGTTTCAGGATGTATTGTATTTACCTAATATGTGCTTCAACTGGAGTGACTGATTTCAACGTGAATCAATCTGTTAATTATTTATATTACATAATTTTATGAGTGCTTAAAATAAATTTTACAAATAATTGTATATATTGTAATTTCTCTAGATATAAATTCATATATAATATTATTGAAAAGTTGTCTGATGATTTAATGCTGGCTGCTAAGAATATATATGAGTCACCTCCATACTTTAAAGTTACACCCTCAATGATGTTATATATAAGACTCTCTTTTTTACTATGAGATTATAACATAAATATACCATTTGTTCTAATATCTCCATTTTAAATTGGTTTCTAACATTGATCTTGTCTATCGTGAGATCTCTCCAAGCCAGTGTTTCCTCCTTATAGTTTCCAAAGATAACAAGACAGATGGTGATATGCAAATTTTCAAATAGTCCTATGGGTTTTGATTTTATATTTATAATAAAATAATTTAATAGTAAAAATGTAAAAAAATTGGTAAAAATTAAAAATTACAATGATTCCTCACACTTCCATTCACTACCTAAAGGTTAAATGGAAACAGAATCATTTCTTAGGTTATATGAAAATGGGGACCAGCCAAAACATCCATATTTAAATGTTTAATGTTTGAAGAATAGTACTATCATCGTGAAAAACATACTACAGAACACATGGAATACATGAGAAGGGTTGCTGGATGCTGGAGACAAGGGAGTTTCCCCTACTGTTAGCACTAAAGTAAAGGGGACACAGACTATTTATAAAAACCCAAGTGACACAGAGGAGAAATGTGGAGAGCACACAAATGGTGTCCTGTGACATAACGAGATCAACCTTCAGTGTGGTACAGTGAGGTCAAACTTGGTTTTATATTTACAAGTTATTTTAAAACATATATATTGAGAAATGCACCTAAAATATAGTCCATACTAATGTGAAAAATACTGAGAAATTCTGGTAACTATACTCAGGAGGATTCTAATGAAACCCTCTGCTTTATAAGTAATAGATTTTGTTTTTCCAAATTCACATAAATTTAAATCTAGAACTTTTAAATTTGGGAAACTATACATAAAGGCATATTACTTAGATCAGTTTCATTTAAGAGTATTACACAATTAAAAAAATAACCTTGCAGAAAGTTCCTATGTTTCCAGTTCAGGTTTCAGGGTATCTAATTTTCAGACTGGGGTTCAACCATGAGAACCCAAGTTCCTCCTAAGTGAAAGGAGAGGAGGCTGGTTTTGTGTTTATTATTTACTGACCTGAAAGTTTTGGTGTGGAGCCATGTTTGAATAATCCAAGCAGTTGTGATATTGAGGTGGGGATTTAGTTCCTTCTAGTCAACAAAGGAAATATCTACAAATTTTGTAACAAACAAAAAGAACAACAATAAAATACAAAACAAAAAAAACTTGTATATTTGACTAGGGATGGGAATAAACTACTGTTTTTCTCATAGATAATGACTGTTGCTGATGGGGTACACAAATATGGCTATTAACCATCAAATCAAGTAGGTTTTTGTTTGCGTATAGTTTAGCATGTTTGGCTTTGGCTTTTGATGACTAATCTTTTTATTTTTATTCAAATTTCAGTAATATCATTAGTATTTGTGTTCATTATGACGTTGTGAACTATCATATAATTTCCATAAAAAGTTACCTTTTATTGAAGACCACCTTACTGGTTCTTGTTCATTTCCTGTTGTGGGAGATTGACCCTAGGGTATTGTACTTGCTAGGCAAACACTCTTTCACTGAACTATACATGAAACCTAGAACATCATTATTGATCCAATTTACATACATCTTTCTTTCTTATGGTCTTTCAGAAAATATGGTATTATTTTATTATTTTTTTATTTATTTCACAGCCTGAATGCAATTTCCCCTCCCTCCTCTTCTCCTATCCCATCCCTCTCTACACCTCCCATTCACTCCTCCATTGTTCAGAAAGGGGCAGGTCTCCCATGAGCATCAACAAGGAATGGAACACCAAATTGAGGCAGGACCAAGCTTCTCCCCTCTGAATCAAGACTGACCAAGGCATCTAACCACAGGGAATGGTGTCTAAAAAGCCAGTTCATGCACCAGGGTTAAATCCTGGTCCCACTGCCAGGGGCTCCACAAACAGACCAAGTCACACAAATGTCACCCACACTCAGAGGGTTCAGTTCCATTCAGCTTCTCAGTGGTCAATCCAGAGTCCTTGAGCTCCCACTAGCTAGAGTTAGTTATGAATTTTCCCATCATGCTCTTGACTTTTATTCCTTGTATAAAAACTCTACCCTCTCTTCAACTGGACTCCCAGAACTTGGCCCAGTGATGGGTGAAGGTTCTATGATGACAATTATGGTAGTCACCAATTTGATTACAGGAAAAGGTCAGTTCAGGTGCTTCTCCATTATTGCTGGAAGTGTTAGCAGGGGTCATCCTTATGGATTCCGGGGAGTTTCTCTGGCACCTGGCTCTCCCTAACCACATAAATGACTCCTCTATCAAGATATGTTTTCCTTTGCTTTTTCTCCGTATTATTCCCCCCAAATTAACCATCCAGTTCCCTCTTGTTCTTATCTTCCATGCCCCTATCTGCCCCCAGTTTACTCAGGTGATTTCTTCTATTTCTCTTTCCCAGGGAAATCTATGTGTCCATCATAGAGTCCTCCTTGTTACCATGCCTTTCTGAGGCTGTGGATTGCAGCCTGGTTATCTTTTACTTTATACCTAATATCGATTTATAAGTGAGTACATACCATGTTTGTCTTTATGGGTTGAGATTGCCTGACTCAGACTAATTTTTTTTCCTTCCATCCATTTATCCAAAAATTTCATGATGTCATTGTTTATTTCACAGCTGAGTAATACTCCATTGTGTAAATGTATCATATACCATCTTACACCTGTTTGAATGGCTAAGATTAAAAACACTAATGATAGCTTATGTTGGAGAGGATGTGGAGTAAGAGGAAACCTCCTTTACTGCTGGTATGAGTGCAAATTTGTACACCCACCTTGGAAATCAATATGGCTCTTGCTCAGAAAACTTAGAATAAATCTACCTCCATACCCAGCTATACCAATAATGGACATATACACAAAGGATGCTCAGTCATACCTCAAGGATCCTTGCTCAACTATGTTCATAGCAACATTAGTTGTAATAGCCTGAAAAATATGGTATTATTTTGTGAAAGGTAATTGAAGAATGTCTTCCTGTTTTTTCAAACATATTCCATTCTTTACAGTCTAATATTCATTACTTTAGGAAAAGGTGATGACTTACTAAATAGTTACAACATGCATTTCTAAGCACTGAAATCGGACAATCTGCTTTCTGTTAGTGCAGAGCACTGTTACTTGAATTAATCATTTTATTGTGAGAACATGCTTTAAGTTCTCACGATTCACAGATTTAAGATGGAAACAGTGGTAATGGGGGATATCATAATGACTGTCTATGTTTGAATCCTCAAATTAAAAAAATAAAATCAATAATGATCTTGTAGTTTTTTCACTTAGAAGATAAAATACTGGGCCAATGTTACCATGGCTTTGTGGGATATGTAATTGAAGTACAGAAGACAGAGTAGATAGAAAACTGGGAAGATAAAATATTAAGAAGGCTAGGACCACTTCTTCTGGGAGTTTGACCACAATAGGCATGAAAAGTGACTTTGTTAACATAAAGCATGGCTTGTTTTCCAATTTTTAAATTATTTTGCTATTGACATTTCCTTGTGTCTGACTAGAATAAACACCCGACTCACCACATATTCTAGGAGGTTTTTAAATATGCTTGGTTGTCTTAAAGAATATTCAGAGGAACTACATTTTTAAGCCAGACAGGTAAAGGCAGTTTAGTCCTATTTTTACATATTCAGCTGTGAATAACATAGAGTTTGGCTAGGCTAATGGAAAATCAGGCAAACCTCGTGCAATAAATTGCCCCTCCTGTGACTTTTATGATTCTGAATGAGGTAGAAATAAAGTGTTTGAATAGATGGCAAGGTCGTGTTCAGAGATGTCAGGCGTTTGATGTCCAGCATAGAACATTGCCAGAACTTTGATTGCCACCACTTTTCTTTGTTTATGACATCTGGTTCCTGTGGAATGGAAAGTGAAGACAGACAGAGACAGAAATAAAGTGCAGGACAAGTATTAATGATGACAATCAGTGTCCCTGATGTTTTGAAGCAACATGTTTTATTTTTTAAAAAAAAATCTAAAAATGACACTAGTCGGTAACGGAGGATGCTATAGCTTATCTGATGAGTCAAAACTAAGCAAAAACTACCAGTATAAATAGAATTGCAAATGAATGCTAATGAATCATGACACTGTAAAGAGAATATTCTATATTTTTCTTTTCATTTCTGATAAACTTGTATATGCACAATATATCATGATCATATTTGGCACTCATCACCCACCCTTCTGTGCCCCCTGCTATTTGTGCTGGCTAACTTTTCCTCCCCAGATAGTTTTATTCTACTTTCAGGCCGTGTGTGTGTGTGCCTGTGTGCATGTGTGTGTGAGGGTATGTGTGTGCATGTGTGCCTGTGCGCATGTGTGTGTGGTGTATGCGAAGGTAACCAGATCTGCTGTGTTTTCATCCTTCCATCCATTCTTTCATTCATGCAGTATGCAGAAGATGGCATTTGACAGCACTCGCATATCTTTTGAATTTAACAATTTTTTAACCCCTACTTTTCTGGGACTTGGTGGTATTTAGCTGTAATTCAAGACTTTTTTTTTTTTCAAATGATAAAGTTGCAAAGTTGAATATAATAAGTCTTTTGAAATGATATTGTTTTAGGAATCTAGTGATTATCAAATGATAAGTAGTTGCATTATTTTTTGCCTGGCTTTTTAACCTATTCTCCCAATGAATTACTTGATTTCTCTCTACACATGTTGATATCACTATTGATATTAATAGTTTAACGATGATTTGGAAATGAATAAAAATCACAAAATGTTAATTTATTAGAGTTCTTTATCATGGTATCCTCTATACATATTATATTACGGAATAAAAATAGCTTTAAAATATAAGTCCTTTCTTCTCCAACTCCATTTGCCTATTATCACACTGATTGCAAGTCATGGAATCTTTCATGTGGACTATTTCTAGCTAACCCTGTGGCCACCATTCTAAATTGCTCCCTTCTTTGCAGCGATCATTTAGACATGCTCATGTTACCTCTTTGTATAAATCCTTCAGGGATTCCCCATTGTGTGACAGTGAGGTAAACCCTACTTTGCATGATTCACTAATCCGTCTTTGAGTTACCTCCTGTTCCACCCCACTTCTCTTATGCACTTTCTCTCTCTGGAACCTGATGCTGCATCCTAACAAGCCCATTTGCAGTTGTCTATCTAATTATGCACCATCGTGTCTCTCAGTATTTGTTTCTTAGGCTGGATTTTTCAGGCTCATATGCCAAGATTACAGGAAAGAACTGCCTCCCCTGAGCAAGGCCACAGACCCAGTCTTTTCTGATGCATTCCTCACCGTGGAACAAATAACCAATAGTATAAATTTTCGAAGTACAAGACTCATTTTCCTTTTGTGTGTATATACTGTTTTAGAGAATATAATGTACTTACATGGCTTCTATTCCTCCTTTCATTCCCTCCAACTCTTACCCTTACCCCTCTCAGATTCATATCAACTCCTTTAATGCTATCGTTAAGTACTTGCTCATCCATACGTGAGTGACTAAGACATATATATCATTTACTACTTCTTCAATTAATATCTTAGAACCATGCTAATTATTTTTAAAAGGCACATAGACATGATCTTATATCCTTTTATAATTCATTTTCACAAGACTTTTAATAAAAAGATAAATGATTCAATGATATACCAGTAATTGAATTTAGGACACCATAAGTCCTGGGAATGGATGATAACTAAATTGGCAGAATCAAAATTAACTTTTGAAAACTCATTGATGGAAGCATTATGCAGGACAAACATACACCTCTTGAGTGACTGGGTGTGGGGGAAAAGCAAGAGACAAAAATAGAGCTTCCCAGGTGACAGTTTGAGGCTGAATTTCCAGTGACAGCCTCACACAGAATCCTTAAAAAGCTGTGTTTCAGAGAACGGATGGAAGGAAAGCTGATGTGCTCTAGAAAGCTCTGTTAGGTGACTCAGAACCTGGCTGCTGTGATGGATAGACAGTGATGTCTAGAGTTTACATGAAAGATTTAAGGAAGTTGCTTCATAAAATGTGGCCAGGAAATGACCATGACTTTACATTTACATATTGTTTTAAATAACAATGTTTTAAATGGGTTCTTAGGACAAGTGGATTAATTATGTATTAAATTTTATGTATTATTTTATTGATTGTAATTAAAATATTCTTGCTTCTTTTACTTATCTAAAACAATGATTTATATTATAGGTGAATATCTTATTTTCTAAATGAATACATTCAATTTTAGTGTTTTATTTTAGTCTTGCATTTGCTTTTATCTTGTTTGCCTTAACATGTTGTCAAGTCCCTAATAAAGAGAACATAAGTGCATAAAGACTACCATATCACTAAGTTTCGATTTATCAACATGGTCATGAATGGTATGAGCTCAGAGTTTATATATAATTCTAGAATAAATCACTAGTTCATTCATTGTTTCCAATACTTAGTGTTTTATTTTTAATTAAATAGATTTTTTTCTTTTCAAATGTAATATACTTTAATGCTGGAGGGAGGATGAATTGGCCACAATGGCTAATCAAAGGAGACTGTGAATAAACTCACATGTTTTCTGCTAACTACTAAACAGCACTTCCGTTGCTTCTGAGGAAAACTGAAAGGAGGTTGGGTATTTCATCTTTGGATAGTGGAAGTCACTTCATGTGGAAACAATGCTAATTAGAATTACTTTCAACGCCTTTAAGTATCCCGTTTGTGTACTAAATTTTGTGTAAAACCAATTAAGCCATTAATTTCTGATAGAAAGTGCACGCCTTCCAGAAAATACAACTCTTCAGTCAGAAGTTGTTATTAAATGCTTGAAGCAGAGTTATTTCTTCTTATTCTCACAGGCACAGACCTCACTCGAAAGGTTTCAGCTTCTAGATAGCAGGAATAAAAGGTCTTTATGGAAAGGCTTCATCAAAGCATCCATTTTCTTCAACTACTCCTTTTGTAGCTTTTCCAGCTGGACAACTAAATTGCTGACACCCAAAACACTGACCCAGCCCTACTCACTCCCTTTGGAAATAGGATGCCCTGATTAGACTCAGGTATCCTGTGTCAACTCTATTAAAGGTTGAAGCAGTCTGTATCCAGTCTCTTTGATTCTGAGAACCAAATAACCCAAACTAGACCCTTTGTATAATACAGACAGTGAAAAGAAAGGACTTTGCTGAATCATTATATTAAACCCTGAGAGCCATTGAAGGAAAATCTAATCATTATTTCCTAAGAGAGCTTTATACTTATAATGCCCCACTTTTTTTTTTTATAATGTATCCATGGATTGACAGTTTCTGTTTTGCACTGTGGTTTCTGTGAAGTTTAAAACTATAAAGAAGCCTTCCTGTTTTGGATTCATAACCCCAAGTCTCCATCTCTCTTGATATATGCATCTTCCACTGTTTGATACTTCCACACATATCTAATTAGAAGATAAAACAAGGAGTACACTCATTTAGTCACTGTCCCTCTGACTGAGGGTTAGGTTAAACTATTCTTCATTTGAATCAATAGATTTTGTCCTTTTTTATTAGTATTCTTTTGTTGTTGTTGTTGTTGGCTGGAAGCTTGGCCTAAGCACTTGAATACAGATTTATTTCATTATTTATTTTTACTGTGGCTCTATTATAGAGACTGGGTGTGTTTTCGTTCCTACCACATGCTGTCTACTTATCTCTTGAGGGTCACTGAATATTACCAAAGTGTCTGTGCCTAGGATGTCTCCGATTCCCTTTGGTTTGTTTGGGATGATGAAAATCTTGTTCCAGATTTTCTGGTTCTTCAGGAACACTCTGCTTAAGAAATAGATGACGGAGTATTCCAGGAACTATGGCTTGAATTTCTGTAGACATCTTCAGAAAACTCTATTATATAAATTTATATAATTAGTAAATTATTATGTTAGTTTTCTATCTTTATTTTACTTCCTAAATTTATTTTTTTTCTTTCTGGATGAAGCATTAAGCTTCTTCACAAATATAGACACATAATCTCTTTTCTCAGAGACAAGACTCACCCCTGCTAACTTCATTCAACTCTAAGGTCTTTGATTGTATAAAGTCCATTCTAGAGTTTCCTGGTCATGTAGAACTATTGATAAATGTAAATTTGTACATAGTTATAGAAGAAGAGACTAAAATTACCACTGTTGTTAAAATATATATATATATATATATATATATATATATATATATATATATATATATATATGGAAGGTATAGATTTCTGTTCTGAGGCAATTATAAAGTCCTAAGAAAAGGAGAAAATCCATCATGACTGTAGGTCCTGAATCATCCTCCAAATGACTTCTAATTGTCTTTGTGGTCACATTGGTTGTATTCCTATATAACACATTTTTTTTTTCAAATTCTCTGAATATGATTTTGAATTGCTGTCTGAAATATATGGCTTCATATCTGGTGTATGCAATTGTGACATATGCCTATAATCTGAGAAATCAGAATGTCTAGGTGGAGGTTTGGGAATTCAAATCACTCTATCTTCAAAAAGGAGGAAAAAGAAAACGATGCATGCAGGCAGAGGCAGCTTGTTTATTTCCCGGCTGCTCAGACCCAAAGTAATAACACAGAAACTATATTAAGTATATTACTGTTGGCCAATGACTCTAGTGTATTTCTAGCTAGCTCTTATATCTTGATTTAATCCACTTCTATTAATCTGTGTATCGCCACTAGACTGTGGCTTACCAGTGTTGCGTGTTACTCCTTCAGCAGCTATATGGTGTCTCCTTGACCCTGCCATCTTTTCCCCTCTATCTCTGATTGGAATTCCTGCCTAGCTCCATTCTGCCCTGCCAGAGACCCAAAGCAGCGTCTTTATTAACCAATGGTAACAATGTACAGTCACAGCATACAGAGGGGAATCCCACATCAGATGCATGCTATGTTTGAGAAGTTTTTGTTTCCTTTATTGATGGTATGGATGTTGCTGGTTCTGAACTTAGAAATTATTAATGGTTCTGAAATTCTTGCCTTCATCTATAAGTATAGTTGTTCATATCTTGGTCACATTTAGATTCAACTGGATGTACAGCTAAGTCGGTTCAATGAATAACATCAAACTATCACAAACTAAAGGTAGCACACTTGATAATTTTACATAATAGAATATATGTTCCCCCAACTGGCTCATCTCGAGCCTTTATGTTCCCATGTTCTATCTCCTCCCTTCTACTCCCCTTCCCAGTTTACCCGGTAGATCTTTAATATTTTCCTTTCCTAGAATCTCCATGTATGTTCCTCTTTGGTTCCTCCTTTGGGGTAGGAGTTTGGTCCTGCCTCAACTTGGTAAACCAGACTTTGTTGACTCTCCAATGTTAGGGAGTGAAGTGATGCTTTTGCAGGCAATGTATGCAAGAACTTGACCAATAAATTACATCTCCAGATTTCTGTGTTATTAGGGGTGTGGATGGGGATAGAGACAGAGACCCACATCGGAGAACTGGACTGAACTCCCAAGGTCCAGTTGAAGAGCAGAAGGAGGGAAAAGATGAGCAAGGAAGTCAGGACCACGAGGGATTGGTCCACCCACTGAGACAGTGTGTCTGAGCTAATGGGAGCTCACCAAAACCAGCTGGACAGGGACTAAATGAGCCTGTGATCAAATGGGACTCTGAATGTGGCTGACAATGGGGGCTGACTGAGAAGCCAATGATAATGGCACTGGGATTTGTTTCTATTGCATGCACTGGCTTTTGGGATCCTAGTCTGTTTGGATGCACACCTTCCTAGGCCTGGATAGAGGGGGGAGGGCCTTGGACTTCTCCACAGGGCAGGGTACTCTGCCCTTTTTTAGGACTGGAGGGGGCGGGCAGAGAGTGAGTGGGGGAGCATGAAGGAAATGGGAGGAGGAGAGGAAGTGGAAATTTTGAATGGTATTATTTATAAAGCAACAAAAAAATAAATTACAGCTCCACTCACTTATGCTTTCCTTCCTTCCTGCTTTTTGTAGGTTATGTGGTTGGTGATATTATAAGTTTATATGACTGTCGATGCACATTTGTATATACATATGTTGAAGGCAAAGTTTGATGTCAGTTCTAGTCCTTCCATGAGCATGGCTTTATTGACTAATGCAGATTCTCCAACTGAATCCAAAGCTCACAATTCAGCTACTTTACATAGTTTATCTGTGTTCCACTCACCAATGAATTCTGCCACCTGGCTTGCCACCCATTCCTCATTCCCCCATTCTCCCATCATGTGGGTGCTGGGACCCTCTTATCCAATCTGTGCAAAACACTTATCTGCTAAGAAACTGCTGCAGGCTGTTTTTTCCTCCTTTTTATATCTCTTTTTTTAAATTCTGAAATAAGTTCTTGTAAAGTTTCACAAGATGGAATAGAACATGCACTCCTTTCTGAGCTTCCAACATAGCTGGAAATTTAAAGGAAAATTACTACATCATCCATGCTCACATTTTATACTTTTGTGAAGAGAATAATGATATTAATATCCTAATCTCAGAATGAAAATAATAACATTAATGGCTTGAGTTTTTTCAGCCCATTGGGGAAAGAAACACAATTTATTATATGATTCTGATATTATATTCAACCTAATATTTTTGATATAGCTGCACAAATAAAGTCAATCAGTAAAGCTAATTTGCACAACCAACAAAGAAAAAAAACAGTTGTGTTTCACAAATGTAATCAAATAAATCCATAGTCCATAGCTAATATTACACAAAGACACTTTAAAGAACAATAGGCACTTGCCATGGTTTTGAAAATATAAAGTGTCTTTGCCAGGCTCTTTAAAACATGTGAGGAGAAAAGTATTATACCCACAAAGCATTTATATTTAAAAAGGATGGGGATTTTACTGAGTGGTTGCTTAGGGGTAGGCTATGAGTAAACCTTAGAATTTCTTCTATTTATTTCACAGGAAAACTTTTCAAACTAATACCATTAACAGGTTGATATAGCAGGTTTTCTGGGTCAACTTGACTCAAGAGATCTTTGCACTATGTGAGGACTCAAAATGGAATTTGAGCTCAAATATTAATATAACCTCAGTTATATTTGAAATTCTATCCACATGATTTCAAAGCAAAAAATTAAGTGAGAAGTGCTGAATTAGAAATTCACAGGAATGTTTATTCAATCAGTTCAAAGATGTGTGGAAATGAACAAAATTAAAGTTCTGAATAACTGTCTTCAACTGTATATGTGAGATAAATGGGCCAGATAGGTAGTGTTGCATTTAGGAGCACTTGCTGGGCAAAATAGATGATCTCAGCCTGATACCCAGAACCCACAGTAGAAGGAAACAACTGAACCTCAAATTTTGCTCTCTAACATCCACATACATTCTGCATAACTGCTGTCTCATGCATGTACCCTCAATGATAGATTACATACAATAATAATACATAAATTCAGATATCAATAAATTTACATATATGTAGAAAAATACACAATAGCTAAAAAATGTTGTAATTGTATTCTCAACTATGCAATGTTTCTTTGGAGGAATCAGATGTTTTGATAACATAAGATATATATATATATGTATATATATACATACATATGTATATATATAATGTTGTTTCTAATAAATTGTTATAGTGTTTTAAAATTGATTTATTTTAGTGTTTTGATTTTACTATATGTGCATATTTTCTATGAGCACATACACATTTTTCACATGCATGAATACACATACACTCATACACACAGACACAT
>JABTXL010000002.1:10630770-10660770 GCA_025134845.1 Neodon shergylaensis
TAAGAGCTGTATGAGGTATTAGCTACTGAGTTGTCACTCCAGTTCCACAAATATTGCAATCTTCATTTAATTAAAGTTTTGAATACATAATTTATTTTTCAGTAACATATTTTTCCTTTAGTCTTTCTTTCTGTCAAACTTTGAACTCCTCCCTACACTATTTATCCAGGGTAGCTATGAAAAGGAAAATAATGTGCATAGAAATATTCATTCATTTGGACAGAACAGTCCCCAGCATTATAAAACTTAGGGCATAATGTGCAAACAATTTCCATTCTCAAGTTTCCTGACTCTTACTCCAGGACTCATTTAAAAGTGATTTAAGATAAACCACAAAGTATTAGAAATATTCTACTATGTTTTTGTGTAAAATTGAGGTGATTTATTCTTTTGACCAGACTGTTTCAGCCATAGGTATTCCAATATGTGAGAGCCACTAATGTGGAAACCTTAATTGTAGAATATGGTGATTTTAAACTTACATTTTATATACCTGGTGTGTGTGTGTGTGTGTCTGTGTGTGTGTGGTGTGGGAGGTCTTTCTGTCTATGTGTTTATTGTATAGGTTAATAAATAAAGAGAACTGGTTTGGCCTATAGCATGGGAGGAAGACTGCTACTTCCTTCTTCCAACAAATTGGCGCACCAATGTGAGTAACTACATCCACATAAAAACCTGAGAAAACTTAAAAAGTAATATTAGACACAAAAGAACAGAATTAAGCATGGTTTGGTAGCAGCATTTTCTCGGGTGGACTCTGTTTGCTAGAAGCAAAGAGTGATGTGGCTCCTTTAAGAAAGGTGTTCCTGATTCAGCCATAGTAGAAAGAAGCTGCACAGTTTTAAAATGTGGCTTCCTTGGCCAACCTGCCAGTACAAATTCTGGCTATGGAGCATTTGAATGACATTTGTGGGCACAGGTGTTTGTGTGCCCAGTGGGGTTGGAGGAAAGTAGATGAGGCCATGCCCATGGCTCAGTGCTCCCAGCCTTGGGAGGTGGCAGGATCAGGACTGCTAGGGGTGCACAGGCTGGAGAGCATGGTGGATTCCTACCATTATACACAAAGATATTTCCAGGCAGTGCAGTGTGCATGTGAATTACTGTGTGTGTTTGTATGTGTCTGTGTGTGTCCATAGGTACACACATGCCAAAAATTTCATATAGACATCAGAGAACAATCTGCATGGGTTGCTTCTCTCCCTTTATCATGCAGGTCCTGAGGATGACACTTGAGTCATCAGGCAGTAAATATCTCGTTCCACCAAGTTGTGAATTATCTTGTCTTCCCAGTTTTGTTTATCTTTTTAATAAAAAAAGATTCTGAAAGAGTATAAATCATTAAGAACAGTTTGAATGTTCAAAAGATCTCAAAGTGCCAATATCAAGGAAATAATGAAAAAAAGTCTGGGGAACGCAATATATTTTTCAGAAAAGTAATTAGTTTAAAAGTTTATAATAAAACTATTTACATAAGAATCTCAGATGTACATGATATGTGACATTCACTGAAGAGAGAAAATGATAAAATATACTGTGTTTCTAACATGCTTTCACTCCAGTTGAGAGGTAATACATCTACAATACAATAAGCTTCTATCTGGTAAATATATTTTATTACCACATGCTTTCAGCAGGGAAGCACTGTAACTAGAAACAATTTAAATAACAGGAGCAGAAAAGAATAAAGTTGAGAGCATAAAAATGAAGAAAATAACTCCAAATATCTTAGCCTATTTTGCTATTTTAAAAAGTAAAATAATTGGCTGGATAATTTTTTTTCATGGATCTGGAGGTAGGTAATCCCAAAATAGGTTCAGCCAACAGCATCTGGTGAGGACCTTCTCCCTAGTTCATGAACCAAAGATCCTTCCTGTGCCCAAAGGTGGTAGAAGGGACTTTCTCTGTAGGTGCATCACTCTCATTCTGAGGACCAATGGCCACTCATAAGCTCAATCTGAAATATCATAACATTGCATAACATTCGCAGCATAATGTAACATAGCATAGCATAAAATAATATAGGTGTCTCATCAAAACACAATACCTGGAAAACTCAGCATTCATTCCAAAATACAGATATTTGAAACTCAGTACATGATGCTGGGCTGAGCTTCTTTCTTCAAGAAGATCTTTGTAGATATTAGTATTAAGGACAGAAAATATGATTTTAATGTTCAATATGATATACCAAACCTAAATTTATATCAGTTTCAGCAGTATCTTATCTCAAAGTGAAAATTTGCCACTTACAGTATTTTTCATGCAAACTAAAATAAGTGAACAAACCGACTGAATAAAACTAAAATGTCAAATAAAAAGTTGAAAATGTAGTTGAGCAGACTCAGCTTTGTGATATTAGTTACTTATATGCTAACATACTTAGAAAATAAAGTATTAGATATATTTTGGTTAATATAAATTGAAATAAAAATTAATGAAAAAGAGGCCATGAATTCGTGGAACAGCAGAGATGGGTTTATAGAGAGTTTGGAGAAAAAGCATTGTAATTTTGTAAACAAATTGTAATCTTAAAAAAAAAAGAATGATTCCTCTCCAAAATAAAGAAATTGAAAATGTAATCAAGGGAAGAAAGATGAAAATAAGGAAGGAATAAATCCTTCACTTAATGTGAAATTAGAGTATATTTAAACTAGAAGCTTTGCAGACACATTTAATGGTGGGATAGCCATATTTAAAGGGAGAATTTTGAGCTGTCAAAAGGGACACAGGAAATGAAGATATGATGAATACATGCAAGTAGACATGATAAGTTACAGATATAACTAAAATATACTATCATGACCTAATTCAATTTAGAAGAATAAAACTGACAAAATCTAGATCGCTGGATAATGGCTGAATCGTCTGCTGTAGTAAAATGACTAAAGGCCACAAGGCCACAATTCCTAAAGCTTGTTATACTTACAGTGGAAATAAGTATCACACAATCCACCAGTGTGCTAAAGCAGAATGGAAAGCAAGATGATGCCCCAGTTTTTTTTTTTTTAAATATTTATTTATTTATTATGTATACAATATTCTGTCTGTGTGTATGTCTGCAGGCCAGAAGAGGGCACCAGACCTCATTACAGATGGTTGTGAGCCACCATATGGTTGCTGGGAATTGAACTCAGGACCTTTGGAAGAGCGGGCAATGCTCTTAACCACTGAGCCATCTCTCCAGCCCGATGCCCCAGTTTTGAAGGAGCATCAGGAAGATGGTAAGCTCTCAAAAGTATAAAAGCAAAGCATGTGAATAAAAATGGAATAGCAAATGGTGTCTTTGGAGATCACTCAATCCTGATAGTGCCCTCAGCTTCTGTATGAGGACCTAAGTGTGGATTCTGAGCAGCAGTGTAAAAGGTAAATGCAACTGGAAGCCTCAGTAACCCCAGCACTTCTGCCCAAGCAGGAGGATTCCTGAAGCTTGGTGGACAGATGGACTACCTATAACCCGTAAGCTCTAGATTCAGTAATAGACCTTGTGTAATAAGTTGTTAGAAAGAGACTGATAGAAACTCCTGACACTAACTAACCTCTGACTCATATTCACATACAAGCACACACAAATATGCCCCACGTGTGCTCATGCACAGATACGCAGGCATGTTTCTCTCTCTCTCTCTCTCTCTCTCTCTCTCTCTCTCTCTCTCTCTCACACACACACACACACACACACACACACACACACACACACACACACAAAGCTGAATGACAATGATTGCCTCCACCTGTACTGCCTGCAAGATGTGCTGGGGCGATGGTGGCTCAGAACTAGTGGGAGTAACCAACCAATGACTAGACTAACTTGATGTCCATGCTTTTAGGGGAAGCCAGTGCCCAACACTGCCTGGATAGTCAGGAACCAGAATCTCGGTGGCTGATAGACCTAGAGTAGAACCAAACACTTCTGAACAGCAACAACAAAATCCTAATGATATTAATGATATTCTGGTAATATTCTGTTAAACAAATAGATAGGTCAGTGCCTAGACCAAATGTCATCTGAGAGGCTTCATAGAAACAATTAGGCAGAGTACAGGAAACCCTGCCAAAGTTGAGGGAAGAAAGCTTGTAGGAAACAGAGGACTAAGGACTCCAGGAGAACAAGGCCCAAATAATTAATTAAGCAGGTCTCATAGAGGCTCACAGCAATCATGGACCCTCATGGATCTATGCTAGATCCTCAGCATACGTGCTGTGGTTGTTTAGATTGTGGCTGCTGTGGGAATCCTAACAGCAGAAGTTGGGAATGTTGCTGACTCTTATACTTGTTCTTAGGACCTTTTACTCCTCCTGGGTAGCCTCATTCAGCCATTGCATGAAGGCTTGTGCCTAGTCTTATTGTATGTTCTTTTGACGAATTTGGTTGATATCATTGGGAGGTTTGCTCTTTTCTGAAGGAAAACGGGGAAGAAGTGGATGTGGGGAACAGTGCAGGTGGGAGAAGGCCTGGGAGTAGTGGAAGGAGGGGAGGTTGCATTTGGAATGTGTTGTATGAGAGCAGTATAAAGAAAAAGAAAGAAAGAAAAACATGAAAAGAATAAGAAATTAAAATGGTGAACAGTGGATGGCTTACAGGCACTAGCTGATACTGATCAAAGCACTATAGGAAATCCTCTGGCCCACAAAACTGTTAAAGTCTTTGTTGCAATGTAGATTTGAATTACTTAACAGTAACTAGTTTAGCAACGAACAGCCCTTTCATTTTGATAAAAATTGTACTGATCAGCTAAGGTAAATGAATAGCATGCTTTCCCTCATTCAGTGTGATTATTCTATAGATCACTGTATGACAAGATGATCGGAAAGCTCATAAAAATTATAGAAAAAGTCTTTTTTATAGTTTATTACTTATATAAAAAGAAATCTATTCCATTTGAAACAGTGCTCAGCACAATATGAAATTTGAAAAAAAATTAACATGGTACATACATCTTCTATTAGACTTAAAGAATTAAAACTTCATAAAGCTTGCTAATGTATCTTGAAAGGCTTTTCCTGCTCACTATATCAATTTTCATTTGTATAAGGAAAGATAAATTTACAAAGGCAATCTATACAAACTTGTAAAATGTTTCAAGATTCAGAATAGGCTTAAAGTTTTTAAGAGGAAATCTAGCACTAGAGAGATGGCTCAGCCATTAAAGGCTAGGCTCACAACCAAAAATATAAAAAGGAAGCCTATTCTTGGTGGTTGGAATTGTTTTTCACTAACTAAGCCAACAAGCCTTGGCTAGGTGACAAATTTCAAATAAGATGAAATGATGTTCAACACTTAAATAATTTTCAGCTTCTAATTGTCTTGGAAGATAAAGGCAGTTTTCAGAAATAAAATTGGTTTGACAGGGAAATTTCTTGAATCAGCAAGTCAGGTCAAACAGCAGAAAGTATTTTAATTTTCAGTAAGAAATATTTCTTTGATGTCTTGGAAATATGAAAAGCTTGGTTCAATATTCCTTGGAGTTCATGATTTGTTTTTATGCTTCATTTATTATTGAATGGACAGTGGTCCTGTGTTGGCGGAGACAGCTAGCTCATTTCCTGACTGCCCGATCTCGAAATAATCCCACAGAAACCATATGATTTGCAATAGGGTTTAATAGCTCAAGCATATTTTTAGCTAGCTCTTATATCTCACCCATCTCCATTAATCTGTGTATCTCCTCATGGTTGTGGCTTACGAGCAAGGTTTTGGTGCAGCTGTCTCCTACAGGTGGCTACAGGGCTTCTCCCTGACTCCTACTCTCCCTAAATATATATCTCTTCGAGGCTAGCTATATTCTGTTAAAGCCATTGGCCAAAAGCAGCTTTATTTACTTAATCAATAAGAGCAACACATATACAGAAGGACTTCGCACACCTGTCCTGTCTTCAGTATTCTTAAGTTGTTACTTACTTCAAAGAACACATATTGTCTGCTCAAAAATATCCCGTCATTATTTTACCCACGAAGTGACTAATAATTAGAGATGTTAAGTCATTTGTTCTACAAACAGGAGTCGGTACAGAGAATGGCAGATTTATCTAAAAGCTGTGAGCATTAAACATACTGTACTATTCTTCAACAACACAACAAATTCTCCCCTGATTCACATATGTAGCCGATGGTCATCCCTTAATATATGTCGTGAGTGCCTGTGGAGATCTAATCATGGAAGCAAAGCATGATTTCTTGAAATGATCCATGCTAGGAAGAGTATTATACAAAAGTACTTATACTAAGCAAAATATTTTGTTAGAAAGAACTGTGAAATAGGACAAGTTCCTTTTGATTTGCTACTGATCTTCTAAAATCAGTTTTTAGAAATCAATTTTCAGGTTGATTCTACCTTGAAGTCTCAGAGAAAATGAAAGTGTTGTTGAACATTGCTATTAGCAATGGGATAAAATTCTATTTATTCCTAATAATGCAAATATTTAACTTAAAGGGATACATACATACTTTTTAAAATACAAATTCAATTGCTTTCTCTATTTTTTTATTTCTGTGATGCTGAACAAAGTAGTCAGTCCTAATATGTGAAGACCATACTACCGGAAGCAGTTCAAACATTCTGAATATTCTGGGTATAGTTATGCACTGATTATTCCTGAATGAATCTTAACCCTTTGGAAGGAAAAATGAATAATTTTCTTCCATCTATTGTCATACATATTTAGTATACAATGGAGAAAGTCTTCAATAATCATACTGAATAATCATTAAAAATACTCATTAAATCAGAAATCATCACACATTGCATTTTATAAGTTTGCTAACAGAAAGTTAATTACTTCACAGTGACTTTCACATTGGCTAGATTATGTTTTGATATTCTATTTTAGTGTGGAGGCTGCATGTTTGTTCCTGGCTGCCCAGAACCAAAATAATCACACAGAAACTGTATTAATTACAACACTGCTTGGCCTATTAGTTTATGCATATTTATAGATCACTCTTATCTCTTAAATTAACCCATTTTTATTGTTTTATTTTTTACCATGAGGCTTGCGGCCTACTAGCAATGTTTCAGCTGTCTCCAGTGACAGCTCCCTGGCTTTTCTCCTTGACTCGGCCTTCTTTCTCCCATCATTCTGTTTAGTTTTTCCTGTTTAGCTCTACTCTATTCTATCACGGGCAAAGGCATATTCCTTTATGCATTAACCAATAAAAGCAACACTTATACAGAATGACTTCCCACACCATTTTATGCTTTAAAACATGTAGAAATTGATCAGATCAGTAAGAGCATGTGCAAAAACAACATTATAATTCTTATGGTTATGGGAACTATTTTGAATGCAATATTGCATTGTAATTTTGTATAATTCACATATAATCTGCATCATGTCAAATGATAAATGTATTCTCAGTTATTTCAAATTATAATATTGTTCATAAGTGCAATTAATAAGTTAATGCAAAGGATCATAACTAGTAAACGTGCTGAGAATACGTGGCTGTTGTGTACTCACCCCTAAATGTGTCATATTTGTCATTTATGCCAACCTCCAGAGAGGATCATGGGAGGCCGGGTGGATCTAAAGTCAATGCTCAAAAATGGGAGGGGATATACTGACCATGACATGACTTTTAAACATTGAAGTCACAGCAAAGGTAGCTGTCTGTACAAGGTTTCACAAGACAGGGCCTATCAACACTCGATTATGGATAGAGAATGGGTTCATAGGCTGATTCATCTCATACGAGCTTAACAGTCATATTCTTCAGTGTTATAGGCTTTGGCAAACTTTCCTTGTGCAAATAAATAACCTTTATTTATATTCAAACAAACAGCACTAATATAATGAAATTGGCCATATAAGCACACATATACATACAGCATTAAAGAAGGTAGATTTTTTAGAAAGAAGAGAAATGAAATATGGTATGAAAACACAGGGGAATACAATCAAAGTACATTATATGTGTGAGTAGGCATATGTGTATTGTGGAAAAAGTAAACTAATAAAAAAAGTACAAGTGAGCAGCCTTTGAGTTTCCTCAAATGAATTACTCCCGAAAGAACAGTAATATCATAAAATACTAGAAATCAAATAAAAATAATATTCTTTGTGTCATGCTTGTCATTTGTCAATATTTTGTTTTTTAGGTACTAGATCTTTTAGGAAAGTATTTAGTAATGGTAGTCTACCACTGATGGAAACCGCAGCAGACCCACCAGGCAGGGAGAAACCTGGATGCAGAAACTAAAGCAGAAGTCCTGGAAAGATGCTGCCTAATGATTTGTTCCTCATAACTTATGTGCATAGCTGTCATTATTACTATTGCTGTTATTATTATTATTATTCACTCATACATTACATCCTAACTGCAGTTCCCCTCTTTTCACTCCTCCAGTTTCCCACCACATCCCCTCTCTGCAGATCTGAAACTTCTTAAGTTCTCCTTGAGAAATGAGTAGGCCTCCCAGGGATGTCTGCAACAGAATGCCCAGGGATGTCAGCACCCATGGTTATCTGGGCAATCCCACATCAATCATTAATCAAGAAACTGTCTTATGGAGTTGGAAATAACCAATCCGAGAGAGACATTTTCTTTCTTTCTTTTTTTTTGACATTTTCTTTTTTTAATTAATTAATTAGTTTATTTAAATTTTCCACCTTTTATTGATTCTTTGTAGATTTCACATCATGCATTCCATTCTCACTAATCTCCTCATTCCCTCATTCAGACCCTCTGCCCTTGAAACCTCCACATCAAAATTAAATTAAAAAATTCCTTCCCAGAAGAGTCAAACAACAACAATGTAACAAACAATATCAGAGCAAAACCTCTAGAGTGGCCTAGTGAGTCACACAGTATAACCTTTAGTCCATAAATCTTCACTGATAAGTGTTATTTTCAGTGATTCATTGGTCTGATTCAAGCCTCTGGATTCCATTGCACCCTCAATACTGGGACCTCACTGGAACTCCTCTTGTATTACCTCTTGTCCTGTGTCATGGAGATCCTGTAACTTTGGATCTGCAGAACATGACCCTTCACATGCTCCAGCAGTTCATAGATGAGTGGATGTTGGTTGGGCTACATCATAGATCTGGTTCTGGTCCTGGGTGGTAGCTAGGTTGGTAGTTTCACCTCTACATTAAGAGATACAGGCAATGAATGACTGCTGTGAGTGTGAGAGTCAGTTTGTGCTCGACAAGGCTGCTGATAGGTGATCAAACCCATACCAGTCATCCTTAAGTATGCTTTCATGTGAAGAACACTAAATGAACTCAAGAAGTTGCATTTATGGATTTATATGTCTGTCTATAAGCATAATTGTAAAATAATTATTCTTTTGGCCTATATATGTACACCTTTTAATATTATTATCACAAATGACACATTAAAATATACATGTATACGTACATCTCTGAGGCTAAATATATAGTTAATTTGAAAATGAATTATTAAAGGAAAAAGAATAATTGTTTTAATAAAATATTGTAAAATATATTTAATCAAACATTCCACTTCAGATCCTTTTTTTCATTAATCACTTCAACTGTCTTTGACACATTTATGGGCCAGTTTCTTATGGAACTCATTCACCCAACTGCTAAATACAAAGTGATTTGTTACTTCAAACTCCTTGATACATCTACTTGAGGCAACAACTGTCAAAAATCTGAAAAACACAGCCATAGATTCCTAGATGTCTAAATTCAGAATGACATTTTAAATCTTTCTTTTAAAATTCAATAGAAAGAAGAGAAATGGCTGAAGGTTTCTCCTGCTTCTTCTCCAGCTCTCATAACCGCAAGAAACATTTATCTCATATTCCTTATAAACTTAGTAACATCATGCATGGAAAACATTTAGTAACATAAGATCTACTTGAAGTCCATACATATGGATATTATATGTCAGTTTTTAAAAATCTACCTTTATTTTAAGCAATGTTACTTTTTGTCAGTAATAGTATTTTATCTTATAAAGTATAGTATAAATTGTTAAACAGATTAACATGTACTCATTTTATTTCATAAGAATGCTTCTAATTATTTATGTAGTACTATTTTCTCAAGTTGCCCTTTAAATCATTATACCCTAGTGTACCAATAATAACCATATAAAATCATTGTTGTCACTTCAATAACTCTGTTTTGTCAGTAACAACATATTTATCTATTTTTAATCATAAATTTAATAATTTAATTTGTTTTACACTTAGGTACCCCGTATTGGCAACATATGACAGAGTACATAAATCAAAACAAACTCTTATGCTGTTATGTGCTTGCATTGTGTATAACAGATTAAAAGATAATTGCTAAATATCCTATAAGCTGTTAATTTATCTTTTCGAGTATAAATAAAATTAATTTCTAAGGTGCACCAGAAGGCTCTGGAAATATTCCAGAATTCATTTTCCAGCACCTACATTAGGTGTCTCAACAGCTACGGCTTTCTCTAGTTTTGAGGGATATTATAAACTCTGGCCTTGCTGGCACTGCTGTATATCTTGGATATGTAAATGTATGCAGAAACACATCTAAATACACAATGGATTCTAGTTTGAGACAAGGTCTCTCTATTTAGCCCTGGGTACAGTGGAAAACGCTTAGTCGTCCACTCTGGCCTCAAACTCAGAGATCAGTCCACCCATGTTTCCCAG
The DNA here is from genome assembly GCA_025134845.1 of Neodon shergylaensis. Taxonomy (NCBI): domain Eukaryota; kingdom Metazoa; phylum Chordata; class Mammalia; order Rodentia; family Cricetidae; genus Neodon; species Neodon shergylaensis. The sequence continues at coordinate 10,641,381 of JABTXL010000002.1, forward strand.
CTGCTGGACTGAAAACCACCATGCAACATTTGTACACACACACACACACACACACACATTTTTTTTTTTTTTTTTTTTGGTTTTTCGAGACAGGGTTTCTCTGTGGCTTTGGAGCCTGTCGTGGAACTAGCTCTGTAGACCAGGCTGGTCTCGAACTCACAGAGATCCGCCTGCCTCTGCCTTCCGAGTGCTGGGATTAAAGGCGTGCGCCACCATCGCCTGGCTCACACACACATTTTTGAGACATTGTTTCTCTGTTTAATAGTCCTATCTTTCCTGGAACTAGCTCTTGTAGACCAGGCTGGCCTCAAACACACAGAGATTCACCTGCCTCTACTTCCAGTGTTCTGGGATTAAAGGTGTGCACCACCACCACCCTGCTTTGTACACAAATATTTTTAAAAATGAATAAAGAATAAATCACAATCTGTTTCCTAATAAGTCACAATGATTCTAGCAAGTTAAACCACTGATTGGTTTTGTTAGAGAATATTCTAAAAATAATAAGCAATTCTAAGAATTTCATTTCAAATACTGTTAAATTTCTTTATTCTTCATTTTAAAAAAATTTCCTCCTTTTTTAAAATTAGATCTTTTCTCATACAATATCCTCTGATTAAAGTTCTCTGTTGGGAGTAGTGAGACCCCAGATCTTGAATTTCTTGTAAACAACTTGTTTTCCCCTGATCTGAGTGCCTACACCTGTTCTGAGCACGAGACCTTCAGGAGTTCCTGATGGCAGGAAAGTGGTTTCTGGTGGGTTTGGCTGGGGCGTGGCTATCTCTATATAATCTGCCCCTGAATACAATAAAGGGGGCATCTTTGGGGCTTTGGTATCAGTGTTTAAAGGTCTGTGTGTCAGTATGTCTCTGCGTCTGTATTTCAACCTCCAGCCCCTTGCCCGAAGCTCGCGAACTGGGTTCTAGCGTACAGAGCGCAGACACGGGGGGCTTTGCGCGGCAGTTCCCCTTTTCTGTACTCCTCCCGATTCTACTCTACCACACTTCCCCTCTGCATCTTCCTCTTTTTGTCCCTTGTCACAGAAATAATAGGCTTCTAAGAATAGTAACAAAACTTAACAAAATATAGTAAGATAAAACAAAAAAAAGCATCAAATCACAAGGCAAATAGAAAGATGTAAAAGAGCTCAAGAGGATGCACAAAAACCAGCCACACATCATTCCCACACTCCGAATTCCAATAAAAATGCTGAACTGAAAGCTGTAATATGTACACAGAGGACCTGGTGCAGATATATGCATGTCCTGTGCTTACTGTTTCAGTCTCTCCAAGTTCATAGGAATTTGACTTAGTTAAATGAGAGGGCCTTGGTTTCTTGATGTCTTCTATCCCCTCTGTCTTTCCACTTCTGCTTTTACAGGATATACCAATCTCTGAGGGGAGGGATGTGATGGAAATATCCCATGTATAGCTATGTGTCTTAAGGTCTCTTTCTCTCTCTCTCTCTTTCTCTCTCTCTCTCTCTCTCTCTGAGTGTGTGTGTGTGTGTGTGATGGAAGCTTCTCTGATGATGCCAGAATAAAACACTGATATATTAAGCAAAACAGAATATTATTAAGAGTCATTTTAATATTACTTAACTATTTTTAAGACCAGTTCATTTTTGTTTGTCCTTATGTCTCTGGGCCATCTACTGTTACTTGATCACACAAACAATTTCAGGTGAGAGTTTCATCTTGTGGAATGGGCTTTAAGTAAAATCAGACATTGTTTTGTTATTACCACAAACTTTGTACAACAACTGTCCCAGCATATTTTGAAGAAAGGACAACATTGTAGATCAAAGTTCTGTGGCTAAGTTGTGTTTATGTTTCAATTTTGGTGACCTACAGAGTACTTTCTTGCACCAAAGACCGTAGAATGTAGTGGTAGCTATTCTATGGTGGCACCAGATTGACATCTCCATGTTCAATGAGTTGTGTGGACATTATACTCATCAATGGGGACTTATTGTCACTTTGTGGAGAGTAGTCTACTGTCTTGGCAATGTCCTGGGTTTGAAGATTTCCATGGCACTCCTTTTGCCAATAACTCAACTGGATATAACTTAGTTCTGGTACTGGAAGCTCATTTTGCTTGCAAGATGGCCAATTTTGACTCCACCTTGCCCATTATTTGGAGACTTCATTAAGACTGTGATGTGAGAATCCCCTCTGTTGTGAATACCATCGGTAAATGAATAAAGCTTCTTTGGGCCTATTTCATCACAGAAAAGTGCAGGAATATCAAGCAGATAGAGGAGGAGAGAGTAGGTGGAGTCAGGGAGAAGCATGTGACAGAAGACAGATGATGAAAGCCAGCTGAAAACTTGCCAGGAAACCACAAGCCTTGTAGTAAATATAAAATAATAGAGATGGCTTAATTTAAGTTGTAAGAGCTAGCTAGAAATAGGCATAAGCTAATTGGTCAGGCAGTGTGGTAATTGATATAATTTCTGTGTGGTTATTTCAGATCTGGGTGGCCAGGAAACAAACAAGCAGCCTCCATCAGCAGAGTTGCCTTCAATTATTTTAAGAAGTTTCCACTGAACTAGGTTTCTATTCCTAAATACCCCTCAATTCATAAATTTAGTTAGTTTGCTTCTCAGTAGCTGTGATGAAACATTGATAAAATCAACTTGGGAAGTAATGGATTTATTTCATTTTACATTTGCAAGCAACAATGAATCACTAAGGGAACACATGGCGGTTACTCAAGGCAGAAATTGGAGGCGTGAACAAAAGAGAGATCAAGGTGGGATGCTATCCACTGACTTGCTCCCTGTGAATATTTCAGTTTTTATTTTTTTTTTTAAAAAAAACTGTCTTTTCTCATTTTACATACTAATTCCAGTTACCACTCCCTCCCCTCTTCTCATTCCCTCCAACTTCAACCTTCCCGAGCCCCACCCACTTCTCAGAGAGGGTAAGGCTTCCAGTTAGGAGTCAACAAAGTCTAGCACATTGCTTTGAGGTAGTACTAAGACTCTCTCCACTATATCTAGGTTAAGCAAGGTATCCCTTTAAAGACAATAGGTTCTACAAAGTCAGTACAAGCCCTAGGGATAAGTCCCGGTCCCACTGCCACGGGCCCCACAATCTGCGCTAGCCATACAACTGTCACCCGCGCTCAGAGGGCATAGTTTGGTCCTATGCTGATTCTTTCACCATCAGGCTGCAAGTGGTGATCTTCCATTGGCTCAGGTAAGCTGTTTCAGTGGGTATCCCCATTATGGTCTTTACCTTTTTGCTCCTATTCTCACTTCTCCCTTTCTTCGACTGAACTTTGAGAACTCAGCCCAGTGCTCTGTTGTGGATGTCTGACTTGCTTCCATCAATTGCTGGATGAAGACTCTATGGTGACATTTAAGATAGCAAGCAATCTGACTTCAGGACAAGGCAAGTTCAGGCACCATCACCATTATTGCACAGAGTCTCAGTTGGGGTCATCCTTGTGGATTCCTTGGAATATATCTAGTGCCAGGTTTCTTGATATTTTTATATACTCTAAGACAATTTCCTCATGCTATTACTATCTACAATGGCCTGGGCATTCCGAAAAGAGTCATTAATCAGGGAAATTCCCATAGACCTACCAATAGAACGGCCTGATGGTGAAACTTCCTCAATAGAAGTTACCTCTTTCCAAATTTGTCCAGTTACATCAAGTTCACAAAAATAAGCCACACATAAGAAATACACTCAGAAATCATTCATTAAAATACATTTTAGTAGGTAGTCATAATTAAAGCAATACTTTCTGTATTTAAGTTAAACATTCTTGGAGAACTTGTTAAAATATTCCATTATGGTCAAACTGATAGCGAGCTATAAAGATATTTCAACCAGCAAAGCTTACTCATCCTTTTATGATTTCATTTGACAAATTGATGTTTTGATTTATTGTACAGTTTCTTAATGGCAATGAAACTAGGCGATATGGCAAGGGGTGACTCATTTGTGTTACATTTTATTACAGAGAGTGAGATGAGGCATTTTAGGTTAGCAAGATTTTGCTAAATATAGTGATGTAAGTAATAGTAATTACTAATTACTCCCTTAAAATGGACAATGTAAGGTTTCCTGACTCAAATGGCCTGTTTTTGCTCTGCTAAGAAATATTCAAGAGTAATGTTATTTAAAAGGTCAATCTATTTAACTTATATATGGCCAGTGATAGAATCATAATTCACATTGACATGAATAATCCCCTCCAAAAAGAATAATTTTAGAAGAAACTTATCATTAAGTTAAATGACAGGGAAAAAGCACATAGTCACATCATATCCATAGTCAGGAGCAGAAGGAAATACAAGAGTAAGCCCTTGCTTCCTTATCTTTTGGGGTCCACTTCTAAGTAACATGGGCCTCCTTACTCAGTCACCAGTGTGCTAGATCTCATCCCACCAATTAATTTACTTATGACAACAACTCTAATGACATACGTGCTGCTCAACCCAGTAAAGATAATCCATCAACCAATAGGGTTAACTTGATACAGCTAACTATCACAATCATTAAATGGCACTATTAATTTCATTTTGAAATATGCTACTTTTGTGCTGGTTGACAGCTGAGGCTGAGGAAAGAAGAAATCACAAGTTGTCATTGCACTACTGTACCCAGGATCTGCATTGGTGTCAATGGCTGCTAATACCACTGAAGGCTATGCAGATGCTCAGAGTATGGGACAACACTTGAGGCCATGGATGTGTCTCAGGGCCATGCTGCCACCAGAACCATATAGATTGGGGTGGACAGCAGTGCAACCTGTGTGTCATGGAGATGTCTGGGCCCCAGCTGCAGCCGAGGGTTCTGTTGGAGTCCATGACCTTTCAACAGGCAGGGAGAGCGTTGATGTCCGTGGCTCTTACTACAGTAAAGGCAGTCAGAGTATGAGGGGCATGTCGCTGCTGAGACCATGTCAACCTCAGTGCCCTGCACTGCTAGCTGTAGGCATGTAATCATCAGGCCAAAATGTTGCCTAGGTCAATGTTTCCATCACAGTGAGTGTTTATATCAATAGCCTAGTCTCTGGTGATCACCAAAGGCAATACAGATCCCTTGGGTCAGGACCCACCATGGGAAACCTAGCCACCCTCAATAGGAAAACGGTCACCCCCACACTGGAGAAACCTTTCCCGACCCCTCATCATGGGCTTGAGAGAGCAGGCTCTGCCCATTAACTGAGAGTAGTGGAACCAGCATCCCGGAGAGATCAACTAAACTGCCTAGAAGGCAGATGATCAGGGCTTGGAGATGGCACACTCCAACATCTACCCCATCTAAGATCTACCTGAGTGTTTGAAGGGACGGATCCTATGGAACCATAGCTGTAGAATCTCCATTACTTGGGACAACAACAGGATATTGGAGAGAAATATCATGGGTGTGTGTGTCTAGATTAGATGGTATACCAAAGTGAGAGACCTTAAACCTGACCACTAACAGTTTACTCAATAAACATTTATAAGTAATGTTGTTTGGGAAAACACAAAACAAACAAACAAACAAACAAAAAACCCAGTATACTGCATAATAGACAGCAGATTCCAATGCCACTAGGACAAATAAAGAGGCGACAGGCAGAAAAGACGAAGGAGTAAAGGGTGCTACTTTCTTTAAAAAATATATTTTATTTTATCTTATTTTTATTATGTTTTAGGCTTCCTTGTGAGGATACAGCAAGAGTGAGGAACAGATATCTAGGGAATGGAAAATGAGCAGGATTGGGGTGTATGATATAAATTTCCCAAAGAATCAATAATAAAAAAGAAATCACAAGTTGTGAATTTACAATAAAAATTGGAAGAAATTATATGGAACAGAAAAAAGAAAAGATTAATAAAAGACTATTTTAGTTTTTTTTCATTTTTCCATAAAAGGCCCGCTAAAGGGAAAAATCCAGTAAGATTTTATTGATGGTTTTACTGGAAAAGGCACGGTACTTTCCAAGTAGTAATGTTGGTTACTAAATTCTATATTAATAGCTCAGATAATATGACAAAACAGAATCACTTACTTCACTTTCCAGTTATGAGTAAAAGTTTATAAGAAGACCTATTCTTCTTGGAGGTATATACAATTAGGGTAAGATTATTGTTTCAGTGATTTTTTGGGATGTTGGTAATAAAGTCTTTTTTGACACTATCAAATCTGTATTCTGTAAGAGTTATTTTTTTACCTTCTAAACGCCAAACAAGGAAATATTTTAAAGAATTGTTGCTTTCATTTTACCTCACTGACAGATGTTGAGAATTTATGCTTGATGCAAATAACATAATAAACACAAAAAATAAAAAGAATGAACAGAAGTTTCTGAAACCTGAACCAGTAAATAAAAATTCTAGAATATAAAAGCAAGAAATAAATTAATTTATACCTATACCCTCACATACCCCACCAAAAGTGACATTTTAAATATGTGATTCATTTGTATTTGTGTGTAAATCAATAATTAACATCATTAACATGAAAAATCAATTAACTTTCTACCATAGTATACTTTAGAGACATATACCTCAAGATGTATAAATAATTTTTCCGAGTGCAGCATGCCATACATGTAGAATACATATATGTTTTAAATATACATGTTCATATATTAAGAGAGAAAATATATTCAGTCTTAATGAGAGAAAAAGTTCAGAAGGACAAGAGCTATTCAAATCCAAAGAACATTTTATTCTTTCTTGGTTATGAACAAATAATTCTGAGATGTCAGGAGTGAAGGGGAAATTGACCCAATTTTAATAGGCTTGCATTCCAGCCTAAATTTAAAATTGATCAGTAGCACATGTTGCTAGGATATTGTAAACATTATTAGCACACAGAACAGTGACCACAAAACCAAAAACCAAGTAGAATAGACAAAGAAAATAGTCTGGTAACTGTTGCATTTACTAGGATTGATTTAAAATATTTCAAAGACAATGTTTATAAAATCAAATTATCTCCTTAATGTGATCCACCAAACTATAATACTGACAAGCAGATTGAAATCTCCTTAAATATTTTCAGTAAAATAACTTGAAATAGAGTATTTTCCGAATTAAAAGGGAGATTAGCTAAGGTTAAAAAGGGAGCTATCTATTAATGGTAGAATCACCAGATCTTTGTAAGTTTATTATTAGCACCTAAATTAAATCTATTCCAGTATTATTCTAGAGAGCCTGTTCTCGGACAATATTTGGGTTAGAGAATGCCAAGTCAGTAGTGTTAGGATAATTTTTATTTCCCAGATACTAAAGAGGATTGATTTGAGGCATCAGAAATGAAGCTAACACTGATGTTAACAAGTTTCAATAAATGTTAGCATAGGCAATTGGAGTAATGTTTTATGGCCAAGGGTTCTCATGTCACATTCCATGTTCCCACCCCTGGCTTGAGTTTCTGGACTCCTGCAATCATAACAACCTTAGTGATTTTTTTTCACTTTTTTTCCACATCATTTACTTTTTCTCATTGAATGGCTGAATTACTCAATCTACGTTGTTTTGTTTCCAATGGACTTCTTGAAAATAGTATTTACATTTTGAAATGTGGATAATTATTGGGATTTAGATTTAGTTTGCAGATAATAATGATAGTCTGGGTCATTCTAAAATACTCTCTAGCTTTCACTTGTAGGCAGAGTTTTTTTGTTGGGAAAACAAAGAGCTTTGTTCTGCCAGCTGCTTCCCAAATAACCATTCAGAGACTTATTATTTAATTATAAATGCTCAGCCAGTAACTCCGACTTATTTATAACTAGTTCTTCAACCTAAACGAACCCATTTCTATCCATCTACATACTGGCCTGAGGCTCATACCTCTTAACTTTCTTGAATGTTGTGCTTCTTTCCTTCAGGCTGACAACTCTTGCAACTCCACCCTTCTACTACCCAGTGTTCCCTCTTCCCTGAAAATCCTGCCAAGCCATCGGAAAATCAGTTTTTTTTTTATTAACAATTAGAGCAATGAATATTTACAGTGTTCAAATATGTCCATAGAATTTACATGTTAAAACCAAAGTGTTTTCATGCAAGATGGACTTAGATTCAACACATTTAATAAGAAGAATGTGAAAATATAAATGAGCCAAGTAAGAGAAATAAAATCATGCCTATTGTTAATGTAAAATAATATAAATGAGATAAAGTTATTTAAAAAAATAAAAAGTAACACATAATAATAAACATAGAGGCTTAGGAGAGCCTCAGCAGTTATCAGGGGTTTCCAGATGATCCATGTTCGATTCCCAGAACTCACAGTAAGTGGATCACAACTATCTAATTCTAGCACAGTGGTTCTCTACCTGTGGTTCACAAGCTCTTAGAGTGTCACATATCAGATATCCTACATATCATTATGATTCATAATGGTAAAAGTTACAGATACGATTTAGTAATGAAAGAATTTTATGGTTGGGGGTCACCGCAACATGAGGAATTGTACTGAAGATTTGCAGCATTAGGGAGGTTGAGATCCACTGCTCTACCACTAAACCTGGGACAATAGGTAACCGAGAAACTTTCTGATGTGTTTAACACATCAGACTTTGGATCAAATGGGAGTATTTCAATAAGCATGAACAAGAATAACAAAAAGTTTGAACTCATTAAAAGTCTTGTGACTTATATTTTCCTTTGTTATGGTAGATACCGAATTGAGTGTTTTTCTTAAATCCTGAATTTTCTGCAGTAAAATAGAATCCTATAATGAATAGAAAATTTAAATATTGATATTATAATCACAAAAACATAGCTTAAGCATCTAATTGACAAATAGTCCTTGTTAGATTATACTATTTCATGGAGTCACTTAAACATGTTACCACCACCACCAACAAAAAAACCTGTCTGATTCTGTATAAGTTTCTTATTTATTATGAGACTCAAGAGTTTTAAAAACATTTTTTAGCTGCTTTGGAGTGTGAATTGACACTGTTATAAGTATATGACAATTATATAAAATATCTGATCTCAGGAAAATATTAACACCATTAGCTAAATTATTTATTTTCTTGTTAATGTCAGCTACTAATTTCATCTCAGCAATTTATGTCAAACTTTCTCTTATTTAAATTTTAATAGGTCTCCTAAGCTATATTCACTTGAACCAACTGCTAATTATACATTCTAACACACATCTCATTTTCCAGAATTAGTATTTCTAGTAAAGCATGTTCAAAGACAACCAGTATCCCTAGGGTCTTAAATGGCAAAACTGAAGTTTCGGATCATGAATTTCTTTCCAAATCACACCACTAATTGATCAGATACTTTGTTTTAAAATTTATGACAAAATAAAGTAGGTTTGCTGTGTTCCCATTTTACCATCCTTTATCTTATTTATCTAAACACTATCAAAGGGGCTTCCACCCTTTTCAAACTTAAAATGGTGATCACATTGTTGAGCTCCCAGAATTTGATACATTTAGACTTACTGGCATTGAAATATTGCTTAACTCTCTTTCAAAATGAACAAATTTAAGGTGAGTTCAATTACTCAGAAAATAACATAATTAAATGATTAAAAAAAAAGACTTTTGAAAATTGTCAACCAAAGGAAGACCCAACCTTGCCTGGAAATGGAAGCCTACCTAACTACTCAAACTGGTGAAATCCTTGTTACTGGGGAAGAATTTTCAACTACTAATTAACTAAAGCAGCATAATAACTAAAAATAATCTAGAAATGCTTGTCCTTACACACATGTAAGGTTGGTCTCCATTCCGTATCAAGGAAATTACTCTTTTCATCCAATGGACTGTGTTACACAAAACCACAACCAATCAAAATTCAGAGCTGTGTTGCCCTGTCCCAGTGGATACATCTAACCAGGACTCCCATACCTAAGACTTAGAGAACATTATGGAAGCGTGGACAAAAGACTGTAAGAGACAATAGTATATCATGTAGCTTGTTTTGAGATAGTGTCTCCTAGCAATGACAAAAATTATATCCACAAATATCTCACCAACATGTGCACACAAACATGAGCCAAACAAGAATGATACAAAATGAAATGCAGTCAGGATAAGAAAAATCCCATGAGGCCTCAACCGTATGCAAAAATCTATAGGTAACAGAAAAAAATCTTGATTTAGGAAAGGTTGCTTTACCAAGGGAAGAGAAAAGCAATTGTTTGTCCAGTGCCAAATGTTTAGCCCTGAAAACAAACATACAAATATCATTCCAGAAACAGGATATATTTAGCCATGCGTATGTATATACCTGTACATATAATTGTACATAAACATATTTACTAATTTTTCCTTAGTCTAATGTCGTTGCTTGATTAAATGAGTTCAAATGTCACTTTTGTGAGTGCATGTTTGTTAACATAAAACTGATTTTGTATATTTTAATGTTAAAGGCAAAATAGAATAGTGATTAGTATGGTTACTTCCAATTTCAATTTTTAAATTTCCAGTATTTCACTTTAATTGTATTAATTTTCTTTTGGAATTATAGTAGGAATTTTAAAATCCCATTTCCATAATAATATCCTTACAAAGGGTACTTGTTCACTATGCTAGAACTTAAACTCTAAAGGATAGTCAGAAATACTACAAAACCTTTATAGCTTGGAATTATTGTACATCATGTTTCCGTTCCAGAAACATATTGATAAAACTTAAATCTATGAGAATTTATATTCTTGTTATTTTTCCTCTTATAGCAAAGGTAGAACATGTGACTTCCTCAATTTAGTTCTCAGTGATAATATATTGATCATATTTTTTCATTTTTCATGAGAGGACAATATATATGTATCTATCTTTGAACACTATTGATGCAACAAATTTTCAGTGTTTTCACTCAAATTTATAATAAAATCTTTGCCCATTTTTTTTTAATTACTGACAAGTTCCCCTGTTGTTTTGCTTGAAATATTTTTGGCAGTATTTTTTCAGCAAGAATTTTTCTAACAATGGTTGCATCATAGGCTTTCAGTCTGCCAATTTCAGAGGCAAAAAGAACCTTTCTGGCTCACTAATAATAAGCATGTTTTAGCTGACAATTTTAGCCTGTCAGTAAGGTCCTAGGGATAACGGAAACCCAGAATACAGGAGAAGCTTTAACTTAAATAAAATTTCAAACGCTTATTGGACTTGTTCCCTAAATTACTGATATTAGACTGGGAACTAAGATTAATGAGATCATTGTTGTTCCTGAGCCTGAAACTTTATTTATTTTTTATTTAAAATCTTACTTTTATTCATGTAGTGTTGATGGGGGCTGCTTGTCTGTCACAGCACGCAGGTGGAAGTCAGATACCTAGTCTTGCTGTTTCCTGGATCCCACCCAGGTCATCATGCTTTGTGGAAAGGCGCCTTAGCTCCTGAGCCACCTCGCCAGCCAGAAGCTTTACGCTTTAAATGAAGAGAGGAAATGCTAAGTGTCCCAAATAAAATGACAGTTATTAGTCAGTGCTAAATTGCTAAAGAATCTCAGTGAACTGTGAAATGTGTCAGTGCTCTCCTTTAGATGAGCAAACTTTCTGTTACTGATGGAAACCTTTTCAAGCAAAAACGAATTAGTATGCTGCAAACATCCTATGCTGGTCCACAAACACTAGACATGTGGCCTAAGGGAAAGGTAATCACTCCTTATCAACTGGAGGGGGGAAAAAAGGAACATGTTAACTAGGAATTCATTTATTTGTGACTGTATAATTCTATAGCTTGAATAAAAGAAAGTACAGAGCACTTTAAAGAATATTCTCTCTACCGCAACTGGGGGTCTGTTTGAAGTCAGTGCCCATGTTGTCACTGAGTGTCATGTGGCTGCCCTGGGTAGGTCAGCCACCCGAACTCATGTTGGTGGCTAAGGGCCACGCTGAAGGTGGGCCTGGGCATATCTAAGTGATCTGCATTGTTACCTGATGTCGTGATGATGTGATGGCCAGAGTTGCAGGAGAGGGCTATCTCAGCGTCTGTGGCCCTGCTGCAGCCTGGGTCTGTGTTTATGTCTGAGGTTCCTGTTATCATCAAAGGCCATGTGAATGCCTGAGATCTGGGACTATGTTAGTGTCCTAAGGCCATACTGTTTTTGGGGGTCATACAGACCTAAGTGGCGTGAACTACCATCTAGGGGCAATGGTGGAGTCTATCTCTAGCTGCTGCAAAAGACCATGTCTAGGTCCGTGATCCTACTGACGCTGGGGCTCTGTACTGATGTCCCATAAGAGATATCTTGAACTAAGTGGCCTGTGCTTCCTCTAAGAGCCAGGGTGCCGTCCTTTTCTGAGCTGTTGCAGAGGGCCATGTTTGAGTGGGTAATTCTGCTGCATTTATGGTATGCGTTACGTCTGTGGCCTATGTCACATCAGGGAGCCTTAGGAACCATGTGGGATGAAATCAGGGGTCCATGCTGAGGCAGCCCCTCCCTTCACTGGCCCTGGGAAAACTGGCCCTGCCCATCTCTGAAGCTTGCACTAAGAGGGCTGGCCCTGACCCTCAAGGGAGAACTGACCCTGATTGCAAAGACATAGGGGAACTGGATCAACCATTCATCCCAGTGTAAGGCAATCCCAGTGGCTTGGACTGACCAGCTCATACTACACAGGCCCACAGTCAGGCCTGGAGTTGGCCCACCCTATCATCTCCTCCTTCTAGACCTGATGGAGCTCAGGAAGGGATGTTCCGGCGGAATGACACCCTAAGATCTCCATGACCTGGGATCGCCACAGGATGTCAGAGAGGAATTTTGGTGAGGATCCAAAGCTAATAGTGTAACAGAAACCAGAGTCCTTGAGCCAGACTAATAACTCATTATAATTAACATTTGTGAGTAAAACTGACTGGACAAAAGCATTTACTGTGTGACACAGCTCCCAATGCCACCAGCACAAATGAAGAGGTGTTGGAGAGGCAGAAATGATGGAGGAGTGAATAGATTTTTGTTGTTGTTTCTTTTTCTTTCTTTGTTTTTAAATTTTCTTTTGGAGGTTAGAGTAGAATATGGAGAGACTGGAAGGTAAGTGGAATTAGGGTACATGATGTGAAATTCCCGAAGATTCAATAAAGAAATTATGTTAGATACAAAAATGAAGAAAGTTCTGCTTGAGTGATTTATGAGTGAACATTGCCCCTGAAAGAAGTGGTACCAATCCTGAGCTTTTGTGAATGTAAAGAAAATTAAACAGTCTAATAAATGAAAAAGTTCAAAAACAATTGTCGGAAGTGTTGGAATGAAAATGGGCTGTGCTAAGCATTACACTAACAGGAATAAAACAGTCAGAGCAAAGCACTGCATTGAAAACATCCTTCTCATTAATTTACCTTTAATTCTTTTCATAAGTTGTTTCTGCTAAAAACCCTTGACCCACAAAATAACAAAACACAGGACAAAACATTGTATTTTTGCCTCCAGTTTGGGTCTGTCTCCTTTGCTTCCTGTCACCTGCTCACATCAGCGTATAGTCATGTTAGGCACTCAAGAAACCGCAGTCTAATTTTATCCTCATTCAGTGCTGACAGCTCAGAGATATGTCTTTGTCACAAAGTCCAGTCACCTTGGATGCAGAAATGAGAAGAAACAACATATCAGGACAGAAAACCTCTTTCCAGAGGAGGGCACTTATTCATAATGTTGATGTGGTACCCGAAAGCAAAAGCAATCATCTCCTGAGAAACACAGATGATCTTTTGAAGAGATGGCAGTGACAAGGAAGGCTTCACAGAAATATAATTGAGTCATACATCTACCTGATACCACCTAAAGCAGACCGCTTATGTGTACAATCTGTTGTCTCTGTGCTCCAAACTTTCCTCTACCTTAACCCAAAGCTATTAGCAGGCCTACGCAGGTGGACTTGGATCAATTAAACCTTATTTATTCATCTTTCTTAAGTGGCCACACAGAATGAGTATCTTCTGCCCTTTACAGTATTGTCTCTTTAATTAACATACCGACTTCCCTATCTAATTAGTAGTTGATGATAAACCATTATTCTAAAGAAATTCCAGGACCAGAAAATATAGGTGTTAGTCACAGAGCCCAACAACCTAATTTTCTACTGCAAGTTTGTCGTAAAATCTTTCATTAATCTTTACCATTGCTGTCAACTATCTCTATTTGCTATTATTTGCATAATAAAACCTGTCATACCAGATTGTCTACAAAATGTCATTCTTCTCTAACATTCAGCTCTAAGGTATAAACACCTCCAATCTTCTAAATTCATACTCAAATTGTCATTATATACTGTTATCAAATGTGTGTTCAATTTAATGGTCTTATCAAATTCATAGCTTTGACATAATTCAAAGAAGCATGAAAGCCAAAATATCAGACATAAAGGACCATCAAATTTTGAAACGTATGTTTTATTGATTTAATTTCTTTCTTAGCATTTTTGTCTCAAGTACAAAAGTTTAAGAGGTAAGAGTTATAAGAGTATTAAATGGGATTGTCATTAAGAGAATCTTCACACTTATAATAATGCACTTTAATTTTTCCAAGTTTCTGAAGTGTTATAAAGGAGCACATATCAAAGGAACATCTTGTACTCTATTGAAATAATATGTCTGAAAGCAGGCCGCCTTGCCCCAAAAGGCAGGTTAGATCACCTGCCACTCTACTTTAATTCTTGCCCTCCTCAATCTTATTTCTTTAGCATCTATAGCGTGACTCCATTCTGGAATCTATTAAGCATTATATATCACATTCACAAGTACCTGCTTATTTCTTACGACCCAAATTAACTCCATTCCACTCGACAACTGAAATTCTAAGTAAAAGCTCAGTTCATCATTAGAGAACTGACCCAAAGGAGTGGGCAAAGTGGCTTTTCTATAATAAATCACTGCATTCTGGCAATCACAACTTTTATTAACTGGTATAGCCTAAAGAGCCTAAGTAAACATTTTCGGAGAAATTGATTTTCTTGGATAATATTACTAGATCCCTAAAGTAAAATCCTTTAGTGAATAATAAGTAGGAATAGATCAGATCAAAATGGTGAAATAATTACATCTCATTTCTATTACATGTATATGCTTGAGTCAAGTACATAAGAGCATATAAATATGAAATTTATAAGTGACATTTTGCAAGTCAAGTCTTAAAAGTGTAGATGCTTTCCTTAGTAATTTTCTTTCTCATTGATGGATTCCTGAACAAGTAAAGCATAAATGCCTAATGTATTTTCCCTTTGAACTTACTTCGTCATTCTCTCCTGCTAGTATCATATACCATCTTAGACTAAATTGATGAACCTAGAGTGGCGCCCAGGTGCCCAGGGCAATGTCCCCAGTTAGTTCCTGGGGCAGCTGAGGATAGGGAACCTGAAATGACCCTATCCTATAGCCATACTGATGAATATCTTGCATATCACCATAGAACCTTCATCTAGCGATGGATGGAGATAGAGACAGAGACCCACAATGGAGCATCGGACTAAGCTCCCAAAGTCCCAATGAGGAGCAGAAAAGAGGGAGAACATGAGCATGGAAGTCAGGACCACGAGAAGTGCACCCATCCACCGAGACAGTGGGGCTGATCTATTGGGTGCTCACCAAGGCCAGCTGGACTGTGACTGAAAAAGCATGGGATAAAACCGGACTCTCTGAACATGGCGGACAATGAGGGCTGATGAGAAGCCAAGGACAATGGCATGGGGTTTTGTTCCTACTTCATGTTCTGGCTTTGTGGGAGCCTAGCCAGTTTGGATGTTCACCTTCCTAGACCTGGATGGAGGGGAGAAGACCCTGGACTTTCCACAGGGCAGGGAACCCTCACTGCTCTTCAGACTGGAGAGGGAGAGGGAGAGGAGTGGGGGGAGGGGGAGAGGGGCGGGAGGAGAGGGAGGGAAATGGGAGGCTGGGAGGAAGCAGGGATTTTTTTTCAATAAATAATAATAATAATAAAAAGATTAAAAAAAACCTATCAACAGAACAACCCAAACAACCTCTTAGTATATGAGTCTGATTAGGACTTTATGCAACATTTAAAAACACATTTGTCTTGCTGACAATAATTATTAGGACGTTCCTTCTTCAAATCCTATTAATTGCTTTATGCAATGTTTAAAAACACATTTATCTTGCTGACAACAATAAACGGAGTCTGGGTATTGTAACCATAATAACAAGCAATAGGAAACTAGTAGTTCTGAGTCCATAATAGTCAAATAATCACTGAGGACTTAGACTAAAGAATAAACCTAGGTGATATATATATATATACATACATATATATATATATATGTGTGTGTGTGTGTGTGTGTGTGTGTGTGTGTGTGTATCCTATGTCAAATGAAATTCTGTGCTTTGGAAAAATCATCTATAAAAATTTGTCTGTCCACATGGTGGGATTTTTTAAAATTTTCTCAATAACAACAATTCTGTTCACCACAGTAGATAAGTTTACTACTTTATGCTGTCAAATATTTTGACCTATATTGAGTGAGTTAGTAAATAGTGATTGATAGTTATGTCAACGCAGTATCTCCTATTATAGTCTATTTTAGAGTGTGAACACTGCTATACCATAATATTGCAACATTGACTGTACATTTTGGATTTGACTGCTTGTAAATTCTCAAGATCTATAAATAAACACACAATGGAATATCAAAAAGAAAATAATTGTATTATAACAAGGAAAAGATACATTGGAAACAAAATAAGTACCCTATTATCTCTGGGAAATTTTAATATTATCTCTTGACTGAAGATTATTCCTGTCTGTAATGATGCTCTGAAAGCAACTTTCTGTTCTAAGCAATCCTATTTATTTCCTGGAATAAAAGTGGAGTGATTTGAATGAGAATGGCCCCCATAGGCTAATATATTTGGATGTGTGCTCACTGGTAAGGAATAGAATGTGAGGTCTTGTTGGAGGAGGTGGGTCACAAGGTACAGGCTTGGAGATTTCAAAATCCTACATCATTCAGTTAGGTTTCTCTCCCTCTCTCTAGTGATTATTGTTTCAACATGTAATCTCTCAGCTCCAGCTCGAGCCCAGTGCTATGCTAGCATGCCTGGTACTATTTTCCCTACTGTGGTAGTCATGAATTCTAGATAATTCTATGGAACTGTGAGCCACCAATTAGTTTATTAAATCTATATTTGTCCTTGGTCATGGAGTTTTGTTGCAGAATAGAAATATAACTGAGACAGTAATAATACAAATAAATAATTGAAGAAACAATGTCTTCCTTGGTCGTTACTTACATAGTTTTCCACTTTCCTCCTCTAATAAATTTCAAAATTATCAAAATACTTTTTGTCTAGAAATGAAGACTTAAACCTTATTAAAACTGTCTTGATTACAAGATTATAAATTATTGATAACTTGCTTATCACAAGTTTCTCTCCTTGAATATGTATGGAAAAGAAAATAGTGACACACATCTCATTTTTTTGTTGCTCCATTTCAAGTAAATGATAAAATGCAATTGATTTAAAGCAATGTTGTACATATAATAAGGTAAATGTTATTCAGTAAGTTGTCCTTTAAAACTGAACTTAAAAATTAAGCATGACAGGTGGGACAATGGCAGTGCAAGTCTTTAGGGCCAGCAATGGGGAGACAGAGGCAGACAGATCAGGATGGGTTTGAGACTAGCCTCATCTACAATACAGATGGCAGGATGGCCAGGACTGTTACACAAAGAGATTCTGTCTCAAAAAACCCACAAAACTCAGTTTTATACATATACATTTAAGGGAAACTGCAGTTTTTTGTGGTGATAATATGACAATAAATCAGATACATGAATATTTTAGAAAAAGAAATACAATACTCCAAACGATCAGCAGGCTGGATGCTCAAGTATTCACAGTAAATCCAGTATGCCAGATGAGATATAAACAAGGTTTAAATTTGTGAGTGAAAGAAGCCAGATCAGCAAAGAGATATTGGGTCAGGTAGACAGCTTTGATAAATACATGACATAATAGTTTAGTGTAATTCTTGGCTCAATGAAAAAAGCACATGTGTTATTCATACACTAAAGGAAGGATTTTAAATAAAAGCAACATAAATTATGTCTTTTGTATACTAGATATAACAACTTGACATTTTCTTCCACTGAGAGAGGTTTTGCTTTATAGAACAGTAACCAGATGCATCATTACTAGTTTCTTATTCTTAAAATTTAGTGGCCAGACATAAACTCTGTCTAACTTAGTAATTTGCCAAGAACAGTTAGCTAAGTGCATGTTTATTCATTTAGGGATTATAGTCAATCAAGATATCATAAGAGTCTTGCCCTCCTACTTCAAAGTAACTGTTATTAAATAGTAAGACATTACTGTGACTAGGCAGGTTTGGTATATTACAACTGATGTATCAACAGATAGCAATATTTAGTTTTTTATACAAATTTTTTTCCATTGAATAGATGAAAAGTTACAGTTGAATAATAATAAAATTTCCCAGATTGTATAAGAATTATATATATATACATATATATATATATATTTAAATAAAATCAACACTTGACTTTTATATACTATTGTAAGATATTGCAACAAAATATTTAAATATTCAACTAACAAGTGACAAATGAAATAGGAAGAAATACTATTTTTATATCCCTTCTCATGGAAAAGAAAGAGGAAAAAAATTCAAAGTATTGGTTCTTCATTCACTCTTTGAAAATAGTAATTGGCCAAAATAATGCCAATGAAAGCTGTATTTGTGTGCATCAAAATGCATGAGTATACCATACAATACATGAGTACAGTATGCAGATACATGAGAATACCATACAGAAAAATGTGTATACCATACAGATATGTGAGTATACTATGCAGATACATGAGTATACTGCACAGACATGTGAGCATACCAATCAAATACGTGAATATACCATACAGATGCATGAGTTTACCATATAGATACTATTGTTTAAAAAAAAAAACAAATAAATATCAGCTGTGGTTATTGGCTGGGTACACAGCATAAAGAATCCTAGCTCTAAAAACTATAAATCTTCCTACAACTCATAAAAGAAGAGAAAAGTAACTTCACAATATAGCATGCAACAGGGAGATGGAATATTTGGCTCCATCTCTTGTCTGAGAGAAGTAAAGAAATTTTTCTTTAAGATTGGGTGTGGTAGGTTTTCTTGCTCTTTTATTACCCTTGCAGAGATTGTGGCTTCATCTAATCATAAAAAATCTGAAATGGTTATCTGCCAAGGAAGTTCTTTATTACTTTTTCAGTTGTTTGACATGACTCATGATAAAAAAAAACCTGTTAGTGTAATACACAAATGTGATTGCTGTACTGATTGCTTTTCACTCAGTTCTTTCAGCTTATGTTTTCCTGATGGATCCAGAATTTCCATTGATAAAGCATAATTTACAAACACTGCTTGAAAGGAGAATTAAAAAGTAATCATGAAAAAAATTGGTGAACTAATATTCATTTTCTCATCTAAGGAGATAT
>JABTXL010000002.1:10661903-10682163 GCA_025134845.1 Neodon shergylaensis
AGAGAGAGAGAGAGAGAGAGAGAGAGAGAGAGAGAGAGAGAGAGAGAAAAGAATATAAGCCATTATGAAAGGAAATGAAACAATGACATCTTGAATTTGGTGTGCAAATAGATGTAATTAGAAAACATTGTTCTGAGTGAGGTAACCCAGACTCCCCAAAATGAATATGGTATATACTCACTCCTAAATGGATACTATCTATAAACAAAGGATATCGATTTAGACTCAAAAATAGTATTCAATTGATGATGTAATGATGCAATTCAGATAGTTGAGTGTTTTTCTGAAAAGCCTAGTGTTGTCTACTGTAAATTCTAACGAATCTGTAAGAGCTGTCATATCACTTTGTACCTGTAGATGACTACTCACGTGTCCAGCTAGAAAGGTGTAAGTTATTATCATCACAGGAGTGATGTTTGCCCTGCCTTAAAATCTTCTGGGTGTCACCCTGCTGTCTCTAAAAGCCTTTAACTCTCTAAGAGTAAATTAATGGATGTCAATCTGTTAATGGTTATCTAAGTTGGGAAATTAGCATCCTGTATTTCTGAAGCTCATGGCAACCAGTAGAACTCAGGCGCTATTTCTTGTCAGGCTAACCTAAGACTTATAGATTTGACTGCATAGGTAATAATGCTTTAGAACACAGTTCTGAGGAACAACTATGCACAGACTAATTTTCCCTATAATAGTAATCATTATCTATAAAATGAGAATTATAGTTGTTGGTACCCAGTAATTGTGTCTGAAAATTAATAGGCTAAAAGCTTAGGAATTCCATGTACAAATTAAGAACATCCAGCTTTGTTAAATACTATGTTTATTCCTTAGATGCCTTCAAGCAATGCTTAATATATAAAATGCAAATATTTGTAAACATACATATCAATATCAGTGTAGGTATTGACTAAATATAATCACATGAATTATAAATGTTATAGAACGTATGCTAGTTATCAGATAAAATTTTAAAGTGAACTGTTTATTCATTTTGAAAACAAGATTTTCATGTTTTCTATATATTAAATATGCTCTTTAAAATCTTTTTTATTTGATTTTTGAAAACTACTACATAAATTTTCTCTCCACTAAATATTATTTTAAGCAGCACAACAAGAAAAATGATAGGTGATTTGAAAGTCTATGAACCACATATTTTATGACTATCAGGTTGTTAAGTTGTCGAATCAAGTTTGAAGAAATCTCCTTGTATTTCTGGTCTTCATTAATATTCATGAACTATTTAGAACACTGAAACTTATCTATCCAAAAGCTAGCATTTACCCCAATCTCAGTAATGTTTTTCCTTTTAACAATGGCATTGTTGGGGAAGTCATAATAGCCCCAGTCATCATAAATTGTTTGGGCATTACATTTGTTCATATTTTCAATCAAGCAACAAAGGAGCAGCAAGGAGAATTTCTTTAAGTGAAACATAAAATGTCTTGGGAAGCAAAGAAAGATTTAAAGTTTACCTACCATATTACTCATTTTTAGAGTGCACCTATTCATCAATTCCTACTGGTTATGCACTGATTATCCTGAAGCAAAATTCAACATCAGTAAAATATGTAAGGTAAATGCTAGATTTTTTTTCCTATTTTCTACATCCCGGCATAATTTGATAAAGTGAAGCAAAACAAAAGTGAACCAAATGTTTTCCTAGGGCAAACTAAGCTAAACATCTTAACATTAAAGCTTCATGAATATAAAAATCCTTTATGGCCTTGGGACATTTTATGTTTCCTATTGAAACAAATAAATAAGGTTAATTTGGAAGATATACTCAGCACCATTTATAATGCTATGTTCTAAGAAAAAGAAATGCTACAAAGCTCTTTGGGATAAAGGCAATGAAGCACAAATAAAAAAAATAGTGTTGGATTTAAGTTATAATATTTTTTAAATGTCATGATATGTTGTTTTTTCTAACATTTGACTTTATATTAAAAATCCTCTCTATCTTAAACTAGAATATTTTAAGTTATGTATGGTGGTATTCTTGTTAGATCTTTTTTTTTAATTTCTTGTGTCTACTTACTTAAATAACTGTAAATAATTTTGTTGTGGAAGAAATGTTGGAGATAGCTTGAGGAAACACAGCTAATTGTATAAATTGTCCTTTCTTCCTTTAAGTGAGCAGATACAGTGTCCTCATGAGAGAAGTGGTATTAGGGCACCATATTTCCACCTCCTAAACTGCTCAAATATGCTCATCAGTGATGAATATTTCTTCACATTGTTTGCAGAATCTATTTCTTCCAAAATGGAGATTCTCTATGTCTCATCTTCAGACATATTATTAAGTACACAGACCAATCCTCTTCTGTTTCTCTTGCTGTTGTTTTATGCAAATCACACTGCCTGGAAAAATGTCTGGTGTACAATTTTCCTCATTCTACTAATAGTTAAACATTAAATATTTCACTGGCATTCTTTCAGTTGAAATTTAACAGAATTCCTTTTTTCTCAAAATTTTTCTTTATTTGAAATCACACTGTAAATTCTAATTACCTCTACTTCCTTAACTGCTACACTTAAAAAATGATTATTTGATTTATTCAACACAAAACTATAATCAAAGTTTCATTTTTTTTACCCCATGACTGAATTATATTGTTTGTGGACAGGCATTTCAAAGCTAAAGCCCTTAATTTGGGACCCATCTTGCTTACTATATTTACTCCATGAACCTATCCCTCAAAGCTCATGTTTAGAAAATTTGCTAGATAAATGTGTATGAAAACTTCAGACACATATAATTTATTACTTGTTAATCTCAATTCTGTGAGTATAGAAAACATTCACAATATGAAAAGCAATGGAAAATATTTTTATCTTTAATTTTTCTTTTTCTTTTTCATATTTTATGTTCTTTTCATTTCATTTTTATGAAACACAGATTTTTTTAAACAATGTATTCTGATTATGGTTTTCACTCAACCAATTATTTCAAAACTTCCCACCCAACAATCTCTACCTTCCTTTCTACCTCCCACTAGAACACATACAAACATCTAAAAATAATAATAAAAAATGTGATGAAACAAAAAAAAAATGAGGAAAGGAAGAAACAAAGGAACAAAGTGAAAAGAGTCAAAGAAAAAGCATAATAAACACATATAGACAAAGAGACACACATAAAATCATAACACCAGAAACAATAAAATATATGTAAAATGCCAGGAAGGAAAAATGTTAATGCCTAAGCAAAATATTGTTAGACAAATGTGGTAAATATTTTGTTTGTGCTTTAAGAAATAAAGCTTCGTGAAGAAAAGAGTTTGGAGCTAGCCATACTAGTTAGCTATAGAAGCCAGGTTGATGTAGCACACATCTTTAATCCCAGCATTTGGTAGTCAGAAGCAGACAGATATCTGTGAGTTCAATGCCATCCTGGACTAGACTAGTCTGATTCAGTGTAAAAGAGAATCAAAACCTAGTGGTGGAGGCTCAGACCTTTAATCCCAGCACTAGGGAGATGGCGATGGGAAGTGTTATGACTGGATGAAGAGATGAATATAAGACTGGAGGAAATGGGAGCTCAGAATTAAGTCTGGGGTTTCGTATAGACAACATTGAGTCTGAGGACTTGTTGACACAGGATACTCCATTAGTCTGAGGATTTCTTAGAGGTAAGAACTAGTGACTGGCTTCTCTGCTTTTCTGATCTTTCGGGCAAGCTTTATTTTGTTAAATCACACACAAAATACTTCACAAACCATCACTGAGTTTGCTTTGAGTTCGCTATATACTTCTGAGCAATAAATTTTTCCATGTAATCTGAATTTTCCTACATCATAAATTCAAACTAGAAGTTGCAGTGATAAGAACTGTAGAGGTTTATTGGAGAGGCTCCTATAAAATCTGTGTTTTTAAAAATGAGCTTAAGTTCACAAGAAAGGTCAAAGCAACACTTTGATGAAGATGTTTTTATATTATAGAATCTACACATTATGGACATTGTTAAATTTCAGAAAATCTGAATGATACATTCATTTAAAACACTATAAAGAAGCTTTCATTTATTTTCTAACAATGTTATTAAACAACATTTCAATCATGTTTTCTTTTCAGTTAAGTGTAAAACGACATCTGTGAAAGCATAAACATCTTTCCTGGAATACATTTAGCAGAATTAATTTACAAACTCAGGGGAACCTTGTAAATAGGCATTTATCTTGTTTCTTTTGTTGAAAAAAGGAATGAACCATAAAGATCTATTTTTTAAAAAAAAATGGCCTTCTAGAAGTTTCAATGTCACAAAGAACCTGATTCTATTATGGAAACTTATAGACATAAAAATAAAAATGCTGGTGCAGGACACTACAGATTTTAGATGGCAATCCAGTCACTCTGCTCTCTAAAACCTCAACACTTTCAAAATCTGCAGACATTACTACACAAGGAAGTGACACTCAGCTCATTTATGTCTCTTGAAAGGCATGAACTAACTCTGAGAATGGATCATTTAACAGATGAAAAGTCCAGAAGAGAGTTAGATGATGGAATGTGTTTTCAAGGTTTGGATTAGGCTGTTGTGATCTTTATGAGTCCTGCTTTATATGAGATAATAAATCCTCATGAATTTACAATACTAAACATTGTGCTTTGTGCTATTTGATGTCACAGGCATACTTTTTCTTTGCTTTTTGTTTTGAGTAGGTGCAGGATCTTGTCTTATACACAGACTGAACATGAACCACAGTATTCTCTGACAATCTTCCAAATGCTATTGCTCTGCTCAGCTTACAAACTTAATTAATAATAAGAAAAAAGTTATTAAATTCTAGTATTGTGCCACTACTCTGCTGAAAAAAGCAATAAAATCCTGCACATATAAGTTATGTTAAAATCAAATATACATAATTCTGATATTATATTTCCAAAAGACAATGACATGTAGAGAAAATCATGATTATTGAATATGTGTACCTGTTATTATGGTATGCTTTAGTAATTTATAGTTTATGGTATACAGATATAAGACATTTTCTTTATATAAGTATTAACTAAATAAAATAAATTCAATGAAATGCAGTATTAGAAGATTAACATTTCACAATATTAATTTGTTTTTAATATTACGAATTCAAGAATTAATGGTGGAATTAAGAATTTGTTTTGTATTTATAAGGTCCAAACACTAATGAAGTTGGCAATGTTTTAACAGCATCCAACTACATTATTTTTGCCAAAATGATAACACAAGCTACACAAATCAAGACAGAAGTTTCTTTTTATGACTCTCTGAAGAGCAGACGCTAAATTAGTAAGACTGCCAGAAAGTCTAAAAATAGCTGAATGCTCTATTTCTATCAGTAGGAATACCATTTGCATATTTTCAATATCCTTAGAAAAAATGAAATTACTACTTCCAATTTATTTAACTGTTCAATTATTGTTTGAATTTAAGTTCAGTACTAATTTTTCTAGTGTTTCTAAGAGATCTCGGATAAACAAACATCAAATGTAACAATCATCTTACTTTAAAGTATCTTAAATATGATGTTTAGGCGTGAATGTCTTTGTGAAAAATATTGCCTGTGCACATATAAATATTGTAGTAAATAGGTGTAATAAATATTATTGTAAACTTATGAAGGCCTTCTTTCATGTGTCAATGATATGAATGTTCGTAAGTTTTGATAATAATCTGTACTTGACGGAAAGTTCATAGATGAATACATTGATAACTGTTGCACAATCACTATAAAGGAATCTGAATTTGGTGTCAGGGTCTGAAGATAAAACTTGCAGTTTTTCATGAGATTTTAAGTGTGTTTGTTTTAGTTAGTAACTTAGGGTACCTCTGATATTTCATATCATACCTCTTGCCTTCCATACAGCAGGGTTCTAGGCCATTTGGACATGAACTACCACTATCCTTTAACATCCCATTGTAATTATGTTTCTGCAAATTAAACCTTCATCAAACATTTAGAAAGAGAATTCCAGTCAATTAATTTTGAAACGACCAGAAGCAGAAGAATTATTCTCCCTTGTTACACGTTATGGGGCCCCAACCTGAATTGTATCAGATAGGAGAATTCTAATCTGTCCAGAGAGTTCAGCAAGCTGGGAATATTTCTAAAAAAATGTCTTACATGTAACAAGATAGTATTTCAAGCAAAGGAGAAGTACTGTTAGATGACTAATCCTGAAGAATTACCTGAGCCCAGACCATAGATATGAGTAGTCATTTAACGGATTCTGTTCTTCAGCTAATCATTTTACCTCAATTTGGGTGGGCAGGAAAACAAATGTCAACCTGAGTATGTTTGTCATGAAAGTTGACTGGCAAATATACTGTCTACATGAAGCCAGAAAATCCAGATGGAAATAATAAGGAGCATTCATCATCCAAACATTTGCCTTACCATATCCCAAGCATTCAGATGTTGGAAATTGGTCTCAGGGATAACTGAGCTATCTATATTCAATCTATAAGTTTTGCTCTGTGCAGACACAATTTCAATTGTACTTCCCTGAACAAAACACCCATAACTATGTGCTAGTTGGCACTTTAAAAAATAGACTATATATTATTTTAAGACATGTGTATGTGTTCTGTCAGTAAACAGAGTGGCAAAAGTATGTGTATATATGATTATTCATATGAATTGGATAAGGGTCTCATATAGAATATAATGATGAATATATAAGTTGAAAATAAAGGTTTTCTTGCTCATGCGTCAATGCCTAAAATCTTGAACTATTCTGCTGCATGGTGCTTTTAAAATACACATTTACATTTGAATAATACAGTTTCTGATATTGCTATGCAGATGAGAAATCCTTGAGAAGCCTCACTGTGATCTTAATGTGTGTGTGTTTGTGTGTGTGTGTGTTTGTGTGTATCTGCAGGGTCCTTGTTATTTTAATCCATCCTCATTCCTTGCAGCCTCCGCAAATAAAACTTAAAAGAAAAATAAATAACAAAATCAAGAAAACAAAAAGACCCCAAACAAGCAAACAAACAAATATCAAAAAGAAAAACAAAGAAGAAATCCAAACACAACAAAATCATGGTATGAAACTGTAGTGTGATGCAGTCAGTTATACACTATTATCTTAATCCATACTTGCAATGAGTTGTTGATCTGGTTCTAGGTGTCTGACTTCTGCTACACTATGGATATAGTGCCCACATTTGGATTTCTCTTGAGTATCCGGTTATTGGCGTGTGTCGTGGAGTTCCTGCAGCATGGGATTTGCAGGTATGGCCCTTTCACATTCTCTAGCAGTTTGTAGATGAGGTAGATATTCGGTAAACACATAGCACTGTTTCTGGACCTGGGTGGTAGCTGGGTTGGTAAATTCACTAGCTTTTCCTCGTTGTCACCACCTTGGCAAGCTGCCCTGCACCATTCAGTCAAGCTTACACAACACAGCTTTCAGGATAGAATGGGACTGACAGCTAGGGAACCAGCATATACTGAACTATGCCTCCTGAATGTGAGTAACAATTGTGTGACTCGGTCAGTTTGTAGTGCCACAGCTGTAGAATCAGTATTTGTCCCTAATACATGAACTGTCTACTTGGAGTCCATTCCTTATAGAGGTATAACTTGCTCAGGCTATGTACAGGGAGGAGGGCCTAAACCCTGCTTCAATTGTTGTGACAGACTTTGTTGACTCTTCATGGGAGGTTTTACTATCTCCTATGAATGGATGGGTAATGGACTTGGGGGAAATTCTGGGGGAGCAGAAGAACTAGAGGGAAAAGGAACTGGGATTGGTATATAAAATAAAATGTGAGTATTTGAAAAAAAAGAAATAGGTGTGTCACTGGAGGTAGGCTTTGAAATTTCCAAAATTCAGCTACCCCCTTTCATATATACATACATGAAATGATATGAAATGAAAATAGAGCAAAATTAGTCTCAGAGAAATAAACATAACAAGAAATTGGAACAGAGAAAATGAGGGGGTATGAGATTTAGAAGAAGCATTGTCAAAACATAGTTTTATGAAACTGTTCTTATAAAAACCAAGTAACGAGTAAAGATAATATGTTTGAATAAAAATTAATATTTCATTTCTTAAGTCAGTTGTTATGTGAAAATTTAATGGAAGGGCCATAGTTCACACTCTGATATGGTGAGCAGTGTGTGAACACATCGTGAGGGCTGAGAATGGAACAAACTGCCCAAAAATTGGATGTTGTTAAATACTGTTTTGTATTAGTCACATGTACCTAGACCTGTCCAGGGCTGAGGCATGAGATCATCTTCTTACTTTTTTTTTTTTTTTTTTTTTTTTTACAAATTTTGTTTGGTTTTGTATGTCTTTTGACTGAATTCTGGTTCAAACACACACTAGACACTTGGCAAGAACTATGTCGAACCTACATCTCGGTACTGTGACTTCTTCTTTGCCTTTTTCCCAATTATAACTTTGTAACTACCAATCCTTTTAAATGCCAATCATTCCTGTACTAAAAGCAGAAAGAGTATATAACAGAAAATGTTTTGTCTATCAAATACTTAGGGTATACAGATTTTACAGAAACAATTATTAAATACATTCTTTAATGTGTATCCTATGATATATGATAGAAGCTTCTTGCCCTTTTTCTTCTCTGAGAAAGACTGCATGGGTTAATCCACCTCATTAAGAAATGTCACATTAACACACATGATTATGCATAGCTATTATGACTTGTGAATAACTAAATTGTTTTAATCTCATTTATTTAGTTCCTTCATATATTAAATATTTAGAAGTCCAGATGGTGCATGAATAAGAAATGGCACAGAGTAGTTTTGATATTTATTTTCACACCTTCATATAATCTAATTATTCATAAAATCACTTTGAACAGTAGCAATGCTAGGTGGAAGAACTACATTATGCAAAAATGCATAACATTTGTGCTGTGATAAACAGCACAGTTAAGGAAACCACTTGGTAATTAGCTATAATTTGATAATTATAGTGGATTATCTTGAAGTATGTTCTACCAGATGTCTTAGTGTTTTGTTTTTCTTTTCTTAACTTTATCACCTTTGCTGTTCTATCATAACACAATTTTCTCATAACAGTGATTTTGCAAACATTAGCTGTATTTTAGAGTGATCTTGCTTAAATATCTGAAGTTTTCTACTTTCTTATGGTGACTCAGACAAAAGACATACTTCTGAAAACCCCTCCTGTTTGCCTTACAGAAAAAAAGAAAACAGACTTGTGCTCACAATATCACTCCCTCAGTCTCACCTTACCTGAGTGGACATTTCTCTTTACATATATCATTATATAAAAATCACATCATAGTTTGCATTTTTAAGACTCTTTCTTATCATGGAACTTGACTTTACACCGATTTCCATGCTCAGAATTTGAAAAGTACCTGACCCATTTTCACATTTCAGATTCCTAGTAAAATATGTTGAGTGAAGGCTAAAAACTCCATAACATCTATGCACAGAAATAACTTGCAATCTTCTAGTGAGAAATAAAGTGTGTTATGAATTTATTTCATTTAAACCAAGTCAAATTTTTGAAACCCCAAAATACATTTACTTGATTTCTAAAACTGTAAAAATTGACTTTAGGGGTCTGAAGCACTATTTTAGGCTTACCAAACTAGTTTAATCTTGGGGTGACATAACTCCACTTTCATTATGATGAAATATATTGTGCCTTAGAAGAGTTAAATTAACTTCAATTTTTCCTGCTAATGGAAAGCTGAGCACTACTATAGATCATTTTAGCTTGTAGATTTATAGTGAAAAGCTGAAAAATTTCCGCTTTAAATAACATAGATAATTAAATGCAGAAAGTTATTGGAAAGCAGATTAGAGGAAAGTCATGTTTAATTATAGCTGCATAATGCTGTACACTTAACTGTTTTCCCCTCATTCCTCTCATTCCAGGAGTTCAGGAAATATACTAGTTTTTGTTGTTGTAATTTTTTGTTTCCTGTTTGCTTTATGTTTTGTTTTTATTTCAATCACTAAGATGGATTAAGTGATATACTTACTAACAGTCTCTGGGAGGGCACATTAGTCTATGTGAGATAGAACAGGGACACAGACTCAAGGCAAAAAAGAATTCCCCCTCTGCTTCTTCTTCCTCTTCCCGAATCTCATATATTCTTCTTTATTTAAAAAAAAGTATCAATTTCCTGTTATTAACTCTGACATTTAAAAGTGAGCATCAAGGAGCCTCCATCCTAATGTGAGAAGCCTGTATGGAAATAGGCAGATGAATACTGGATGGTAAGCAGTAAAATAAAGAGGGTGAGACACTGCATGCTATGAAGATACAGGTAGCATCCTTACTATGACTACAAAAGGCATCATGATACGAGTGACATGTGATGTGTGACCAAAGAGCAAGAAAAGTTTCTGTTTGTGTCTTTTAAGTATATCATAGATGTTGGTAATGTTTCTAAGAAAGTACAAAGATGGTACACTATGAGAAAGCATAATTTTACAAACTGCTATTAAAAGAGATCTGCATTCTTTATTATCATCCTGCTCCTTTGTCATGTTTGTTTTCTTCCTGGTGTGAGCTATATATATATCATATCCCAATAACTTTTTTGTTTTCAATTATACTCTACAATGATCTGAAAATCTAACTACCTCTTTATGCTTATCTTTTGTCTCCATCCCTCACCATGTGAGTATTCGAAGGTCCTATCTGCAGTGGAGTAATGACCTTCATTTACTGTTCTGCTTCCTGGAAAGTATTTCCCTGGAAGCTTATGTCTACATGAATGGAAATTAACTGAGGTCACTCATTCACTCCTGCAGGACCAATGCCCTGCATTTCAGGCAAATACTGTTTTGTCCTTGTTATCATTTGATACCCCTGAAATAAGCAGAGAGAGTCTTGATTTGTCTCTGATATCTTTCTTCTTCCACGACCTCTAAATCTACCAGTTCTTTTACTTAGAATATGTACCTACATGATTTATATCAGCCATAAACAAGAGATATCTGTTAAAGAAACACATGTTGAATCAATTCAAATAAATTTAAACAAGTCAAGAAAATTCTATGTTAAACTGCAATATGGGTTTTTTTTTCTTGAAAAACTAAATATGTGACTTAGGAAGTAGTAAGTTTGACATTGTTAAAACAGCAGTGCTTCATCTGTAACCAATTTATCATAAAATAAAAACACTAACAAAATTAGGATGAACCAATTCAAAACAAAGCTGAACTACAAAAATCTGTTTTTTTATTACAGCTGTTTTTCTCATATGTAAGCAAAATTATTAGCTTGTTGACGTCACTGAAAAAGAATGAACGAAAGGCTAAAAACCTGAGCAGTGGCTAACTATTATTACATAGAATGAATTGTGAGCTTAAAATGAAAAGAATTTTCCAAATACTTGCAGCTCAAACCAACTCAACAAAGTCATATTGAAATTCTGTTATTATTGGAATTGATCACATAGTAGAACTGTAGAAGTAGGGGAGGAAAGAAAATTCAGCCGGCAGTGTTAATAGTATTTAGAGCACATTTTCTAAATTACTATCACAACTCTTCTGATGACTTAGTATTTGTCATACTTACGGTAAGCTGAGAAATGAAATGTCTGAGGAACACTATCATATGAAGTATTCATTAAGTATAATAGTCAGATGAAGGCTATTCAGCATAGACCTCCTTGTTAATGAACATTAGTTTACGTTACTCATCTAACAGTATTATTTTTAGTTTAAAGATTTTATGATATAGCATGAAGAGGCAGAATATGAGTGAACAAGCTACTACTGCAGACATGCTGTTTAGACATGCTCTTCTGCAAATCACTGCAAATCCTTTCCTCATGTTATTATCAGTTACTGCTAACATAATATTAGCTTACCAAATAGATTCAAAGAAAATGTCCAGACATCCATAACTTGTAAGAACATTGGAAAACCCACCTTGTTCTCTTTACTGTGAGCAAGCACAAAACCGTATATGAGGTACATTTCTGAAACAAAACCCTGGGAAATGAAAGGATAAATTAATGTGCCCATGACCAATCTTTGCTACCTATGAAATTCAGCGATAGTCTGAGCTACATGAGACCCTGTGTTAAAGCAAGATCTGAACAAATAAAAGCCTAGACCAATAAAAGTAAGAATTTATTCAAATGTCTATGTAAAATATGCTCTTACTCTCTTTCTAAAATATTTAATATTTTAAATCTCATCAACTGAATTATAGAATCACATGAATAGCCTTCTGAGAATTACCTGTCAATCTTGTTTACCTTTTAAAATTTGCCATTAATTTCTATTTATTTGCAAATATTCATTATGACTTTACAAAAAATAACATTTCCCAAAATTATTATATATGCTAACTATAGATTATTGTAGTTCTTTTAAAAAATCAATATTTAATTAATATAAACAGAAACAGAGACTTTTGAATATTCATATAGCATATGAATTTTGTATAAATTATACCTGTTGTGTTTAAGAAAAAATTTTTAAGTGATCCTGAATTTATCAAAATCATAGCTGTGTGTCTGAAATAGTAGTAGAATTAGATATATTGCTTCTGTAACAAAAATGTATTAAAGTCAAGAAAATTAAGCTCTTATAATCTTTTCCCTTCAATTATAATTTATTAAGGACTGATAGAAGAATGAAATGAGAATTGTCCTTTAGCACAAAAGTTACATTCTCAATTGTAGCGCCTGCCTCTACTACATGACACTACGGTACAACTCTTGTATTGTGGTGACTGCACTACAGCACCATTCTTGAGCCTCTGGCAAGAGGCTGGAGATTGAAACACACAAAGACACACCAAGACAACACAGACAGAGACACACACACTAGTCACTGGTAAAGAAGCCCTTTAATGAATAGCACCATGGAGGCTTATATACCCAAAACAGTGAGGTGAGCCAGCAGGTGAAATTCTCATCTCCCGATCCTCAATCAAGGACAAGGCAGCACGTGCTCAGGAAGCAGAGCTGGACACAGCTTTCGGTAGCTCAAACCAGAAGGCCAACTAAAGGTCACTAGCAGGAAAGAACAGCTGGAGGCCAGGACTCCAAATTGTCCCAACACTCAATAAGTGGAGAAAAGAGGACTATCTAGCTTTGTCTTCAAAACACAACTTGCCAATCACCTGTGACATCTGCAGCAGACAATGTTGACTTTCTAGTGCTATATACTCCCAGCTTAGACTTTATTCTGACACTACAATTTTACTCTTCATAAGTAGTCCCTAACTCATGAAATGACGTTGCCTGAAGAACAATTAACTAAGGACAAACTTTCTGCAACTTCACTAATAGAAAGGTAGAAAAATATCAATGAATGATCAGTGATATCGAGGTTCTTAAAATGCCAATATTTATTCAAAAGTTCTTCAGCATTGTGAGCTGAAGTCCATATTATTGAAACTGTACAGTGTCTCATTCACAAAACTAACTGGGTACTTAAATTAGAGTCAAGATTTCTCCATGGTCAGCAAGCTTTATACCCTACAGGACAAGCACACTAAAGTCAATGCTATAATCCACTTATTAATGATGCCTGTAATTAACACTTAAATTTCCATTTATTTATATATGAATTCAATGAATGTCTGCATTGACAAAATACAGACATATTCATTTTTAGAATGCGTAAGCTTTCATCAGTAAAACTAATGGTTTCAAGATAAATCAACTAGATACAATGATTTGTAGGCACATATTATCAGTGCCCATTGCATTAGTAGTCACAATTACCAGGTGTCTTGTGTCTTAAGAAAATACTCTAAAATTGTCTTTCTCAATAAGCATTGAGCTATTTACTTATATTTCAAAGAATGTTAATACATAGTTAATTCATAGTATTTTGGACCCAGCCTCTCATATATTGGGATAACAGGAATGTACAATCATTCTCTAATCAAAATAAGCTTTCTAAAGCAGATATCTTGAGAACACTTCTGATTGCTGAGTATGTGAGAACCTAAGTTCTTGCTGCTATCACTGCTGAATGTTCAAAATGTGGATATCATAACTAGGGATGTTTTCTGGGTGGTTTTGTGTGTTAACTTGATACAAGCTAGACTCATCCGAGGAAGGAGCCTCAGCAAAGGAAATGTCTCAATGAGATCCAGCTGTAAGGCATTTTCTCATTTAATGATCCATGGTGGAGGGCCCAGACCATGGTTGGTCTTAATATCTCTGGACTGCTGGTCCTGAGTTTTATAAGAAGGTGAACTGAGCAAGCCATGGAAGGCAAGCCAGTAAGAAGCTCCTGTACATGGCTTCTATATCAGCTCTTGTCTGTGGAATCTTGCCTAGTTTGAGCTGCTGTCCTGAGTTCAATTAGTGAAGAACAGCAATGCTGAAATATAAGCCTAATAAACCCTTTCCTCCCCAACTATCATTTTGGTCATGGTATTTAATCATAGAAATGGAAACCATAAGATAAGGTGGTATCATATAAATAACAGAAAGCACACACTTCTCAGAGGCTATTACATACATTACAAGAATGTTTCTGTCCTTTTTGCTGAAGAAAATATGACAACTGCCTGCAGGTAGTCAAACCTTTGTTACTAAAACTGAGCTTGGTTGCTATTATTAAAACCAAAAGGGAATATTTATATATCCTTGTTCATACAACTGAAAAGTCCAGGGGATAGACCACTAGCTTTATGCAAAGTTGGAAGCAAAGGCATACAAATTGTAATCAGATCCCAGGTCTCTCCTACCTCTTAGAGCTGTTTTGCTTTGAACAATCTTTGTTTTCTGTCTGGTTCATTCACACAGTAGACCCTGTTGGTTTTAATTTTTAACCTATTAAGTTAACTCATCTACACAAAAAGAACTTCTCCACAACTGAATAACATGCCTAGAGTTGATTATCAGTGGGTAAATATGAATCATGAATTCATTCCTGTACCAATAACTAGAGTCATCACGGACTTTAGTGATTGATGAGGTTGGAATAACAGGTCCAGCACAAGGTTCAACAAGAAATAGAAAACAAAGAAATAAAAGCTGTCATCAAAAACTACAAACCAAAAAAAAAGCCAGAACCAGATAGTTTTAGTGCAGAATTCGATCAGAACTTCCAAGAAGAGCTAATACCTACTCCTCAAAGTGTTCTACTTAATAGAAAGAGAAGGGTCATTGCCAAACTCTTTTTTATGAAGCTAAGGTTACCCTGATACCAAAACCACACAAAAATTAAACCAAGAAAGAGAATTACAGACCAGTCTCACTCATGAACATGAATGCAAAAAACTCAATAAAATACTGGCAAACTGAATCCAAGAATACATCAAAAAAATTGTCCACCATTATCAAGTCAGCATCATCCCAGCGATATAGGGCTTGTTCAAATTATGAAAATCTATCAATGTAATTCACGATATAAAAAAACTCAAAGAAAAAACACATGATCATTTCATTAAATGCTGAAAAAGCATTTGACAAAACTCAACACCCCTTCATGATAAAGGTTTTGGAGAGATAACAGATACAAGGAACATATCTAAATATAATAAAAGCAATATACAGCAAACTGACAACCAACATCAAATTAAATAGAGAGAAACTCAAAGAAATTCTACAAAAATCAGAAACAAGACAAGGCTGTTCACTCTATACATATCTATTCAACATAGTTCTTGAAGATTTGGCAATAACAATAAGACAACAAAAGGATATCAAGGGGATACAAATAAGAAAGGAAGAAATCAAACTTTCATTATTTGCTGATATTATGATAGTAAAAATAAGTGATCCCC
The DNA here is from genome assembly GCA_025134845.1 of Neodon shergylaensis. Lineage (NCBI taxonomy): Eukaryota > Metazoa > Chordata > Mammalia > Rodentia > Cricetidae > Neodon > Neodon shergylaensis. Next base: position 10,677,618 of record JABTXL010000002.1, read on the forward strand.
ATACATCTACTAGAGAACTACTACTACTACTTTCAGTGATGTGGCAAAATACAAGATCAACTCAAAATAAGTAGTAGCCTTACTGCACACAAATAATGAAGAAATTGAGAGGTAAATCAGAGAAACATCACTGAGGATTCTCTGAATTCCTCAGTGTCTGTTGTCTCCCTCTTTTCCTTTCTGATTTTGTTAATTTGGAAGTTCTCTCTCTGCCTTTTGACTGTTTGGATAAGGGTTTGTTCATCTTGTTGATTTTTCTCAATGAACCAGCACTTTGTTTCACTGATTATTTCTATGTTTTCTTTGTTTCTATTTTGTTGATTATAGCCCTCAATTTGATTAGTTCCTGTCTTCTGCTCCTCCTGTGTGAGTCTGCTTCTTTGTGTTCTAGAGTATTCAGGTGTGCTGTTAAGTCACTAATGTGAGCTTTCTTCTTTTTATTTATGTGGGCATTTAGTGCTATGAACTTTGTTCTTAGAACTGCTTTCATAGTGCCCCATAGGTTTGGATACAGTGTACCTTCATTTTCACTAAATTCAAGGAAGTCTTTAATTTCTTTCTTCATTTCTTTCTTGACCCAGGGGTTGTTCAGTAGTTCACTGTTAAATTCCCAGGAGTTTGTAGGCTTTCTGAGATTAGTATTGTTAAATTCCAACTTTACTTCATGGTGATCCGATAAGACACAAGGTGTTATTCCAATTTTACTGTATCTATGGAGGTTTGCTTTGTTACTGAGGATGTGGTCAGTTTTAGAGACGGTTCCATAAGGTGCTGAGAAGAAAGTCTATTCTTTCGTGTGGTAGTGTCTGTCTTTGAGGTTGAGGTGTGTTTCTTGTTCACAACAGAAGGCTGGATCCTGTTTTTGTATCCATTCTCTTAGCCTGTGTCTTTGTATAGGTGAATTTAGTTCATTGCTATTAAGCGATATTAATGACCAGTGGTTGTTAATTCCAGTTATTTTTTAGTAGTAGTGTTTATGTGTTTCCCTTCTTTGGGTTTTGCTGGTGGGGTTACCATTTGCCTGTGTTCTTGTGGGTGCAGTTAGCTTCCTTGGGTTGGGGTTTTCCTTCTAGTATTTCCTGTAGGTCTGGGTTTGTGGATATGTATTATTTAAATCTGTCTTTGTTAGGGAATATCTGGTTTTCTCCATTGATGATGAAAAAAAGTATAGTAGTCTGGGCTCGCATCCATGGTCTCTTAGTGTCTGCAACACATCTATCCGGGACCTTCTGGCTTTCATGGTTTCCATTGACAAGTTAGATGTAATTCTGATATGTTTACCTTTATATGTTACTTGACCTTTTTCCTTTGCAGCTCTTAATATTATTTCTTTATTCTATATGTTTTGTGTTTTAATTATTATATGGCAAGGTATTTTTTTTGACCCAGTCTATTTGGTGTTCTGTAAGCTTCTTGTACCTTCATAGGGATATCCTTCTTTAGGTTGGGAAAGCTTTCTTCTTTGATTTTGTTGAATATATTTTCTATGCCTTTGAGCTGAAATTCTTCTCCTTCTATCCCTATTATTCTTAGGTTTGGTCTTTTTACGCTGTTCCAGATATCCTGGATGTTTCGTGTTAAGAATTTGTTGGATTTAATGTTTTCTTTGACCAATGAGTCTATTTCCTCTATAGTATCTTCAGCACCTGAGATTTTTTTCTTCCTTCTCTTATATTCTGCTGGTTTTACTTGTCTCTGTAGTTCCTGTTCATTTACCCAGATTTTCCATATCCTAAATTCCCTGTTTGTGTTTACTTTATTGCCTTGATATTTTGTCTTCAAGTATAGAACTCTTTGCTTCAACTGTTTTATTGTTTTTCTTCTTTTTTCTTTGAGAGATTTATTAATTTCTTCCAATTTTTTTGTTTGTCTTTTCTTCAATCTCTTTAAGGAAGTTTTTATTTCCACTTTAAGGTCTCCATCATTTTCATAAAGCCACATTTAAATTCGTTTTTTTTTTTATTTCTACTTCTTCTGAGTTAGGATGATCAAGTCTTTCTGTTGAGTGACCACTGGTTTCTGGTGTTAATATGTTGCTCCTTAGGTTGTTGGAGGAATTCTTGCATTGGCTCCTTACCCATCACTTCCTTCAAATGAGTGTTTCTATGCCTATTTCCAACCCTTGCAGTGGAAATCTGAGTGTTTGGGAATTTTTCTTGGTCTACACTGTACTGTCAATGTCTGCCTCAGAAAGCCTCTGAGATCTCTATAAGCCTGCTTTTTTGGTCTTCTCTCCTGGTTTGCTTTCTTGGTGCTCTCTTTTGGTCCCCTAGTGTTGTAGCAAGCTCTTAGTCTCTTCAGTATTATAGCAAGCTCTAAGCTCTTAGGCAGAGTGTGACTAGTTCGGAGGGTACGGTTGGCTTTGGGGGTGGCTACCTGCAAGAAAATCTGCTGGCTGGCTAGAAAAGCGAAGGGAGTTTGGGGAAGAGCATGGTTTTTGTCCCTCTGCGGAGGTCCTAGAGAGTGGGGTGTCTAGCTGCCTGGCTGTTCACTCACCTCTCAAGTTCCCTCAGTATTGTAGCATGCTGTTTTTCAGATTTCCACTGAGATTGCAGGGAGATCCCTTTTTCATTTATATAGAATTTATTTCCTTTAACACATTGAATTAGTAAATTATACATAAGATTTATTGTTCCTATCAAAATAAATATGGATTAAAATTTCTGTCAGTTATTATATATTCCATGTCAATCCATTATATATTTAATAAAATTTAATTTAAGAAACATGCTGATATATTAATAATGAAAATCAAAGTAATTTTTTGTTATTTATTTTTAGCCATATTTCATTTTACTAACGTAACCTTCCTTTGGAGTTCATACAAGATGAAGCAATGCTGGGAATAGATATTTCAATCATTTATATTTCTATGCTATTTTCTGTAACATTACCTATCTCCAGGTATTATAAGTCTCCCTTTTCTAATCAGTTCCAACTGTTTACTGATTTTTGTCTGTCTAAATTCTCATATGCTCTAAAAGGCAGGCATAGTCTTCAGGTCAACATTCATGTGCCTTTGTGACTAGTTTTGGACATTCAGGAATGAGTGAACTAGTTCATTGTCTATTGCACATGCTCACAGCTCAGGCTGAATAAAGCAATGCTTATTTCAGCACATTCTCTAGGTGCATTTGCTCCACTCCTTGCTTGCTTTGTGTTTGTTTATTCCTTCTTTTATTGACATTTTTAAATCACAATACCTTCAAGTGCAGTGTTGAGTCACAGTATAGGTTACTGGAAAAGGACAACTGTCTTCTATTGAAAAAATGCAAAGAAATGCATAATCAATAAATTTTGTCAGCCTTAATTACTCAATGCTAGATATTAAATATGTGTTTTAACAAATAAGACATATGAATCAAATACATATTGATCAGTTGATTTAAGTGATTTTTACTAAAAGGTGGAAGGAACCTAGGCCTGGATTACTTTTAAAGCAAAGATTCAATAATAATGTAATTATTATTACATTACATTATTCCAAGAGTAATGTAAATTGACTGCATTTATTGACCTTAATCAAAGGTTTTCTTTTCCCTTTCTTCCTTCCTTCCTTCCTTCCTTCCTTCCTTCCTTCCTTCCTTCCTTCCTTCCTTCCTTCCTTCCCTCCTTTCTCTTTTCTGCTGGTGGAATTCAGTGATTGTTTCCATAATTGCCCAGTAAAAAGAGGAAGAATATCAGATGATATGTCTCTTCTGTTGCCTCTGGGCTAACATGAGCATTCATGTACTGAAGCAAGGCAGCTTTAGTGATCAGCAGAGCAAGCTCTGCAAATCTGCCCTGTCAATACTGCTTCCTGGAGAGATGAGAGAATCTCAGACAAAAGAGCAAAATTTTATGAGGCTCCATTCACTGCAAAATAATCTGAGGCAAGCAGTGGTCTTAGCTGTTACTTCCTGCAGATTTAACCGCAGGCAGAATGCCTGTTTCTGTCAGGAAACCCAGTAAACTCAGAGGCCAACCAAAAGGCTTGTAATGAACCCTTTCTTTGCTGTGTTGAATGGAAATTCCTTTACTTCTTCTCAGGGACAATTATTCACTTTAAGATCAAAATATGTGGTTTCCAGCATAATCATAATTTATTTTTGCAAAGCACCTACATTGTGAAACTATATGAGTTTTTGTAACTGTCATTCATTGTTCTCCTTTCAGTTCTCTGTAAACAAGAATCATCTTCACCTGTGTTGTGGGGACCTTTGCACAAACAGCTTTTACTAAGAAACTGGGATAATAACAAATATGGAATAGTAAAATAACAAGGAACATTTAAAGGTGAAAATAAAAGTCATATAAAGTGGAGTAGAAAGTGTTTTATAATTTATTTTACTGCTTTTAATCAGATCAATTTTATCATTTATGCTCTTTATTGCAACAGTTGAAGATGGCTTTAAGTCATAATTTTGCCATTGGATATTCCTACTTTCATTATTTAGTACTTGAGAGAAAGATGAATATTAAGAGAATGCCTGCCTGCCCACTTTCAAATGTTTCTTTAATTTCTTTCTTTCTTTCTTTCTTTCTTTCTTTCTTTCTTTCTTTCTTT
>JABTXL010000002.1:10689476-10731979 GCA_025134845.1 Neodon shergylaensis
AGGAAGGAAGGAAGGAAGGAAGGAAGGAAGGAAGGAAGGAAGGAAGGAAGGAAGGAAGGAAAAATGTTCTTCACACAGAACCAGCATCCTGTGCATGTGTGAACTTTTCAATATTCTAAATGAGGTAATACTCAATTGAGTGCCAACCTCATTCTCTATCACCATTTCTCCTCAACTCCTAGGACAGAACTTTTCCCTCAAATTCTAATTTTACAGTTCAAGCCACCAAATCTTGCCTTACTCATTTTCTTCCATTACAAAAAACAAACAAAATATTAAAAATAAAACTCAATGTGAATGATTGATAAAATCTAGTCTTCAGGCAAATTTTCATTATTTTATAACAATAAATATATTTTACTGTAAAAAATAGAAAAATATTTCATGTTCAGTCCTTTTTGTACAATATTCTACTTACTAATAGGAACATTATTTAAAAATGAGCACAAAACACTTCTACCTATTTTATATATTGCTTCTTTAGGTTATTAAATTATTCCAATATTGTCAGGCAGTGTTGCCTTTAATTCCAGCACTGAGGAGGCAGAGGCAGGAAGATCTTTGTGAGTTTGCGAGCAGCCTGGTCTATCTACAGAGTTAGCTTCAGGACAGGTTCCAAAGCTGCACAGAAAAACCTTGCCTTGAAAAAAGAAATTAATGCATATAGACAGACGGAAGTAGGCAAAATAATTAAAATCTGTATCTTCACCTATAAATTTTATTTTAATTGTTGTCATTGTTATTTATACAATTTCACATGCAAAACTGTGTTCTGCTCAATGACATTGACTATTTTGATATTTTAGAATATGAATAGAATTTATCATTTGTCTCAGCATGCTTTAGACCTAGTTTCAGGAACCCGCAAGGCAAAATTTAATGAACAGTATTTCCTGGTGAAGTACCTGCAGTATTCAGGATTTTGCAAGTGAATCTGGTAGACTCTCCTGAGCACGAATTTGCTCCTTTGGAACTCTAAGTTGGCCAGAGTTATTTACAAGTGTGTTTGAAAAACATGCCATTTTCTGACATGATGTCAAGAAACAAGCAAGTACTTCAGAATGAAATTCAAATTTCCTCTCCTAGCAGAAAAATCCCTTCACTGACGAGCGGCAACCCAGTTTTCTGGTCTCCTGATACACCTCTGTGATCCATATACCTCCCTAAATATGCATGAATCTACTTATGGTTTCTGGGTGTATAGTTTTTATTTTTAGATTCTGTGTTGCTCTCAGTGTGAAATCTTTTGTAACTGCTGTGTGCTGCTTATAGCCTTCAAAGTCATTTTATCCAAACATGATCTGTTCAGTGAGCCCTGACCTATTCATGAGAATTGATTTTACTTTCTTTGCTTCCAATATACAGCACACTTTATTTTAATTTACGGTTCAATGTTTTAAACTTTCTGTAATTGTTTCTCTCTCACTAATTAGCCATTTTGTTTGAGAATTAATAGTTGTATTACTTAATACTCCTTATTGTATAAATAATTTCACTATATAAAAATAAACATTTTCACATGCTTTTTGACTCAGTGATTTATGTTAATAGTCATAGACAATACAGGCCTTCCAAGTCTTTTCAAAATGCCACTTATTTTAAAAAAAATCTTCAGTATTAACTTCAAAGTCCAGTCAACTGTGTGTGTGTGCTTTTTCTTGAGTATTCATAATTCATTGCTTAAAATTGGCAATCTCAAGTTTCAGAATTTGTTCTTTGTTGTTATGGATGTTTATGTCTCTTAATTTCAAGATAGAGTCATTGTTAATAAGTATTATTTTCACAGGTTTATGGGAATAACATATTTTCAGTTAATATTTTTATTAATCAAGAATTTTAATATTCCCACAAAGCCAGAACTTGAAGTAGGATCAAAACCCAGTGCCATTGTCCTTGGCTTCTCATCAGCCCTCATTGTTCGCCATATTCAGAGAGTCCGGTTTTATCCCATGCTTTTTCAGTCCCAGTCCAGCTGGCCTTGTTGAGCTCCCAATAGATGAGCCCCACTGTCTCAGTGGGTGGGTGCCCCCATCGCAGTCCTGACTTCCTTGCTCATGTTCTCCCTTCTGCTCTTCATTTGGACCTTGGGAGCTCAGTCTGGTGCTCCAATGTGGGGTTCTGTCTTTATCTCCATCCATCGCCAGATGAACTGGCTTTGTGGGAGCCTAGCCAGTTTGGATGTTCACCTTCCTAGACCTGGATGGAGGGGGGAGGACCTCGGACTTCCCACAGGGCAGGGAACCCTGACTGCTCTTTGGACTGGAGAGGGAGGGAGAAAGGAGTGCGGGGAGGGGGAGAAGAGTTGGGGGAGGGAGAGGGAAATGGGAGGCGGGGAGGAGGTGGAAATTTTTTCAATAAAAGAAAAGAAAAGAAAGAAAAAAAAGAATTTTAATATTCATTCAAAAAATTTATTATATTCCCCCAAATTCTCCCAGATCCACCGGGTGGCTTTCTACCTCTTCCCAACATTATGTCCACTTTTTGTTATATTTTTGTAAGACATAGAATTCAATTTGCAATGGCCATATATTTATGGCTATGTATGCAACCACTGGATCATGTTCAAGTTGCCAGGGTCCACATGCTTACAGGAAATTTTTCTCTCTCTACCTAACAAGACCCTATCAACTGTTTATAGAGCCTCAGTTGGGGAGATGCTCCGGAACCCTTCCTTGGTCTGTGTTAGGATGTTGAACGTCTTGATCTCATGAGGTTTTTTGAAAACAACAATAGCTGATGTTGTCCAAAACACCGGGCATGTCCAAAAGACATCACTATGGTGAGGTGGCCCTTCCAGATATTTGAAACATTCTGTACTTCTTTCTTCAATGGTTCCTGGACCTGGTAAGAAATTTGTAGGCAAAAGCTTTCAAATTGGATTTATGGTAAACTTCACGAGAAATAACAAATGTTTGATACTTTAAATATGGCCAAGAATTCAGAGTTTTAACACCACAGGTTCATATTGTCAAATCAACACAGAATCAAACTGACACCTAAATTTATATATATATATCATGGATTACTGCAGCTCTCAGACCACATCACCAAAGACTTTTTGTTTAGTAGAAGGCCATGAGCACAGAAAGTTACAATAGATCAAAAAGGAAAGAATATTTACCTGTGGAGTGCCCAGCTGAAACAATAACTTAAAAAAAAACTTGAGATAAATCCTAAGCACTATAAGAAAGGAGGAAGGATTTATTTCACAATTAAAACTTCAATTCCCTACCAGAATGCCTCACACAAAAGATGGTCAATAACTTTACTTAGTTGAATAAATAAATGGATTAATTCCAAATCTGTTAGTATTTCCTACATGTTTAAAGATGTCTCTCACAGTAAACTTGATTCTCATTATTATATAAAATTATTCCAGTCTGAAAACAGAGAAAAAGCAAAGAGATAAAGAAACATAATTCCTAGTAGGTAAACACATAGTGGAGAGCATAAAACACTGTGAAAAGTCAGATGCTTAGCAGCATTTAGATATTGCTTACAAGAAAAGTAATGGTTAAATGTAAGTGCTTTGGTTGTGCTGAAAGTGCATGTATCATTTTAAATTTAATATTGCACTCATGAAAGTGTTTGAATTTTATAGCGTTTCAAGATTTAAAGATGTACAAAACTACAGTCTCCCTGTTTTTCAGTATGGATCCACTCTGACTCCATTATGAAAAGTAGACCCTTTCCTGACCAATTTGTAATTGAAAATAAATAGGTAAATAAAATTGTGGGAAACTGTCTTATCTGCTGATTCTTATTCTGTAAAATTGTAAATGGTCAGTAGACAACATTTACTCACAGGAACATGATATATTAACCGCGAGTTATTATTATCGTAACATCATCATAATAATCAATACCCAAAAAAATGAATACAATGTGCAGCAAATTAATTCATGGGTATGAAACTGGAAAGGTTAAAATAAGGCAGGGTGTGGTAGGAGAGACTTTTAATTCTAGCACTCAGGAAGCAGAGGAGTGTGGATCTCATTGTGTTCAAGACTAGTAATTCTAAATAGAGAGTTCCGAGACAACCAGAATTACATAATAGAGAGATTATTATAGGAAGGAGGCTGCTGTTTATCATGGCTGCCCAGAACCAAAATAATCACACAGAAATTGTATTATTTAAATCATTGCTTGGCCCATTAGCTCTAGCTTCTTATTGGCTAACTCTTACATATTGATTTAACCCATCTCCATTAATCTGTGCATCACCACGAGGTCATGGCCTACCAGCAAAGTTTTAGAACATCTGTTCCTGGTTGGGGCTCCATGGCTTCTCTCTGACTCTGCCTCCTTTCTCCCACCATTCTGTTTAGTTTCACGAACCTAGCTCTGTTCCTCTATAGCTCTAAGATTGGTTTATTCATTAACCAATAAAAGCATCACACAGTCAGAAGGACCTCCCACACCAGGTTATGTCTCAAAAACAAAACAAATTTTTAAAAAAGCTATTTAGGAGTGCTTAGTTCTGCTTGGAAATTTTAACAGTAGAAGAATGAGTTTCGCAGATGTATTTACCTGATTAAAAAAGAAGAACTAGTTTGTATAATAAACAACAGTGACATATTAAGGGACTTTGAGATGTACAAGCATACCAATCCAGGATGCATGCATTATGTTCTAGACAACGCCTGGTGTGGTGGTGGTGAGCTGTAAATGTTGATAAACCATCTTTCACATGCAGATATAAACGGAAGCCATAGAAAATCATTGTCAAAATTAGCTAGAGGGAAATATAGAAATCCAGAAGGAATGCATATTTTAGACTCTAAATACGAAAAGGTACTGTGTGTGACCTCAGAGGCACTGGTAATAAAGAGAGTGACCAACATAATCAAAGGACACAGAAAAATAAGGAAGATTTTGTCCTGAAAAATATCTTCTGATAGATTTGTCAAGTAGTATCATTGGAGCCAGAAATGAAGAAGCTCAGTTTCGCTGGACTGAAGCTTAAATGGAGGTAATAAAGCAGAAATAATAAGTGTCCTTGAGGGAGATCCCTTCATATGGCTTCTGTTATCTTTGCAAAATGAAAAACAAGGTCATCTGCTAATCCCCCACGACGTGCACTCAGAAAATAATGTTCAATGTCAACGAACCAATTTAGGTAATGGAAAGCCTTGTCACTATTTCTTTGTTATGATACCAGAAATTCAATGCTACTCAGCTCTGCACTCATAAATATGACGCAAGTTCGTTGAAGAGTGATTCTGAAATGAGAGCCAACAGGCCAATGCATCATTATGAGCAGGTCTGAAAGGATCTATGACTACTCCCTCATAGGCCTTACACTACCTTTTGATGAGCCCCTCAGATATAAATATAATTTTCTAAAAATTCACTAAATTCTAGAATTTACAGTTTCAAATTTTTACATGTAACTGTAATTCAAAAAAGGAATATATTTCCCACAAAGATGTGTTTTGCTTAAATTTTTCCTAATAAAGAAAAACTCATATTTATTTGTATATTTTTAAAGTATTTTATTTTTTAGCACTTTCATGTAAGTATAGTATTAATTGTCCATGTTGCCATGCATCATTGTCCTCTCTCTCCCAGCCTCTGAGAATAACCCTTGGATCCAATAAGGCCTTTTGGAATCTCATGTCTTATATTATGACCCACAATATCTATCTACTTCATTTATAGTATGTATTTTCCAAAAATAATAATAAAATAATTTTGTTAGCATGAAAAAAGATTTTCTTTTAACATAATTCATACACATTAAAAGGTTTGCTCTACCAATTTAAGCACCTTTGTGCTTAGTGTGGTTGATCAAGCATGTAATATTATTACATTGAAGGCTTAAGCTGGTGGAATGTTGCAGGTTAGAATACAGGATAGACTGCATCAAAATTTTCATGTCAGTCAGTGCTGCAATGGAAGACTGTCTCAAAATGCAAACAGACAAAAATCAAAATTAAGTTCTCGCATGCATATAAACAGAAGGCATTTAGATATTATACTATGTAAATTTTTTTTTTTTTGGTTTTTCGAGACAGGGTTTCTCTGTGGCTTTGGAGCCTGTCCTGGCACTACCTTTGTAGACCAAGCTGGTCTCGAACTCACAGAGATCCGCCTGCCTCTGCCTCCTGAGTGCTGGGATTAAAGGCGTGCGCCACCATCGCCCGGCTATACTATGTAAATTAACAACATTCTTTTAGTGATTTGTGGTGTTGAACATGATTGAAAGGGGTTATTACCCACCTAGTCATTTTTGGGATCCAGAGAAACACCTGTGTACAAAACTTTTGAGAATCACCATCTTATTTCTTTCTTAAAATTTTTGTTTACTCTAATGATATCATTTGGAAAATACTCGATTTTACTCTATAAAGCAGATTTGGTTAAAGAAGAATCTTGATAAGACTAAGTTCAACAGACCTAGATTTGAGGATTAGGACTCTTAATTATTCATGGACATTTGTAAAAATCTGATTAACCAAAAGATTGAACAAATGTTGCCTCATCTTCTTGATTAAAAGCAATCAAATTTTTGAGATTTGCCAGACAATCTGAAGAGGGGGATAAAAACAAACTATAAATAAGGCCATATGTTTCTGATTTAAAACAGAGTGGATATTAACTTTCCTAAAGTGTTGTTATAAACAACTTTTAACAAAACAAAATAAACACTTCTTGAGACCATGATTCTTGGAAAAATGCTGGTATTGCTGCTATTAATTTTAATGTTTCTAATAGGAGTTTAGTTATGGATATTGCTATTATTCTACTGTGTGGAAGCTTTCACTCTACTACTACTTCCTTCAAAACTTTCAATAATCCCTGCAAGCTGTTCAGAGTATAAAAGGAAATTGTTCAGGTTAGATTACAGGTTGAAAGAAGTAATTTCTTCTATCATGATGTTGAGTGATTTAAGAATGTAAATTTGGTATTAATGGGTATAATGCAAACTCTAATGTTAGCTTCTCTGTTACTTTAAGGGCAGGAAAAATAACTTGAGTCATTAAAATAATTGAATATGTTTACAAATAAAAAATGATGAAGCCATCAAAAGATGATGAGGCCAACATGTGACACTAACTTATTGACTATGCATGTATCCTTTGGCGTTATCTTGAGGAGAAGGAGTGATATAGTTCTGAGCATACCAGTTATGTTTTCAAAGCTACTAACATATATATTCTATTTTCTCTGAGTATATTTGAAATGAATAGAACAAAAGAAGGAAGACAATAAAGCATGACTTTACTTTTAAGATTATGGATAATTGAATTGTTGAGAAGTGCCACATAGGATATGCTTGAAAGTAGGGTCAGTATGAGTAACTGATGAATTGAAAACCATGGAGTTGTGAAAAATAATTATTATAAACAATAAATTTTAATGCACATGTTTGTTTTGCTGTGAGACAACTATATAATCTTCATGTTAAAATTTTGAGTAGCCACGACACAGGGAATTTAGAAATATAACCTTATGGATCATCTCTTTTTAGTTATTATGCAATTATAAGCAAAACACAATTAATAGGGTGTGGGTGTCTTTCTAGTAACTTGTTCATGTCACAGCACTCAAACTAAGCATATTTCTAGGGTATGTGCACTTTTATCATAGAGAATTTTTCATACCTTGCCTCACATGTTGTCTATGCCACTTTTTCCAAATTAGTGCGCTCTAAGATGTTTACAAAATAAGACTGAATTCATATATATATAACAATTGTTTCACATAAAAGACTGATAAAATAAACTTCTGTTCATAATTTGAAAGAATTTCTACTCTGTGTTTGATATTAATTATAAAAGTGCATTTGAAATATTAGAGGAATAACCAAAAATAAAACAAAAGAGATATATTAAGATTGTTTATTGGTCATAGTCCATCACTGTTGCTGTTTTTTTTTTTTCTGTTGGGAAAAACTATAGATTTTTGGGTTTGAAACTTCAAATTTCAGTGATACTGTTTTATGTTACAGTGCACAGTCTGTGGAAATGAGAACTTTAATAAATAAAATATTCCTATCAGAATGTTTATCATGTAACTAAAACTCTGAAGTGATCACTGCAGTAGTAAATATTGACAGTGTGTAAATGTGGCATATGTGATAGATATGAGCACCTTCCTTCTTCTCCCTCTCAAAATCTCATAATCCTGGTAATTTCAAGAGGAAAATGAAAAGTTATAGTGAAAATGTCTTATAAGGAACAGTAGGCAATCTCAGAAGGCAATCTCAAAACTCAGGATGTTGTCAAAAACAAGAATGTTTGAGAAACAATTCCTAAAAGTTTGAAAACTTAATAAAAATGGTATCATGACCTGATTTTTAAGACAAAAATAATGTTAGATTAAATGCTAAGATGAATAAAATACAGTTTTAAAAACAAAATAGTCTTATCTTTATGATTACATCACAACAATTCAAAATGGTAATAGAAAATAGCAACTGTTACTTGATTCTAGCTCTTTGTGAATTTTCTCAATTTTGATTTTTTTAATCTATGCATATTAAGACTAAAAAATAATGTTTATGAAGATAAGAGAAATTCAAAATATAGCGGTGTTTGTCTTAATAACAACTACCCTATAATTTTATTCAAGCCATTGTGGAGTATTCATAATACAGATATTTAAGAAAATAGTTCTTTCAGGAGACATGAATATTTTAGACAAAAGCACTAAAAGTGTTCAGAAAAAAACAATGAGACACTGCAAAAAAAAAAACACTAAAGTTTTGTAACATATAATCTCTGCTGTGAAAGAACAAAAATGCCCACTGAGCAAAAAAAAAAAAAAGTATTCTGTATCTTTTAGATATAATCAATTACAATCTATTTATACAGTTCTCTATACCATTGATATTAGTGATTGAATGACATCTGTCTCTACAATTATGATGTGTAAAAGGAGATATAAATACACAATATATAGTGATGGTTATACTCACTGCAAATTCTGGAAAAGAGAAATTAATTTTCTGTGACAGATAATGATTCAGTTTTCCTAGATTTGGGTTTGGAGTTTGGAAAAAAATATGGTGAAATACAACGGGAGAGAAGAAATCTGTGGTGTAGATATTCAATCTTATAATTAATTTGATAGGTTCATGTGAAATGCATATATATATAAGTGACTCTGTAACTATTTTATCTATTAGCAATATATGCAATATACATAATTTACTTGCAATATATATGCATGATACATTTAAAAGAACCTTTGATTTTTTATATGTCAGGCATAACTACACTGAATAATACAAAAAGAATTTAAAAATATGAGCACATGTCCTGGTAGCACAATTGAGTATCCTATGGATATATACCCAAAAGTGGTATTACTGGGTTTTAAAGAAGGTTGTTTCCTAATTTTCTGAGAAAATTGGGTTGCTTATAGTTAAAAAATTAATAAAAAGAAAGAAATCTAAGAATTTTATGGACAACGAAATATGAGTTTTAAAAAATATATTTAGTTGAAAAACAGTGTTTGGAATAATGTGATTTCTTTGTGTTTGTCTATTATCTTCCTCAATTTCAAATGAAGAACACATATCAATTTCAGCAGTTTCTCAAATACACAAGCTTTCTTAAACCATGTATGCAATGGACTCAAAAAGAGTCTTCTTTCATCAACCCCAGTGACCCATATTTGGAAATCCTTATACAGTTATTGTTCTCAAATATTTTCAGACCTAGGCACAATATCACAATGTTAATATATTTATGACAATGAATTTTAATACTTTGTCTAGTGAAGCATTGTATTTTTCATCTGATATTCTGGATCTTTCATTTTTAATATCCTTATCTAAAGTTTCAAATTCATACATTAAAAACTAAATATAAATATTTACAGTGAATAGTGATACATTCAATATATGAATATTCATTGCTGTTCTTTCCAGTTTCACAGGATTAATATCCTGTGTTCACTGTTACACACACAGTTCCAATATAATAAGTCCATATATAATGCATAGAAAATGAATAGGAAAGTAGGCATTGTGTTTCGTTTTTATCTGAAACTTCTAGGTTTCCCTTCAGTGCTCATAAATCATTACCATGTCATACATTACTTATGACTTCAAATTAAATCTTCAAAAACCCTTACTTAGTGATAGGAGAACTCCATGAAAATTGATATCAGATCAGACTAAAATAATTTCACATTTCAGTTTTTGAGTTTTAATAAGAATAACACACACCCCAGTAACACTGCATATAACATTTTTTCCTGTGATACTATGAATTGTATAAATTATTGGGGAAAATAAGAACGTTCATAAACAAGTTAAAAGTGTCATAGTTGTCATTGGCTTACAATTGGCTTATCTTCTTGGTTTATAGAACTGTAAAGTTGCAAATGATGTTAAATTAATCGATTTTCAGTCATGGCAGTTTCTAAGTCTGACATGCAAGTTTCGTCTTCGGACTAATTTCAGGGGCAGTAATTTTTTCTCAATTTAAAGCCCCTAGTTAAAAAGGAGAAACTGTAAAATCATATCACATAACGAATTTGTCTAAATATTTTTATTTTACCACTTTTTTAAGTCACTTTAAGTTTTCTTCCAAATATTTTAGTTATAGATGTTCAGCTCCCAAGACTCCTCCCAGATTCTCTGTAACCTGACCTCATGCTCTTTTTCTCTCAAAAACCAAAAGTCAGCAAGCCACAATAGTAAAAGCACACAGGGAAAGATGGAGTCCACTTTGTAATGGTCAAAGTACTCTCGAGTATAACGCTGGCCCTGGAGTGTAGCACCCTTAGAGGAATCTGATGGTCCCTTTGCTGGTGTGTATCAGTTACAAATAGCTCCTTGGTTAGGAGTGGACCTTTTTGCCACAGCACTTTCTCTTTGCAGGGATTTTGTACTTTTTCATTTTCTTGGCAGTGTGCATCTCACAAACTCTGAGTTCATGTGTGTTAGCAGCCTCATTTGTGTCTAAAGATCCTGTTTTCTGTAGCCATTTACCGCTCTGACTTTTGTTTTTCCTGCTCTTCTCTATAGATCTCTTAGTCTTGAGAGAAAGAGTTTGAGAAAGCATCCCAGTTAAAAAGCTGAGTGTCCCAAAGCCTTTCAATGTTTGCACAATGCCCAATGATGGGTCTCTGTATAGTTACTATCAACTACAGGAAGAAGCTCCTTTGATGAGGTTTTTAACAATCTACTCATCTATGGGTGTAGCAATATGGAAAAAGGTGTTTTTATTCATTTATTTTTGCTATGCTTGTTTAGCAGAATAATAGTAGTTGGTTTTCTTGTAGGATTTATGACTTTTCTATTAGCAGGTTCTTGCCGTCATGGACAATATTAGCTGTAGACTCCACCCAATTGAGTGAACCTTACATATAATGAAAGCATGATGCGGCTTTATTCCACAGAGTGAATCTGACAAATAATGAAAACATGATTGCTGACCTCTGTAACATTTGTGGCACCATGGCACCAGTGTATCTTGTAGGAGTCTCACAGTTTTAGGTCACAGGTTTTAGAATTCACAGAGATTGATAATTAGTTTTCTTTACTGGTAGAATATATTGTACAAATTTGTAACTGAATGTAGCTCTACACATAACTGCACAATACATGTCACACACTTGTGCATAATATTCAAAACAGAATGAGTTACACAAGGGATTAGATAAAAGTGGGCACATCTATATGGTTCAATTCAGAGTTGAGAAAGTATTCTTTTATTTTGTTTTGTTTTGCTTTGCTTTGCTTTTTGTTTTTCAAGACTGGGTTTCTCTGTAGCTTTGAAGGCTGTCCTTGAACTAGCTTTTGAAGACCAGGCTGGCCTTGAACTCACAGATATCTGCCAGCCTCTGCCTTCTAATTTCTGATATTAAAGGCGTGCGCCACCACCACCTGGATGAGAAAGTACTTCTTTACAATATGCACATATTCTAATCAAAGTTTATATATTTTAGTCTTTGATATGGCAAGTAAGCACTTTGTTTTAAGCTTGAGACAGATAGTTGCAAGAAAAAGACCAATATCGGGAAAAAATTACCAATACTAATGCCTAATTCTTAACTGGAATACATAAAATCATGTCTCATATTTACTTTGAGATGAGTCATTTCCATTGTGCTTGAAAAGTATTATCAATAAAAACATGTTAGGAGTTATTTTCATATATTGAAAAGTTATTAGACAAAGGCAATGGGGCTACAGACATAATGAAGATGGGCCTGCCTGGGGATGCAGAAATTCCTTGCTTGTCATCTCTTTAATGGTGTCAAATCCACCCTGAAGAGTCCTTTGAAGACTTATCTTGACTTCTCCAAACAGTTCTATCTCAAGTTTTACAACTACAAGCTCATATTGAAATATATTTACTTGATTCTTTATTTTACATTCCAACTATTTATCTCTCTTCCACACCTCCTCCCACTCCCTCAACTACCCCCACAGCTAGAGGTCAGTCTAGGATACATGTGACCCTGTATCATGGAAAAAATACAGACTAAAGATACAGGCAAAGTGCATGTGATAGTGTATATAAGTCATATATGGAAAAATAAATTCACATACAGTAAAGAAAGTCAAATTTTTGAGAGCAGAAGTATGACTGACTTTAGCCAATATTTGCTCCCAAAATACAGGAAATTATTAAAATCAGGTTATACAAAATTCATATTTTTCTCATCATGTTAATATTTCAGTTAAGAGAAGAATTTAAAAAGGGAATTTTTCAATTTCATGTCTATTTTGATCCACAAATATTATTAGAAAGAGATAACAGCTTTGTATAAAATATAATTTTTCTTAATAGAAACATAAATAAATTGAATAACAAATTTATTTTGCAACCCAGAAGAAGTAACTAACATTGTGAAACAGAAACAAAAACAGAGGAAGAAAGGCTGGAAGAAGGGGACAGGAAAAAAAGAAAAGGAAAAATTATCTCAGTTTTTCTCATGTGTTTTTCACAAATATGCAGTACATTCACGCTGTGGGCTATTTCTAATTTTTATATATAAAGAAATTCTGAAAAATAATATTATATCAAAAATTAACATAGGATTTTATATTAGATCAGAAAAAAATTATCACAAAACACGCTAGAATACTTGGGAAGGAGGCTTCTAGACAATGTTTACATTTTCAAATAAGTAGTGTTCTTGAGACAAAGACATCTAAACCAGAAGACAGGCCGATTGAAATATTTATATCTCTCCATCACCCATTATTATCAACAGGGGTTTAGTTCAGGTAGTTTTGTGGTAAAGAGAAAGAAGATTTATGTCTCAGTTGAATGAACTGCTGCTCCTCACCTGGCAAAGCAGTGCACAGAGACACTGCTCAGAACGGCGGCATTTGTTACAAACATGATTCATGCTATCAAGCACAGAAATCACAAACAATGTGACTTTCACCTTGACAGGACATTAATCAAGAGATAAAACAATATTACAGCTAAGTCCAGTTAGGTAGGAATAGAATTGTAAAAGCGACTTTCCATTAGGCAATCAATTTCAGATCCAGCCTATACTGACCACAGAAACTGTGAAGTACACGGTGAGGACATCACAAGTAATAAGCTCAGGAAAAAACATGATACAACTTTATAAAAAAAAATTCAGAGTGATTTTGAGATTTTTCTGAGATAGACAGTAAGAACCAAGCCTGAATGTGGTAGCTTTCACTGTTTGTAAATTATTTCTGGTACAGTAAAGATAAGAATGACTTTCTTCCTTTACTGGAGTAAAACCAAGGTTTTTACTATAACATCATACTGGTGCAAAACAAATTTTCTTTGACAATATCAATGGGAGCTTTTTCTTCCTTGAAGTTGTTTTTCACACAATAGGTCATATCTATATCTTCCTCATGGTAATTCCCTTTGAAATTATTTATTTCATTAAGAATTTTTAATGTGATGACATTGGTTATGTGTGGGTTAGCTATAGAAATAAGGTATTTTTTTCAAAGTAGCCAGGGATAATTTTAAAGTGGCCTCCAGGGAGCAAAGGTATCTAAAGGAGAAAAATTAACATACTAAAATATAAATTAGAACAAATAAAAAAAGACTGAACGAAGGGAAGGAAAGAATAAATGAGTGTTCTGTCAAAATACAATATCATTGTTCTTTAAGATTAAATTCACAATTTTTTGGTTATTTCAATATGTTTCACAACACACTATTTTCTTTTAGATTGTTTTCAGTTCTGCCAAAATAATCATGACTTAGGCTTTGGATGACTGACCCTGGTCTTCTGTAAGAGCCATATTCAATACAACCCTGAGATTCCATCTTACACCTGCAATAATGGTCAAGATAAAAAACACTGATGAAAACTGGAGAGGATGTGGAGTAGGGAGAATATTTCACATTGCTGGTGGAAGTGAAAACTGGGACCGCCTCTTTAGATATCAGTATGGTGATTTTTTCAGAAAATTAGGAAACAACCTTCCTCTAGACCCAGTAATACCACTTTTGGGAATATACCCAAAAGATGCTCAATCATACCACAAGGACATGTGGTCAATTATGTTCATGGCAGCATTGTTTGTCATAGGCAAAATCCAGAAACAACCTAAATGTCCCTCGACAGAAGAATGGATAAGGAAAATGTTGTATATTTACAGAACGGAGTACTAAACAGCAGAAAAAATAATAACATTTTGAGATTTGCAGGCAGATGGATGTATATAGAGACATCACACTTTGTGAGGAAACTCAAACCCAGAAAGACAAATATTATATGCACATACCCATAAGTGGCTTTTAGACTGGTCCTGCTGTGTATGTGTTGCTTTTATTGGTTAATGAATAAAGACACTGCTTTTGCCTATAGTAAGGCAGAACTTAGCTAGGCAGGGAAAACTAGACTGAATCCTGGGAGAAAGTAGGAAGAGTCAAAGAGAAGCCATGTAGCCCTGCCATAGATAGATGCTGGATGAAACCTTGCCAGTATGCCATAGCCATGTGGCAATACACAGAATTATAGATATGTGTTAAATTAAGATGTCAGAATAAGCCAATAAGAAGCTAGAGCTAATGGCCAAGCAGGGATTTAATTAATACAGTTTCCATGTGGTTATTTCAGGGCTGAGAAGCAGGAAACAAATGACCTCATACAATACCTGCCATCACCAAGAACTTGCTGCTAGAACACTATTTAAGTATTTGGTGGCAGTGCCTCTTAATAGAGCTGTGAGTTTTTGCAGTTAAGCTGAACCAGGAAGCCTGTTTTAAAGGAGTCTAGCCTCTGCTTGCATCTAACAAACAGGCCTACTAACAACAGTTACCAAGAAATGCAAATATAAATGATTTTGATGGTCTTAGGCAACCCCTGTGCAAAGGTTTTTAGTATGAAAGGGCGTTATGACCCACAAGTTGATAACCTCTGCTCCAAGAGAATGGTGTAAGAATCAGCCCTACTAGGCCTTAGATTTCTCATGTGAAGAGTTTTCACAGTCTAAACTATCCTATAGGTTTAATATTAAGGTGTGCACTCTTCCTTGACCCTGTTCTGGGTATCATAAGTACATATTTATATGTTGTGCTAATTACTTGCTGATAGCAGCCAAATAGATGGTAGCAGCATCCATATGAATTAAATATCCACCATAAATGTTAGAACCCACCTACAGATATGGCTTGATAATATATCTTAGTTTATTGTTTGCCTTTCTGAGTGCTTGGGGTTAGTTGCATATGACTTCCTTCTTTTGAAGTTCTGTTAAAGATTTATGCCAAGTATTTTTCATTTGTTCCTCTGTCACCATTTTTTCCTATAAAGCGCGACAAATACAGAATAAAGCTCTTTGTTTTGAGAGACAGGCATACAAACAGAAGTAAGGCATTTTAGGGGGAGTAAATAAAGTCTGGCATACCAAGGTGAAGCAAGACCAAGCCCCCTGCCCCTGGATCTAGGCTGAACAAGGCATCCAACCATAGGGAATGGGCTCCAAAAAGTCTGTTCATACACTAGGGATAAGTCCTGGTCTTGCTGTCAGGGTCTCCCCTCAACAGATCAAGCCAAATAGCTGTCACTCACATTCAGAGGGATTAGTTCAATCTCATGCAGATTCCCAAGCTGTCAGCTATATATTAATAGATATCTAAATAAAATTACAGAAATATATAAAACGATAGAGGTTTCAATAATATATAATTTGTAATTTAATTATTTACTGCTAAAATTATGAAAAAACAAAACAATAAATTTCTAAAGTTTTGTTTATTTTTATGTGTGCTTTTGAAAAATATAATAATTTTTTGATTTAAATATGTAAACTCATGTAGTCATTTAAAACAATACCAAATGTCATAATTTTCCTAGAAATTCAATCAGAAAATTTCAAAAATTAAAGTGACTTTTTCTAATTCAATGCATATGTAAACTTCAGAATGTTTCATTGATTGTTAAATAAAATATTACAAAGATTAATCTTACTTGAAAAAATATTATGGAAACTTGTCCAACTTAAAAAGGTTCAAGAACACGTGTAATCATTTCCACTGTAAGGTTTTACTAAGTGTAGGGTTGTTGCAGATCCTTGATTTACTCTAACGCAGCTATACTTAAATAGTTTTTTTTTATGGGGCCGCTGGGATCCCTTAAGTTGTTCTGGGTTATTGGAAACTAGAGTTGCAAAAGCCTGGAGTAACAGATGGAACACAGTTGGCCAAGCCTTCTGCTGAAGCAAACACAGTTGCCAACATCCTTGAAAGTAAGAGTCTAGTTTGTGAGCAGTGTCGGGAAGAGCAAATGTTTGCTACTGAAACAAACATTTGAAATAAGGAAATACTCAAATTAAACATTTTCTTTCACAAAAATAAATATTTTACTCCATGAATTCTTGATGAAATAAATATGCCATTTCAAAATTAAAGTACAACAGAATACTAATAGAGGCCTCCATAAAAGACAAAACATGGAGTTTTATTTTACAGTATGTACCTATATAAATTTTGCTATGAATCTTCACATGGTTGACATTGATAGTATAGCTTAATTGGGAAAATTAATTTAAAGAATTAATTATAATATTTGTGTTATATCACTTAACTCACTCAAATAAAATCAGGTGAATACTGCTACAGTATATTGTAATTTCCTAGTTTCCTTACATTTTACATCTTCACGTAATATTTGGGTGACTGACTTTGTGCTCTATTAAAGAAACTCTTGCATAAGCTCTGTGTGATTCTCTTTTGAGGAGTGTAATTATTTGCAATTTCGAAGGTGTTTTTTGAAGGGATTTTAAATTAATCTAGTTTAATCTATGTACTAATTACAGATAGGCAAATTGAGTTCTAGAAAGGTTGAGCTTTTTTCTCAAATCATATATCAAATTAGTCACAAAGCCAAGGTAAGACTCCCAGTCTCTTAATTATTGCAACAGTTTTTAAATTAAAACTGTAATTTCTTATTTAGACTGCTTCATGCCATTTTCTCTACAACATAAGAGTTTGGAGTAAGATGTTATGGGGCAGAACATCAAAATTGATGTGTACAGTTGAAAGTGTGTTTGTATGCTCATCTGTTTATTTTTAAGTTAATGGTAGAAAAATAAACTTAAATGTAACAGTGAAATAGCTTTTATTTAAGTTTAGCAGTCTTAAAGAAAGATAAAATGTTTTGGTTTAATAAACATGTGTAAATATCTATCTTTCTTCACAAGCTCTATGTATATACAGCTCATTCAACTTGCAGCTACTGGCAGTAAAATTAATCTTGGCAAAAATAGGACTTGGATTTTCTTTTAGATGGTGAGGTGGTCTCAGATCACATGGAGTTTAACTTTGAGACTTTCTGCATCATGACTGCTACAAGCTAACTTTATATTATGGTGTACATTTGTGGCCTTATGATAGCACTGGCCTCTAGAAACACTGAAGACTATGATCAGTATTATAAGAGATCTCTCAAACTTCTGCAATTGTTCACCAATTAAAACAGTGCTTTGGTTGGACAGACGGCTCAGTGAGCAATGTAGCTGCTCTATAAGTAGGTGGGCCTGAGTTCATTTTACCCATGTAAAGGCTGCTGATACCCAACACTGAGGATTCAGAGACAGGCCAACCACATGACCACACTAGCCAGACACTTTAGCTGAATCTCTTAAACTTAGGTTCCAGAGCCTACCCTGACTCTGCAAATACGGTAGCGTGTGACTGTGGAAAGATAGACTGCTGTGTGTATCCTACTGGCCTGTACACACCTGTATGTGCACCTGCATACACCCCCACCCTCAGTCTCCGCATTCACTTTCCTCTCACACACAAAAAATGTCTGGGCTGCAATTTTTTTTGGATTTTTTTATTTTTATACACTGTAATGCGATTTTACCAAAATCAATGAGGTGAACTGAAATTTTTGACTTGGTGGGAATGATTTTTCTATATAACTTGAAGTTGTCCTACAGTGAGCGAGCACATGTCCATGCGTGACAAAGACTTGTGCTTTGCCCTGTGCACCATTATTCCATTTTAATTTTATTCTCTTTACTGTCACAAGTTTAGTTGCAAACTGTCACAATAAATATTATAGCTTATGAGATCTCTGGAAGAAGGTACAGTGAGTTATCCAACATGATTAAAATTTGGGATTCTGTGAACATAATTTCTATCCAAAGTAAAGGAGATCTGAAGTCATTCAAACTACATGTATACTTAACATAATTTTAGTTTTCATAAATTAAAAAAGTTTTTATGATAAAAAGGGACATAATATCAAATCAGAATAATTACATTGAATTTAGAAGGTTGTTAGTTTCTAGACTACACCTCTGCTTAAGGGGAAAATAGAGACAAAGAAGCATGAAATGTAGTCGGCAAAAATTCTTTTAACTACATGGAGCTTCATGTTGAGAGGTTTGAGCTACTGGTGTCAAGAAATACATAAAGATAAGTATGTACGCATGAAAGAAAACATTAAGCATTTAGTAGCATTAAATGAAATCTCTAAGATG
This sequence comes from Neodon shergylaensis, assembly GCA_025134845.1. Taxonomy (NCBI): domain Eukaryota; kingdom Metazoa; phylum Chordata; class Mammalia; order Rodentia; family Cricetidae; genus Neodon; species Neodon shergylaensis. The sequence goes on from JABTXL010000002.1 coordinate 10,708,384, forward strand.
CATGCAATATTAAAGGACAGTAAATCCTCATGAAGTTGCATTTTAATGTTCCTACTATCAGCTCCATGACCAAGTCACACATGGTTTTCCTTCATCCACTGTGCTCAGACTTAAACTGTGTGTGTCAGTGTTGGGAGTTAATTTCATACTCCCGAAATAATTTGAAATTATCTCATGTCAAACAGGCAACAGTATAAAATATTTTAATATATATTCATTATCAGTGCAATATACTTGAACATTAGCAACAATGTAAAAATATACTAAACATTCTGAAATTTTCCATAAAGAGTATTACGTACAATTTCTTAAAAATATTTAATATGTATCACTGAATTTTGAAATAAATAACTCAACTTAGTTTGTTGAATTTAAGGTCAAAACTTAATTTTTTTATACTTTTGAATGTTTTATTGTTAATGTTATTTTTTGTTTTGTTTTACATCCTGACCATCTTTTTTTCTCCTCCCTTTCCTCCTAGTTCTTTACACTCAACTCCCTCACCCCTTCCACTCCTCTGTTTGTCTTCAGCCATAGAATATCAAGTTGCAGTGAGACTAGGCAGCTCTGCTTCTATTAAGGACAGAGGAGGCAATTCAGTACCAGATGTGCTGGAGTAAAGGTGGCATAGAAATTGTGGGAGTGGCCATCCAATCACTGGATTAGCTTGAGACAGATACTGTAAGGGAGAGCTTACCCCTGAGGGCCAGGACCAAGGGAGGGATAGGCCAAAGACTCAGTATAGAAGCAAACACAAACCATGAATTAATTATCTGCTTTGTTTTAAATTGAGTGATCCATTTATATCTATTCTCTTCTTTAAAACCAAAAATACACTTTCTACAAGAGCTGATATCTAAAAAAATTATTTAAGGAAGAATATTCACCTTAAACTTTCCCAAATACTTTTTTGTTCACAGTCCATAAAAGCTCTTTATTTATGTTTTACATCTCTAGAAAAAGAATCCCAGGATTTTCCCTCCTGTGTGCTTTCGTCTTGCCTCTTCATGGTCCATGATGCCAGCTGAGGTGGTCAGTACAATGAAGCCAAACTGACGGGACGGGAGCAGACTGTCCTGCCATTTTCTAGGTCTTTGAGTTGCACATCAAATCTAGGGCTTATCACTCCACACTTGTTCAGCCTGCCTGTGAGGTTCACGACGATCTTCCCAGTTCTGTGGTCATCAATGATTTCAAATTCACCAATGTAACCATGCTTTATCATCACGGTTAGGAACCGAATGATGACTTTGGAGCAGGACCTGATGAGGATCTGGCGTTTGCCTCTCTTTTCTGCATTGTTGATGCTATTGAGAGCATCGGCCATGACGTTCATGTGCACCATGGTGGCGGCGCGGGAAGATGGCCGAAAAAAAAGCCCAAATACTTTTGAACGAACTGAAATTAGAACTTATGGCAATTGACATTTCAAAGCAAAATGCAAAACTGACTTGTATAGTGATGTTAGGAGGCCCTTCTGAGTAATTTTCTTGTATTTGTTGTTTTACCACTTATGAAACTACTCTTGCCTTGGGCTTTCATTGTCTTTGTTACTTTCTTCAAGTCAGATTCTGAAATGAAAAATTACCATGGAAACAAATGGGAAGTGACATAATAGTTTAATGTTTATTCTTGAGACAAGAGATATTATATAAAATGTGCCTTAAATTCTTTCAACAAACTTTAGTTTATTCTTTCTTTGTGCTATGCATGGCGTGTATGTTGTATACATATGACTATGTGTCCACATACATTTGTTAAAACACACATGCAGTTCAGTGTAGGAGATTAACATCTCTAATACTCTCAGCCTTGTTTTTGTGTTTATAGCAGAAAGTAGAAAAGGGATTAATTTCCTGGCATCACATCAGGTAGAGAGAAAAATAGCTCCAATGACAACCATAAGGCTCTCTTTACAGTCCTGACATAAGATAATTTTGAGTAGTGTACCAATGACATAATGTCTGGTGCCTGACTGAACCAGATCTCTAAACCAGCCATTGATTTCTTGGGACTTTCCTGTCTCTACTTCCAAAGTATGGGTTTTAGGAACCAGTGATCATTTCATGCTTTTATATGGATGTTAGAATATCAGCTTAGGTCTTGCTTTTCAAGAAAGAGATTTATTCATTGACCATTCCAATTAATCTGTTGTGTTTATTCTTGAAGTTGACATTCTGTATTTGTCCAATCCTCTTACTCTAATTGCACAACGGCTTCATTAGGTTGAAATCTCCCTGACTACAGTGACGTGAAGAATTAATTAATAGTGAATCACGTGAAAGTAGTTGTTGAGCTTGTTGAGAAGGATTCCAGGAGGCTGAGAGGATAGAGAGAAAGAAATTGAGGATGAAAATAACTATAATTTGTCAAACAATTAGACATTTTAATGAATGAATTCACAAATATAAGTGAAGTACTTATGTTCATTTTCTAGAATACATTAAATGGTGTATTTTTCTCCAAAATACATGCTTTGAAGTTAAAATGCTGTTTATTTTACTTTTAATATTTTGTCTTGAGAATAAATTTGAGTATTGGTTTGCTGTTCTCCCCAATTTTTCCCTCTTCTCCAGTCCTTACCACTTCTCAAATTCATATTTTCTAATCTTCAATTGCAATTGTCATATATGCCTATAAATACATTCTGTTTATATAATTTCTTCTTGCTCATATTTTTAAAAATATTTTATCTTTGCAGAACACATTATGTTCAAGTTACAAATAATGGTATGTATGATGTAAACCCCACATTTAGAATTTCTTCATATTAAGAGAACGGCTTTTATGAAAATCAAAGGCAATTTCTCTTGATTAACAATGAACTATCTATTCTAAATGTGTTTTCCCATGGGAAAACATGGATAATTGACTCTGAACTGATGTGAACTTTCAGATGAAGTATTTTAGAGGAAATTTAGTTCTTTGCAAAGAATTATATTATCTCAATTGATATATATTGCAATTTGAAGATTGTTGTAACATTCAGTTTCCCTATTTTTAGCAAAGCAATATCTTGGACCTCAATGAAAAGAATTATTGAATACAGATTTACATGAAACTGGATTTAGTAAATTAACCCCATAAAATCAAATTTTGAAGCAAGATGATGAAGTAGCCCTGCAGAACCATCTTGTTTTTGGTTTTGTGTACCAGTCTGCATTACTAATGCATAAAATTAATATGCACTGCTAATAGTGGTAATTTACAAGTTTAATTCCAATACTAAATGTTAATACATGTCCTATAAGTTTGCTATTTTGTTGAGTGTTCTTAAATCACAATGTTTGAGTACATTGTGAACTTTAATCAAAGTATACAAAGCAAGTAAATGTACATATACAAAGAAACTTTTATTTCTGGAAATTTTCTGTATTTTAAGATATGATATTAAACATCTTTACATATGCAATTTTCATGCAAAAAAGTGTTTGATATCATATCACACTCATCTATAACATTTTATAACAATATATCTATAATCTATAATAGTATTATAATTACATATAATTATAAAATAGAAATCTATAATATCCACCTGTTTTTATAAAATTAATAACATGCTTGTATTTTATAATCACTAAATTTGAAGAGTCAGTCTGAAACCCTAAATATTTCTGTAATATATTGAAATATAACTCATCTAGAAAATTACTATTGTTTTTTAAAACTGATAATCCATACTATTTTATTGTAATTACCTAGTGTTACTACTAAATATAAATGAAAGGAAATATCAGTTTTCATGTTCAGATTATGATAACCATATACATCAGACAAATGGTGATCACTGCATCCCTTTCCTGTTCTTAGGTTCCCACAATCTTTCCACTCCCTCTTATCTTTGGACATCAGGAACAGTGATTTCTATATCCTGCTTGGAGCAAAGCTCTCTATAGTCAGTTTCTCTTAGCACTTTGACCTGTGGTGTGTCCCTCTTTTGACCATCACTTAATGCTAAAATGTTTTCTCTGACCAAAGAGGACAGCTGACTAGTCTATAATCATAAACATAAATATTTATAAGTTAATTTAACTAATATTTGTTTGACAAAAATAATCCAGAAAAAGATTTCACTATAAGGCTTGTGACTTCCAGAGCCTTAGGTTTTGAATATTGTTCAAAATGTCAGGCATGGATTCTTTCTCACGGAGTGTGCTTTAGATACAACTCGGATAACTAGTGATCTCCAGAACACTCATGCTGATATGTACTAGTGGTCATAGCTTTCCAGAAAGTTTAGTTTCTGTAGCACCAAGTTCTAGCTTTAGATTTTTACTAATAATGATTTTTTTTTTTGCACAATAGCCACACAGACTGTTTTTACCTACCATGTCACTGCTGGGAAATGAACCCAGGTCTTTTGGAAGAGCAGCCTGTGCTCTTAACCACAGAGTCATCTCTCCAGCTCAAGATTTGTATTTATCACACTTGAGTTTTATTTGTTGGGGATTTGTATGGTATTATGGTAAGAAGATCTGACTTTAGATAGTATGCAATTTAGGATTGGATTTTTGTGTTGGAGAAGATGTCACATTTGTTCTATCTTTCACACTCATGTAAAATACAGTTTTTTTTTAATCGTACTTTGCAATGATGATCAGAGAACCATTTCATTTACCAAAGGTAGTAAATGCATGCTTGCAAATTACAATTGCTTCTAAAGCTATTTAAAGTAAAAATAGAAAATAAACTCTAGCCAACGCTGGGCCTTTGAAATGTAAGATAGCTTAAATAGCTTACACAATAGGAAATGTGGACTTGATAAACTTACTCGTGGATCAGTAGGTTCTAAGTAACACACATGGACATGAATCAGAAATGTGCTGTTGAACAATTTAGATGGCAATGGCAATAAGACTCTGGACTTTTAAAAAATGCTTGAATGTTTGCTCCATGAGGAATCATACTGGTTTGGGCAGATGGGTGTGCTTTGCAAATTTTAGCAATTATTTTAACTGATCATTAAAATGAAAAGAAATATATGCATGCTAATGTAATAATATAAATCAAACATCATGTTACTACATTAATATTCCTAGATTTCTTTTTATGAGAAAATTAAAATGAATGTTACAATCAAACTACAATATATAAATCAAATCAGTACATACATCATGACCTCTCCAGGTAGACATTGAGTCCTACCTGCCCAGACAGTAAACCTCCACTCCTCTTCTTTAAACTTATATAAACATGGGTGACAGAAGATAGTTACTTAAATTACAATATCGTTGAGGCTTTGCTGTGACTAAGAACTCTCAACATTCCATGTTCAATTTATGTTGTTAAATAGACATTCTTTTTATTCAAAGATAGCAGGAAAACAATAGCTTTGTGATTCTAGTTTCTAAAGTATGCCAAATATCAGTTTTAAAGTTTCAAAAGTAGCAGCTACCAACTATCACAAATGTAAAACAATAAGCATGCAAGTATACTGGAAAAGTACTCACCATTTCATACACTGTGGTTTAACCTCAGAGTCATGGGTTATGTATGTTTAATAAAAACTATTAGCATAGAAATATTAAAACCACTTATATTAAGATTGTGACATTCTACTTTGTCATCAGTAGCATTGTCATTACAGGGCATGGTTATCATACAAACTTGATAATATCTGACTGGAGGTAAAGTCAGTTTAAGTATCTCTCTATATGCATGTGTATACAAACACACATTGACATGTAATATGTAATTGGATTTATTTGAAATGCATATCAGTGAGTTTTAAAACATTCATTTTACAACAAACAGACACTATTTCTAACTGTTCTTTTCTCCACAGTTGTTGGCACCCTAAAATAGAAGTTACTTCAAAGATAATTTTGACTGTGAAAATTTTTACATCCTGATACTCTAAACTATAAAACTTCAGTGGGAACAATTTTCTTAAGAATGCAGCTGGGCAGGAAATATGAGATAGTAGTGAAAGGATTTTATCTTCCTGATGACTGAGATAACATTACTCTAATAGAGTCACGGTGTTTCATCAGCCTTTTGCCAAAAATAAATCAGCATTTCTTCAGGAAACGGAAATCAGAGAAGTGGGATTTGATAGAGATCTCAATACTATAATAGGTTCCGGAAAAGATGAATTCTATTTCCATAATATGAGGCTTTGTGGAACTGTGGAATGGAAAATGTAGCTTAGAAACCTGCTCTCTAGCATGAAGTAAATTAATTCCTTTAATGAGCTCATAAGGTTTTATTCCAAGAAATATAAATGTTTGCCATTTTAGGCAAGGACTTAGCTATTTAAATAACCTATTCAATACAAAATTCAACCATTGATCTGTCAGTTTTAAAATTAATCATATGTATTTCAGCAAAACAGGTTATGAATTAAAAATTATTTTTTTAATTTATAATAACATTAAAAATAAAATGGTTGTGTTTTAATTGTTGGAAATAGACATTTATTTTCCTCATGTGTGAGGTAGTACTTTTATTTTGAATAATAACTTCAATATTTTAATTTGTGTATTACCAAGACATTCATACAGAATGCTACAATGTAGGTACCGAAGATTTTTTATTTTATTATTTTATATTTCAGCATCTTGCAGAGAATTACAATAAAATTTCATACTAGACACTTTTCTTTTTGAAAGGTTTACACACAGTATTCATGAATAAAATAATTTTGGCTTTGACATTTTACTTTAATAGCCAAGGATATTTAAATTACTGATGTGTATTTTTCTTAACAATTTATTGATGTTTCCTGCATAGACAATGATTAAAAGCAGTTCATACTATCAAAGCTTTGTTATTTGTTTTGTTGAGAGTGGAGAGATAGTGTAATGAAATAAAGGAAAGAGAGATGCTTACAATGAATGTGAATGAAAGGCATCTGTCTTCTTTGGAAATGGCATGCTAATCATCCAAACATCTCTTCCTTTGACATTCAGAGTCCTCATTGTATGCTTGGTGATGAATGCTTTGTTCAGGAGGAACACTTTAAGCTACTAAAAGTCATGGCATCTGCCAGTGTTATGCTTATATTCCCAGACATAAAACCTCCTCTGTTGTATGCCTGACAAAGTAGCACAGGTCTCCTGTTTCAATAGAAAGCCTTTTATAAAGAGCTTAAACTTCAAGTATCTTTGCCAAACAGTGTTCCCATTCCTAAACAAATTTAAACATATATTTGACATTCAAGTTCATGTCCAACATATTTAGCTGATATTGACTGGGAAAATCTGTGCCAAATATTTAATTATTAAGAAATATTTTGATAAGAAGCAGGAAACTGACAATTTACCAGTGACATTGTAACTAAAATGACTAACAGTCTGACAAGCACAATGTATTTTGACATGATTTTGATTACTTTCTACTCTTTCTTTTCCTTTTTTTTTTTTGGCTTACTAATAAAACACACTGACTTTATGCTCCATGCCATCACCTTTGAGACAATCTTATATCTATCTGCAGATTCCCTTAAGATTAATGTGGACTTATCTCATTTTTATAACATTTTCAAATATTTGTGCTAACCATATCCATTTTACTCCTCAGAGTCTAGTGAAATTGCTCTTGTAAATTTGACTTTGCCCTTCTCTGGGCAAAGAGAAGAGGTCTGTATGTTCTGAAACACTGATGGGCACTTTTTGGCTAGAGCATTTACTCTATTTTTTCCCTTTATTCTTTCATGCATATTTATCTTAAGAGAGGCTTATAGTGATGTTTTAGTCACTTCATGAAAATTGTCTGGCAAAATGCTTGGTACATACTGAAACTTCAGTAATATTTAGCAGAGGTGCTGAGGATGAGTTGTCACAGAACATTCTTGCGTTTTTATCTGATTTACCTGACAGTAGAGCATGGAACTTTGACATGAGATGCTGGTCATGCTATCTGCTACATAAATAGGTAATTATTTCTGGGCCAAGACCGTTAATACCATCTCAGACTCTTTGTTAGGTAGATGTGTGTGCTTACAGAAGATGCCAAGTGAATAATGTACTCAGAAGTATTGCCAATAAAAAAACAACTGCTTTGGATACAACAGGAGACAGTGTCTCCACCAGAAATAAACCTTTGTTTATTACACTAAAATTCTTCCATTAAAAAAAAAAAACTGCAGTTCACTACTCTGTATTCAACTGTTAAAGGGCTGCTGGACAAGAAACAGGCAGCTTTCACCTTCTGCCATTGCTGTACCCATGTGGACTAATTATCTCTTTTTTTTTTTTTTTGCAAAAACTTCATGAGAGAATGTATGCTTTCACTCTGTTGACTTCTCCAACTAGTGTTATACTGATATGGTGGGTACTGCAGGCACCTTATGATTTTCCCCAGGATGAAGACCTAGTTTCTTCAGCCACTGCATTCTTCCACCAAAAACATCTTAAGATTTATATTTCCCTTGAAGTAGTCTAAATAAAAAATGTAACAAACCCAAAGAGAAAAATTTACTATTTTTAATTTAATGTCTTTAATTTCTGGTCCCTGGTAAATTAGTTTGTAATCATTCTTTGTGTAGACATGAAATGCCTGTCTCAGTCATGCCTATGTAAACAATTGCCATGGTAACTTGAACTCTTGGATGAGCTAGCAGCATATACACAAAATATCATTTTTAAAAACCTGAGCTAAAATAAGCAAATAAAGTATAACTTACCTAATTTGAGTATTTTCAGTTTTTCTAATCATGAACTGAGTGGACCTATTCTTTCAATAAAGAAAATCTGCTAAATGGTGGGTAACTGGAAGCACGTATTAAGTGTATTTTTAAGTATTATGAGAGTTTGCACATCATGAGTAACTAAAGAGGATAATGGTATTCATTGAAAGTCAGCTTTGCTGTGGAGTACTCTCACACTATGTTTTTATGGGGTACACAACAGAAATAAAAAACAATTGAGTAGCTTTTTGCTCCTAGGAATGATGAAATAGAACAGTAAGAAATTTAAAGCTGGAAAAGAAAGACCCTTGTGCTTAACTGCTAATTGTCACACGGAAATCACTGTGTTTTGAATTTTTTTAATACAAAAAACATAGATCACTTTAAATCCCTTTTTGTTGTGTACATGTATGCCGAGAAAGGATGAGAGGAGAGGAGAGAAAAGAGGAAAGAGGAAAGAGGAAGGGAAGGGAGATTGAGATAAAGAGACAAAGATAATGGTGGGACACAGAGACAGACAGAGAGACAGATAGAGAGAGAGGTGGAGTAAAGAGAGAGGAACAAAAGGTCAAAATAAATATTTAAGTCTGTTTCTTTTATATCCTGTACTTTACTAAAGAATATAAAGTTTTTTGAAACAGTTATGAGAAAAAATATAATAAAGAATTGAAGGCAAATGTACAAATGAGATTTTGAATGTCCTAAAGAATTTTTATTACTGATAATTAGCTAACTTGTACAAGGATGTTTGACATATCTAAGACATAGATCAGACACTGAGTCAGTAGAGAGAGATGTATTAAAACAAGCCAGTGACCACAAAGCCATTTTAGCAAGCTACTGAAAATTGTGTCAACTGATCTCATTGCCTCTAGCGAATTAAGACAGGCAGATGGCATAGGACTGCATGTCTATTAGCCCATTTCTGTAACTTCATAAAGCTGTACTTGGATTGATATACTACTTTCCTCACAGTTATTACATATACACGGGGAGAGTATTGTTTTCTCTCTCCTCTTGTTGAACATATTTATCCCATGTGGATTTTTACTACCATTTCCATTATATTTCAAACTATGAGCAGAATTATCATTCATGTTGTCTTAAAAATTTGTATTTTTAAAGTTTGATTTTCATGAAGAACAATAAAAGATAATTCATCTTCATTGACTTTTTATTCTGTATAAGACTAGAAATAGATTTTTATTAATATCTTTTAATAGAGTATGATGATATTATGTTCCAGTATGGTAACAGAGATCAAGAATCAGAAAGTGAGAACATTAAGGAAGCCAGTTATGGACTTTATGTTCACCGCGGAATAAGAGCACCTGTGCTGACTGAGATTTTCTGTCCTGCCCTGTTCCCATAGTCGTTAATTCCCAAACAAATCACACAGAGGTCTAAATTAGTTATAAACTGATTGGCCTAGTATCTCAGGCTTCTTATTAACTCTTGTAACTTACATTAGCCCATTATTCTTGTCTATATTAGCCACATGGCTCAGTACTTTATTTGGCGAGGCAGTCACATCTTGCTTCTTCTGTGGCTGGGTCAGGACTGTAGAATAGGACTTCCTTCCTCCCAGAATTCTCCTGTTCTCTATTCATTCCTCATCAAACAATTGACTAAGAAATAGAGTATTAGGTTGCTGCTTACTTTTGCTTTTGGAGATGAAATTTTAATAACAATAGTACTCCCTTCCATATGTTTGCTACACACTCTCTCATATAGACCTCCCACTCTACTTCAAATTCATGGCCTCTTTTTTTCATTGTTATTACATGCAATCTGTATATGTATATATATATATATATACATATATATATACATATATATATATGCTCAAATATTACCTCTTTATTCCATATAATGTTACTTGTGTGTAGACTTTTAGGGCTACTTCTTGGAACCTGACAGCATATTGATGTTCTTTTCCCTGAGATGAACCGATGTTTCTGATTGGGTGTAGGAAGTCCTTCTGTATATGTGTTGTTTTTATTTGTTAATGAATGAAGAAGCTCCCTTGGCCTGTAATATGGCAGAGTAGAGCTAGGCAGGGAAAACTAACCTGAATGCCAGGAGAAAGAAGGCAGAGTTGTGAGATGCCATGGAGCCACCAGAGGGGAAAGACCAGAGCTACCAGCTGGAATCTTACCAGTAGGCCACAAGCCCAGTGGTAAAATATAAAATAATGGAGATAGATTAGTTAGGGTGTAAGAGATAGACAATAAGTAGCTAGAGCTAAAGGCAAAGCAGTGATTTAAATAATATAGTTATTGTGTGATTTTTTCAGGACTGAGCAGCCAAGAACAAACAAAGAGTCTTTCCTACTACATCTGATTTCAGTTGCCACAGTTCTACACATAGAGTCAAGGCATCATGGATTTTTTCCATCTAGTTTAAAACTCCACTGGTAACATCATTGTTCAAGTCTTGCAGGGTAGTCATGTTGGCGAGACATTATCAGTAACTTGTTTTATTACTAGGTGACACCTCTCATGGTGAACTCCCAATCCTATTATACTTAAAATCTTTCCTGACCCTTCTTCCACTGTATTCTCTGAGCCTGATGTGTTTTGTAGAAGGGTCTACTAGGCCAAGGTAGGCTTTTCATCTTCTTTCTTGAGTTAAATATTTTGTCATCTATAATCTAAATATTATTGAAAGCAAATATAAGTCTAATTTATTCTTTGCACATTTGGAAGCAATTGCTAGTGTCTTAAAAGAACATAAATAAATATTTTTTCTTAAAAGTCCAGTTATGAATTTTTTTAAAGTCTGACTTTAGTACATGCCCTTCCTTTGAGCTCCCTTTTTACAAATACAGCAAAAATATATTTTTCATGACATATGCATTCTACCAAGAATAGTGACAATGGTGGCTTTCACTAAAGTATTCTAAACAACAGAAAAATGAAGTATCTTTGTATTTGGCTATTGAATAAGAAATTTAAGGATACATTACCTTTAAAGTTTTAGTAAAAATCTATCAGAATCGTTATTTTTGCATTATAACAGAAGATACAAATGTAATACTTCAGAAGATTGAATCCAGATACAAGCATCTATATTAAAACACAGAAAGACATTTATATCAATATTCCTTTTCCAAGGTAAGGGAAGCTATGCTCTAATGAAGCTGAGAAAGAAATATACAAGAAATGATTGAATCGTTATGACACAAGTACACACAATAGGAAAATAAATGGGGACAAGTTACATTCATATAGAAAATGAGCATCTTTCTGAGAAGCAATAAATATAGCTGGGGAAACACATATTCTATTGCTCTTTTTAGGCATTATTTAAAAATATATGAGACAACATATTAATTTTGGAAAAATAATCTAAAATTAATAAAGCCATCATGAGATTAAGAATATATCAGGAAAGGGAGTGATTTATTGAATTTACTAATATTAAGTTTAGCAAATTATTTTAGGGAAAATGTCATTGATTAGTAGTAAGTTTTGTGTATCATGATTTTGTAATTTTTCTTGAAAAGATACTATTTCTATGTATGAGTTACATTTAGCCTTGTATTTTGATGTCTAATAAATCCACTGTATTAATAGGTTTCCTCTTCTTAATTTTTTTCTTCCCATGTATCTCATGAACTTCAGTGATCATTTCACAATATTCCAAGTTTTGTTTTAAGGAAGGATATGATGTAGTTGGCATGACATAGCATTTGCCTTTCAAAGTGTATTGTTCTTTTAGCTCACTAATGGGTGTTTAATATTCATACATATCTCTCTGTTGTTGTTTCCCTCAATTGATTTGGTTTACACTCGATTTTTAATCTTTTTAAATTCCCATTAATGAGATTTCTATATCTGGAGAACGCAGGTTTCATGATGGATGCATATGATGTTTACGTTGCAAAGACACACACCTGCACATGCTTCAGCACATTTAGGAACACATGTATGCATACAGATGTGTCTGTTTACTGTTTTAAGGCTGAGAATGTCTCCAAAGAAATTGAAATCAGTGAAGTAAAAGAATGTTATTTTTTTAAAAAAAAAACTTTGCTTATTTGTCCATTTTCTAAATATAATAGAGGTGGAGAACAGAGGAAAGGGTAGAAAAGTAAATATGGGATAGGTAAGTAACACTAAATATTTTCAAAAATACATGGATATCTACTCTTACAGAGACTTCCTAATACATATATGTGTGTATACAGATACATAAAAAGAGTTAAATTGAGTTATCCAATAAGAGGACATGTTCCTACTAGACACTACAAGCTCACAAATAAAAAGCCCATTTTTATGAATGAGTTTCTTTTTTAGGAGTTGTTGACTAGTGAGAACTCATAGACACCCATAAACACTTTATTGTTATTATTATTATTATTAACATTATTATTATGCCTCTTTCAAGATTAACATAAAACTTGATAGTAAGGTCCTATATATGAGGACAACCACCTCCTTGAGACACATATTATAAAGAAATTAAACTGCTTTAAACCTGGACTTTCACACATACCTGATTACTTTGTAGTACTGAAGGGTGTTCTGAGTGCCCCTAGGGGATAAATGAAGCAATCATTGCACACAGCTATAAATCCATGTCATGAGGCCCGACAGCACATGTCCAGTGTTGCCATACAGGAGGAAATAATGGAGCATAACCAATTTTCTTCTCATTAGATTTATGTTCTGTAGTTTAAAATACATACCTGACACCATTATTTGGCCAAGAAACTATGAATAAACAGGTAATAAGCCTTGGAGGATACTTTATTGTTATCGTGCCACTAAATGGAGACATTATTTATGGTGATTTGAGTAAGATATGCCTTATATTCTTGTGTATTTGAATATTTTGTACCCAGTTGACAGTCAGTTTGGGATGCTTGGGAAGAGTTGTCTTGCTGGAGGAGGTTGTAATCGGAGGCCAACTTTGAGGACTGAAAAGCCATGCGATATTTCCAGTCTATTTTCTACTCTTTTGGAGTTTGAAATATGAGCTCTCAGTGACTGTTCAAGTTTTCTTGTGTGGGAGCTGCGGTCAAGCTGTCCATGCTAATGTTGATTATAACCCAGTGGAATTATTAGTTGAGACAAACATTTAGTCCAATTAGCTGCCTTGGTCATGGTGTTTTATCATAGCAGTGGAAAAGTTTTTAATGACTTGTTATAATACCTATAGATCAATGCAGTTTTCAATTTTTACCTGAGAAGTTTCTATTTGTAGTAGATGGTTATTATCGCAGAGGCTCACAATTTTCTGGTGTGCAAAAAATAACAATGTTCAACCCTAACCTCTAGGCACACAGGCTTGGGGATCATTATGAATGAGGAACAGAAAGGGGGTCAAACAGATGTGGTGGGTGAGAACAGATGTGCAATGTCTCCAACACTAAACTCCTAAGACCTCCAAGGATCTTCAGATTTTACTATTTCTACATGTCAAACTTTGAATAATTCCTTGATTTTTCATACATTGCTGGGTTTCACAGTGACAAAATCTATTAATTGGTCCTTTAATTATAAGGCACTTTTTAAAGGAAGATTTCTCCATTTTTTGCACTCGATTATATAAAAGCAATCAATTAAACCATCATAGACATGTTTACTAGCTAGTTGTGGAAACTATTAATTTTAAGAAGTTAAAACAATTATGCCAAAACAAATCATAAAAGAAAATACTCAAGATACAAAGAGATAAGGAGGGACATCAGTAATTCTCACTCCTAAAAGATGATGAAGCTGGAGTATGTAGCAAGTTTATATTATATCATTAGAAGTTCTGTTAAACCTGAAAAATTAATACACAACATGTAAAAATATCCATTAAAATGGAGGACATAGGATATTCACTAATTACTATTGCAAAGTTTGAAAGTATCTGGTTTGAATTACATAAGTTAAGTACACATATGAAACACATGCATTTTAACTGAGTGAGGCAAGAAAATAAACATAAAATATCAACAGAAAATAACAGTATAATCCATGGTTATTCATGGATACTTAAATTACTCAAAATAGTATTGTTTACTTTTATTAGATCATATTTATAAGATAGTTATTAAGAATTCAGCTCTGGAAAAAACAAAGAACTTTCTCCTAAACACTAGTGAGATGAAAATGTATCTATTTTACAAAGCAAACCAAGACTATAGATTTTAGTTTGTTGCTAAATGACTTAAATGTCAGATTTCTTTTCACATTTCCTCTATTAAATGTAGTTGTCTTAGATAAAATATAATCAACTTTACACTAAAATCCATTAAAATTCAATTTCCCAAGAAGTTTCATTTATGAGACTGATTAAGTGAATTTTTAACTAAAATGAAATTATAGTAATAATATAAAATCTTAAGCAACCTTATAACACTATAATTCTTGGTTTAAAACTTTGGGTCATAATTTACTTTTAATAAAGTACTTTCCTAAATCTCAATTTTAAAACATTTTTTTACTTAAGAATTTATATGAGACTCATCACCAGATTAAAGGCTTAGACTTCTATAGGGTAGAAAACTGTGTACATTTGTTTGTATGTGCAAGCCTGTGTCTACATGGTTGCACTTCTGTTTGTCAATGTGTGTAGATGTTTAACAAGATATATAATTCTATTCAAAACTAACTTTTCACACACACACACACACACACACACATATATATATATTATACATATATAAAAATATGCGATGTAGGAAAGTTCATACTTGCTTATCTCTGGTAAATTTCTGTATGAAGGTCCATTAATAGAAATCCCACACTAGCTCAGTATTAAGAATAATAGAGGCTTATTTATTTAGGGGTAGACTCACAAATCACAATCTTCTCTTGGAACAGAGAACAGCAACTGAATCCCACTGCCAGAAAGGAGAGACAGGAGAGTGCTTTACATCAACATGAATAGTACAAGAGGCCACGCCCAAGTGGGCGGTCAACTTAATGGCTACTGGTGGTAGGAATTCCTACAGCATACATAGATCATGAAAATTAAAGAAAACTGTTTATCTTCTGTTTCTTTTTGCTGTAAAATAGAAAAAAGGCAGTTTTAAATTAACTTTTAGTTTTCTATCAACATAAACAGAAGGTTCATAACTATTTCTATGTCAATAACTAGGCGGTGGAAAAATGCTTTTGTATTCTGTAAAGATTTGTCATTTGTGATGGTTTACTGAAATGCTGATTGTCCAGTAGCCATGCAGGAAGTTTAGGTAGAGCAACCAGACAAGGAGAATTATGGGAAAAAGAAAGGCTCAGTCTGCAGTTAACAGACAAATTCAAAGGAAGCAAGACAAGAATGCTGCCCTGATACACATGCCTGATACTTGATACCAAGGCATGTGGCTAAACATAGAAAATAATTATGGGTTCATTTAGTTGTATAAGCTAGCTAATAATATGCCTGAGGAATAGGTCAAACAGTTTGTAATTAATATAAGCCTCTGTGTGTTTCTTTGGGACTGAACGGCTGCGGGACTGGGAGAAGCAAAAACTACTATGCACAAATACTTCTGTCTATAGTTGATACTTATTCCCCAAGATTTGATAATATAGCTGACATTGTTACTTAAAATTTTAGCTTGTGGATTAGTATTTAACTTTATAAAAGTTGGGAAATAAACCAGAAAGATTGTTCATTCAGAAAGTGTTAGCTAGGCAAGCATAGTGACCTGAGTTTATCACCTAGATTCCACATTTAAAACTTAGGTATGCTGGCACTCACTTATTCTCTCTGCACACTATTCTTCTGAGGCTAAGCTCATTACATTCAAAGGTTTGATTTTAATTGGATGCAACAAACTTCCATCTTGCAGAAGTCTAAACCCCAGGATGATTGGATGCTCTATGTGTTCCCACAAATACCCTGCTGCTCTGTGCTGTTCTTCTGTCCTCTTTGCAAAACAAAACAATCACTGAAGCATTTCAGATAAGCTTTTGGAAGTGCTGAACCTATTAAGCCAATTCCTTAATATCAATAATTGCTTTTACATAAATGGAAACTTATAAATATTAGTAACAAAGAACACAAGATGCTTCCACAACTTCAAGTCAGATTTTCAGAAGGTCGATATTTTTTCTTGTGAAATTTACTTTATTCTTACTGGAAGCTAATAATTCACAGTGTATTATCTCTTCCTAAAACACTAATATTTAATTTCTGCATGGAAAACATTCTCTTATCAGTTTTTATCAAGGATTATATTTTAAACAGAGTAATTTTATGAAGTGTGTCATAATGCTAAACAGCAGTTTACATAACTTTAATGGTGACAGAATTTCAAACTCTGATAAAAATATTTAATAATCATGGTGATTTTAATGGACTATCCCCCACAGTGTTGGACAATTAGTGGTGAAAAATTTAGTTTCTATGTTCTTGCTTGCAATAAGAATGTCCCTGGAATTGGGCTAAGGGAATTTAAAGACCCATGTCATGTCAAGTTTACTTTCTCTGCCTTCAGATTATGATTCATGATGTGAGAGCTGAGCTTTATGCTTCTGCCACCATGCCTGATTATTGTTGCCATGTATCCCTGTTATAAAAGACTTATTATTCTGGAACCATCAGCACAAACAAACCCTTTTCCTCCTACACATTGTATTTGCCATAGTATCTTATCACAGTAATAGAAAAGTGTTAGTATAGCAACCAAGATCACACTAGCAGAAATATCTCTTTGATATTTGATACAATATATACCAAAGTACATATTGTAGAGAAGATCTTTTTGTTCATAGTTTAATACAATAACTATTCTTAGCAAAATCACAACTTAAAAATGCAGACAAATGTTCTATCTGTAATAATTAACAGCATGTCAATGATCACAATCAAATAAATTAAACTGAAACAATGATATGTATTTATTTATGTATCTGTAGATAAACTGCAGACAAGTCCAAGCAATCTTTTGTTAAGATTTATTAAGCCCTATAATGTTGGAGGAACTGCTTGTTCATCCCGGCCACCCAGAACCAAAATAATGACACAGTAACTGTATTAATTAAATCACTGCTGGCCAATTAGTTCTAGCTTCTTATTGGCTATTTTTACACCTTACTTTAATACATTTCCATTCATATGTGCATCACCATGTGATCGTGACCTACCAGTAAAATTTCAGCACATCCCTCTCCAGCAGCAGATCCATGGCATCTCTCCGACTCTGCTTTCTTCCTCCCAAAATTCAGTTCCATCTTTATCTGCCCACCTAAGTTCTGCCCTATCAGGCCAAGGCAGTTTCTTTATTCATTAACCAATATAATCAACACACAGAAGGGACTCCTACATCATTTCCCCTCCCCTTATCTGTTTAAGAAAAGGGAAGGCTTTAACATCATAAAATTGCATATTACAAAACAGTTATCAATCAAGAATTGCAGCTACAACATTTATATCTACTTTATCTTTTATCATAACTAAGGAAACTATAAATATAACTATTTTTCAACTCCATCAAAGACTCCAGAAGGATATAATATTACCTAAGTAACAGGAGGTGCATTAATACACAACTTTCAAAACTCTAGAATCGACATAGACATCTCACTGCCTGTATAGTCACTCAAAATTCTTCTGCATCCATCTCTAGCCTACAGGCCTGTAGTATTCAGCAAGTTTTTCTATGAAGTAGGAAATTTCAAAGACAATTCAGTCACTTTCTTCTGTATCCTGCAGAATGTCTCACAGACTCTTTCATGAACCTGGAACCCCGAAGGATCATCTCACCTTTAAGCAAGTTCAGCAGTCATTGCTCTGTGGGTTCTGCATGTTCAGTTAAGCAGTGCAGGTAATTTATTTGGGACTTAATGATTACGGGAACCAGGTAGGACAGAAACCCAAACAACACTATAATTTTATTATAAATTTCTATGTCATGTTTGATTGATATTACTTGGAGGCCTGCTCTTTTGTGAAGAGGAAAGAGGTGGAGTGGTTCTAGGGGAAAGGAGAAGAAAAAGGACTCAGATGAGTAAAGGGAGGGGAAACTAGGTAATGCAATCTATGAGAGAATAAGTAAAAAATCATAAAACAGATATAATGAACAAAACTATACATTGATTTCGCAAAGCTAATATGAGAAAAATCATGATTTTAGATAAAGACCCAATAGAATAATCTGGTGCCAACACAATTATTCAAAACCAACACTGTCCAGCCATAGCTACTGTTCCCATCACTAAATCATTATAATCATGCTAAAACAAAATTGGTTCTATTGAATATTTTAGTAGCACTTTATTATATTCATTCTTTCCTGAAGTAGCTATAGTTGAAATACAATATAAGATAATTAAATATTTAATGTCAATGGTTGAAACCTAAGTAGGTAGATTACTATAAATCTTCTGAAAAATAGCAATTTCTTTTCTTCGTTTATGGCATCTAGGCTCATTTTCTTCATTGTAACAGACCTACTATACAAAAACATAAAGAAATCGTGCTGCAATATGTCATACATAATAATAAGTGTCTTAGGGTTTACTGATGCTGTGAAAAGGTACTATGATGGTGGCAACTCGCAAAAAAAGAAAATGTTTCATTTTGGTGGCTTTCTTACAGTTCAAGGTTTAGTCCTTCATGGAGGGAGCATGGCACCATGGAGACAGGCGTGGTGCTGGAGAAATAGCTAAGGGTCCTACGACTGACAGGCAACAGGAAATCGACTGCCTGTCACAAGCTGCCGCACACCGCGCCCCAGTGTCTGCGCTCTGTGTGCTGGCACCCAGTTCGCGAGCTACCAGCAAGGGGGCTGGAGGTTAAAATACACAGACACACACAGACAAAGAGACAGCGACACGGGTCATCCTTGAATTCCCCAAAAATGCCCCCTTTATTGTGTTCAGGGGCAGATTATATAGAGATAGCCACGCCCCAGCCGAACCCACCAGAAACCACTCTCCTGCCATCAGGAACTCCTGAAGGTCTCGTGCTCAGAGCAGCTGTAGACACTCAGATCAGGGGATTACGAGAAATTCAGGATCTGTAGTCTCACTGCTCCCAACCCCAATCAAAGCTTGAGAAAAGGAGGTCAAAGCCAGCCTCCATATTGACACACTTCCAACTGATGGCATGGTGTGCCCTCAAGCGTCAAGATCTGATTAAAGGCACATCTTATCCAGTCTCCTCCAACAAGAATACAATTCCTTCAACAAGCCACAGCTCCTAATATTGTCACTCACTATGAATTTACGGGGGGGGCGTATATTCAAACTATCACAATAAAATAAAATCCTAATTAAATAATAAACATATAAGACCCCAATAGGATGATTTACATAATATGTAAGTTTATTTTCACAAATAATTAATACTTATTGATAAAAATCCAGGAGCTACTGAAACAAACTATAATTAATCTTTCATTATTCAAATAATTTAGAAGTCCTGAGTTAAATATATATATATATGATACCTATATTTATATATTTTAGTAGTATATGAAATAATACAGTTAAGATCCTTGGTATTTTGCTGCAAAAATATTTCAAGGAAATACTTCAAATTGAACAATGGCAGTATATGTAATAATATATAATGACACATATACCATGCCTCACTGTAACAGAACAAATACTCTCTAAAACTTCATGGTAAATATAACAGACAGAATGAACTTTACAAAAGCAAACTCTAAAGTTTTACTTTGGCTTAAAGAACAACCACCAAATACACAGCTATCCCTTTGAGTATAATATGGAAAATAAGAAATATTAAATTATATGACAGTGGAAGAACTTATGACATTTTCATGACTAAAATCAATAAGATCTTTAAATTCTAATATTAAAGTAGTATTTTATGATCTATAGAGCTGCCATGTGGAATAGATGCTCAGCTAAATTAAGATAGGAAGTTGTACCTTAATATTCTACGTCTAAAGTATTGTCATAGATAATACACAAAGTGGTAAGAAATTCAATACCTAAGTAAATTGACCCAATTTCAGATTCACAAAGCACTCAGATCAAACAAAACCTGGAAAATAATGACATAAACCACTCTTCAAGTTTTATCTTTTGCATTAATTCTAGGTGATGAGTATGGATGATGAACACATGCTGGCAAGACCAAAAATGATGTAATACATGATTTTAGGATGCGTGCTTCTTTTAGGGGAAATGTGTATAATGTTAACATATTTCAAACATTTGCTTAGAGTTGATAGCAACACTATTAAAACAAAAGTTTAGATATAGATAGGTAATATATTTATTCATACATGAATAGATAATGTTATAAACAAAACCACAGCAGTACTGTTCTTATACAATTCAACGACAGTACAATACATATTTGTTTTCTTGTCTCTGTTAGTTTAATAAGATTTCTTTAATAGGTTATCATGGGGCTTTGGAAGGTAGTTTTCTTGGCATATGCTGGTCTCTGATCTGATATTCATGTCATTCAAAACCTCTGTCTTAATAAGACAAGATTTTCTCATGGCAGAAGGCTCGAATGTAAGAGGAGAAAGGCCAAACTGCACATATTTTTTCATCTACTCATTCTCTTTGCCAAGGTAAACTTTATTACTCAGAAAAACTATGTTTCTCCACAGCTGAATGTAAGTAGAACACATCTGGCCAATTACATATTGAAAATTAGGCGCATATATTATTCTGGACTTAGTTCTTATTTTTAGGGAAGAACAATTGGTTAAATAATATTCATATGTAAGTAATAAATGCGCATGGGTTGGAGAAAAGGAGTAGTAAACACATTTATTTTACTTGAGAAAATGTTGAAATGAAGCAAATTCTATATAGCAAGCTAACAAGATAGGCTGATAACGAAATGACAGAAATCAAGAGTAAGATTTGTTGATGGTTTTAGGTAGGTTAACACTAACCTAGGAGTTTCAACAGGGCCAAGTTCAAGACTTAATATCATGAGGATTGCATATATAACCACAAAAGTGGAATTTAAACTTTCAGTTTTAGAATTTATATTTTATCTGCAAATAGAATGCAAAAGGAACCCATGTTTGAAGGTTGAAAAGCAGTATTAGGATGTTTTTCAATAGTTTGTCTTAATGTTCCTATAGATTAGAGTAAGTTGCTAACATCAGAGTAGAAAATGAAGATTGCCAACTAATCAAACATGACTCAAATGATGTAATATTCAGAGATAGCTTTTGTCTTGACAAACATTGTGAGCAGAGTTCTATTTCTTTTATGTTTGAAACCCAAAAGATCCCCAACAAGTAATTTTCTAGTCTCCTCTCATAGCTTCAGAACACATAATAAGAACTCACTTGAAAATAATAAAGGGAATTTCATGAACATTCTAAGTGCAAAACTGAATATTGCTACATAAGTACATGCTTCCACAAATTGTAGAAGCAGTATCTTTAAAAACAACAGGCATAACTTGTTAAAATTATTAACTTAAAAAGAAACTTGTATCTATTGTGACTGTGGCCACTATAGTTGGTCTTTATTGACATTAGCTCTGAAATCTCTCTCCCATTATTTCAGTTAACCTTAAGAGCAGCAACTTATCTGCTAAAGCAGTCTCCAATAATGGCTGCTTTCTGTTCATTGCTCAATTCCTGATATGCTTTCTGTGTTCAGGAGCACAGAAACCATTTATTTCTATTTTAAAGATTTAAGAAAGAGTAACAGTCCAACAATTCAGACAAAGTTCATTCTGTAAAATTATTACTCACAAACACACTAAATAAAAATACAAAACCAAGGATTATTATTCAAAATATTGTGTGGGTTATAGGTGTATTCAGAAAAGAAAAGATTGCCGCCTCTTCAAGAAGATAAAGAATCCTGTCTCTTTCACTTCACAATTTATCAAAATTTTCTACAAAGAGCAAGAAGATAACCATTACATTATTGAAAGTTGTTTCCTTAAATCATATACTTTAAAACCAATTTCCACAGCCCAAGACAAATATCAATGACTGGTGTTATAGAGACGGAGATGGAGACAGAAGGATCGTTAGGTGTGGCCAGTTTGGATTAAAATCACCTTGGACTGTATGATGCAACACGATATCTTAAAAAATGACCAAAAATATTTAAATAAATCTACGCATGACTAACTTTAGTCATTCATGAAATAAATTACTAAAAACATATAATGTTTAAAAAAGATGCCTTATTGACTAAAACTTGTGGTTCTCTTTAAAGAAAAAAAAGGAAAGATCATGAAAGATGATCATTTGTCTAACATTACATTGTATGTGTTCTAAATTTTATAATGTTGCAAAAGATATTTTTCTCAGATGAAATTCTTAGGTTAGCAAATGTATTATATTATTCATAGTGTCAATTATATAAGTAGCTTTTGAATGAAAGAAAAACGTGGCTGAAAAAAGAGAAAATTCTTGTAACCTTGATCTTAGAGAAAATCTTTCATGTGATTAGGAGAGATATGTGCTAATTTACAGGGATGCCTGTAAGTGCATATTAATCTTTCTCGGAAAGCATGCCATTTGTGGGTTTTTTTTTCCCTTTTTACATAGCAAACTTAGCAAGATCCTCATGAATTGTTTACTTTGTAAAGTCTTTCCCTTTTTACTTCATTTACATTCACTTTGAACAGAAATAATTCAGTTTAGTTTCCAGACTTAGCTGTGACTGTACAAACAGAAATGCAAAGAAACTCATGGATTTCAGTATATCACCTGACAATTTACCAAGGGCAGTTTTCTTAGTTCTTTTGTTTTTGTTTTGTTAAGGTACCTTTGTTAAGGGAGTTTATGAAAAATAGTATTTGGCTTGGGCTTATGGTTTCAGAGGGTTAGTGCCCATTATGGTTGAACAAAGCCATGTGGCCAAGAACAGCTGAGAGCTTACATTTTGATCCACGAGTAGGAATCAGAACAAGAGATAGAGATAGATAGATGATAGATAGATAGATAGATAGATAGATAGATAGATGATAGATAGATAGATAGATAGATAGATAGATAGAAGAGAGAGAGAGAGAGAGAGAGAGAGAGAGAGAGAGAGAGAGAGAGAGAGA